>VDFB02058242.1:224334395-224470758 GCA_007258455.2 Sequoia sempervirens | reverse complement strand
TACATATACATATAAACATATGAAAAAACATCCAAAAAGTTGGCATTTAACTAAAAGAATAAATAACGCGAGCGCGTTATTTGTTCCTAGAAATGTTCCACGGAGAAGGAAAAAGTGAAAACTAGTAAATAACGTGCTCGCATTATAACGCAAGCGCATTGTATTTTTCTTTGGGAATCGCCAAGCCTTAGCTTTGGTATTTGCCTTGGAATACCAACCCAAAGGCTTGGAGGGCATTCCCAATGACCATAGATGTGTTTTTTGCAAATTCTATAATTTTTCACATAATCGGGTTCGTGCTCACCATCAAGATTGCATTTGGTTCAATATCGAAAAAA
This sequence comes from Sequoia sempervirens, assembly GCA_007258455.2. Lineage (NCBI taxonomy): Eukaryota > Viridiplantae > Streptophyta > Pinopsida > Cupressales > Cupressaceae > Sequoia > Sequoia sempervirens. The sequence continues at coordinate 224,470,420 of VDFB02058242.1, read as the reverse complement.
TCGAACACATGGGTAATGTTAAGTTTTGTCTTAGCTTTCCAACGATATAATTTTTTTCACTTTCTGACAATGTTAGGCCTTTCATCCATAATTTATTTCGTTTGTATGTATATTTTTTGTCAAAAAATAGTGTTTGGTTTTTTTTTTCGTTATAAATTAACTGCTCATCAAAATTTCAAATAAATTACATTTTTTAGAAACTAGACTCCATTCTACAAATTTAAAAAAATCTATTACTTTCAAAAATTTGTAGGGGGAGCACGGCCAAAATTCTACTTTTTATGAAGTGCCCACTTAGAAAATTAGTAAAAAAATAAAAAATTCATTAAAAAATTATCAGAAAAATTATGCATCAACTAGATGCTATTAGCTAACTTATGATAGCAATTTTAAAAATACTAAAAAAAAGTTCATCGTGCTCAGGTCATACAAGAGTTGCTATATTATGTTTTTTTGACAAAAACAACACCAATTTGTGTACATCCATCTGTTGAACCCCTTAATCTCAACCATTTTCAAAATAAATTAGTAGTTTGGAAAGTAGACTCAGAGCAATTTGATCCTTTTTTTTGTTCCATCTCAAAATTTTGAGTGTAACTATCCTCAATTTCACATCCAAGGTCAGCATTTCCTGATTTCAGAAAAAAAAAGTGGCCACTTAAGCCCCCTTTTTGGGAACCATCTTGGTGCACTTACCCGTACCTCCTTGTGCTTATTTGGCCTGATTTTTCCTTGATTTAATGTTGTAATATGGACCACATATTCAAATTAGGTCTTGAATCTTTATGAATCATTAAGAATTTATGATGTCTTGTAAAGGTGTTGTGAAGTATTGTAAGACATTTTCACACTTTTCTAGACTCTTCTTATTATAATTCATCTATATACCCTCTTCTTATCACTTACCAAGTATTGTTCTAAAGAGTTGTAAAGTCTTGTAACAAACTTTCACGCTTTTCTAGGCTTGTCACCAACAAATACACCTTTCTTATGCTTTATTTGGCCCCTTTATGCACTTACAAGCCTTAATTAAGTGTATTTTTTAGTACAAACCCAACAAACATCATTAAAGACAACTTAATTCCCGACACCCACTCATATGCCTTGAGTGGGACCCATTTTCCTAGGGTGACGAATGAGTCCCTCTTGGCACAAAATTCAAAATAAATTCAAATTATTGGTGGGTTTTTATTCCTAAAGACCTAAGGTCGGCCTGTGATGTATTTTCAGAAAATTAGGGCATAATTATGTATAAATGCATGATTTTCTACTCATTTTAACCCCCATTCATCCAAGTATTCATTCTTGCATTCAATCCATCTAAGCATCCACTTGAGCATCATAGCATCATTTAATCAAGAAATTATCAAGCATCTTGGAGCAACCATTAAATGGGTTCACTCGAACCTAGGTTCTAGCGAACTCTCTTTTGGTTCGTTCGAACCAAATAGTTTGCTCGAACCCCAAAAACAAATTTTTTTGCCATGGGGTCAATTTTTTCAACTTTTCCTTCCTCACTCCAATTGTATTTACCACTTTTGTGGGTTTACCCATGTAGCATTTTCCTCGTAGCCATGGTTGTTTGACTCAGCTTATGATGTACATTTCATTATCAGGGTAAACCCCACCTTGTATATTGTATTTTTTTGGAAAGACACCATTTGATGTTCACTTTATCATTTGTTAATTATTAAATGGTTGAACGGATATTGCCATTCAAAGGTTGTTATTTTTTGGTACTTTGTGAGTGCCTAGCTATTGCAAGCCAAATGATTTATGTCGTTTCATTATTCTATCCATTGTTGAACAACATGCATCAATTAATCTTGTGTTATGATTAAATCACACCCACCATTCGGTGTGGTTTTTGTGGTGATTTGAGCCTTGCTGTGACCATGGGCTGAATAATGAATTCATCATCCCCATTTTATTTTATGATGTGTCGAACAAATTTATTTTAATTTGGTTAACATGAGGGGTATGAACGATGCTATCATTCAAAGATAACCCACAACCAAACATTTTAAATGTTCCATACTTGACAGTAATGCATGAGGATATATTGTGTCGCCAGTGTTGGTCTATCTCAGGCCATGACTTCATGAATCTTTAAATAATCTCTTTCATTAAAATTATCGATATGTATATATATAAATACGGATACACTGTCATTTTATTCCAAAGTTTGAAGGTTGATAATACTCTTTTTTCTCATAGATAAAAGATTCCTTTTCGATATGGTCGACCGAACCATAACACATAAAATAATGGGTAGAAGAAGGTATTTAATGATAACCAATATCATGTTATCAAATAAACGATAACATGCTTATCAGTACCTTTATGTGAACATTAATACTATTAGAACAAAGAAATCAACATTATTTTGATATGATTCTTGAATGAATAAAATATGGAGAATTAGAACTAAACGTTATATGGACCTATTTTGGTTGGAAATAGAATGAATATTGAACCTTTTATTGTCTCAAACTGAAGGATATTTCTATGATAATTCTATTTAATCACTTGCATTGATTATTCTTGATCTCGTAAATTATCCATGTTCCATTTGAAATAATTTAAGATTCATATGAGGCAAGTGACTATTGTTTAAATGATTCCTTTGTAACTTTTAATTGAGTTTAGTTGTTATAAAAAGGTCAAATGGAATGCTTAAACAAAGTTTATATTTTTTTCTGAATATGAAAAAATTGTATGTAAGGAAGATTTTCATTTATGATTTAGAATGTACACACATATTCCAACTATGTTCATTTCTAGGCATATATGTGTACATGCATAAATGTTCCATTTATGCACATACACATACATGCAGTATACCTTCTAATTCATTTTGAAATACTCATTGATTGAGATTTTTAAACTTCATTTGAAAAGGAAAGAACTACAAAAATGGAACAATGTTGAATTTCAATATGAGTCTTGATAGAAAGATAGATGTATGATGAATAGATGAATGGTTATATTAGATTTAGATGGAATATTTGTTGATAATATTGAAATGGAATGATACAAGAATTCAATGGTAGACTGTAGCACACTAGAATATGATGCTAATAGATTGTCTAAAAGGGAGGGATACCCCTTTGATATGATAAGATTTTCTTCCGGGAATGGTTTCTAGAGAGTGTAGATTTTCTTTTCCAAATCTAACTAGAGCTGCATTTTTTTTAGCCTGAGCTTGGCCAAGCTTTGCAATCATTTTTATTTATAGAACAAATCATTAATATTTATCCTCTCTCTGCTATAATTTTTTTATTTACCTAACATGGAACTTGCATATTCTAATAGTAGATAGAAATGCATGTAGTTAGGCACGCACAAATTCTACCTTGCAATCTGTATCTCTTGCTAAGTGTTCTGTGTAGGGTCAAGTATTCTTCAACTGACTGAAATATTTCGAGGAAGCATTGCTTTGTGGTTGGGTGGAAAATCACCTCAACCATGTTCTCATCCACCAGTGGGGGCAAGTTGTCAAAAAGGAATCATATCAAAATTCTATTTATGTATTTTAATTTAATTGATGTAATTGATGAAATTGATGTAATGGATGCAATTGATGTATTGACTTTGAGGCATTTGAGGGCCAATTCAAACATGTAAATTGACTATTTACATTTGGAAATGAATATATATTCATATTTATTTTATTTATTTTATTTATTTATGGACATGAAATTGCTAAATAGAAATAGCTATGGGATTTGTGTCATAAATTTTATATTCATAATGTCAATTCTTAATTTATTGAGAAAAATTTAGTTGGGCATGTTACATATCAATGTATTTCTAAGTTATTTTAATTATTTGGTGTTCTCATGGAAAGGAGTTTAACATTTACAAGGAATTTAGCCAATTTTTATATCAATTTTATAAATCCTTGTATGAGTATATGATAACTTATTTTCTATTCCAAGATCTTGTGTAATTTTTTATTATTTTTGGATATTGTTAGGAGGTAAACCCACATAGGTTTGTAGAGCCTTAAGTGTAGAAGGATGTTGAAATCTTTGTTTGTTTGCAAGCTTTGTATAATTCTTGAGCACCAATGTTGGCTATTCTATAGAGAATTTATATGCATCAATTGAAAGAACCAACAAACTCTATAGCTCCAAATGTCAAGCACTTACCACACAAAGTGAGAAAATGAAATCTATAGAGGCCAAGAGCTAATTGATCAAAAAAACTTAATGAATCATTATGTGCATTGAATAATGAATTACAATAATGAATCTTTATAAATGAAAAAAAGTAGAAAATAAAAAACAATAAATAACCTTACAGAAACCCTAGCTAAGGTTAAAAAAAAATGATGAGATGTGTCCTCATCCTATGACTTGAGACACAAAAGATTGCATGACCCAAGTAAGCTTAAGTAGCTAGAGTGAAAATGAACCTAAGTAATTAAATAATTAATTAGATAAATTTTCTTTCATATTAACAAAATAAATTATTTATATTAATCACACCATCAAATGTGGGAATCAAGCTCCTTAAATTTTCTCAATGAAATGCTTTTCATCCACATATTCCCCTAAAACTTTCATTTGACTACTTGGACCTAGCTTTGTTACAAAATCATTCATAGATTCACTAGTGGTCATTTTTTTGTTTAAAAAATTAATCCTTACTATCTACAATTTTTTAATTTGTGTACCTTGATTGATATTATTGAGTATTTATCATGCTTTCTTATAATGAATAATGCCACTTATCCTAAAAAATATTTCTTGATTAATTGTACCTTCAATAAAAAAATAAGACTTCATTTTATTTTTTACTTTTTTTTATGGTCCCATTTTTTGTTGTTCATTTAATAGATTAATTGCATTTAGTTATACTAACTTCTATTATACTTCTTTTAAAATTTCTCACAAATCATTATATTTAAGTAGGGCTTGCATCCTAGTACAACGATATGTAAAGTTGTTTACTTCAAAGATGATTAAATACTAGACATAATGTTGTATTTACTATAAAATTAAATTTACATAATGATAAGACAAATCAACCAAATTTTAAAAAGATATCTTCAAATAGATACTTATCATATCACTTCAAATAAAACCTATACATTTTTAAAAATATATATATTATTATATTTTTGAAGAATAATACACTAATTAAAAAAAGAAAGACTACACTTTAACGAGGCCAAACTTATAACACCTCTAAAGTAAGTTTGACCTTAAATTAGATATTGCTTTTAAGTTTTCACAAACTTGAAAAGGAGTGATAAGACTTTTGCGTGGCTCTTATAAGTCAAGGCCAAACACTAACACTCCCAAACCCTAAATATTTTTAAATTCATATGTTTTTTGTAACTGTGACACCCAAAAAGAATCCATCAATAATAAAATTAGAAATTACTAATTTTTATTTTCAAAAAATCAATAAAATTAAAAATATTAACTATTTGTTTGGATATTGCTTTTACGCTTACTGAGAATAATACCTTTAAATATCATTTGATTCTATTTGATTTGATAGCTTTATTTGTTATTCTTTATGTAATTCTTATATATCCAAATTATAAAGACATTTTTAAGTGTTCAAGTTCCTATAAAATGGAGTTACTATTTTTGAATCCTTGAGGCATGCTTAATCTTCATAGCAAGTTTGTCATTTGCAAGGATGGTAATGATCGTAAGGGGATATGCTATGAGATTATATATAAGGGGGGTCACCTTTCTTCTTCAATAAGTGTTTTATTTATAAAGTAAAGTAAGACCCTTTTTATATTTTTGATGTGGTGTGACTAAATTTTTAAATTTAATAGTGGCTTATGGTAATATGAGATTATTTCAAATTTATATTTAGTCGATAGGCTATGTATAGTGTCAAATTTGAGTCTGAAACAAGTCTCGTGTATATAAATAGTTGTTGAGTTATTGGAAAACAAGCTTCAGCTTCTGTTTAATGGTAAAAGCCTGCAAAATATGAGGTGAAACCTCTAAAATCTCACTTATCATGTAAAATTTAGACAAATATTGATTTTCCAAGTGAATGGTAATATTCTATTTCTATTTGAAGTGGTGGCAACTTTCCTTTTTCATTTACATTGCTTATATGCTTTAAATCTACATGTAAATATTAATTCCATTACTAATTTATTTATGAGAACATTTCTTTGAATTGCCTATAGGCACATCTTTGCACCTTCTAAAGTTACAAGTATTAGTATGTAAAGAATATTTAATTGTATTTCAAAAAATAAGAGACATGAATATCATACTTTTGTATGATTCAAACTTGTAACATTTTTTTCTACAATTCAAAACTTTCATCACTAAATCAAAAATTTATGTTTTTTTCAACACACCTTTTGAATTTTGTAAAATAAAACATACTTTAATATAATATTACTTTAAACAATTAAATTACCATATTTTCCCGGATAAAAATTTTTATCGTTCACATAAATACTATTCTAAATATTAAAAAAAAAATTATGTTAAAGCATTAATTAACATTGTTATAATTGAAATATTTATTTTGATTGCTCTGACTTAATGTCGACTCAAACACTGTGGGCGAGCACACGAATGCGAAGGAGAAGAATATCGAACTTAAGTTGGAATTAAAAAATAATAACACACGTAAACAAGAACAAACAAAAAAATAGTTATTTATAATGGAAACATGAAAACAGCGACAGAACGGGATTCCGTAAACAGATTCACAATGCCCGTTGAAATTTCGCGCCAGCCTCTCTGATTAAAATTACAATGCTACAATTACCAGTCTTGCTCCTCTTAATATTACGATTCTAACTAAGTCAAGCCTCCATTGAAAGAAATTCCGGCGGAGGGCAACCAGTCAGATCCAGAAATGAAATTATCGACTGTGAAATTGTTGACCTCTTCTGCTGTTTGAAGAGCTCTAAAACCGTCCCATCTCACTCGACTGTTGACATTTGCACCAGGCCCAGTGTTCATATATTCTCTATAATATAAGCTTTCCAGTGCATAATCACCAGACCATTCCAGCCAGCCAGCAGGGTGAATTAGATCATCTAAAAAGGTTTTCATGAAGACTGTGCGCGAGTGTATTTTCCACGGCCTGCCCAGGTAAGTCGGGAAGGAGCTTTTCACAGGAGTAAGATCTCTTGCAGCCAAAACTTTACAGTTTTGAATGGAAATGCCGGTGTTCTGGTTCGGATCTTTCCTGCCTTGAGCAGTAATAGTATTCTTCTGATTGCGCATTGGCCTTCTCGCAAAAATCATGCAGTTCTGGAAAACCACGGCTGCGTTGCCGAAGATGAAATCGACAGTGCCATAAATATTACATTCTCTAAAGAACTGGCGAAGGGAGTGGACATATAAGGTGTCCTGGTAACCAAAAATATTGCAGCGATAAATGGCAGAGAAATCAGCCCCCACTCGGAGAGCAACGGCCTGATATTTGCCCGGCCCTGCACTGTTCACGAAGGTCATATCCCGTGCGATAAACCCTCTGCCGGATGCAGCTGCGTTCATCAACGGATTGCCAGTTGTTATTTTTCATTTTCACAAGAAATAATTTGAACTTAATTAAACAAAATGCAGAGGAAAAGAATCTGTGAAAATTTTACGTTTTGAAAACTTTTTCATGCAAAACATGTTTTGGAAGCATCAGAATATGCGAGATTAGATCTATTTCTGTTACTAGATATATCCATTTGAAATAAGAAAGACGAGAGAATGAATCTAGTTTAAGAGATTGAGTTGCCATGTTTTATAGACTACCTTCCAAGAAAAAGAAACAGAAAGCTTATACAACGTGTCGATATCGGGTTGTCAGGATTTTCTGATCCGTAAGGTACAAGTGGACGAACTTTTTTTAATCTAAACAAATTCTTTAAACAAAAACAGCTCACATCCTTTATAGCAAGAAAGTTATTTGGTACAGGAAAGAAATCTGTAGTATAATCTTGTTTCTATCATTTAAAAGTTTATGTTCTGTTTTTTATGGACGAGTCTTAAGATTTTCATTTGTTCTTGGAGTGTTCTTTTGGTAACTAGTTTTTTTTTCTGTTCGGATCTAACTCATTTTTCAACAAATCTCTTAGCCACACTGCACATGCTCAGATATCTATCTTAGTTTTGTATGGCTCTATTGATCTGAGCTAACACCATGTTAAACTTTTCATGAATCTGATAAGAGTTGAATCCAATGTCTTACATTTATTATTGAAATGCGCTACCATTTAACTACCAGCTTACTTGATGATCAGTGCATCTTTGATTTCTCTATGACTCATTTTCCAATAATTTAAGCACATAAACCATAAGAATTTAATATCAGACATTAAAGAATGCTTAATGAAAACTTTTAAAAGTCCATAAAAATCTTTCAGCTATATTGTAAATTTTGGTGGTCAGAATTTTTTTTGTTGCACCAGATGGCCGACAAATAGAAACTTAGACTATGGGCAGTTAATTCCTTGAAGCAGAAAACTAAGATATCTTTTATGGATTATCTAGGGTTTCAATATAGAACATAACAAAATCTTTGGATGCTCAAGCTGAATTATCAATCTTCTTTATAACATCAAATTTTTGGTAGGCTTCTTGAGATTTCAGGAGAAACGAGTGGACTGTAAGGTTGCCTTGGCGCAAGAAATGCAGAGGCAGCAAAGATTGCCATAGAAATTAAATTACGTGCATGGAAAAGCTGGAAGCTTCAACCAGCAGAGACGAAGAGAAAGTTCCTCCCTGGGAATGGTCTTAAGCTAATAATAACATATAATTACGACCACATCCTTTTCCTAATGCGCATAATTTATTTGAATTTGCAATTGACGAGTTAGAAAAGACGAGATTATACCAAAGGTTGCAGAACGGAAAGTAGTTGAGCCATCCTTGACGTTTCTGTGGGATGCAACAATGGTTTTCGTCCTTCCCTCTCCAATCAACATCACATTCGTCTTTTTCCTAGAGAGAACCACATTTTCGTTGTAAACGCCCCGCTTGACAAAGATAACATATCGCTTACTGCTATTGGACGGCGCATTCTTGACAGCCTCTGCTATAGTCTTGTAGTGTCCGTTGCCATCTTGGGCCACGGTCACATTGGCTACCAAACCAGCAGCATTAGGCGATCTTAACAGCCGCCGATCCGCCGCCGACATCCACTCAGGCAACGCTTCGTCAAATGGCTCAGACATTTCTTTACCCTGTACCATAAATGGCCGCCGCCGGTGCTGCAAGGGATGTGAGACTTGAAACATATTGGTTTCCAGGCTGTTCTCCGGAAACGAAATCTTGACCATGGCCAGAGCATTACTGATAAGCTTTGACAAATCAAGAGATCTTTCCTGTAGCGGAGCCTTTGTGTTACTGCTCGATTCTTGGAGACCATCAAAGCAAGTCTCCTGGTTTGTAAGAGCCGCACTGAGCCATGTCTGAATGTCTGCAATCTGGGTCTTTAAGGGGTCGGTGCCCATTCCGGCTATCGCCGCTAGGGAGTTCTTGAGGTGATCTATGGAGTCTTGTAAAAGCTCCATACAATCTTCCAACGCCATTTTTTCTGTAGACTCCATGCCCTGCGGGGCTACTTTCAGAGCTACACTATAGGCCTCTTTTACTCGAGCCATTGTAGCATTCACAGCCATATGGGCAAATTTCTTTGGGTTTTCTCGTTCGGCGTTCGGATATGACAGCAGTGTAGAAAGGCAGACCGCCGGGTATAATGTTTTATTACAGGCTGAATTGATGGCTGTGAAATTCGATGCCCAATCTGCTCCGCCATTGTGAAAATTTCGCTTGCGAGAAGTTAGGATGCCGAGGGACAGACCCGCGAGTACAGTAGAGAGAAAGAGAACTGAGAATGCCACAAGGCATGTAATTCTTTTCCTGCCCAATTTCTTGCGCTGGGACGGTCTGTGGCCTGGTAAGCAAGTGCAGGGCCTCATTGTGGAACGCAAACAATTTAAGGAGGAGAAGCAGGATTCTTTTCTGAGACAAAATTGGTGCAAGATGCAGACATCAGTGCCAAGAACGCCCGAGAGAAGAAGCTCTATAGAGCCAGAATCGTGCGCCATTGGATATCAACCATTTTGAATCAAGCGGATGAACATTTATAGTTAAAAGGGGTGAAAGATTCCAGACCACTTAAAATAAGGTTAAAATGTTCATATATGAATATCGGTCGAGGGCGAAGAATATTTATTATAATGAACTGTTGCGTTGATATGTGATGCATGATGCCTCACCACCATACATGCCAAGTTTTATTTTCAACAACTACATTTAGATGTAATTTGGATGAAGTTTTTTAAATATTTAATAAGTGGAAAAAAACAGTTTTTTTTTTATTTTTTTTCAAATGTTGCTTGTGAATTTTTTTTTTTTTTGATGAGGGTTTTATATCAAAGCTAGATTCGTTTTGCAATCCACTACAGGCGCACAAGTCATAGGTTGAATCTGTTGGAATACTGTTTATTTGGCTACGTAGATGAGGTAGGTAAAATATTAATGATAGAATTCTATACACACTTTATCCTCTAGCTTCTCTCGAAGCTTCTGCCTTCCAAATTGTTCCAGCATCGACCTCCAGCTTCTATGTTTCTGTTATCTTCTAGAGATCTCTTGGAGATCTATAAATACAACATTCCCCTATCAAATACGAGTGTAAGAAAATAGTTGTATGCTGCTGCATAATAAATAAATACTCGGTTTTTTCTCTGTGTGCAAATATAATATATTCTGTGTCTTTTTATTCTCTGTAACAATATGCTTTGTTTTTTAAGTTTATCATGGTATCAGAGCAGCCTTTAAATCTTGGGCAATTATTTGGATATTTTGCAGCATGAAATTGTGATTCTGTAGGTTGCAATTCTGTTGTGTGCAGCACCAACATTCTTGTGGCAAGTGAACAACACTCTAGCAAAGAAGGAATATCAATACGGAAAGATTGGCCAGAAATTTTTATTTGGGTATTAAGGTTTTCTGAAGTTTGTTTCATTCTCATCCAAAAAGGAGAGAATTTAATATAATGGACTTGATTGGTATTCCTTTACCTACAATTAAAATAAATGGAAAGAATTACTATGATTGGGTGTCTCATTTGGAGATTTTTCTAACTCTTCAAAATTGCTATGAAATTGTTAATGGTAGTGAACAAAGACCAACAAGTGCTGGAAAAGAGCAAGAAGATTGGGAAAAAAGGGATAAACAAGCAGCAACATTGATCAAGCTTACTATTTCAGATGAAGTTCTTCCATAAGTTCGCAATGAAAGAAGTGGAGTTAAAGTATGGGATATTTTGAAAAATATATATCAAAATTCAAGTGATGTATGGATCCTAACTCTTACCACAGAGTTATATAATATGAAATTATCAAGTTCACAAGAGCTAGTTCCTCATTTAAGTAAATTAAAGGAAAAGAAAAATGAGCTTGCATCTCTTCGAAAGAATGTAAATGATAAAGATTTTGCGCAAATCATATTACAAAGTCTTCCAGGATCCTATCAATCATTCATAAGGGGACTGGATATTACAGATAAATTAAAAAGTATTAAATCTCATGAAGAGTTGTGTGCTAAGCTAGTGCAAGAAGAAAAATGTCAAACTTGATGAATCTCAAGCATTCATAATAAAAGGGAAACAAAATTACAAAAAGTCACAAGAAAATTAGTCTAGAGAAAGGAATTGGAAGTATGAGAATAAAAATGTCCCATCTAAGGATTATAATAAAAGAAAATGGAAATTTAATTATTGTGGGAAAATGAGTCACAAAGCCAATGAATGTTATAATAGGATTAAAGATACAGAAATGAAGACAAATAAGTTTACAAAAAGTTTTGATTCTAAAAGTAATACTCTTTGTATTGCACTTACAACAATAATTATAAGGAGGATTGGGTTATTGGTTTTGGTGCCACACAACATATGTGCTATAATAAGGAACAATTTGAGTCACTAAAGAATGACAATAATTTAGAAAAAATATATTTAGGGAATAACAATGTATTGGAAGTTAAAGGAACAGGAAATGTTCAAGTTGATAATGGTGTGTTCAAAAATGTGAAGTTAGTTCCAAAATTGAAGAAAAATCTTCTTTATGTATCTCAAATTGCTAATGTAATGCCCCGCCATGCAACCCTAGGGGAAGTTGCAATTAACTACTCAAACGCAATAATTTTTATTTTTTTAAGTACAAATAACATGCAAGAACACTACCCATTGCCAACAACCCCTAAGGTTACGAGACTGGGTTTACTTAAACCCAAACAAGAAACATGAATTAAAACCATAACATTCAATTACTTAACAAATTAATTACACATCCATTCCATACATGATAAAATTATGTCAAGGCATAAGAGATTCCACATGATTCTAGTAATATGAATTACAATATGATTACAACACTCATTCCCCGAATGAGGTAAATCCAATAAAAAAAGTTACAAATTACATCTTCCACCTCGATACAAATGAGGGGTAATAAAATTACAATAATAACTGAAAAGAATAAAGCATGAAAGTATTGGATCCCACGAACTCTCCAACTAGTCCACACGAACAAGAAGATGACCCAACAGATTAAGGTGCATGTTCCACCCAACCATGTGATACCTGAAGGCTCACCCCCCGTGCTAGGAGATAGTAACAAGGATTCCTAGGCAAGACCATCTACCTCTAGACACAGGCTACTCAAAACTGAACTGAATTAAATACCAATACAACATCACATAACACAAAGGTTACAATGCTTCCAGAGTTAAATAATCAATTACATCACTAATACAAACATATTGTTGACTTAAGAGAAGTGTCATCACAATGTCACATGGGATATCCTGGTAAGTCTTCCTAGGTCCCGACCCCCATCTTGGGATATCCTGGAAACCTCTAATGACTTTCGACCCCTCATGCAAACCAATGCAGAATTAGTTACCTCTCGTAGAGACGAGATAGCGATCTTGCCATTCCAGGCCTTCTCGTCTCATCCCAAGTCTATACAAGCCCTTGTGTCCATGAGCGAGGAAAAATTAATCTTCTTAAGTGTTTGATGCAACCTAAGCCTCTAAAAGTTTATTACGTTATCACTGAATTAACTAACTTGCAAAGAGTTTCCCTGACACCACTTTGTGTGTCAGCCCTCATTGCAAGCCACTCCTCTAAGACAACACGTGGAATAACTCCACACCCATGGGTACACAAGTGCGACCTAAGGAGAATGACTCCCTATACATGACATAAAGCCCACACTTCTCATTCACGATAACCGGGTATAATACTAGATATGTTTAGACGCACTACCCAAGGCAATCCAAAGGTTGACTATCATAACGACAACTCATACAAATAAATGAATCCCCATCTGGAAGACTTCAGAACATTTACTCTATTTTCACATCGACACGAAAGAGGGAGAATGCATAAAGAAAGGCAATTTGATGATTAATCACCTACTTTAGGGTTTCCTAAATCCAAGCCAAACAAAGAAATATTGTTTATAATCAAGTACAAATAATTAAAATTGATTGCAACTACTCCAAGGTAACTGAAATTACATTTATCATATTGAAGAATTTAGACTAATACTTTATCTCCCTATTTCTCCAATTACAAAAAATAATCAAATCAACTTGGTAGTTAGAATCATTTGATTAAAACAAACAATTTTATTTCAACTTTGATAATAAATAATCAACTTAAAATTAACTATATTTGAATACACATATATATTAAATATATATATAAAAGTATATATGTAATGTATATACAAATTTATATATATATATATATATATATATATATATATATATATATATATATATATACATTTAAATATAACAAATATAACCATTTAAACTCAACTAATTAATTTATTTAAAATACATAATATATATATATATATACATTATATATATACATTATATGTATAATATATATAATAAATATATATATAAAATTATATAAATATTAAAAAAAAAAATTTTATTTGAATCATATTTTAATATATATTCATATAATATATATGCATTATATATATAATATAAATTACTATATTTAACATATATATTATATTATATATATATAATATAAAAATAACATAAAATTAAAATTTTAAAAACAAATAAAGGCAACCACGTGGGCTGCGGGCCCCTCCTAAGGGAGAGGCCAGGCTGCCCATGCAGCCTCCCCCATTGGGGGTGTGTTGTGTGGGTAGCGATGCTGCCTTGGAGGCAGCGATGCTGCCTCCACAATGCCTCCCCATGGGGGGCGACTATGGGGGTAGGCCCCGTCTCCTTCAACATAAAAAAAAATATATTTTATTTATTTATTTTTATTCATTTAACTTCTTTTAAATATATATTTTTTATAAAAAACACAAAACCCAGAAAAAAAGCAAAAGAACAGAGGGCAAAAGACTCTGGGTTTTTTCTTCAACAAATAAAAATAAAATCTAGGTAATTTTTTTTTAAAAGAAAAATTTCCAGCATGAAATTTAATACAAATATATATAACATATATATATACAAATATTTATATATTTATATATTTATACAGATTTTCATTGTTTAACAGTGAAGTTGTGCAAATTTTTCCTCCAAACAAAATACACAGCAAATTAATTTGCAAGCACAAATTCTTAACTTCAAGTTTATAACAAAAATTCTTTTTGTTCATTTTTCTATTTTCTATGGTTTGATTCTTGCTTTGTTTTCTTTTCCATGATTTCAACAGAGTTTTTCAAGTTTGAAATAAAATTTGACATGGGTTTTTCTTGCAAATCAAACAAAATTTAAAACTTTTCCAACAACATAATAAAATTTGCAAAACATTTCAAAATGAAAACAAAAATCATAGAAATAAACTTGGTTTTTTCTCCAAAGCTTGAAGGATTCCAATGGTGCTTCCAAATCTTATTTGTTTTCCAACTCACCCAAGAAATCCAAACTTCTTCTTCAAATCCAAAAATAAAGCCACAACCAATCTTTTCTCCACCAAATTGAAAGTTAAAAAAAATATGAAATTCAATTTTCTCTCATAGAGTTTCCCCAAATTTAGTCAAACCCCTAAAAATATCCCATCCACCAAATTTATTGCAAATTTGGAGATATTTTCTTTTTTAAAAATTTTTTAAAACAAAATTGCTTTCCAAATGAAATTTCATGCATTTTAAAAATTTCTTTTTACAAAAAGAATTCAAAATTTTGTAAAGAATTTATTTTACATATTAATTTTCAAAAAGTGCAATTTAAAACATATTTCCATTTTTTTTAATTTAAATCTAAATATCCAATAATGCCAAAACAACTAACTTAATTTAATTTATCACCTTTAACTTAATTAATCAATAAACTAAATCTAATCCAATATTAGATTATTTTATTAATTAAATTAAATTAGCAATAAAATAAATAACATTTCAACATTGCAACCAGATATATTTAATCATCATTTTAACTACACCCGCCATTTAATAACCTTTATAATATGAAATTAAATAAATAACCAAGGTGAAAGGGACAACATTAAAACAACTAAACTCGACTACAACCCGACGACACACTATGACTAGGGTGATGACTTGGCATGAAAAACCTAGCTACTATCTCCCAATCAATTACCGTTGGTCAATGGACACGCTCAAACTTGTGAAATCAGGTGGAGTCGATGTCCTGTACCTATCAACCTACGAACAAAGATTATATCAAACATACATATATATGATATAATAAAACACACTGTGAAGAGGAAATCTCAGAATCGTAGGGTGCTCACAAGTGAGTGATACAATCCCGCCCCCTTCACCAATACAGACTTTCTAACTGATGAGTCTAACATCAACAATATAATAAAAAGCATAAGGCATCTTTAATTAAATATCTGCTACGCTAATTCAAAACAAGCCATAATGATAACATTAGAGTAAAATTCCATCACATCAAAATATCACATACGCATCGCTTAACAGTTGCGATCAAATAGAACCAAGTACCATAGTCAAAGTGCTAACAGAAATAAAGCATACATAGAAGAACATTGTTCGATCAAAAGAGCAAAATGGAGGGGTGCTACAGCTAATCAAGGGTATAAAGTAGAATTTTACAATGAAAAATGTTTAATCAAGGATGTAAGTAATAATTACAAAGTGACTGCAATTGGTAAAATGGAAAATGGGTTATATAAATTCAAAGAATTCACTTCTAAATGTGGAGATGAGAATATGTGTGCTATTGCCAAATATGATGATATGAGCAGGTTATGGCATGAGCGTATGGGGCACATCAACTATCAAAGTCTCAAGCTTATGGAGAAACTATATATGGTGCATGGGCTTCCAAAAATCTCATCAAGTCACAAGATGTGTTAAGGATGTGCTATGGGAAAACATGTGGAAAGTTTCCCACAAGGTAAATCATGGAGAGCAAAAACTCTACATTTGGTTCATAGTGATGTAATGGGTCCTTTTAGAACACCATCACTTGCAGGATCAAGGTATGCCCTCACCTTTATTGATGATTATACTAGAAGAATTTGGGTATATTTTCTAAAAAGGAAGGATGAAGTGTTTGATAAGTTTAAAGAGTTCAAGGCATTAATTGAAAATCAAAGTGGAAGATCTCTAAAGATAATAAGAATAGATAGAGGAATGAAATATATGAACAAAGCTTTCTTAGATTTTTGTAAACAACATGGTATTAAAAAGGAATCATCTGTCTCCTACTCACCCCAACAACATGGGGTTGCCAAAAGAAAAAATAGAACTATAATAGAAATGGCTAGATGCATGCTTCACTCTAGAAATATAGAAGTTAAATTTTGGGCTAAAGCAATTTGTACTGCAGTTTATATTTTGAATAGAACACCAACTAAGGTAGTTTTGGACATAACACCAGAAGCGGCATGGAGTGGTAGAAATCCTACAGTAACTCATTTTAGAGTCTTTGGTTGTAATGCATATACCCACATTCTTGATGAAAGAAGGAACAAACTTGAAAGGAAAAGTGAGAAGTGCATAATGGTTGGGTATAGTAAGGAATCAAAAGGATATAGGTTATGTAATCCTAAAACAAATGAAATTCATATCAAAAGGAATGTATGGTTTGATGAAGATATTGAGAGTGAACATTCTCTTACATTATCTTACTTTCCAATCTTGATTGATGAAGATAAGTCTACTAATGATCCAAATCAGGGTGTGCAATCTTTTGTAGGAGGAGAAGGAACACAAGTTGAAGCATCAAGTGAAAGTGATGATGAAGACGCACAAAAGACTAGAAGCATCCATGAAATCTACCAAGAAGGACCTAGAAATATGTTTTTTAACTATGCTCTCATGACTAAGGTGATGCATGTGGACACTCCAAGTACATATGAGGAAGCAAAAGGAAAAGAAGAATGGGAGGCAACAATACAAGATTAATACAATTCTCTGATGAAAAATGGAACTTGGGAATTGACAACTCTTCCAAAAGGAAAAAATGTGGTCTATTGCAAGTGGACCTACCAAATGAAGTTCACATTAGATGGAGCTATTGAAAAACACAAAGCAAGGCTAGTGGCTAAATGTTTCTCACAAACAAAAGGTATTGATTATACTGAAACCTTTGCTCCAATTGGTAAAATGAGTTCAATTCGTACAATAGTTGCTTTAGCTGCAAAATTTGGTTGTCAAATCTTTCAAATGGATGTAAAAAGTGCATTTCTACATGGTGATCTAAAGGAAGAAATTTATATGCAACAACCACCAGGATTTGTTAAAAGTGGTAAAGAACATCTAGTGTGTAGATTAAAAAATCACTATATTTAAAAAAGCTCCAAGGGCATGGTACTCTAAAATAAATGAATACTTTATAGATACAAAATTTAAAAGAAGTAAAGCTGATCCAAATGTGTATGTAAAGCATATTGAGGGTCAAATTGTTATTATCATGCTATATGTAGATGATTTGATCATTACAGGAGATCACACAAAATGTATTGAAAGTACCAAAGAACAACACAAACAATCTTTTTAAATAACTAATCTAGGATTAATGCACTATTTCTTGGGCATGCAAGTATGGCAAGAAGAAGAAGGGATCATTCTTTCTCAAACAAAATATGCTCTTGATGTATTGAAAAAATTTAATATGAGTGATTGTAAACCATGATCTAATACACCATGTGAAGTGGGATTAAAATTGAGTGCTAATTCTACACACAAGACAATGGATGGAAAATTGTATAGACAACTTGTTGGGAGTCTTTTGTATCTTACTATAACTAGACTAGATATTGCATATGCAGCTGGTATTGTATCTAGGTACATGGCAGATCCACACATTGAACATTGGAAAGCGGCTAAAAGAATATTGAAATACATTAAGGGTACTTATCAGCTTGGTATTGAATACAAATATGGAGGAGAGCCTACTCTAGTTGGGTATACAGATTTTGATTATGCACGTGATATTGATGATAGAAAATCAACCTTTGGATACATCTTTCATCTTGGATCGTGACCAATTTCTTGGAGTAGCAAGAAGCAATCAACAATGTCACTATCATCAACAAAAGTTGAATATATTGGCTCATCAAAGGCATCTCAAGAAGCATTGTGGCTTAGAAGACTACTTGAGGACACATGCCATCCACAAGAATCTCCTACTATAATATTTTGTGATAAACAAAGCACTATCAAGCTAGCAAAAAATATTGTATATCATGCTATATCTAAGCATATAGAAGTGCATCACCATTTTGTTCGTGACTTGACTAAAAGTCAAGTAATAGAGCTACAATTCTGTGGAATAGAAGATCAAATCGCTGATATATTTACAAAGGCATTGTCTATTGTAAAAATTGTAAAACTTAGAAACTTGTTATAGGTCAAGACAGTTCCTCTTCTCTCCAAATAAACTTTATGGGGGGGTGTTGGAATATTGTTTCTTTGGATACATAGATGAGGTAGGTAAAATATTAATGATAGAATTCTCCACGCACTCTATCCTCCAACTTCTCTCGAAGCTTCTGCCTTCCAGATTGTTCCAGCATCAACCTCTAGATTCTATGTATCTGTTATCTTCTAGAGATCTCCTGGAGATCTATAAATACAACATTCCCTTGTCAAATACGAGTGTAAGCAAATAGTTGTATGTTGCTACATAATAAATAAATACTCTATTTTTTCTCTATGTGCAAATATAATATATTCCATGTCTTTTTCTTCTCTGTAAAAATATGCTCTATTTTTTTAGTTTATCAGAACCTCTTCAGCTAAGAGCCAAGGACTGAGGGGTATCCATTCTTCCAAATTCACCTAGGGCACAATCCCAACCTCATCCCTTATGATGTCAAAGTCTTGCACTCAACAAAACATGATTCTTGGTGGGCTCATTTAGGACCATTCAACTTCACCAAGAGACCAATGAGAGGTTGCAACTTCTAGAAAATTTAGCTTTTTCATATTATTTATGATAATCCATTGAGGGAAAAGAATATTTATTATAATAAATTGTTGTGTTGATAAGGGATGCATGATGGCTCACAACCATGCATCCATAGTTTTATTTTTAGGCAAATAATATTTATTATAATGAATCGTTGTGTTGATAAGGGATGTGTGGTGTTTCACCGCTATGCATACACAATTTTATTGTTATTGTGGTTTCTTTGTTCATTGCTAAAAATGAGTATATGGAAGCTACTCATGTTTGTATGAAATCCATTTGGATTAAAAGGCTATGTTTAGATATTGGAATGAAACAAAGTGTAGTGACAATTTATTGTGACATTTAGCATATAATTTTCCTAGCTAAGAACCTAAAATTTTATACTAAAACCAAGCACATTGATGTACAATATCATTTTGTCAAAGATATGGTCAAGGATTGTAGTGGGAATCTAGTTAAGATAGAGACTTTGAAGAATTTTACATATTTTTAACTAAGGTTGTGACCCCAAAGAATTTCAGATGGTGTTTGGAGTCTATGGGCCTCTCAAACCCTACCAACTAAATCATGGTATTGATCCTCTTGTTACTCTTGTATGGTGTTTGACAAGTGGGATAATTTTAGAAAATTGGTGTGCTAACCTTGTGATTATAACATGTTAATATATTTGAGTGCATGGGGATGCAGAAGAGTACCCTCTATGGGGTTTGCCCCTATTATCATTGTAAATATGGATGATTCATCATTAGATCATAAATCTGATGGTAGAGTTATGTTGGCTTTGCTACCTTAGAAGGAAACCCTATTTATAAGGGCATTGTATTACAGGTGTGTATTGCATGTTTTTAGTGTGTGAGAGGATGCTAATTATTGACTTTAATTTGGATCCTTGGTTTGTAATACTCTTGTAAGAAGCTTGCTCTACAAATACATTATAATCTTATTGATTACTGAATAATCTATTGAATGGCTTCTGGAGTGTAGGGTTTTTTCTCTCAAATGCGTTTTCCCCATGCAAATCATGGTGTTGTGGTGTGCATGATATTTTTTTTTAAGTTTCTATAATTTTTATACAAATTTGAATTTTTTTGCATAACCTCCTCTCAAGATCACTATAGGAAGTTGTAATGCTACCTTAGCTTCCTTATAGGATTAACTATTCCCATAAATTTTTATATAACTATAGTTGTAGATGAAATTCAACATGATTTTGAGAAGAAAAGGTTTCACACATTTTATTTGTACATATGAAACTGATGAAAAATATACAAGTTCTAATACCAATTGTTAGGAAATCCAATCTCTATCCAAATGTGATTTCAATGGATGAGAAACAAGGCTTGGACCATTGCAACATGAAAATTTGAAACTTATATACAAATCTAAAAATAAGTTGTCTTAAAATGGAATTACCCTAATTAGATCCATCTTCTTTATGTTGCTAAAAATCAGCCAACATATCATGCTTATTAACACTATCTTATGTGAACTTATAAATCCAGGATGTGGATTTGGAGATGATTAAGAAGAGAAAGGTGGTGGAGGAGGAAATTGCAAGCTCCATCTACAAAATTAAGTCTCTAGTTGTTGTTGAAAAAGGTAAGGACACCCCTACTAGTTAGGATAGGGTTAGTTCCTCTGAGGAGGAAGATGCCCTGGGAAAAGGGGTTTTTAATATTGATAGAGAATATTTTTATGATGTGCTTGGATCTTCTCGTGAGGGGTCTATTGTCTTGTTTAAGCTTTTTAAAGGGTTTTTTCATGAACTCAATAAAACTAATGTCAAAGTCAGGGGAGTGGTTAGTAAGGCTAAGGGGTCCTCTATCCAAAATCAAATAGATGAGTTGTTTGACTCCTTAAATACTGTGGTAGACACTATTGCAGAGGAAAATTTCAAAATGAAACAAAATATTTAAGGAAGAATCGTCATCCTTGAGGATCAAATGGTGAAAATATGGGATACTATGATGAGAGGAAGGGAGATGCATAAATCTATTGGTAAATATGAGTCTACTGCTATTACTTCTCCTGTGGTTAGTGCTAAGAAGCGTAAAGATAGTTCCCATGTTGAAGAGGTTGTTGCTATGGGTACGTTGATGGATGAGGAAGGAGCTGCTAGGAAGGGTGGTGAGAAAGGAATTGTTTTGATTTCAAAGGTTAATATGAAAGGACCTAGAGTCAGGACTAGGAACAAAACTAAAGCTTAGGTTAGGGCATTTGGGAAGGATATTTTTGATTTTTTTGATGATGCATAGAAGGATGTGGCTAGCAACATGGAGGCGAAAAATATTCTGAAAAGCAATGTAGTGTTTTTGGTGGGATCCTGCTCTTTTGCTATTTTTTTGATGATGGGTCATTTTTGTTGGGTTGTCTTTTGGCTTAATGTTGTTATCTTTTATTTCAGCTGCTTTCTATTGTAAAGGGTTCTGGGACCCCTTCAAAACCCGTATTTTACCTCTAATTAAAAACATCACTATAAGATAGCAAAAATAAGGCACAAATTAGCAACATAAGAGTATTGTATAACATATGACTACATGGAGAAACCCTTGCAGGAGAAAAATCCACCAAGAAAAGAGGCCAAGTATGCATTATCACAAAAGAGAGATCAAAGAAAGATGATGTGCTCAACAACTTGAGAAATTGTATTGATGAAATAACTTGAATGAATGATTACAATGAAAGGTTAATGCTTCTAAAAGAAAACATAGAATGAGACAACATGCTCTAAGTACATCTCAATCTAATAATAATAAAAATTCCTAAGTTTAGATTAAGTAATTAAAGTAGAAGGTATCAAATAATTAATAATGATTAATTAATTATCAGGTGGTGACCTATTTACTCCAATAGTAGATCTTAACAATACAAAATTTGTATATTACTATCTACTAAGATGCACACAACCAAAATATGAATTGGAAAAATCAATGATAGAATGTGATGGACAAGACTATCCCACTAGATCAATCAATTTTGAAGGAACCTATTATCAACAAATAAAGATATATAAAAATGGTATTATATTTCTTGATTACATGCCAAGACAAAATATTATACATTATAATCACTTAGTTATGGAAACAAGATTAAATTTGGAAACTTTACAAAAAAGATGATGTAGCCAAAAAATGTGGAGGTTTCTTATTGAAGACCATGAAATTATTTTAGAGATAATTAAAGATAGAGAGGATTTAGATTATATAGATTGAAATTTTTAAGTTATTAAATTGATATATGCATTGCATGCAGTTTTTAGCTCCATATATATATAGTCAGGGGGTAGATCAAGAAGTGCTCCACATTTCATTTATGTTGAGCTCACACCCACATCTTCTATATAGGTATGTACAGGATCATCATGGAAAAAATAGGCCCTTAAGTGGCGAAAAATTCAAAAAAATTAGAGTTAGGAAACTTGATGTAAACATTTGAATAAGTTATCTCTATTATTTCAAAAATATGTAAGAATAGAATCTGTAGCAAATTGAATGTAGTTTCTAAATTACTATGTTTTTTTTTTAGATCTATTTGGTGAAAATTTTAAATTTCAATGCAGTAGTACTTAAATTTCAAGAAAAAAAAAAGAAGTACGTGTTTGTCTAACCACACTAACCACAATAAAATGATAATATATTTTTAGAAGATTTTAGATATAAGTAGAGGACTCATGTTTCAATGTGATGCATATTTTTTTATAATTTTTTTCCAAGTATATAATTAATTATGAATTTTTTTTACAACTTTTAAAAAATATAAAAACTCGTATGTCTAACCAGCTTAACTTGGTCAGAACCTCATGAAATTCATTTTTTTATTTTTTAATATTATAGTATACAAAGCATAGAATGTGACTCATGTTCCAAATTCAAAAAATGTGATACCGTTTGAAAGTTATAGATGTTTTTCAATCAGCCTATCAATCAGGACTTTAGTCATAATTCAAATAGAAAATGAATAATAATTATTTATTAAATTCAAATTAAAGCATAATTTATATTGGTGGAAAGATGAGAATCTCCTTTAAAAACACTTTTCGTTTCATCAATTTTGGGTTAAAAAAAAGTCATTAGCCACATACCCTACACATACCCACCATATCGCCACTTTTTGGCCCATCATGATCCTGCACATACCCATACCAGTCATGACAATTATGTACCAAACCTCATCATCAAATCCAAGAAAAATCTATAGTGGTAAGTTAGACCTCATCCCCAAGCCTCATCACACTACATGCTGAACATATGTAGGTTAGCCAAACAATAGAAATTCCCTACACATGACTGAGCTATCTAGTCATCCAATCATAATAGAATGACATGATGATATAACCAAGATGAATAGTGAAGACTTGATCCCTCTACATCCTTTCCATGTACCAAGTTTGGCTCACCTATAGCCTCATATCTATGTACAACCTCCATCAAATGTCGATAGGCTTCCAACCTATCAAATTTGACTCACAAATACCACAAGTCACCAAACTATCATGGCCTCCTCAATATGTAGTTTTGTGCCTGTAGGTATGTCTAGACTAGGTCCACTAGAAATTCAATGGATCACATACATTTAATATGCTTAAAATCCCACACTTGAACAAGAGATTAGCTCATTAAGCTATACATCTTGTAGTGCACATAGCACCCCAAATCATGATAAAAATGTTCTTACTCTGTCCCTAGGAAAATATGGTCCTGTAGCTCTCTATCACTCAAATTGTATGAACGAGGCCCCCATAAAGATGCAAGCCTCATCCATCAAGTTCTACTACGAGAGAAATGGTAGTGATCATGATGCGACATATGACTAGTATGGTCATGGAACCATGTAGAAACCAACATGTATAAATGTGCTTAATGATATTTGCAAGCATGGCTTGACCAAGACAATATACTTGACTATCTAAAACATAGTTTGTTGATTGGTGCTCATCAATCCTCATGGTCTCACCTTGTATGGGTAGCCACAAGATCTAGTACACATCCTCTAATTTGATAGTCATCTCCCCATCAAAATATGGAAGGTGAAGAGATGAAGGTATTCATATCCTAGTGCTTCATAAGCGGCATCAACATTAAGTCATGAAATATCACTATAGGTGTAGTATATACCCACCATAATTTGACATCTCTGAGGTGCCCCATCTCTATGGCAGTCAATGTTTGAGTGTGGCCATTCAACAACATGTATATGTTTCCACTTGCATGCTTTCACATCTCTAGAAGAACCTATAATCACATCAAACATAACGTAATCAATTCCTTCTCATTATGAAACTAAAACTAAAATAAAATCCTATTTTTTATCCAAATCCTAAGGACACTAGCACTCAGGATGTTAAGACATCCCTAGGAACTTAGAACCTATTTTAAATTTTGGTGCATCTAGTGGACCCTAACATGCCTCTTGGACACTAGAAGCCTTGTTGGATGCTAGCACCTAGGTTGGATGATAGAACTCTTTGGGGTTCATTTTACATAATTTAAATAAGTGCAAAGTGACAAATATCTTATACAAAAATACAAAATAGGGCCTACCTCACAAGCCTAGATGCCCTATGCTATGTTATCCCTCAGTTCTTGTAGCCTGGGTGGTTCATATGGGTTTTTGCATAGAATCCTCTCCCCCATGATCATTTGGACCTCTTCAAATTCTTTAAAAGAAAAATTCAAATGAATAGTAAAAGGTAAAATATTTTTACTATTTATAGTAAAAATATAAGAGAATTTTTTCAAAAAAGTTCCTCTATCTTCATGTACTCTTCATTCAAACCTTCATAACTTGGGCCTACAAACTGTTGGAAGTTTGAGGAGATTTTCATTAATGATGGTTATTGGCAACATGAGCATGGAGAATGTACATAACAATATAATACAGTGTTTTCATTGATGTCAACATTGTTGTGGACTATTTTGATCAATTCTAACATGTTTTGAGGTGTTGAGGAAGTTATTTGTACAAGAATATTTGGTCTAAAATGTTCAATGGTATGAAAATTTGATTGTGTCAAAACTACCTATTCAGGGTCATAGTGTATCAACTTTTGGGTCCACGCCACTATGTAAAGGAAGTTTCTTCTATGCGCTTCTAACTTAACTTTTTTGGTTGGTAGAAGAATCTAAATCTAAGATTTTTTATTGTTTAGTGAAGTATTTTGGGAGATATGAATGACAGAGTTTCATCTGGTATAATAAAGTCATTTCCTGTACAGTGTATCGGTGTGGGAGATTTTTCACTTCTCCATGAATGAGTCTTTGATGTTGCAGTGTTAAAGATAAGTTGCCAGATATCAAATAAGTGTGAATTCTAGGTGGGATCGACATTTCAGATCCACGTGTAGCAAATTGGATGAATAGTTGAAGGTTTTTTGTTAAGGTCCTATGGTGTGTGTTTACGTAATTTGCTTGATATGTATTTGAAGGGTTAATATGTATTGTGCTTCTATCTAAGATCTATTTTAGGTCCATATCGACCTATCTTAAGGATTTTTTAATTTTGAATTGTGGTGCGAAGTGGGGCAATAAGGTTTGGAGCTGACAAGTTTAATTGTGTGTCACATCCAATTAGGTTGACCTAATTGATGATGCACTTGATGCTGATGTATACAATGAATTGTTTTCAATTTTTGAGATATAGAGAAGTATTGAATATGAGATAAATGATGAAAATTTTATCAAAGCATAGATAATTTTTGAATGTTGAGATCAAAATTGTGTAAATGGAGAGAAGACCAGAGCATTGATCCAGATTAGTGTGAAGTTTATATTTGTGCTTAATTGCAACTGTATTCTTGCATATTGTAGATGCTTTGTAAAAGTTCAAAATAGGTTGTGAGAAACCCCTCTTTATTCTATATTTTTCTTTGTGTGTAGTGAGTCCACCTATAGCTATCATTTCTATAATATACTATAACTGGTTATAATATATTGTGAGCTAACCCTCACTGTGGTTTTTCCCATTTTGGGTTTTCTACATAAAAATCCTTGTGTTCATGTTTTGTGTGATGTTGTGGATTTTCTCATGCCTTCTTTCCTTATTGTGGTTGAATATTCTTTGGTAATTAGATGGTTAATTTTTGAATGGTTTAATAGAATATTGATTACCCCCCCCCCCAATATTCTAAGTGTTCAACAATTGGTATCAAAGCTTGGTTCCTAGGAAGGAGCTTGACTGCTTTGGGAAGATCTTGGAGATTGAACACATGGCTAATAGGAATTCCCTATTCCTCCAAAAGATATTCCTATTGTTGGATTTATTGAAGAAGATTGCATGCTTGACAAAGATGGAGAACTAAAAGTTGCTCTTGAAGATCTTGACAAAGTTGAAGGTGAAAATGGAATTTGAAGGAAAATTTTAAAGAAGCAAATGAATGCATTAGAAAATTAAGAGAGAAAATCAAGAAGTTTAGAGAAAGGAATAAGGAAGTCAGTGAACAATTGGAACAATCAAATGAAAACATCACTAGCTAACTAAAAGTGTAGGTTTAAGAAAATAAAAGAGTTGAGAAATTTTTGAATGTAATAGTGAAAAGAAAATATGATGAATGCATGAGTCTTGAACAAGAAGTGGTAAATCTAAGAGCATATCTGAAGAGAGCAAGAAGTCATGAAGATATATTCATGACAATTTCTACAATACTTGATGATTTGATTGCAAATTAGAAAGTATCCAAAGACAAAGGTGGTTTGGGACTTGAAAAGGGTGAAAGATCAAAATCATATTAGACACCAAGTGTAGAAAAGATCAACAAACTAGAGAAGACTAAAGAAAAAAAGAATAATGGGAAGATCCAGAATCAAAGAAACAATGCTAGAAGACCTTAGGTTAAAAAACCAAATGCTCAAAGGTACTCATCTTTCAATGGTATTTGTTATTCTTGCAATAAATTTTGGCATAGAGCATTGTAATGTTGAAGCAAAATGAATCAAAATGTTCCATCCTTGACTGGTCAATGCTTTACATGCAAGAAATTTAGACATAGAGGGAGTGAAAAATTCAAATGATGAATGCATATAAAAATGGTAGAATGATTCAATCTTTCAATGGTTGCTATTATACATGCTATAGATTTGGACACAAGGCTAATCAATACAAATCTAGAATGAAATGAAGGAATGTTGTTCAAAATAATTTTGTATGTCACAATTGCAATAGACCTAGATATATTGCTAAGTTTTGCAAAAGAAAAAACACAAGCAAGGATAATCTAGTAAAGAGAAATGAGCTTGTCAAAAAGGTTGATTTGGTTGAAGTAAAGAAGGAAATGGAAAATATTTGGAGAAAGAAAGAGGATACAAAGAACAAGGAATAATATGTACCACTATCTGGTGCAGAGGTTTCCTCTAGAAATTAAAGCAAGAGCTATGGATTAAGGGGGGGCATTAATGCATATCATTTGTCCCCTGCCAGAAAAAGAGGTGCTAAAGCTACAAAAAATAGATATGTGATGAAGAACAACATGCTAGATCTATTGGTGAAAATTGCGGAAGAAAATATGCCAATAAGGAGATTTGTGGAGCTTGAGAAGTTGTCTATATATTTAGAAAATGTGTTGCTAGCTTTACCGCTTGAAGCATTTATTACATAATTATTGGTAGATGAAAGGGTTAAAAGAAAAATTTCCAAGGAAAATTAATTTCACAAAGCATTCATAGAGAATAAAAGTAGCAAGAAGTGAATTTGGAGTGCAAAAAATGATTCAAAGTTTAGTGCATCAAAACCCTAATTCGATGAAGTGAAGTTAAAAAGGTATTTAGCAAGTATTGTGGGCCAGAGTTTTTTGAAATTCATGTTTGAAAACAACTTGAATATATTTTGCAATGACTACTTTGAAAATTGTAGAGGTTTCAAAGAAACCCCAACCCAAGGTCAAGAGATATCCTACTAAATCCGTAGAAAATGACTCATTTGGCACACTCTCATACATACCTTATGGGGTTTTACCAACTGAGGATGTTAGGGATTATATTCATGCTAATATGGAAGAGCATTCTCCCTTCAAATTAGGAGATGTTTGGGTGAATGAATTGACAGATGATGATTTCAACCTCAAGATAGAATACAAAAACCTTGTTGACAAAAAATTGGATGTATGGAAATGGTTCCCACCTTTCTACTATGATGAAAAATGGATTAGACTGGCCTTGAGTAGGGTTCACAATTAATTTTTCTAGACCAACTTGCCCCACATGATAACAAAGGAAGTTATAAGGGAAGTCACTAGTTTATGCTCCTCTGAATTGGTTCCCATGTTAAAATCCATCAAGAATAAAGTAGTAATGGAGAAGAATGGAGTTGTACATATGACAAAAGGGCCTTGACAATGAATCCCATAAAAAACCCTGTTGTTAGATATTTTGCCATGGTTATTAGATAATAGGGATAACTCTATTTCTACCACCATAATTAATGTGGTACATGAGATGGTAATGAATGGAGCTGAATTTGACTTGTGTGAATTGCTTAGGCAACAACTAATGGAAAATTTGAGGCTAACAAAAAGAGAAGTATGTAGTCAAATATGGGACACTAGTATTGTTTCTACTTTTCTACTTTCTGAAGGAGATTACAATGTTTGGAAAGGTGAATTGGTCGAGAGGAAGACATATTGTATTATAGATTATAGACCACATGAGGAGTCTTGGTGATGTTACAACACAATATGAAGAACTCGTTGCTTTCTTTGTTTTTTCTAGAAAATAATGTATGAGAGGGAAAGGATTCTGAGAAGTATTGTTGAGAAATACAATGATGAGATCATGTTTCTTGTCTCTACATTATGGAGGCAGTGGAACCTAGGACTGTTTGGGTTCTGAAATTAGGTTATGAAATAACAGAGGTAGAATTTATTAGTTGTGCAAATGTTTTGTTGAAGAGTCCTAAGGATACAAACCAACCAAGGTTCGAAACATATGAAGAAAAATCCATGGAAGAAAATTTGAAATAGAAGGATCTAGTGATGAGGAAAAATGTTGACAACATGGTGGATGTATATGAACAATAGTTGGGTCTATCAAAAGACAAGGTGGAGTATTCAAGATTAAAATATAGAGTAGACAAGAGTCTAATTGAAGCATCTGGGAGTACCAAAATATCAAGTAGAAAAACTACCACTACCCCATCAGTTCAAAAGTTCTCTAGGGCTTTAATTGTTGTTGGAGACTAAACACAAGGAAATAGGGTGCCCCACCTTTTAGGAGATGAAGCACACAAGGGGGAAGGGTCCCTCCTATCCTATTTTACTCTTATTTCATTCAAGGAAACCCTAGGACAAACAAACTAATGATTCAATTGAGACAAAAGGGTTACTACTAGGTTTCCTTGGGTGTGATTAAACAAAGGGGATTCACCACTAAGAAAATGATTAGAAAGAAAGAGATGTGGTGGAACCCTCAAATTTTCATGTTCCACTAGTCTAAATTTCTTTAGTTGAGTGGCCTCTTGGTCTAAAATGAAGCAAGGGTTTAGGGTTTTATTTTATGGGGTTGGTTTACTTAGCATATTTTCCTCTTTATCTAAATCCTTGTTCTTTGGCCTAATCCTTCGTTGAATTGCTATAGTTGGTTCCTAGTTGTCTAAATTACATCTTGATCCTTTGAATTCATTTGGTTACTAGCCCCTTATGCTTAGGGTTCCTCATTTATGTGTTGCATAATATTTTCCTTCTCATTTTGGTCTGGGGTTAATATTTTATAAGGTTAAATTTTTTGAAATGTTTGGCCTTTACATCCTAAGTTGTTAAAATGGTATTAAGTATTTTTAAGCCCTCGTCCATTGTTCTCCCTAGGAGGCTCCCTTTTAAGAATAACTTTTTATGCATGAGCTAAATTTTGCCACTTAAATTTCTTGTATCACTCATCATAGAAGCTTTATTACCCATTGGGTTCATTACAGTAATGATCCTTTGTTTTCCTTAGCATTGTGCATTGCCGAAAGCTTTTGGCCTTCATGTTCCACTTCAACGATGTACGATGGATGGTTTTCTCCTTTGCATTGTGGATACCTTTTGTATCGCTGAAGTCTTTGTACTTAAAATTAATCTTTACAGTGACACATCATGGCCTTGTTTTTCCTTTGCATCACTCTAAGTTCTTGGCATCATAGAAAATATTTGTCGCTCATTTTATCTTCAACAATGATTGATGGGAGGTAAGCAACCACGAGCTATGATATTTCCAATTGTCGACATCTGGTTCCATCACCCATTGTCAAAATCTTTTTCACTTCCAAATCAAATACAACGATGAGCGATGGACTAAGGTGAACTATTTGCAATGTTGGGAGACATCACATTGCCAAATTTTAAGTATAACTTTGAAATGTTACAACAGTGAGTGATGGAGTTCAAAAGGACTATTGAAACATGGAGTAATTACATGGAAACTACCTAGGGTATCATCATTGTTTTAAAAGACACTTTTGAAAGCAAAATGCAATGGTCAAGGAGAACCATAGATGATGTTTTAAATCAAAATATCTATGACATGAATTCAAACCTAAATGGCTACTTGTTAGCTCACTCGTGTGAGCTATCTTTCAAACATTAATGGTGAAGGCACTCCATTTCTAAGCCATAAAGAGGGTTTTTTTTTCTTTTCTTTCACAATTACAATCATCGAGAGTAGAAGAATTGGTCAAGTTTAGAAGAAAAGAGAAGACGAGCTTCAAGCAAAGAGAATTTGAAGAGAAAGCTACTGGTTTTTCCTTGGTAAGTCAAAATTTCATGCCTTTGTGAGTAATTTTATAGGACTAGGTAGTTTGAGAATTGAGTAGATAGTTAGGTTTTGCAATTTAGGGTTGTTTCTCTATATTTAGCAAGGGGAATTACAATTATTTCTTAGGGTTTAGAAAATAGGATAAAATTGATTGAATTAAAGTATAAACCTTGTGAATTTAGAATTAAGATTGTAATTCCTACTTATTTTTAAGCCCTAGTTCTACTATACTATTCAAAATGAGTAAGCCTAGTGAGTCTATTGCCAAACCTGAGAGAAAGCCTAAGCAAAAAAAGGGTTAAAAGACCAAAACCTTAGGATGATAAACCCAAGCTAGAGGTTCTTGAGGCATCTACAAAGAAAAGAACTGTGAAGAGAGATTACTCTCAATTTATGGAAGAATCTTATAAGGATCCAGCTACAGAGGTTAAACTAGTTGGGAAGAGGAAAATTGGTAAAGGTGCATTTACAAGTGACTTTCAAGATTCAGCTTCTAGGGTTGGTGATGTGGTGCTGCCACAGAGTGGTTGGGACTTTTTTCTATATGATTTCAACAAGAGGTTTGTTATTCACCCTACATTTCATCTTTGGACCTATGATATTGAAAATTTGGTTTTCCCAAATGTATTTGTGGAGGTGGACTTGATTTTTGAATTGGCTAGATGTTGTGACCCTAATGACAGGGTAATTAAGAGATTTCTAGATGGGGCTCCCATGCTTGATATTACAAGGAGCCAAATAGTTAGTCTTCAATTTGAACCCTTCTGCTACTGATTCAATCAAATTTCATGTCTTCTACAATGAATATGAGCAAAATAAGTTTGCACATAGAAAATATCTGTTGCCAAGGAATAGAAGGCATGACCTAAACAAGAATGGTGTACCATTTGGGCTTGGGGATTTTGAGCCTTTTGATTGTGATTATTTTGATGATTACTTCAAGAATGTAGATTATGCATTATTTCAAGTTCTACACAAGAAATTTGATATCAATATGGATGTTTCTCTCATGGTCATGGCAATTGATATATAGAACAAATATCAAAATAGGACCTTTGACTATGCCTCTTACATAGCTAATCAGCTTCATGAGGACTTGATAGAACTGAAGGATACACAAACTCCATTGTCTTGTAGATAGTACTCATTGTTGATGCATATGTTATTGTGGAGAGGAAAAAGAGTATGGAGAAACTTCATGAGATTGGGAGAGAGGGACAATTAGGATAATGAATTTCCAATACAAATATGGACACATGTTTGGGATGTACACTGTTTGAATTCTAATTATGCTGCATTTTTCAATGGATTTAAATTTTTTATAATGGAGCAATTGGGTTTAAGTCTAGTATACAAAATATCAAGAGGTGTAAAATAAATTTTGAGGCATGTGGAGTTTGAACATAACACAACACAAAAGTTCAATTGGGGGACTAGTACTTACATATCGGGTATACTATAATCTGGATCTATGGATCTCTAGTGCCACCCCACTGGCTACCTATGTATGTATCTGATAGACATGCATTTATGTAAATAATGTGGCAGTTAGATTCAATGGACAAAGGGCACTTTAAAAAATCAAGAAAGGCGTCATTGATAAACCCTAAGTGTGGCTTTGCATATTTTGCATGCATGTCAAAGGAAGGTATTGAGAGGTTTGGTTCTCTCTTGAATAACTATAGGATGAAATAGGATATTATAAGATATTGTAATATTGAGGGATTTATTTATGCAAAGAGAAGAGCAAGAGGCTTGTTAGGCAAGCAGCATCAAGTTTTGTATACAGAAGATGTGATCAGAAATTTATCTTCTGATGTTGAGGTTGCAAAGAGGAAAAATGAATGGAGAAAAATATATGCTATTGAGGAAAAGATATTAAAAGAAAACCCCTTTTATATAATTCCTTACTCTAAGATAAAGGACCAATATGTGCAAGCTAAAATAATGTTGGGGGATTTCAAAGACAAAAGTTTCTTTGATAAGGTTAAATAGGCTAAGATAAAATCCAAAGTTTCCAAAGAGCATCATGATGCTCTGGTGAGGAGCCATCTGGATCAATCTTCAACTCAAGGAATTCAAGAGTAGACAAAGGAGATAGGTAAGAAACCTATGGTCACCCCTATTGCTGACCTATTCTGAGACTGAGCAAGGTGGTGAGGGTTATGAACCTAAAGAGTCTGGAGAGCATGTTCCAATAGAACAAGAAGTTGATTAGCTATTATTGTCCCTTAAAAAGGAGGATACTTTGAATGTTGTTGTTCCTGCTAACAGGATTGTTAAATGGGAGTATGATGAAGATAAGGATGATGATGTCAAGATCAAGGCTTGTAGGGATTTCATGAGCAATGACACATTTTTCTAGACCAAGGAATTCAGGGACATTTTCATCCAATTAAGAAGCCAAGACATTAAGAAGGGGATAGAAGAAGCAAAGGAAAAGGTTGACCCCTCACTACAGGAAGAAGCTAAGAAAGAGGAAGAGGATAAGATAATGAAGGAAATCACTGCTATATCACCCCAAGAGACAAGGAATTTGGTTATAGGAAGCAAAAATTTACTATTGCTTGGGTGGGAGCTTTCATCTCTTATTGTATTGGATGCAATAAGAAAAGACCTTGATGCCTCTATTTCTGAAGAGAATTTTGATAATAAGGAGTTTTGTTTAGGTTTTAGCCCAAAGTTTCAAACTCTTTCCATTTGGTCCATGGCACCAAACACTAGGAATCCTAAAGTTATTAAGTCTATGGAGAAGGAAATTGGTGTTGTGGTCATAAAAAGGGCTATTGAGATGACTGTCACTGCAGTTGCACAATTAACTATGCATGTTGCTATTCTAATTGTTGATACAACCTAGATTTCACAAATAGATATGACAAGTTACTGGATAAGTACAATTAGTTGATGGATGAACACAATAGGGTGCTTGCTACAATACAAAAAAACTTTTCCTTCTCCCACAACTTCTTCTTTTGATTTGTCTGCACAAGATAGGGAGACCCTAACATTAAGAATTCAGAGTTTGAGACATGAGTTACAAGTAGAAAAATATAATGTTAAAAGAGCTAAAGAGGAAACTAGCAAGGTGGCAAATGATATTTTTGTTGACATTTTGAAGAACGGGGTTACAAAGTTAGTGCATAAGTCTGATAATGTGTGGGATGTTTATAAAAATATTCATGAATCCCACAATAAATATGTGTAGGTCCAAAGTGTATTTAAAAATGATTGGAGCAAGTGGAGTACCAGGGTAGGAGAACTCAAAGAAATCATTCCTCATATGTAAGGAGAACCTGAGGCTCCAACTAATTTTCTTGATTTGATGAAAGCAATTGATTTGTTAAGTGAAATTATAACATTCCATGGTAAGTTGGGTATGGAACTGCAAAAAAATTTAAAAATGTTTAGAGACATGGAAGGGCAGTCATGCCAAAGGTATTGAATGATGAAGGTGTACTGGAGGATTTTTCTACTTGGAAGGATTAGTTGGGAGGTTTACTCCCAAATTTCAAGAAAATGATCGGTCTCACTGGTTATACCATGTTGAATCATGTTGTTGATAATATGAAAGGAATTGAATTAAAAATGGACACATTTGTGAAGGATGCCTATATATTACATGATGCTAGATACAACCAACATAATAACAAGGTATATAAATTGTTGGACATGCAATTTCCTACTAAAGAGGAGTATAACACATGGCTTGAAAAATTTGTAGATTAAGCCTTGGATGAAGTATTGACAAATGTTATCTAGACTCTCAGTCATGAAGATTGGTGACAAATATGTTGATGTGGATGGGTATGTGCATTTCTCTTTTATTTCTTTCTTGTTTTATGTTTTTACTGACTCAGTGGCACATGGAAGTACATTTTTTCTTGTGGAGAAGACACTTTTCTCATGGTTGGTGCTACTACAATGATGAAAGATTCCCTTTGTAGGGCGGGAGTAGTCTTCCTCAACAATATGAAAGGATTTTTGTCTCATATGGTTTTCCCCCTCTCAAATTGCAAATATAACTACTTGGGGGTGATTCAAAATTGAAATTCAGATGTATGTCAAATGTGAAATGTGAAAATATGTGTAATTTGGACCGAAGCTTTTTTCTCCCTTGTTCTTATAAAAGGGAATTAAAGGCCAATTACACAAGTCTTTGGTTGGTGAAGTTTTTAACTCATTGTAATGAATTTTGTAATGCAAGCACAAAGAAGTAGATTAAGTATTGAGTCTCAGGTTGATTCTGAGTCTATACTAGGCATAATGGTCTTTTTATTGGTCTTCAATCATTTTAGTCAGATGTATGGGTTTTTCTCTGCTTTAATTCAAAGAATTAATTAAAATGCTTTGATGAGATCATAATTTTATGTGATTAAGTATAAGGATTTGATTAGTAGTTCTTGTTTTGGGAGATATTGAGTTGTTTTATTATAAATCAATATCACAATAGTCTATGAATGTTGAGTTTAATCATTGTTGTATTATAGTTTATTCCATATTTGAATTCATTTCCCATGGATAAAGCACTAATCTATTAATTTTGTCATCTTTGGAGTCATTGAGTTAGCCCTGCCTTTCAAAGAACAAAATCTAAATGAAAATCATTCATATGTCTTAAATTGTTGTAAAGTTCCATGAGACATCATCCATTTCCTACTAGATGGTTATTTGTTAAATCTAATTAGCCAAATTCTTGAAGGATTTCATATAATTTTCAATTCATGGAAATGTGTCTATTATTCACAATGTACATGTAATAATTTGGCACAAGAGTATCATTTAGCACATTGTAGGGATCACCCTCCTGAGTCTTGTAGATCTTGAAGTGCAGAGGGAAATCCTGAAGAGCTTTCACCTAGTCGTTGGCCAATCCTGACCAGTGATGATCATTGAATTAGGGTAGGTTCATAGGAAGTTGTTGAGACTAAGTTTGGTTCTTAAAAAACAACTAACAAGATGAAAGTAATATGCAAATCTAGCTAGAGGTAACCTAGGAAATTAAACTTAAGATCAGAGAAAAAAACTATGAATAAACAAAGAAGTACTTGGAAGATTGGAGATGCCTGAAATGAGGTCTACAATCCCAAAACTATGAATTTTGTTGTGAACTGGGACTCATACACTAGGCTAGGAAATTTAGTCCTAGTTTAGAGTTTTGGGCTAAATTTGGAATCTACAACTAGTAAACTAGGATCTACAGAAAATAACTAAAAATTGGTATACTGGGACTCATATGACTAAGGTGGTGACTTAGTCCTAGTATTAGGGTTTGGCTAAAACTCTAGTATCCTCTAGTGATATTCTATAGCTTCTCTCATGTCCGATCTCTGAGTTTGAAACTTTGAATTCTAGCCCAGAGGTGACTTTTTGTGAAGATGACAACTTCTTGAAAACTTTTAAAACTTTCTTCAATCATGAAGCTTTGTCTTCAAAGGATCTTCAAGCCTCAAAACATGTATATCTACAATCACACATGTAGAGAGAGAAAAAAAATTATTTTTTAGTGGACAGGGGTTTGTCTTGGTCAAACTTGGTTTTGGTAATCAAACCTTGAAATGAATAGAAACATGAAAGGAATGATGAATGAAAAAATGCAATGTTACAACTCACCAAACCCTTGGAAAAAAGGTTGTAATATTGTATGAAATGGCTAGCATGAATTTAGCTCTTGACTCTTGAATGCTTGCTTGAACCATAAAACCCTATATCACAAATGTTAGCTCAAAAACACACATGATGCACGATGACTTTGACATGACACTTGATAATCAGCTCTTGAATGCTCTTGAATTCTAATTGATCATAAATTCGCTATAATGCTTGAATACTTGAATTGCTAGGAGAAAATATGTGAAATAACCTTGTATTTATACTTGTTTATGCCAAATTTACCAAGATTACAACACTACAAGCTAAATCAAGACTCATACACCAGTTGGGGTGTATGAGTCCCAATATCCTAGGCTTGGGACACAAATTTCAAGAAATGTTAAGTTCTATGCCAAATTCAGGTTTAGGTCTCAAAACTTAGGTGGGACCCATATGCCCAAGGTGGCATATGAGTCCTCAATCACTAAATTTATGGGACACATAACCCAAGAACATGAATTATGATTGGTCATTATATAGGTTTCGAGATTATCCTTAGAGATATGCATTAAAGAAGGCTTAAGGATGCAAAATAGGACTAAATAAGTTATAAAGAAGCCCAATTTTAGTAGGGAGGGCCTAAAAAAGTGTGAAAATGTAAAGGGATACACTTTTCTATACTATATTTAGCCCCTAGTTTAGTGAGAAGAGGAACTTGCTTCAAACTCACACTAAAGTAGACAAAATCACATCAAGAGGGGTCCAAATGTATCAATGCTAGTGAGATATGATGACAATGATCAAGAGGGTTGTGTAAACCCCCAAGATCAAGATCCCATGGCAAACCAACATAGGCCCAAGAGAAAATAGATGTAAATAATAGAAGGAGCAACAACAAGGCACAAGCATACACTGCCAAAGACATAAAGAAGAAACAAAAAGAAACGAAAGGGGGTGGATCAAGCCTCGACCATTTTTCCAACATGATGTGGATCAAATCTAATTTGTTTACCCAAAAATCATTTATAAGTGGAACGTGATGTCCACTATGCAAACCAAGTGCATGCTCACAAGGGCTAATGGAACCTCAGGTTTTCCACTAGGTGAGCCCCCAGAGACACATATAGATGTGGTTGGTATGTGCTCACACAAAAAATCAAATGTATATGGGAAATTCATGCCTAAGTTCATTCCCATATGCTAACCATACAATGATGAATTTGATAAGGAGCCACACAACATGAAAAATAGATTCCATGAGGCAAGAAAAACTTCATATGCTAACACTTATGAATAAACAAGATGGCTCCACAAGCAAGAAAAGTGTGTTATGCAAAGTGGCCATATAACAGTTATTATAAATGAAAAATAGTGTAAGGTATGTTCAAAGGATTTTTTCTTAGCTCATGTAAGTTTTTAGCTTAGGGAACTGTTGATGATCAAAATGGCACAACAACAGTTAAATAGAATATTGTTATTCTATTTCTCCTGAAAGAGAAAGACAACACATGGATATCTTACCTCCCAAGGTCTTTGTAGTTGGTTCTCAACTGTGTTGATTTCACTCAGTGGTTGATGTGAACTATAATGTTCAAGGGGCCTGCTGGTGTTGGACTTATGGATTGTTCTAAGATCAAGCATGAATTTAAACCTAATTTAACTAGGGTTTTTAAAGAAACATAAAAAGATAGATCAAAGTTTTGATACTAAAAAGAATGATAATTCATCTAACTTAACCAGACTTGTTACCTCTCAAGGAATTGCTAACTAAAACTAAAGAACAAAAATAACTTGTGATTAACACATAGTAGCATTCATTCATAGTGTTGATTTCAACAACTGGTTATCAATTACCATTTAAGAAAAACACAAGATAAGATTTCATTCCTTGAAAGCTTTCAAAATCAAATGATTAACTCAAGGAGATAAATACCATTCTAGAACACAATATGAAGTAGATTCAGGTTTGGTTGCTCCTACTGTTGGTGAAACAGATAAGCAACATTTACAAAGCTGGCGCAATCACCAGTGTATAGAAAATCCATGACTCTAGATTGTTTCCATTTATACTAAGAGAACTTGAAAATACATTAAAATTTATGCCAAATCTAACTCCTACCCTAAGAAGGCAAAAGAAGCTCCTATTACAAAGAATCAGGATGTCATTTTGCCTCCTCTATTATCTATGTATTCTAAAACTTCTACCCTATTTTCTCCAACTTCAAAACTCTCTCTTTCTAAAGAGAAAAGTACACCATATATACATCACTTCCCGAAAAGAATGTTAGCCCCCTATTTTAGGGTTTACAAAATATCTTCCTCCAGAAGGTTCGGCGTCCAAATCTTTTGAATAAAGTTGGTTCTATATTAAATGTGAATCCCTACTATCCATGTCGGTGAAAGATTATCCCAAGGATGATCTCAGATCTTTTGCAGCTATAGCATTAACTCCTATGCCTCCATGTCCATCTTCAAACTCAAGTAAAGCTGCTTTGAATTCCCTAAAATATCATCATTAATGTTGATCTCTCTTTTGCTAGTAGACCCCAGCTATCACTATGACTCATGGTTTAGTCCTCCTTCCTTCGGCCCTCTTCCTACTCTAGATCTTTCTGTGCGTTGACCGTCTTCTGGAAACAACACCAGACTTTTCATCAGATCCCCACACCAGTGTTCACCGAGCTCCTCCATCAACTCCTTCATAGAGCGGATCCACACCCGTTGCATTTTGTTGACCATTTTCTGGTTCGTAGCCAACCAGTGAAACTATCCAGGGTTCACCTTTAGTTCTATCTGATTGGGCAAACATATCCAAGTGGGATTCTTGAGGAGTCAAAATTTGTTGACACCGGTTCATATGTCAGTAAGACATCACGGTGGGCTCCATTAGTTTCGCCAAAGGTTTAAAAATGATCGGCAAGACCATCGCTAGTTGGTAGGATGTCATATCGAGCCCCTTTGTTCTCGCTGAGCTCATTCTGTTTTGGCAAGACCCTATCAAGGTTGGCGAGACATTATGTCGAGATCATTCCATGTCGGTGAGACCAGTTTCATTCGCTGAGACATTACACCGAAGTCACGTCCTCTCAGCGAGAGCTCATTTCATTTCGGGCAGACTTTGCTTGGTCGACGAGACGTTACACCGAGCTCAACATGCTACACCGAGGGCACAAAATATGTTGGCGAGACCCTATTAGGTTGGCAAGACTTTTCACCGAAGCCTTCATCTTTCAACAAGATTCCTTGAGAAATATCATCATGTATAGAATTTAATCCTACAAAACAAGGTCTTCATTAGTTCTTTAAACCATAAAAATATTACCTCCAATCTTACCCATCATACTTCTCTTATTTTATTACACTTCACAAGAATAGACTTACCTTCGGCAGAGGTGGAACCAAATTGAGACTGGGACCAAAGTCGAGAGGTGAAATTAGATGAGTCCCGGTTGAATCGGGATCGGGATAAAATACAACCCAGAAACGACACCCCTCCTTCAAAACTAGTGGGGGCAGGGCCAAAAAGAAATCAGAATCGGGACTGGATTCAGGATGGGAACAAGCCATGGGAACAACCATCATTTCCCAGTTCAGACCCCATCCCGGCTCCGCATCCACAAAAGAAAACGCAAAGGAAAAACCCGACCAAGTGATCGGAACCAGGGCAAAACAACATGAACACAGCAGGATCGGGACCAAAACCAAACTCGAACCAGAAACTTTTTCAAGTTTCAGGTTTGGATTCTGCTCCGAACCCACCTCCGACATCACTGAAAAAGATGACGAAGAAGACGAAGGAAGAAAAAAGGAAAGGGGGAAAACATCCCCGATAAAACAAAAAGGAATAAAAACAAAAGAACGGGACATGTGGAACTGAGATCAGAATGGAAACCGAACCTGAAACTTTTGAAAGTTTCAGGGTTCAGTTCCAGTTCCTGTTCTGGGTCTGCAGAACAAAACAAAAAGATGCACGAGATAGAAAAACAAAAGAGGTAGAATCAGGACTAAGGAAGGAATAGAAAATAGAACTTAGAAGGAATTCCAAGTTCGGTTTCTGTTCTAGTTTCGGGTCCGCCAAAACAAACAAAAAATTCCTAAGGCACAGGACACAAAACCGAAAAGGAAAATGTCTGACCATAAGAAATAAAGGGAAAGGCAGAGTCAGGGCCGAGATGGAACACAGATCGAAAACCTTGAAGAGTTCAATGTTCCGATTCAGATCCGGACCCAGCTTCGACAGAACAAAAGACACTATAAAAGAAGAATTATCAGAACTGGAACTGAGAATAACACAAAACCAGAAACTTTTGGATGAATTCCAAGCTTAGTACTAGTCCCGGTCTTGCATCCGACAGAACAAAAGAAAAATGCCTAAGGCAGAAAACCAAAGGCCAAAGGGAAAAGAAAAGGGGGACCCATTTTGCTCTAGAATAAAATGGGGTGGTTATGCAAGGCATAACAAATGGCGATTCGGCTGGGAAAATGGTTTAACCATTTTCAAGAAACTGAAGAATTCAGCTACCCAAAACTCCTTGTTTATGAACATCACAACTCCAGTTGGGTCAGTTTTAACAACCAAGGTTGAGCTAGAATCTCAAATGTAAATCAACACTGGCTACCCCTGAATCTATGTGTGTGTTTGATTGTGCATCACTCTTTTATAAAGTTCTCTTCATCTTTCAAACAACAATGTGCAAGATTTGAGTTACCTGAGTTGATCCCCTTTAGCTGTTGTGCAATGATATCATGGGCATTGCTCCGCTACCAGTCAGGCATCCATAGCTCCGATGGAGATACCTCTAGCTTTCTCACAGCATTGCTCTACTGCTAGTCAGGCATCCATAGCCCCGGTAGAGATACTAGAATCACCCATTCATATTGAGTCCCATTTTCTTTTAGATAACTTTTTTTCTTTTCTCTTTTCTTTTGGAGTTTTATATATTTCATTCAATTTTTCTCAATATGTCAGATGTTTAATATCTAATCTGGGTTGAAAACTACCATGGACTTCATAACAGCACCTAGGAATTAGATTTTTCACTCAAATCTTACAACATTATCACTAGGACAAATATACCAATACAAAAGGAGATGATCTTAACGATTTGTGACAAATTCAGAGGTGCTAATGAAGGCTATTTACTTTGCACCTTGTTTTCAAGACCTTCCACAACTCTTATTGGAAATGGGCATAAAACAAAGAGTTTAGGACAAAATCACCCCATCAGCAAACCTGAAAATATCTAAACCATTTCTCTCCTAACAACCAAAGTATGCTTCAGATAATAACCCACTATTTAAAGAAGGGAAGAAATAGACCAACCCCCAAGAAAAAAACAAGACTGACACCAAAGAAAAAAGGAAACAAGAGGATAGAAAAAAGGAACAAGAAAACACAGACCCAAAACTACCCACAAATAAAAAAGAAAATTATTTACACAAAGAATAGGAAACTATTTACATGCAGGACAGAATTAGCAAGCTTTATGACTCGAAATAATGTTAGAGAAACTGCTCATTGACGGGCAAGGGAACAG
This sequence comes from Sequoia sempervirens, assembly GCA_007258455.2. Classification (NCBI taxonomy): domain Eukaryota; kingdom Viridiplantae; phylum Streptophyta; class Pinopsida; order Cupressales; family Cupressaceae; genus Sequoia; species Sequoia sempervirens. Next base: position 224,428,174 of record VDFB02058242.1, on the reverse strand, counting down.
GTTCTCTAGTTAAACTACTCAGTCAAAAAGCATTTTCCCCTAGGATCTCAACAATCTGATAGGGACCCAACCAGAGCTTGTCAAATTTCTGGTGACTACCCTTCTTTTCACTAGCTTTGTCCCATAGCAGAACAAGGTCAAATATTCTAAAAGCCTTGATTTTGGCTCTCTTGTCAAACCAACGTTTGATAACAACCTGGTGTCTAAAGAATTTTTGCAAGGCGGCATCTCTTTGCTCTTCTAATTTTAACAAGGCAGCTAATCTTACTTCTATCCTATCATCACTAGAATAGAATTTTTGCATGAACTCAAGGATAGGTATTTTCAAATGGATAGGGAACATAGGCTCTTGTCCATACACTAAATTGAATGGTGAAGTTTTCAAAGCAGCCTTGATCCTAGTCCTATCAGCCCATAACACAAACCTTAGCTGGGTGTGTCAATCCCTAGGATTATTTTCTAACAATTTTCTAATTACCCCTAAAATATTCTTATTGGTTGATTCCACAACTCCATTTCCTTGTGGGTTATAGTTTGAAGAGTATTTCAAGACAATTTTGTGATCGTAAGCCCATGAAATGAATTCAGTAGAAGAAAAGGAAGATTCATTGTCACATACCAATGTGAAGGGTACCCCAAACCTAGTGGTGATGCATTCGATGAGGAACTTGATCACTACCTCTGTTGTGCTATTCTTGCAAGGTATAGCCTCTGTCCATCTTGTGTAGTAATCAGTAGCAGTCAAAATAAACTTATGTCCTGTAGAAGAGTTTGGGTTAATTACCCCAATAAAGTCCATCGCCCATTGGGAAAATGGTCTTACCTCGTAAACAGGTTGCAATGGCATGGCTGGATGGTGTTCCTTTGATGCAAAAATCTGACATATGTGACATGTTCTCACATGTTGATGGGTATCTTTAAACACACACGGCCAATAATAACTGGATCTGAGGATCTAGTGTGCCAATGAGTCTGCAAAACTATGACCTATGTTGTGTTTCCCATGAAATTTAGTGATCACATGTTTAGCCTCCTGTTGATCAAGGCATCATAGGTACACTCCCTCAAAATTCTTCCTATATAGTAATCCTCCTTTGAGCATATAATGAGATCTTTTAATTCTCAGTGCTCTCCTTTGAGTGGTGTTCATTCCCTCTGGACATTGATTCTTGAGGATGAAACTGATGATATCAACATACCAAGAGTCATTGGAAAAAGATCGAGTAGTGTATTGCTGGCAAATAATGTTCTCACCAGCATTCGCCATGGATTTAGACAAGCATGTGCCTCTGACAAGTTTCATAGGGTGTATCTCTAGATCGAACTCTTGCAAGATGGCCATCCATTTCTCTCTTCTTTCTCCCAGCTCGCTCTGCATAAGTAGAGACTTCACAGTAGCATCAGGAACTACAACAATGATTTGGCTTCGGAGAATGTAGTGCCTGAACTTTTTGACAGCTCGGACCAGCGCAAAAGCTTGCTTTTCAAGAGATGGGTACTTCACCTCAACATTCTTGAATGGAGAACTCATGAAAGCGATTGGCCTCTCTTCCCCCTCTTCTCTTAATTGAGTTAGAATAGATGCACAAGAATATTCAGAGGCAAAAGAATAAATTTAGAATGGCCTCAAGTAGTCAGGGCTAGTGAGGACTGGAGCTTCTGAGGTGGATCGCTTGACTTGTAAAAATGCAGCCTTTGCCTCATCACTCCACTCTATTTTGGTATCTTTCTTCATCATTTCATTCACTGGTTTTACAATTTCTATGAAGCCTATGATAAACTTTATCATGAAGTTGATCTTTCCAAAGAAGGATCTCATCTCTTTCTTACTTCCTAGCATGGATATCTTCAAAATGGACTCAACTCGATCTGGATCGATCGATATTCCCCTCTCAAAGATTATGTGTCCCAAAAGTTTCCCTTCAGAAACCCCGAACACACACTTTTTGGGATTCAAGGAGACTCCATACTGGATACATCTTTAAAGAACTTTGGCTAAGTCTGCAGTATGGTTCAGTCTATCTTTGGAGAATACTATCAAGTCATCCATGTAAACAATAATGCATTTAATGATTAAGTCTGTAAATTCTATGTCCATGGTGCATTGAAAAGTTGCTCCAGCATTTATTAAGCCAAATGGCATCCTTCTATAAGCATATGTTCCCCACTTTGTAGTGAAGGTTGTCTTCATCCTATCTTCATAGTTAACCATCACCTAATTGTATCCATAATAACCATCCAAGAATGATATCATCTGAGATCCATTGACAGTCTGCAAGACTTCATCCAAAGAAGGAAGTGGGTCTACAGTTATCTTTTTCTGAAGCTCTATTCAGGTTTATGAAGTCCACACATAGCCTAATCTCTTCATTTTTCTTACAGACTGGAACTAAGTTAGCTACCCATGTTGAATGGTGTATAGGGAAGATTATCCTTGCAGAAAGCAATTTCTGAACTTCTTTAAGGATCAATGGTTCAATCAGGGTGTTGACAGAGTGTTGTTTTTGTCAAAATGGCTTGACTTCAAGCTTCAAAGGAATAGTATGAGTCATTACAGTAGAATCAAATGTCTTTAGGTCTTCATATCACAAAGCTATTGCAGCAATATCTTTCTTAAGTGCCATCAATATGTATTTCCTGATTGCTTCAGGGTAGGCTTTCCCTATGTAGACATTCCTTTCAGGGCCAAAATCAGCTAGGTTAACAATTTCATATTCACCTTCCTTATCTTCAGTTGATACCTTCTCTTGAGCCCTTGGGTTTGAGTCAAAAATTCTTTCCAAGGCTACCATTCCCTTGGGAATGTTATTACTTTTTAGATTGAGGACCCCCTCTGTATCACAATCTCCAGGTTCCAATCTCCTTGATCCTTGTTGGACTCATCAACGATCTGTCCTTGGAAAACATCTGAGCTTGATAGAAAGGCAAGAATATGTCGATCATCATCAAAAACCTAAAAAAAATTGACATTATCAGGAACAGTAGGGGTGGAAATCAATTCCATGGATCATTTTTTAAGCTTGGAGCCTTGCATAGGTTCTAGGGTGCTTGTAGTAATAGCTAACGAATCAGCTATCTGATTTTCCTCTCTTGGGATTAAGCTAATCCCAAAGGCATCAAAGTCCTCAATCAGGTTCCATACCCTATTTCTATATGCTGCTAACCTTTTATTGTGACATGCATATTGGCTGTGCACTTTCCTAATAACTATTTATGATTCTCCCTTGACCATCAAGGCTGTGACTTTCTTCTTATGTGCAAACATCAGTCCCCGTGCTAGAGCTTCATATTCTGCTACGTTGTTAGTGCACCCAAACTGCAACCTATAAGAAGCAAAGAAGGTTTTCCCTTTTGGGCTAGTTAATTTAATTCCAACACCATAGCCTACTTTGGATTTGGATCCATCAAACTTAAGGATCCATAGCTAATCGTGAGTTGGGGTTGGTCCTTGGGGGGCTATTGTGGGCATTTGGATAGAATGAGCCAAGGGTGGGGCTACTTGATCTTTTGGATCAGATATAGGGAACGGGTGTTCAATAGGTTCCTCAGGAGCAATTCCCAATCCCTGCATAGATGTATTATGTGACCTAAGGTTATCCTTCTAACATTCACTTGCATCTTTGGTTAACCCCTTGGGTTTTGGTATATTCATGAGTGCAGGGGTGTCAAACAAACCTTGGGGTTCCTCCTTATTAAAATGTTGATTTAGAAATGTGTCTGGGGTAAGTTCAATTTGAGAAGGAACACTCTTTGAAGGTATCCTATCCCTAGTTAACATTACTGCTTCCTTGGCTTCAAACGGGAAATGATCTGCAATAGTCTCGGGTGACTTGAGCTAGCATCCTCAACTTGGGAAACATGATTTAAAATGTCAATGCAGGGTTGGCAAGTCAATTCAGAATGATTTTGGTAATGTACCTTGCACCAATTAGGGAGTAGAATATTCTGCAGATTGGTATCTTCCCCTAAGACCAGCTAATCCTGTTGTAACTTGTTGATCAATGCTTGTTGGTTTTCATTAATCACAGAATCAAGGAACTTTCATATTGGCAGTTCTTTAGGATCAAGAACAGAAAAGGTTAAAAGTTTCTCTCTTTTATAAACCCCTATCCCAATTTTGAAATAGGCTACCTCATTGGGCAATCATAGTCAGTGATGATATGCTTGAGGTGGGGTTCACTTTCAATCCTAATATGCATGGGAATTCCCCTCCATGGTAACCACATATGTGAAAATTCAAGGGAGAGATATCCCCTTATACCTTTCATCAAATCTCTGCTCAACAGCATACCATAGGTCTCAGGAATGTCTATGTTGGTTTGAACCCTAGGGTCTGACCCTACTTGGACATGTATGTTTCTCAACTCTCGCACTACATTAACCTTCGTTTTGTCAAGTTGGATGACCTTCTTGTTTGTTTGAACAAGATTAAATCCCAACTTCTTGCATATGGAGAATGGCATAACATTTCCTGAAGCCCCTAAATCTAACAGATAATTATGTAGGTTCTTCCCACAAATTCTTAAACTCAAAATAAATGGTGGAGTACCTACCTTGTTTCTATACAAGGCTGCGTTCACGTCCCCAACAAGTGCCACCTTGTTTTTCCCTTTTGATTTGTCAACTTGCTCCAAGGCTTTTAGCACTATTTCCCATTGGGCAGGGCACCACTTTAGGATGTCAAAATATGACAAAGTATTTTTTTGTTTCTGTATCTCAGAAACAATATCAAATTTTTTATTACAACTTGCACTACTTTTGAAAACATTAGAGGAATTACCCTTGTTATGGAAGTCAGGCAGGCCTTTTGGTGGAGGGTTATTATCAGCTGATGCAAGAGCATCCAGTGGTGTAAGGGCAATCTTGCATCACCCAAAAATAGTTAAATTTCAAGTTTCTCAGTTTTAGATGTTTTTACATTTTGGATACCCTTTTCATCATAATGAAATTCTCAATTTACGATTTATTTTCTATTCCTAGGTTGAAAGATATTGCAGTTTTAGTTTTCCCAGATTTGCACCAAAATATTATGAGTTAGATTTGAGGCACTTAGAGTTCTAAATCAACCCAAAACTTGCTGAAATTAGTGTAGCAAATTTTGAGCACGTTCTTGACTTCGAGACCTTTCCAACGGTTCAAACGGTTCACGAATCGAAGTCCGGATCAAAAGTTATGGCCCGGGAAGTTGGTGCACTTTCTAGAAGATACAATTGCAAATGTTCTTTTGAAATTTGAACTTCAAGTTGTAATTTTTCAGCCAAACTGCCTAAACTCAAATTTGAATGTTGTTTTGGCTCCAAAACTAGAGAGGAGCTCTATTTATGGGTGGGTTTCTAATTTTTAGGTAACTTTTGGGACAAGCTCGCATATTGTGAAAGGGTGATTCCAGAGTTTCTCAGAATTCCAGGTGTTGTAGAACGGGGATTTGAGATCCTCCTGCGATGTAAGAAGCTCCATTTTGAATAATAAAATTATTCTCTGTTTGTGGGTTATTTTCTAAGTCTCGTGTGCGCCCTCATCAAGCGTGGTATCGTGAGCGGATTTTCTTGAGCGCGGTGGACAAATTGTTGATCGTGGAGGGCAGTTCACACAGGACCATGGTTGTGGGTCAAGTCAAGAAAGATGCCTCTAAGAGTGATGCCTAGTAGGTGTGGTGGTGTCAGAGGTGGTCGAGGTGGCAGAAATGCTGGTGGAAGAGATGCACTGGCAGCCCTCCAAAAATAGATTGATGCGTATAAAAGCAAATTGAGAAGAGGGTTAAACCTAATGGAGGAAAGTGAGGATGAAGGAGAGGAAGAAGGTTCAAATGTAGAAAAGGAAGAAGCAATTGATCAAGACCAAATGCAGCTTAATAAGGGCCATTTCAAAGATCAAAAAAGACCCAGAGCGTAAGTCCCCGCTATTCCGTAAGTCCGAACCTAAGAATATTTTGAGTATGAAGAAATAGAGGACCCGATCGGGTTAAGTTTGTGAAAATGAAGCTAAGGGCCATGCTAGTATTTAGTGGAAAGAGGTCCAGTTGGAAAGAAATTGAAGAGGAAAAGGAAATATCACCAGATGGGATCGTATGGTAGAGAAACTGAAGAAGCAATTCATACCGTGGACTATGAGTTAGATCGTTCAAGAAATTGCAAGGGTTCAAGCAAGGAAGCAGATCTATGAAAGAATATACTGAAGATTTTCACAAGATAATCATCAGAACGGGTCACACAGAGGCCAATAAGGAAAAGGTAGCCCGATATCTTAATAGGTTACGACCGAGCATTGGAGGAGTTAAGCCTAGTCAGAATGACCACCATTGAGGATGTGTATCAATTTGCTCTAAAGGTGGAAGAGAAGCTAAAAAAAATATTTGATGGCAAGCAAAAAGGACGAGGAGGTCAAAGTGGAAGGGGTAGTGGAAGACCTTCAGAAGCTGAAATGATGATGAAAAGAAAAGTGAAGATGTGGGTACCCAAGTCAAAGGAATGACAACTTCACACCATGATCAAAATAGTGGTGATCAAAGAGGTAGAGGATGAGGGAGATATGGACAAGGATCTAGAAGAGGTGGTTTCAAAGGAACATGTTTCCAGTGTGGTGAAGAAGGGCATCAAGCCTATGAATGTCCACAACACCAAGGAAGGGAAAACAAAAGGCCAGGGTCATGGAAGGGTTGCACATGCATATGAGGAGGCCCAATCTGAATATTTAGATGATGCTGAAAGAGGAGAATCCCTAGTGATTAGGGAGCCCTGGTGACTAAGGAGAAGGAACTAGAACAGAGGAAGAATCTGTTTCGTATAAGGTGCAAGTGTGAAGGAAAATGTTGTGATGTCATTATTGATAGTGGGAGCACCGATAATCTGTCAAAAGAGATGATCACAAAGTTGAAGCTGAAGAGGGAATCCATATCGACCCAAAGACCACTTTTGGTCAATGAGCAAAGTTTCAAGATTGGGAGCTATCATGATGAGGTACTTTGTGATATCATCCCCATAGATGCATGTCACATGTTGTTGGGGAGGTCGTGGCAGTTCGATAGGCAAGCTATACATGATGGCCATGCAAACACTTATTCCTTGACAAAGGATGGGGTTCGTCACAAGTTGAAACCCCTAAAGGAGACCAAGAAAAGGTATGCAGTAGTGCTAAAATTTGTTATGTAGATGGAAGAAAAAATTTTAGAAGGTATGAAGCATGAGCGTGTGTGTTATGCATTGATTCCTAGAGTGAGTAAGGAGGATAGTGAGAAGGTTCCAGAAGAAGTTTCTGGGATGTTGGATGAGTTTCAGGATATTTTTTCTAATAATGTACCTGAGGGTTTACCACCAATAAGGAAGATCAGTCATCAGATTGACTTGATTCCTGGAGCCAGTTTTCCAAATAAGGTAGCTCATAGAATGACTTCAAGAGAAAATGAGGAGTTGAATAGACAAGTTCAAGAGTTGTTGAGAAAGGGTTTGATATAGGAGAGTTTGAGTCTATGTGCAGTACCTAGTACTAGCACTAAAGAAGGATGGGGAGTGGAGGATGTGTACAGATTCCTGAGCCATAAACAAGATAACAATCAAGTACAGATTTCCCCTACCAAGGATGGATGACCTAATGGACTGTTTGAGTGAGCCTCGATTTCACAAAAGATTGATCCAAGAGTGATATCACCATCCGGCCTTCGAGAGGGAGATGAATGGAAGACTTCCTTCAAGACCAAAGAGGGCCTCACGAGTGGTTAGTCATGCCTTTTGGGCTAACCAATGCACCGAGCACATTCATGCGGCTCATGAACAAGGTACTAAAAGAATTTCTTGGAAGTTTTGTTATTGTGTATTTAGATGATATTTTGATTTTCAGTAAGACGTTAGATGAGCATCCGCGTATATGGAGAGCCTTGAGAAGTTAAGAGAAGAGAAACTGTTGATTAATCTGAAGCAAAGTTTTGTGAAGAGGGAGTTAGTGTACTTGGGGTTTGTTGTCTCAGCAGAAGGTCTCAAGATGGACCCAGAGAAGGTGAAGGCTATTCTGGAATGGCCTACCCCAAGAACTGCTACTGAGGTGAGATCTTTCCATAGTTTGGCTATTTTTATAGAAATTTCATTAGAAACTTCAGTAGTATTTGTGGACCCCTGACTGAAATAATGAGAGGGGATAGAAAAGAATTCAAGTGGAGCACTCGAGAGGCAAAGATTTTGAACTGCTTGAAGCGTAAGGTAATAGAGCAACCTGTTCTAGCCCTCCCAGATTTCAACAAGGTGTTTCAGGTGGATTATGATGCCAGTGGTTGTGCCATTGGAGCAGTGTTGAGTCAAGAAGATAAGCCCATTGCCTATTTCAGTGAAAAGTTAAATGATGCCAAGAGAAAGTATTTTGTATATGATCAGAATTTTATGCAATAGTTCAAGTATTAAAAAAATGGAGACATTATTTTTGCCAAAGAAATTTGTTCTATATACTGATCATCAAGCCTTGCAGTACCTAAATAGTTAGGGAAAATTAAATCAGAGGCATATGAAATGGGTAGATTTTTTGCAGAGTTATACCTTTGTTTTGAAACATAGGAGTGGGAAGTCAAATAGGGTTGCAGATGCCTTAAGTAGGAGGCATACATTGATGACAAAGATGCAGATTGAAGTGGTTGGGTTTAATGAACTTAAGACACTGTACACAGAAGATCCTGATTTCACAGAGGCTTGGAAAGTTTGCAAGGAAACTATTACAGTGGACAGGACAAGGTGGTTGGATTTCATAATCCAGGATGGCATGTTAATTAAGGGAAGTCAATTTTGTATCCCGAGGAGTTCTATGAGGGAGAACCTGATAAAGGAGAAGCATAGTGGAGGAATGGCAGGACATTTTAGTCGGAATAAGACCATTGCCATTATCAGTGAGCATTATTATTGGCCTCAGTTGTCATAGGATGTGAAGAAGTTTGTACAAAGCTGCAGGGTATGTCAGATGGCTAAAGGAGTGAGCCAGAATACAGGCTTATATCAGCCCTTACCTGTACCAGAGAGGCCATGGGAGGATATAAGTATGGACTTTGTTCTTGGTTTACTAAGGACACAATGAGAGAATGATTCAGTCTTTGTGGTGGTTGATAGGTTTTTGAAGATGGCACATTTCATTCCATGTCAGAAGACCCATGATGCGGTCCACATTGCTAACTTGTTCTTCAAAGAGGTGGTGAGGCTACATGGTCTACCAAAGAGTATTTTTTCAGATCGTGACACCAAATTTGTGGGGTAATTTTGGAGGACCTTGTGGAAGAAGCTGAAGACAGAGTTGAAGTTCAGTTCTGCACACCATCCACAAACAGATGGATAGACAGAGGTTGTTAATAGGAGTCTGGGTAACCTACTGAGATGTTTGGTAGGAGATAAACCGAAGGGATGGGACTTGATCTTACACCAGGTAGAATTTTCTTACAACAATTCTGTCAACAGAAGCACTGATAGATCACCATTCCAAATTGTATATTGAGGTAGCCCTAGAACAGCTCTCGAATTGAGGAATATGGACCAAGAGAAGAAAATAAGTGTTGAAGCTGAAGATTTTGTAGAGCACATCAAGAATATACATGAGAAGGTACGAGAACACATTAATAAGATGAATATGCAATATAAGGCTAAGGCAGATCAGAAAAGGAGGAATAAGGAGTTTCAGACTGGTGATGAAGTAATGGTCCACTGGAGAAAAGAAAGTTTTCCCGTGGGAACCTATAACAAATTGAAGATGAAGAAATTCGGTCCCTGTAAGATTTTGAAGAAGCATGATTTAGGGAATGCATATGAGGTAGATTTTCCTAATGGAATCAACATTTCCCCTATGTTCAACATTTTAGATTTGACAGAGTATCATGAAGGTGGAACAAAGGAAGCACCAGCAATAGGGAAGTATGGCATTCCATCACCTACTTTAGAAAGGGAGGAGATTGAAGCAATCTTGGATAGTCGTGTGGGAAGGAGTACCAGAAATAGGTAGTATGAAGAATATCTGTTGAAATGGAGAGGAAGGCCTATGGAAGATTCATCCTGGCTATCTAAGGCAGTGGTTGACCGGTTGGGTTTTCCTCAACCATCTGAGACGTGACGGGTCACTTCTCAAATTACCCTGGGTGTCTGATGCAGGAGCATCTAGTGGTGTAAGGGCAATCTTGCATCACCCAAAAATAGTTAAATTTCAAGTTTCTAAGTTTTTAGATGTTTTTACATTTTTGGATACCCTTTTCGTCATAATGAAATTCTCAATTTATAGTTTTTATTTTCTATTCTTGGGTTAAAAGATATTGTAGTTTAGTTTCCCAGATTTGCACCTGAAAATCTTTCGAGTTAGATTTGAGGCACTTAGAGTTCCCGGATTGGCCCTGAAACTTGCCAAAATTGGAGTAATGTATTTTGAGTGCATTATTGACTTCGAGACCTTTCCAACGGTTCAAACAATTCACGAATCGGAGTCCCAGATCAAAATTTATGGCCCCGGGAAGTTGGCGCACTTTCTAGAAGATACAATTGCAAATTTTCTTTTAAAATTTGAACTTCAAGTTGTAATTTTTTGGTGCCAAACCACCTAAACTCAAATTTGAATGTTGTTTTGGCTCTAAAACTAAAGAAGAGCTCTATTTATGGGCGAGTTTCTAATTTTTGGGTAACTTTTTGGGGACAAGCTCGCATATTGCGAAAGGGTGATTTTGTAGCCTTCTGTAACTTGCATGTGTTGTAGAACTTGGGGATTTGATATCCTCTGCATGTAAGAAGCTCCATTTTTTGAATAATAAAATTATTCGCTTGTTTGTGGGTTATTTTCTAAGTCTCGTGCTGCGCCCTCATCATCAACACTTTGATTTGGAGGTACCATGTGATTAGGTGGCACTGATGAGGTGAATGGACCCTTACTTTGATTTCTTAGGAAGTGTCCTCCCTTTGTCTGAAAAGCTTAGGCATCGTATGAATCTTCCTCTGGTTCATTCTCACTCTGCATTGGGAATGAGGGCTCTTCTTCAAAGAGGTCATAAGTCATAGCCATATCCACTGAGCCACCTTCTTTATGAGAATTCCCTTGGAACGTTTGGGCATCTACCTATGCCATCTTGACAACTTTCTCCATTTCAGGGCAGTTCACCTCAGAATGGGTTACAGTATTATGTAGCCTGCACCAATTAGTCATAAAGTTGAGGTCAGCCATGTTTGCAGTATGTGATCTCTCCTCATTAGCTTGATAGTTGTGCGAAACTCCACCATTATTGGGCCTTGTAATCCATTGTCTGTTGTTATTTTTCCTTTGGTTATATCCTCTATTTTGATTTTGGTACCCTTGGTTAGAGGAGTTTTGGCCTTGATAACCCCTTTGGTTGTAATTGTTATGACTCTGATAGTTACCCTGATTGTTGTTGTTTTGATTAGGGTAGTTACCTTGGTTTTGGGAGAGGTTCAATCGAAGTTGAGCCATGTCATCTGTGACTTGGGACAACATTTTCTTCAAGGTTGTTACCTCATTTGTAAGTTGAACTATCTTTTCACTTTCCACATTTTTAGCAACAGGTGGCTGACCACCATGATTTGGTGTTCCAATTTGGTTATGATGACCATGGAAACTTTGAGGAATCTATGGTTGTTAAAAGAAATCAAGAGTTCCAGTAGCAAAGAATGGAATAGGTGGTTGAGTTTGCAATTCAGACATAGGTCCATAATGGGAAGGAGACATTCCCAGGACAGTATTGAATAGAGGGGTTGGGCTATGCATCTGATATCCTATTGAAGGGAAACCTCCTCCCAGACTTCCTTGTTGAGAACTGATTTTTTGTTGTAGCTTGATAGCTAGATGATAGACTTTAGATAGAGAATCAATATCAGCTAGTTGATAAGTCTTCTACAAGAACAAGCCAAGCAAGGGGTCTATAACTCTAAAGTAAGCTTGAATGGCACTATTCTCAGCGACTAGATAGGGGTCTTGCAATCTCCTCTACATTCGTTGGAACCTGGTATTAAACAAGGGAAAAGGTTCACATGACTCCTTCCTAATAGTAACAAATTGGTGGAACAACATGGCAAGATCCACGTAGATTCTGAACTAATTAATGAAAGCATTCTCCAAGTCTGTCCTGCTCAGAATAGAACCCTGAGGAAGATTAAGATACCAGTTGTACACCATATTCCCTAAGGAATAAGGGAACAACCTCCAGACTACATCATGTTGAGCTATCTGAGCTCTGGTACAGGCGTCCTTGAAAGCTTGTATGTGCTCCTTAGCACTCCTTGATTCACCATGAATGTACTTGGGACAAAATTTCTCAAGGTTCTTAGGCATGTCGTGAAAACCTCCAGGAATAGTTCCCAATGGAGAGGGATTATTCTAAAAAAATGTCATTGGTAGTGGTGGTGGTGGTTGAGCTAGCAGTTGTATGGGTTGAACTAGCTATAATGATAGTTGAGATGGATTTGGTGGTGGATTGATGGGTATCCACTGGGGTATTGGTGAAAAGCATAGTGGAGTGAGCAGAGCTGATAAGGGTGGTATGATGGTTGAGCCAGTCTTATGACTCTTGTGTCTTATTGGGGTCTTAAGTTCTATCAAAAGCGGTGGATTTTCAGCTGATCGAAGAACTCTATGGGACCTTTCTGGTGAGAAAAACCCAATTTTATCCAGTTTTCCCTTCTAGGCCCTCCCTCTAGCACCAGTTTCTGTTGATGGTCAAAATGACACAGCAACAGTTAAACAGAATATTGCTATTTTGTTTCTCCTGAAAGAGAAAGACAACACATGGATATCTTAGCTCCCAAGGTCTTTGTAGTTGGTTCTCAACTGTGTTGATTTCACTCACTGGTTGATGTGAGCTATAATGTTTAAGGGGCCTGTTGGTGTTGGGATTATGGATTTTTCTAAGATCAAGCATGAATTTAAACCTACTTTAACTGGGGTTTTTAAAAAAACATAAAAAGATAGATCAAAGTTTTGGTACTGAAAAGAATGATAATTCATCTAACTTAACCAGACTTGTTACCTCTCAAGGAATTGCTAACTAAAATTGAAGAACAAAACTAACTTGTGATTAACACATAGTAGCATTCATTCACAGTGCTAATTTCAACAACTGATTATAAATTACCATTTAAGAAAAACACAAGATAAGATTTCATTCCTTGAAAGCTTTCAAAATCAAATGATTAACTCAAGAAGATAAATACCATTCTAGAACACAATATGAAGTAGATTCAGGTCTGGTTGCTCCTACTATCGGTGAAACAGATAAGCAACATTTACAAAGTTGGCACAATCACCAGTGTACAGAAAATCCATGACTCCATATTGTTTCCATCTATACTAAGAGAACTTGAAAATACATTACAATCTATGTCAAATCTAACTCCTACCCTAAGAAGGAAAAAGAAGCTCCTATTACAAAGAATCAAGATGTTGTTCTATCTCCTCTATTATCTATGTATTCTAAAATTTCTACCCTATTTTCTCCAACTTCAAAACTCTCTCTTTCTAAAGAGAAAGAATACGCCATATATACATCACTTCCCGAAAAGAATGTTGGCCCCCTATTTTAGGGTTTACAAAATATCTTCCTCTAGAAGGGTCGGCATCCAGATCTTTTGAATAAAGTTGGTTCTGTATTAAATGTGAATCCCTACTGTCCATGTTGATGAAAGATTATCCTAGGGATGATTTTAGATCTTTTACAACTATAGCATTAACTCCTACGCCTCTGTGTCCATCTTCAAACTCGAGCGGAGCTGCTTTGAATGCCCTAAAATATCATCATTAATGTCGATCTCTCTTTTTCCAGTAGACCCCAGCTGTCACTATGACTCACAGTTTAGTCCTCCTTCCTTCGGCCCTCTTCCTGCTCTAGATATTTTTGTGCATTGACCGTCTTCTGGAAGCAGCACCAGACTTTTCATCAGATCCCAGCACCAGTGTTCACCGAGCTACTCCATCGGCTCCTTCATAGAGCGGATCCACACCCATTGCATTTTGTTAACCATTTTTTGGTTCGTAGCTAATTGGTGAAACTATCCAGGGTTCGCCTTTTATTCTATCTGATTGGGTGAACATATCCACGTGGGATTCATGGGCGGTCAAAAGTTGTTGACACTGGTTCATATGTCGGTGAGCCACCATTGGGTCAGTGAGACATCATGGTGGGCTCCGTTAGTTTCACTGAAGGATTAAAAATGATCGGCAAGACCATCACTAGTTAGCAGGACATCATATCGAGCGCCTTTGTTCTCCCTGAGCTTGTTCTATTTGGGCAAGAACCTATCGGGGTCAACAAGACATTACACCAAGAATCATTCCATGTTAGCGAGACCAGTTTCATTCACCAAGACATTACATTGAAGTCATCTCCTCTTGCCAAGAGCTCGTTTCATTTTGGGGAGACTTTGCTTGGTCGGCGAGACGTTACACCAAGCTCAACATGCTACACCGAGAGCACAAAATATGTCAGTGAGACCCTATCAGGTCGACAAGACTTTTCGCCAAAGCCTTCATCTTTCAATGAGATTCCTTGAGAAATATCATCATGTACAGAATTTAATCTTGTAAAACAAGGTCTTCATTAGTCCTTTAAACCATAAAAATATTTCCTCCAATCTTACCCATCATACTTCTCTTATTTTATTACACTTCGTAAGAATAGACTTACCTCCGGCAGAGGTGAAATCAAATCCAAATCAGGACCACACTTCCCTTTTAAAACTGGTGGAGGCAGAACCAAATTGGGACTGGTACCAAAGTCGGGATGCAAAATTAGACAAGTGCTAGTGGAACTGGGATCGGGACAAAATACGACCCAGAAACGACACCCCTCCTTCAAAACTAGCAGGGGTGGGGCCAAAAAGAAATCAGAACCAGGACCGGAGTCAGGATGGGAATAAGCCATGGGAATGACCATCATTTCCCAGTTCAGACCCCATCCTGGCTCCACGTCCACAAAATAAAATGCAAAGGAAAAACCCGATCAAGTGATCGGAACTAGGGCAAAACAACACGAACACAGCAGGACCGGGACCAGAACCAAACATGAACAAGAAAAATTTTCAAGTTTCGGGTTCGGATTCCATTCCGAACCCGCCTCTGACGTCACCCGAAAAAGACGATGAAGAAGACGAAGGAAGAAAAAAGGAAAGGGGGAAAACACCCCCGATAAAACAAAAAGGAATAAAAATAAAAGAACGGGACACGCAGAACTGGGATTGGAACGGAAACTGAACCTAACACTTTTGAAAGTTTCAGGGTTTAGTTCCAGTTTCGGTTCTGGGTCTACTAAAACAAAACAAAAAGACGTGTGAGATAGAAAAACAAAAGAGGCAGAACTAGGACTAGGGAAGGAATAGAAAATAGAACTTAGAAGGAATTCCAAGTTCAACTTTTGCTCTGGTTCTGGGTCTGCCAAAACAAAAGAAAAATGCCTAAGGCCGAAAAGAAAATACCTAAGGCATAGGACACAAAACCAAAAAGGAAAAAGACCGACCACAAGAAATAAAGGGAAAGGCAGAGTCGGGGCTGGGATGGAACACAGATCGAAAACCTTGAAGAGTTCAATGTTCTGATTCAGATCCAGACCTGGCTCCAACAGAACAAAAGACACTATAAAAGAAGAATTGTCGGAACCAAAACCAGGAATGGCACAAAACCAGAAACTTTTGGATGAATTCCAAGCTCAGTACTGGTCCTGGTCCCACATCTGACAGAACAAAATAAAAATGCCTAAGGCAAAAAACCAAAGGCCAAAGGGAAAAGGAAAGGGGGACCCATTTTGCTCTAGAATAAAATGGGGTGGTTATGCAAGGCATAACAGGAACATTGTGCCTAATGTCTAAGAGAGGGCCAATAAAAAAATATAAGATCCACAACTTAGGGAATGTAGTGTGTTGTATCAAGCCACTAAGAGGAATATAATATGCTAAGAGAGATTACACTCTTGAGGGACATCACACCCAATGTCACCACAAAGAGAAAACTGCATCGCATGAAGTAAGAAGACTACACAATGAAATATGAGTTGTAATTGAAATGAAAAAGAATAATGCTAATGTATGCCCCCACTTTAAAGAAATTTCTAAATACCTTGTTGTGAGGAATTACTTTAATGTAGAAAATGATAAATACTAAAAATAAAGAGGACATAAGAGCTTACATGGAAAGCCCTATGCCAAGTCATATGTTTCCAAATAAAGCTACATCATGAAAAGGGTTTTCCCCCAAAAAAAATCCCAAAAATTACATAAGGGATCCACAGATTCATGGTCAATATGTCTTTGCTACAATGCTTTAGAAGAGCTCATAAATAGCATTCCCTAAATACGCATGGATCAAGGAAGAATAAAACAAAGAGAGCGAAAACAAAGAAATTTTTTTGGGTCAACATGGAAGAGACTAAAATGTCTTGACGACTTGCATCATCCCCAAAAGGAAAATATAAGACAAATAAAGGATAAAGGAAAATATTTTGGATCAACATGGAAGAGACCTAAATGTCTTGATGCCTTGCATCATCCCCAAAAGGAGAACACAAAACAAATAAAGGATAAAGGAAAAGCTTTTGGGTCAACATGGAAGATACCTAAATGTCTTGACACCTTGTGTCATCCCAAAAAGGAAAACACAAGACAAAGAAAAGAAAAAATGCTTATGACATAGAGAAGAATGTAGATAAAAAAGAGGAATGTTACAAAGAGAGATACATCCAACAAAACAGTACGGGGGATCACATTATGCACATGCAGTCACATAAAAGAAACATGAAAAGTAAATTAAGAAAAGACTAGTAAGGCACGTTCGAGTCAACCTATTATCAAGTCATCTGCATCCCAATCTTTTTCATCATATACGGAAGGTGAATAACTAGACAAATGGACAACAACAAGTGTTGAACTAGAGTCATCACCAAGTTCAACACTCTTCTTAGGAGAAATGTCATTTAAGCTCATAGAATCTAGGAAAATGATGTGTTAAATTCAATATGCACTTCTTGATCAATTTTAGTTCATCATCATCATCCAAGTTAATCAAAATGGGAGGTCAAATGATAATGTCCAAATAAGGATTTAGCTTTTTTTGTGATTGTGATATAGGATCTTTTTGTTGCAGCAAAGAGGGAGACTCATCATGTATTGCTTCAATCAAGTTTGGATGTTGATTTTCTTTGTTGTCCTCTTCATTTAACCTTTGAGAAAGAGCACAACATCTATGCCTATGCTCTCTAGAATTTTTGTTTCTTTTAGTACGATTTTCAAGTTGTGTTTGTGTATGAGCAAGTTTATCAATCATAGGTTTCTTTTCTTCCCTAAGGGGAGGAATGAAAGGAACCATAGGAGGTTGTTCAACCACTTTCTCTTTAGCTTTGTAAACTTGTTTTATCTTAGGAGGCATGATTGGATTGTTTTGGTTGTCTCTTGGTCATTTGTAGGAGATAGGAAAATGATCTATCTTAGGTTGGTCTTGGTTACTTGGAAGGTCTTTTGGTTCAATCACAGTTTCTTCAAGGATAGGAGGTGTAGACACTTAAAAATGTCCTAGATGATATCATACACTCAAATCAAGTATACTAATATCATTTTTTTCTTGAAACCCATCTTATTTTTTCTTAATTGATTAAATTTTGGACTAGCTATTTAATTAATTATGTCATTTTCATCTATTAACTAATTAATTTAATTGGGTTAATTCACCCCCTTTCATGCTAACACTTCATCCTATTAAATTAAATACATCAAGTTATTTAATTTAAATCCTTAAGTCTTCTTATTTAATTAAATAACCCTAAGTTATTTAATTAAATATCATTCCACTTTCCCCCTTTTCATTAAATCACTTTATTTAATGAAAATATGAAATTCCCCTAATTGTATAATCAAACCTTTGTTTAATTATCAATTACTTAATTAAATCTAATTCCCTCCACTTGAAAGGGAATATTCCTCCTTTGCATGTTCCTCCAAAAGGAATATTCCCATGGAATATTCCTTCCCCTTTTACACATTAAAATTTTGCTTTAATTTGCTAAATATCTATTTCCCTCACCCATGATTATGTTCCAAAGAATATTCTCTTTTCTTCGCTTATTTGAAAAAAGGAACATTCTTCCTTGTAAAAAAACTTACAAAATTTCATGTGAAAATGAACTTACAAGACTTCTTATGCAAGTTAACTTACAAGACTTCTTTTGCAAGTTAAAAGTGTGTTTCAAAGAATGAGAACCCTTGATTCTTTCCTTGATCCATGTTTCATCTTTCCTTCATCCTTGACCATTGATTAACCTTTTTGATCTTAACCCTTCATTTCTCATTTTTCCTTCAATAAATAGGTCACTATTTGGAGACAAATGGATCCATCTTTTTTAGAGAGAACTCATGTTGTTGTAATAACTCACACTCACACTCATATTTAGCATTTATTTAGTATCATTTTAGTCCAATTATTTGCATTAATTAGTTTAGCTTCCATTAATGGCTTCCATTGTAACTTAGATGCATACATTTAGCTTGTTTGTTAATTAGGGTTTCAATCTGTTAGTATAGAATCCATTTAGATTAGCTTTGCATACATCCGTATCAAATAATCTTAATATAAGTCACGTTAAAATAGCTTGCATCATGTTAATCTATTTTTAAATCATGTTTCATCACACATATCATAGTAGTTTCATCAATTTTCTTCAATAAAATTGATTGAAATAGGCTCATTATCCAGGGTATTGGAAAAGGTTCATCGTTCCACATCAATGTGAAACCACTCCCCCAATAGGATAAGTTTCAATGTCTTATATTAAAGGTTTTATCAAGCTTTCAGGATTTAATATGGTAGTTTTAATGGATTCTTTATCTTTGCATAAATTGAATGATCTTGTTGGGATTGACGTTTAGTGGCACAATTATGCTTTGTATCCTCATGGATCTACTATATTCAGTTCATACTAATCTATCGGTAACATTTTGGCACTAGAATGAGGACTTGACTGATCACATTTGACAAATTTTTCTCTCAAATTCTATTTTTTTGGTTTTTGCAGATACAACGACACTTTAGGAGATTTTAGCGACACCTTTGTAAGGAATTGCCATATAATGAAGCTATTTCCATCTAATACAATGAAACCTAATTAAAACACTAGTGTTGATTAAAATAAACAGTGAGGCTAATGCTTTTTAGAAGTATCGAGAATTTAAAAATGGCGACGCCACCAAATAGCAACGCTATCGTAATCACTGTCCTATTGCAGAGTGATGCTAATTTTCAGCAGAGTGACTCTCATTTGACTTATGGAAATGTTATCATGAATAGTGATGCTCTACTCTAGTAAGAAAAAATAGTGAGTAATTTTTAGCATGTGCTTTAAAAAAATTATTTTATCTATTTTTTGATACATCACTGACTTCTCGCTTTTTTAGGCTATATGGGTTTTGTAGGTTGGACAAATACAACTTGAAGAAAAGAAGCATACTACTATCATTTGAATTATAATTGTAATAAGTGTTGCAACACTTTGGGGAAATTATAACCCATCTATCATTCTTTAGGACCACACTAGATTTTGATTGGGTTTTAAAATGAACACTCAAATCGGCTAAAATTGAACCCTCACATCATTATGCTACTTTGGGTTTAAAATTGAAAAATACAATGTAACACTTCAAATTGGTGCTTAAAATGAACTTACCTTTTTTTTAGGATTAAAATTAACAAGTGTTTGTCATGTCTTGTGGTTTACATTTCTATCATTGAATGTGTATGCTCTTCTCTCATGCCACTCAACGATCTTAGAAATCAAAAGAATTTATTTGAAATTTTGTATAACCACTCACTATTTCAATTTGGATTTAAAATGAACCTCATGCTAGTGTAAGGAAAATGTGTTGTGTATGCTCTCTCCTTGTGTCATGTGATTTGGGAGATTGAACAAAAAATGTACTTCCTTTCTTTTGTATGCCTTTAGAGGGCCTACCACCCTACTTCGAAAGGTGGGAACGACCCAAGCAGTAATGAGCTAAAGCTAATCTCTTTTGAACCTCTATATAAAAAAATGTGTTTGTGATGAAAGTCATAAGCAACAAGTGTGGATGTGTCATACCAACAAGTGCCACCCCTAGTGTTCGAGTGACACGTCAAAATCCTTTCTTAGGAAAGGAATGGGAGGCCTCTTGATTTAAATAATCTTGAGCTAATATTGCCATGTGTATCGCCACCATGAATGGAATTCCTTACTAAAAACCAATTGTTTAAAACCCAAAAACCTTAATGCTTGTTGGTGTAGGAACGATCGTTCTGAAGCAACCCTACATTTTACTATTCATTGTGATAATAGAAAAATCCTTCTAATCTGCAGATCTTAGGGATTTGAGATTTGGTGGTCCTGAGAAGTGTGTGTTGTGGAGGAGAGCCAATGTCACTAAATCTCTAGCCATTCGCATTGTCTTAGTGTTTGGAGAAATCCAAGTGGGGGTCCAACAATTAGAATCTTTTGAACCTAGGATGATAAATTCTTGTGAGTTAGTTTAATACTTTGCTTGGTTCCAAAACATTGCAAACAAACATCAACAAAGCATTTTCAAAATTTCAAACCCTTTGGTCTAAGTATGGATACCCTTTGGCAAAACCTTGATATTAATGCTTGTCCTAAGAATTTATTCTTAGAGACTTCTAATTATTTTGGTTTATATCTCAATCCATACTTCCCAAAGTTAACATAGGAAACTATAGCTTGAGCTTCATCATTTTCACAAAATAGACCTTGTGAAATTTATGATGTTTTTGACATAGAAATTTAGTTTGAACTTAATCAAGACAAGTGTTTGTGATAAAATAAACTCATTTAAGCTAGATAAATTGACAAATTGAACCCCACATGACCATTTGGAGACCAATCACTCCTGTTGACCAACTCGACCTTACACCCGTTATCATTCAACCAAACTTTGAACTCATTAAAGGAGAACAAACTGATATAATTAGTAGTTTGAGAAGCTTCACTTTTGAAACAAAAGAAACACCAACCCAATGGAGAAATACAACATATATCATAGACAAAGAAGAGGAACAAGATGATATTGTGGCTGGAAGGCCTATATTACCACCACCTATGTGGAAATAAGTATCCTCTTTTTTCATTATCTTAACTTCTCTAAATGATCTCACACAAAATCAGAATCCCTAAGAGAAGGTCTACAGGTCGTCACTTCAAACTTAGACATCATAGTCCAAAAGCCATCAAAAGACAACTTTTAGCACTTCACCAAAATAAAAACAGGTTGGTATATAACTTTTATAAATGTGCTTCAAGGAACAATCTAGAATTGTATGTATTCTTTTGAAGTCAAAACCTTGGTCTTTTTCACAATCTTGAACTTCTCTAAATCATTAAATCTTTAGGATTTGAAAACTTTATAGGTCTAGCATGTTTCTCACTACCTTGGTCTTATCAAACAAAGGTTCACTCTAGGTCAACATTGTTTCAAACATTTCATCCACCCCTTCATCAAATTTCATCCTTCATTTCACCAAACTTTGCAAAAAAATTGAATACACCAACACCTTGTTGACTTAAACATCTATCAAACCAAAACCTAATGTAGGTACTTTGTATGTGAAACAAATCCTTTTCCATGCACTTAGTTAAGTTGGTTATCCTCTTTGAACTAGTTTATCTTGAATCTCATGAGTCTACCCTAAATATTTCCAAGTTCATAAACATCCTTTATCTAAACATCAAAACCTCAAACTTAAGTCAAAAGTGTTGTCCCAAAATGTTTGCAAATATCACTCCCCATATCATTCATCTTTTCATCTCTCACTATCATCATTGCTCCAAAAAGATTTAGAGCATCCCTTTTACCTATATTTGAGTCAAGTAGAGAGTTCAAACATTACAAATCTCAACACAACTCTCCCATAGGTGGCCCAAAATTTAAGGTAAAGACAAGATCACAACACAAGAGAATCATGGAGAAAACCAAAGTCACATTCACCTCAATTGATCCAAGAATTCAAGTTACCCCATCACAACAACCCTCATCTCCATCAAGGCCATATGAGATAGAAGATATTACAAACAACCCATTTGAACTTACTAGGGAAGAAATCATGGAACATCAAGCCTTAGAAAACACAACTCCAATTTCCCCATCTTTTGTTGCACAACCTTTCACACAGGGCTTAACAACTCCATCACTAGGGCTAAATCAAACATCCACTCCTAGTCTTGCAACTAGTCTTTCCAAAGACTTTGGTCTAAATCTTCCATTTGAAATAAACACACTTGTGGGTACCCTAAACACAAATCCACCTCAAACCACTACTTGGACACCTACCTTTGGTGCTCCTCCCATTCTAGAAAATACCTTACATTAGAATAAACCACTTACACTTCATAAATCCATGACAACCTTCACATATCGATGCCACTCATCTTCATCCATCCCCACATATACCATAAATGTACCCAACATCATGCAAGGAAGTATGGTTCAAGTTTCTCAAACTGACCAACAAGGGCATACCAATACCCTTACAAAAAGTCAACCCTTAATGCAAATAGGGAAATATCTATCCAATCCCCTGATTGGTTCATCCACACCATTGGTTTCACAAAACACATCCATCCCATCCATCATCAACCTAAATCAAGATAATTCCTTGGTCATAAACCCCATCAATCCAAGTAATACATTGACTACATCTCTAATATCAATAAATACCCAAGACATTGGACAAATGAACCTTTTTATTCAATGGACTTGAGGTCCTGCTATGTCATTACCATTACAAAATCTAATGGCACCATATTCATCTTTCCCCATTGTCCCCTTCACCATGCAAAATCAAATAGGACCCCAAACTTACATTCCTCTATCTCAATCCACCATCTTATAAGGGAACCCCTAACCTCTCATCAAAAATTCACTACCCACTCAAAACATCAACACCCAAAATCCATCACAGATGTCCGAACAACCACCTATCCTACAACACAAAAACAAGCACAACAAGCTTATCAACAAGTCATTCAATAGCAGAAACGACAACAAGCAACCCTAGCAACACAACAACAATAGCAAGCAATCTTAGCAACACAACAATAGCAACAACAACAACAACAAGTAGCCTTAGCAAGAAAACAACCAACCCTAGCAACACAACAACAACGAGCAGCCTTAGTAGCACAACAACAACATCAAGCCAATCAAGCAGCCTTACCAAGAAAACAAGAAGAATAAGCTCAACAACAAGCCCTAGTGGCACAACAACAACATCAAGCCCATCAAGCAACCTTAGTAGCACAACAACACCAGCAAGCCCAACAACAAGCTCTAGTGGAACAACAACAACAACAACCCTTACTAGCTCAATAGTATACCCAACAACAACAACAACAAATTTCTTGGGTATGTGTAGGATCATCATGGAAAAAATAGGCCCTTAAGTGGCAAAAAATTCAAAAAAATTAGAGTTAGACAACTTGACGTAAAACTTTGAATAAGTTATCTATATTATTTCAAAAATATGTAAGAATAGAATCTGTAGAAAATTGAATATAGTTTCTAAACTACTAGGTTTATTTTTTATTTTTTAAAATCTATTTGGTGAAAATTTCAAATTTCAATGCAGTAGCACTTAAATTTTAGGGAAAAAACAAAAAGTAGGTGTTTTTTTTTACCACCCTAACCACAATAAAATTATAAGATTTTACACATAAGTAGAGGACTCATGTCCCGATGTGAGGCATATTTTTTTGTAATTTTTTTCCAAGTAAATAATTAATTATGAATTTCTTATTACAACGTTTAAAAAATATAAAAACTCATATGTTTGACCACCTTAACTTGGTCAAAACTTCATGAATTTTTTTTTCTTTAATCTTATAGTATACAAAACATAGAATGTGATGCATGTTTCAGATTCAAAAATTGTGATACCATTTGAAAGCTATAGATGTTGTTCAATCAGCCTATCAATTAGGATTTTAGTTGTAATTAAAATAGAAAATTATTAATAATTATTTATTAAATTCAAAGTAAAGCATAATTTATATTGGTGGAAAGCTAAGAATCTTCTTTAAAAACCCTTTTCGTTTCATCAATTTTGGGTAAAAAAAAATTTGTTAGCCACATACCCTACACATATCTATCATATCACCACTTTCTAGCCCATCATGATCCTGCACATACCCTCCTACTATAATCCTCACTAGAACATTGCCAACCTGAATGTGTTAGGAACATATACATCAACACCTCAATAACCTTCACAAAATCCCACACCATCATACACCCCATACAATACTTTATCATATCAAAATCATACATACAACCCATTTTCCATCCCATAGATCCCAACATATGTTCCTCCACCAAACCCAAAAGATGATCTAGCATCACAACTTAAAGCATTATCACAAGAAATGCAAGATCTTCATATGGGAAAGACAAAGAAGTCCCATACACAAAACCTATGTCCATATCCATTTGATCGAAACATCACAATGATACCATTCCCTCCTAGTTTTGAAATCCCAAAATTTGATAAATACAAAGGGAGGGGAAGTCTTGTGGACCATGTCAAAGAGTTCACTATCATGTGTATGAAGGTGGCCTACAATGATTCTTATTTAATGTGCCTCTTCCCCTGATGCAAACCTAGGAGGCCAAAACTCACTCAAAGTGTCAACTAGCCTTCAAGAGGAATATAACAAGATTAAATGGATCTATTATACCAATCCAAACAACTCTCAAAGTTTGAGATCAATCAGAGGTAATATTTCCCACTTTCACCCTTACAACCTAGTAGCAGTGCAAAAAAGGTTTTAGGGACTTTTCTCAAAAACCTTTTGAAACACCTATCAAAAAAATTATGGATTAAGATACCATTTTGCAAGTTATACAATATAAATGAAAACTAATATCAACTCTTTTGGACTGTATCAGAGATCCAATACACCTACCACAAAAAAGGCTAGTGGATTAGCCCACTTTTACAAAGAAAGTACCTTTTAAATGTTAGGTATCCACCCAAACACCATAAAGAGTCTTGATTAATGATGCAAAACTTTAGATTTTTAGCTTAGATTTCCACTTCAAGGCCTTTGGTCTGCTGCCCCAAGAAACCCTCCTTAAACATGCCAAAACCAAGGGTTTTGTTGGAATTCACACTTCCAAAGCTTTCCAAATTAAACCACTAGTCCAAACACCTCTTAATACCCCTAAAAAAACATAATGAACACTCACAAGGCCATAACTCCTTAGGTTTCTCATTTTCATGATAAAATCATCACTGCCCAGCCTAGGGCATCACTCGATTGTCAACTTAACTACCACCCTCACCTTCCAAAGAATAGAAAAATATACACTACCATATTACACACCAATCCATTTGAGTTACAGTGCAAAAATAGTGGGTGGATTGGTGAGAATCATTATAATGTGACCTTCAAACCCTTAAGGTTGTGAAATAAGGTAGACCATGTGTTCTTGGAGTTTCTTCTACAAAATGATAGATTAGTCTTCCAAAAAAAAACAAGGATGTGTAAACACATTTACTTTGAAAACACGAAATTTTTTAGACCATACCACACTTGTACGGGTCTGTACCAAACCAAAAACTCAGGAAAAAACTAGAAAATCATAGATTTGGCATTGAACAGAGCATATACTCCTAAAAAAATGCATTAATTAACCCTTAATTTGGGCTTTCAACATGTTATTATACATTCTTCAACTTCAACCAACCCCTCAAACATGCATAACTACCCTTAGCAACTTTTTAAACACTAATAACCTATTACATTGCAAATTTGCAAGTTGACAACTTTTAATGTCAAACTTTGCAACTTATAAACAAATTTTACATTATTCCCTTCAAGTGACCTCCCAAGCCTTTTATTACATTGAAAGTGGTCTTATTAGACCTTATTCATGGTGAAAACATGAAAATCAAGCCTACATTAAACCCTAACCACCTACATGGTTCAATTTTATCTCTAAGGTGTAGGTTCTCCTGCACCATACACCCCCACAAAGAAAAGACTCTTGTCACAAGAGTAGAGGTTCATCCCATGCCTCATTGCTGCTCCATACATCCTCTAACCAACAACCTCTTTCAACTAGTTCAAACATTGATATTTCTTGGTCTGCTCTATCCTTTGAACTATGTTCACATTGAACTTGGTCTTCATCTTCATGTTCAAGCCTGATGTCTACCCCATCCTTATACCTAGGTCAAAATTCGATGCCATCTCAGTCTTTAGACCTACAAACAAATAGTCATTATCCATACCTTTATCTTTCACCTTCCTTGTTTCATTTATACACTTGTATCTCCCTATGATTCCTTTCATACTTTGTCCTCCCATCATTTTCATTATACTTGTGTCCTTTTGTTCACATTGCCCTCTTCTCATTGTCCTCAATCCTTTCACACTGTCAATATCATGCATCCTTGCACTATCAGGCTTATCAACCTCTACACTTACAAATCCCATTTTCTTTGTAGCATTGTACTCACCTATAGGACATACAATGGTCCCAATTATGATTCCATCTTGCTTCACAAACCTTCCCTCAAATGTCTTACCCTATTTTCCATGCTGCCCTATAGACCTTTCACCACTTACCTTGATTGTACCATACTTACATGAGAATCCATCTTCCATATTTTGCACCACTAGACTTATTACTATCCTTCCATCATTCTTGTGCTCCTTACATGTTGTCTTATCACCATTAACCTACCTCAAACCTGCAAACACATTAACCTTACTATCCTCAAGCCTTAAATGCTCCTTTTTGCCAAAAATCACGACCTTGGTTTTACCTTTGTCTCTTGCACTACCCTGTAAAGGAGTTAATTTGAAACTCTTGGCATCCTTCCTAATTGTATAGGTGTTTTCCCAACCATCATACAAGGACCTTCTATCAAATTTCCATGGTCTTCCCAATAGCAAATGGCAACAATACATTTGCAATATATCACACAAGACCCTATCTTTGTACTCCTCAATCTAGAAATCCACAGGCTTGCTCATTCACCACTAAGGTTTGACTATTATTCACCCAAGAAACTTTGTAAGGTGCTACATGAGGTATCTTCTCTAAATTTAATTTTTCTACCATCTCCCTAGACACCATATTATCTTGAGAACCTAAATCAATAACAACTTGACACACTTTACCTTTCCATTTGCATGAAGTTCTAAATAGACTCCTTTTTTGTCTCATATCTTCCTCTTTAGGTGCTTGCAATAGGGTCCTTCTCATCATGAGTGCTTCTCCCACCTCTGGGTCTACAAGTCTACTTGAACCTTCACACTTGTCTTCTTGGATCAGTTGAGTTCTTCTTTCACTCCTTATGTCACCACTTGAAGTTGGACTTTGGTTTTGAGGACACTTGAAGGATGGGTGTCCAAATTCATTGCATCTATAACACCTACCTGCAAACTCATTGAAATCTCTCCATTGTCTGAAACTTTTCCTTCCACCTCTCCATCCTCATCTTGCTTTAGGTGCTTGCTCTTTGTTCTAATTAACATTTTTAAGGTCTTGCTTGGTCTTCCTTGATGTTGAAGTCGTGCCTCTACCCCTAGAGGTGATGCCACTTCCTCTTTCTACCTTCTCTTGTCTCCTCTTTAGTTTTTCTTCTAGCCTCATTGCCATTTGAAAGCATTGTTCAACTGATTTTGGTGCCAACAAGTTGATTTCATCCTGAATGTTATAACTCATACCATTCAAGTACCTAGCAACCATTTCTTCCTCAACTTCTTCATGTTTAGTCCTTATAATTAGCCTATAAAATTCTTCAGTATATGCTTGCACATCTAAATCCTTTTGTCTAAGATTTTGTAACCTCTTAAGCAACTGAACATTATAATCACAAGGAAGGAATTTACCTTTCAATTTGGTCTTCATCCTCTCCCAAGAAGTGATCTTTCTCTTTCCTTGTCTCTTCCTTTCCTCTTTCAAAAAATTCCACCACAACAAAGCATGTCCTTTCAATTTTATTTTTTCCTTCTTCACCTTATGCTCTTCACCAATCTCTTCACTCTCAAAGTAGTTCTGGAAATCCCCTATCCAATCCAAGAGCTCTTCATTGTCAAGTTTTCCTCCATACATAGGCACATCCATTTTTCCATTCCCATCCTTCTTCACAACCTTCAAAAGGTTCACCATTCTCACATCATCTGGATCCATCTCTTCCTCTTCACTGGAGTATCACTTTCATCCAAAAGAACCTTACCTTTAGCTTTCATCATAGCAATTTCCTGCTTCAGGGCTTCTATTTCTTTTTCATGGTTTTCAATCTTCCTTGAAACAACATTCCAATTAGGAGGCATTTTGATTCCTCCAATTACCTTCTTCTTCTTACACATAAAACTTTAACCTTCTTTCATAAGAGACCTGCTCCCTTGCTCTTATACCACTTTGATGCAGATCTAGGAGTCCCAAACTCACTCAAAGTGTCTACTTGCCTTCAAGAGGAATCTAACAAGATTAAATGGATCTATTAGAACAATCCAAACAACTCTCAAAGTTTGAAATCAATCAAAGGTAGGATTTTTGACTTTCACCCTTACAACCTAGTAGCAGTGCAAAACTAGTTATAGGGACTTTTCTCAAAAAAATTCCAAAACACCTATCAAAAAATTATGGATTAAGATACCCTTTTTCAAGTTATACAACATATATGAAAACCAATATCAACTCTTTTATACCAAATCAGAGATCCAATACACCTACTACAAAAAAGGCTAGTACATTAGCCCACTTTTACAAAGAAAGTACCTTTTAAACCTTAGTTATCCACCCAAAAAGCCTAAAAAGTCTTGAGTAATGATGCAAAACTTCATATTTTTAGCTTAGATTGCCACTTCAAGGCCTTTTTCCTGTTGCCCCAAGAAACCCTCCTTAAACATACAAAAACCAAGGGTTTTGTTGGAATTCACACTTCCAAAGCTTACCAAATTAAACCAATGGTCCAAACACCTCTTAATACCCCTAAAAAAACATAATGAACACTCACAAGGTCATTAACATCATGTATTTTCAAAATCACTACTTAGGTTTCTCATTTTCATGATAAAAACATCATTGCCTAGCTTAGGGCATCACTCCATTGTCAACTTAACTACCACCCTCACCTTCCAAAGCATATAAAAATTCACACTAACATATTACATTCCAATCCACTAAGTTACAATGCAAAAATAGTGGGTGGATTGGTGAGAATCATTATAATGTGACCTTCAAACCCTTAAGGCTGTGAAACAGGGAAGACCCTATGTTCTTGGAGTTTCTTCTACAAAATGATAGATTAGTCCTCCAAAACAAAAACATGGATGTGTAAACACATTTTATTTGAAAACATGAAAATCTTTAGACCATACCACACTTGTACGGGTCTATACCTAACCAAAAACACAAGAAAAATCTAGAAAATCACAGATTTGGCATTGAACAAAGCATATACTCCTAAAAAAGTGCATTCATTAACCCTTAATTCAGGCTTGCAAGATGTTCTTATACATTTTTCAACTTCAACCAACCCCTCCAACATGAATAACTTCCCTTAACAATGTTTTAAACACTAATAGCCTATTACATTACAAATGTGCAAGCTGACAACTTTTAATGTCAAACTTTGCAACTTATAAACAACTTTTACATTCTTCCCTTCAAGTGACCTCCCAAGCCTTTTATTACATTGAAAGTGGTCTTATTAGACCTTATTCATGGTGAAAACATGAAAATAAAACCTACACTATACCCTAACCACCTACACGCTTCAATTTTATCTCTAAGGTGTAGGTGCTCCTGCACCATCCCCCGAAGTTTAACAGGTCCTACCATGGATTGGTTTTCTCAACTACTGCCAGGTATCAAAACTTTTTCAGAGATAACCAATAAATTCAAAGATCATTCTCCTTTAACCTTGACATGGATGTAAGCCTAGAAGAGTTATATACTCTCAAAAAAACAAAGGAGAATCTTTTTCCAATTTCTTGCAATGACGGAGACAAAGAGCTAGTAAGAGAAAGTGGCCCCTTCCCGATGAAAAACAAGTGGGGATCATCATAGAAAATCTAGATATTGATCTATCCTTTCACTTGAAAATGCAGTGCATCACATCTTATGATGAGCTTGTCTCTAGGGCCCTTAACATTGAGAGAGCTCTAATCTCAGAGGGAAATAATTAAGCTTACAAAGACCTTTTCCCATCAACTAGTTCAAACAACAATCATCATGTATGGGCTAAGAATAAGAACATGACAAATTATAGTGTGGTAGATGCTAAGGTGGTTCTAAGTGCTCCTAGGCCAAACAACATTCAAGTAGCTAACATTCAACCAACTATGCAACAAATAATACCTCCTTAGAACAATCAAATCAACAACACCAAAACAAAACAAAGACAAACCCCTAACAAGAAAAACTATTCAAAATGTGAGTACACATAGTTATTGGAACCTATCGAAGCTATCATAAAGAAGTTAGTTGATTCAAACCTGATAATACTTCCCAACTTTGAAAATTTCCAAGAACCACAAGATAAACCATCTTGGTACAACAAGAATGATCTTTGTGAATTTTATAAAACCAAAGGAAACAAAATAGAAAAATACATGAGGCTCAAAATTATTATCCAAGACCTTATATAGAGCAACACCATATTTTTTGAAGTACCAGCTTGTAACTAGGATCTTAAGATATAAAAAAACCGTATGCCAGATCATAGCGAAGGGAACAACACTGGAAAATCTAAAGATTACACAAATGTGTAGCATACTTTTTCCACTGTAGTCGCTTCCTATGATAGTATCATTACCATTGTCACCATCAAAGGGCCTAGTGTGGAGTGTGGAGTCACCAAATGGCATGGAAAATTCACCATCCAAGGAGTCCCATCTCCTTCTAGGGAACAACCTACTTTGCCAACATGAAATCCTAGCAAGTACAATCCCCTATATTAACTTAAGAAGACCCCTACACAAATATCAATCTTGGAACTATTGAGACTATCCCTTGCACATAGGGAAATCCTAGAGAACAATGTGTCTTCATTATCCATCCCCAAGGATATTGATAAAGAACAGTTTCAAGCTATGGTAGGTAATATCACCATCATCTTCTCACCTTCTCAAAACAATACCTACCATCACAACCATCTCATAATTGTACCTTACACCTTGACGTCATCATTCATAAGAACATGGTCAAAAGAGTCTTAGTAGATGGAGGTATTGGTCTAAACATTTGTACCCTTCAATTGATCAAGAACTTGGGCTATTCGGAAGATCCTATTGAGAAAGAAAAGAGTACCACCATTAGAGCATATAATGACCAAGAGCGGGTGTCACAAGGTATCATTTTCCTACCCATCCAAGTGGGACCCATCATTGCATAAACTACATGTCAGGTGTTAGACCTTGATCTCCCTTACAACATCCTACTTGATTGACCATGGATCCATTCCCTAAAATTTGTAGCTTCAACCTATCATCAATGTGTAAAGTTTCCTTTTGAGGTCAGAGAAATTACCATCCATGGAGATCTTGAAACTTTTTATTACTACAAAAATCTTGAGGCCAAGTTTTACAAGATACCCCAAATCCCTAAAAATGATGAAGTTCCTACACCATCCTCCTCATTTTTTGACCCATCATCTCTTGCATCTATCTCAGATATGAAAACGCCCATTGTGTAGAACATTCATGACATCAAAGAAGTGATCCAGGATGATGGTTGTGGAAACTACAAATTACGGAAGGAAACTTGTGTGTTGGGGGAGCTACCTCTTTCTCCCAAATCTCATGGAAAACCCA
This sequence comes from Sequoia sempervirens, assembly GCA_007258455.2. NCBI lineage: Eukaryota > Viridiplantae > Streptophyta > Pinopsida > Cupressales > Cupressaceae > Sequoia > Sequoia sempervirens. The sequence continues at coordinate 224,396,382 of VDFB02058242.1, read as the reverse complement.
CATCTATTATCAAACAGACTGAAACAATCAAGATGGCAACTACTACTTTCACCAAGTGGGGACATTTGAACAAATAATATTTCAATGAGGAAGATGTTTCCAAACTTATTTGTCAAGATGAAAGACATGTCTATGTTCTTCCCATGGAAGATAACAACAAAGGCTTACAACTAATGGAAATTTTGGGATACAAAAAGAATGAGAAACTAGGAAAAAATGACAATGGTTTGCTAGAACATATCATTCTTGAGAAATGTCCAATGAATCTCGGCTTAGGATGTACTACTAGCAAGGTAACCCTTATTGGCAAAGGTACTTCTGCTAAACAAGTTGAAGCTTCCTATTGGTTACCTACATCCTTTGATACAACCTTAGATGACTTCCCCTTGATGTCACTGACCTGTTTGAAAATAACTCCCTCTTCATGATATCCATAACATCCTTTGCTTTGAGAAATCAACTGACTAAACTATGCCTAGTATACCCACAACTTATTGACTTGGACCAACAAGGGCCACCGATTCTAAATTTATTCGAGAATGATGAAGAGATCTTAGAATTCATGGGACTCCATGACAACTTACCATGGACAAATAACAAAGTAGGTTTTGACATAGAGCTAGACACAAGTGTGTACTACAGGGATACAATTGAGTCCTTCAATCACAAAATTAATTACATGTAATTAACATGCAAATCTCTAAGTGAAAACCACATTGTGGAACTTTTTGATCCTAAAATAATAAAAACAAACAAAACATCCAAAGGTGAAAACCTCTTTCAAGTGCCCAAGGATGAAGGATTCAATCTCCCCCTTAGTGTGATGCATCTAGAGAAGTCAACAGTTCTAGTAAAAAAGGCCACTCCAGTCAATGTAGGAACAAAAAAAGCACCCAAGATCACTTTCTATGTCAAATCCTTGTTGGATGAAGAAAAAAGTTTTGGGTGGGAGAGAATCATAGTGTTTCTGCTCGGTCGGTCCTAAAGGCTAGGTGGGAGGCTATAGAGTTGCTCCACCTACCACCTGACACTTCACCACCAGGGCTTTTCCCACCGCCCAGGGCTCTGCCCACCGGCCCCCTTGAAACAAGGAGGTAGATTATATTCATGGGAGGATATAGAGTAGGTGTATATCCTCCCACCCCCCTCAATTAGAAGCACAGGTCAGGAATGGCAAAGCGCATGGTCAGAATTTAGGGTGAGGAATATATGGTCGGTAGCGAAGCTTGGAGAACCTAGCAACATTCTTGAAAGAGTGAAGAACCAACTTTGCATGGTCATACATAGATATTCCATGGCTCGATCCAGAAGTGGTGGTGCATCACTTAGTATTTTATCATGAAGCCAAGCCAGTGAAGAAAAAATTGTGGAAGATGCACCCTTAGATAGCACTCTTGCTGAAACTTGAGTTACAAAAGCTTCTTGACGTTGGATTTATCTGACCAATAGATTATCCTATGTGGGTTTCAAACTTGGTACCAGCCTCCAAACCCATTGGGGGCATCAGAATATGTATAGATTTTAGAGACTTAAACAAGGCATGCTTGAAGGAGGATTTCCCTCTTCCTAACATCGACCTCATTGTGGACTTAACAACTAGGCATGAAATGTTGTCACTCATGGATGGTTTTTTAGGCTACAATCAAATCATGATCGCTAAGTAGGATCAACATAAAACTACATTTACTTGTTCGTGGGGAACCTATTGTTTGAACATGATGCCATTTGGGTTGAAGAATGCAGGAGCAACCTATCAAAGAGCAATGACCCTTATATTTCATGACATGATCCAAAAAATAGTCAAAGATTATGTGGATGATATTTTGGAAAAATCAAAGAAAAGAAGTGAACACATAGAAGTCTTGGGACCCATCTTTGATAGACCTAAAGATTAAAAGGTATGGTTGAATCCAAAAAATTGTTCCTTTGGGGTTACATCAGGGAAGCTTCTTGGCTATATAATCTCTTAAAGAGGGATATAAATTGATCCAAAAAAAGTGAAAGCCATCCTAGACATGGAACCACTACAAAAAATGAAACATATGAGAGGATACAAGGAAGACTGCAATCCATCACAAGGTTCATAGCACAGTTATTAGATAAAATTCATCCTTTTTCACATCTTCTCCATAAAGGAATAACTTACAAGTGGAATGAGAAGTGTGATAAATCTTTCCAGTAGATCAAGTATTACCTATTGACACCTCCAATGCTCATGTCGCTATCGAACAAACCATTGAACATGTATATCTCAACATCAACAACACTAGGTGATCTTCTAACACAACATGATGAAAATGGAAAGGAAAGGACTATCTATTACATTAGAAAGACCTTGGTAGGCTATGAAATGAACTATTCATCCATTGGGAAGACATGCTTAGTAGTAGTTTTTACTTCATAAAAGCTCAAACATTACATGCTATCACATCAAGTCAAGCTTATTACAAAGATCGACCCATTGAAATACATGTTATCCGAAGCAACTCTCACTGGGTGAATGGACAAATGGTTAATCATGATCTTCACTAATTTTGACATAGAGTACATTGAGCACAAGGAAATAAAGGGACAAGTGATCACAAACCAACTGGAAAAGGAAAATTTCTATTTTGAGAATCCATTGATATCTAAATAAATTGATGAATTGGTGTTCCTTGTCAATCTCATAGATTAGTGGAAAATGTACTTTGATGGATCATTCACCCAATATGGATTAGGGGTGGGTATTCTTTTCATCACCCCTCAAGGTGATTGCACTCCAAAGTTATATAGACTATCATTTCCCTATACTAACAACATTGTTGAGTACAAAGCCCTAATCATAGGTCTAAGGATAGAAGTTCAATGATAGATACAAGAGATGAAAGTCTATATAGACTCATAGCTGGTTATCAACCAAGTCAATGACGACTATCAAAATAATGATGACAAGCTTACTCCTTGTAGTGTCAAAAAATGTCATCACTTGCATTTTCACACTTAATCTAGGAATAATTAATAATAAATTGGACTTAATGTCACCTTGATCTAGTGTTGTGATTTTTTTACACATCCACATTAGGTCTAGGGCCTTTTTAAGGTAAATTAACTTAACTCTACCTTAATTTAATGTTGTAAAGTGTATTTATTTACACCTTCACCTTTAATTTAGGAGGCTTGTAAATCAAATGGACCTAATCCATTGTTGTAAGGTATTGTATACATTCACATGGGATTTTAGGTCCTTCTAAGCTAAATAGACCCAATTTGGCCATAATTTAATATTGTAAAGTATATTTATTTACACTTTCACATTGGATTTTGGGCCCTATTTTATTTATGGCCTTTATATCATCATTAATAGGTTGATATGACCCCATATTATGCATCCCAAGGAATATTTTAATAAAAAACCTGACAATATCAACAAATAAGCTTAATTTACACACTCCTTGACACTTTAGCAAGTAAAATAGGTCTTATGGGACCCATTCGCGACTTTGGGAAAATGAGTCCTATGGATTAAAATCCTTAAGCTCCCTCTAGGTGGTCATGGTTTATTTTCGCATCGGCCCCAGCCCACACCTCATTTGTTTGAATATCTTTAGGCCCCTTTTGAAGTGCCTTCGCCTACTTGCTCCACATGTCCGCTGCGCACTCCCTAGAAGGTTTGCTTCTCTTGCTTCCCCTTTGAGCTTTGCCCTTGCACCACATGTTAGACACATAGGCCTTTAGGAGCCCTCTCTCCTTTGCTATTATTTTGAGCTCCACCCGCATGCCACGTAGCATCATTCTACAAGAAACCTTTTGGCGGACCCCATAGTCAACGCTTGAAATGAAGACTTCTCCACGTGTCTTCTCTTCAAGGGTTTGATTGCAAGGAGGGAAGGAATGAATATGAATCCTTGTCATTGTGCCACATATCCTAACTAAATCTATGGGTGGACAACACGTGTCTTCATGGGAATTTTACTGCTTCCACATTGGGACCACAATCATCATTTGCAGAGGGGTGCATCTTGTTTGAAGGCAGCTGAATTCTATGTTTTGGAATCTTTTTTGTTGCAATGGCCTTGGGAATCATTATGATGAACATCATTGCTTGTGCATGGAATATTTTTAGGTTACTAGCTCCTTGGAAGTGGGTGATCTATATATATTGCTTCAGCCCTTAAAAAAGTGTTTGAAAATCATAGAAAGAGCTTTTGTATTGTTTTTTTATTATTGTATTAAGACTCATGGATTGTGCCATATTTTTTGGCCTCTTTGTTTCTTAGTTAATGGAGAAGACATTATATTGTGATGTTTCTTATACTTAGTAGTTTATCTACAAGAATTCTATGATTTCAATATAAATTTGTTTATTTAGATCATGTATTGAACTCTTCTTGTTCAGTAAATGTGTATAGAATTTGTGTTATGCTATTTGATAAACTTCTTAGGTTTTTCATCTATACTTTATGTTATTTTAAGACATGCATATTGTTGAACATTCCCTTAAATCTCATTTGAAAGGAAGATTTATTATGCCCATACTTAATTCTTGGTGCATTTCCCTAGATTCAACTTTATTTTTTTATATCTGATTCCTTTTCCCATTCCAAACCCCCCAATTACAAAAGGAGCTAGCTTATTTAAAAAACCTGAAGGTCACTTAGTTTAGCGCAATTGGTCCCCCCATTAATTGAGTTTCCCATAAGGTTGTTTTCCTAGCAATTTTAGGCATCAACAGTTATTTTTCTGGCATGCTCAGTGGGACTACTTTAATGTATCTAATTTGAAAGTGGGTGTATGATCCATAGGCCTATTAATAGATCCCAAATAGTGAACAACCCTGGCCTACTAGTGCCACCACTAGTAACAACATGAACAAGAACCTATCTAATGAATGTCCCAACCCCTCCACAAACCATGGTGTCAATTGCTAACATAAATTATGTGGCATGGGATGTCAGAAGCCCTCTTATAGCATCAATATCACCCACTGTTTGAGCTCCTATCCCAATTTTTTCTTTAAAATTTGTACCAAAATTCATTGGGGAAGGCTTGAAAACAGCATCCAAACATCTCCAAGATGTGGTAGATGTATGTTTGGTGCATGGCGTAACCGATCAAAATGTAGCATTAAGATTGCTTGTAACCTCTTTCAAAGGCAAGGCACTTGAATGGTACTACACTTTGGGGGACAATATTATCAATACCTGGGATCAACTCAGAGATCCTTTCTACGAGCAGTTTTCAAACAATGGATATCGGTCTTCGCTATTTTAGTAAATGGTGACCTTAAAGTGTTCCCCTCAGGAGGCCATGACCAACTTTAATGCTTGGTTTCACATGACTTGGCAAAGGATTCGACCTGCAATTCATCTACCTACAGATTTGGCATTCATGTTCTATCTAAAGTCTCTCAATGCCAACATTTCGGTGATGATCTAGTTCCTTGGTGGGAACACCTTGCCAGATGCATATAACATTGATGTTCAGGTGGAGAATAATTTGATCGATGTTGGAAAGTTATCGCCTCATCCCACTATGCCTATATTTGTAGAGTTGTCAATTCCCATCTAGGAGATAGCTTCTACCAGTGCATTTGCTCCTCCCCAATCTATGTACACATATCTGAGTGCATCGTAGAATGTTGCTTCGACATATAACTCCTCAAAAGATGAGATGAGGGATGTCAAGGAGTTTTTGTAGAACATCTCAAATGAAATAACTACCATCAAGTAGAACTAGTCCATGCCTTCAAAGTCATCTTACCAAAATTATCAAGGAGAAAGATCTTCCTACGAACAAAATCAATTCCAAGGAGGCCCACCCATGAAAATGTATGCTTGAACAAGTAATCAGATAGTGTTGGTGCCTACTCCACTATATAATTTTCACCCAAGTTTGAATAGAGAGCTGGTAGCAGGGAAAAATAATATCGTTGATGATATAAATCCTTGGTGCTTCTCATGCAATGAAGCACATATGCCCTAAAATTATCCACGTAGAAATCTACAACAAAGAGTGGTAGAGTAGTGTATTCAAGGGATGGTGTCAGATTCAAGATGTTATGTATATGCCTCTCCACAAATGGAAAATGTGGTACTCACTGTGCAAATGCAAGGAATGTCCATGGAGCAAGAAATAGATATAGCTCTCGACCATACACTCTTCTCATGGATGGAAGAAGAAGAGGTGGTGTTTACAACTAATGCATCCACATCAAATTCCTTGCAAATGAAATAATATTATAATACTAACTCAAAGAGTAGATTCATGGGTGAATCGGTCATCCCACAGCCCAAGAGTGTTCTTGACCAAGCTCCTAGTACTTCTGCAACTACACAACAATTTCAGCCATACAGGGAGATTGTTATAACAAGGGTTAAGGAACATAAGTCTTTGAATCTTCTGACATTCAATGTGGTGGAACAATTGAATAAATCCTCTACTAATGTATCTCTTTAGGATATCTTAGCTATTCTAGAGTAGAATTGATTACTGCAAAAGGCCCTACTAGAAGATGTAAGCATAGAATCAGAGCAACCACTGGGGGGAAAGACCATCAATTCTCCATCTCAAGCCAAAGTCCTCACAAACAATGGAGAGGAAGCTTCTACTAAAAGTAAAGGTAAGCCTAAACAAAAACCCTTCTTCTTGAATCTCATTGTGGGTAAGTAGTTGCATAATTCTATGATTGACTTTGGTGTTAGTACCATAGTCATGCCCAAGAAGATAGCTAAATTCTTAGGACTTAGCTATGAACCTTTAAATAGAGGGGTTATGTAGCTTGATGGGAACAAGGTTGAAACTGTAGGTGTCATTAAGAACCTCCCCTTGACTCTATTCTCCTGCCCTAGTATCATAGTTCCACAAGATATCGTGATCATAGACATCCCTCCCATGTTTGGTTTTTTCTTACTCAGGAGTTGACTTCCAAGATAGGAAAATATCTTTCCTTGGATTGGTTACACTTGATCCTCAGGACCAAACATGGAGCTTTGATGAAGATAGTGTCCAAACCTTTGCATTCATAATATGTAGCAGATGAATCCATGATCAAATTTGAGTCCACTCATACCTCTATCACCAAAGAGGAATTATATTTTATTGAGCTACTAGAGGATGAGAAGGTGACTAGAGACTAGACTGATCAAGAAAAAGGTCCTCTTGAGTGAATTTATAGACACTAGTCCTTTCAAAAATTATCATGCCACCGGATTGGGAACCTATGTCATCTATGATGAGGATCAAGTGATCCCAAAGGTCATAAAGGAATCTGAAGGTGTCAAGCCTTAGAGCTATGGACGCTGCATTTTGATGGAGTGAGATGCAAAATTGGTGTAAGAGCCAGGATATGTTTGACTTCCCCATCCAATGAAAAGACCCTCAGGTATTTTCTCTTTCACTTATCATGTTCAAACAATGAAGCTGAATATGTAGGCCAATTGCAAGGTCTAAGTTTTGTGCATCAGAATAGCCCTATTGCAATATCTCTTTCTCTTTTGCACTGTGATCTCTAGGGTTTGTTCTTGAGTGAAAGTTAGTGAAAATTATCATTCTAGGTCCTAAACCCTAGAAAAAGCATACAATTTTCCACCTTTCACTCCTTACAAGAAGATGGTAGAGATTCTCAAAGACCTTTTCATAGATATAATTTTTTAGTAGATTCCTCACATGAACAACCGAGTAGCAGATGGTATGGCTACAATTGGATCATTGTTATACATGTCACATAATGTCCTCCAATGTAAATTCTTGGTAGAATAACTTGTCATACCAACTTTTGAAATCCCTAGATCTGAATTTGCATGTGTCATTGTTGGTCCTATATCCCCATGGTATCATGAAATATTCATCTACTTAAGAAGAGGAATCCTCCCATATGATATCACCTCTAACCTTAAAAAGACCTTTGTCAAGAAGGCATCCTGATTCATGATCCTAGCTGATACCATTTACCACCGAAGCATTGAGGTGAAATTAATATGATGTCTTAACCAAGAGGAAGCTTTGACTACTTTAATAGAAGTTCACAATGACATATGTGGTTCTCATTCTAGTGGTATGAATTTAGTTAATAAATTGTTAAGGATAGGGTACTACTGGCTAACCATGGAAAGAGAAGCCCATTAGTATGTGCAAAAGTGTATCTAGTGTCAACAACATGGAGGTTTGATTCATGCTCTAGCTTAGGAGTTGCAAACAATGGTCACACCTTGGCCTTTCTCACAGTGGGGGCTTGACCTCATAGGAAAGATCACCCCAACCTCATCCAACAACCACAAATTTATCATAATAGCCACTGAGTACTTTACCAAGTGGGTTGAAGCCATTCTTATGACCTACATAATGGAGAAGAAAATTACTAAGTTTATCCCAAATTACTATTAGGGATCCAAATTTGCACCCAAATGCCAAGCTATGAATGAACTTAGCAAGTTTGGATGTAACATGGGACTACTTTCAGGTTGTGGGTGTCCTATTTGAAAGCAGACCTCTAGATTATGGGCTGACTTCCCCTTTTGATGTCACCTAACTACTAATTTCTGAGGTAAAGGGTAAGAATTGCATGAAAATGAACCTAATACTTAAAATACCTAAGGTGATACACCAAAACAACTTGGACCTAATAACAACCTATCATATTCAAAACAACATCATAAAATTTGATTTACACAACTCACTTTCCAATGCAGTTTACATAAATAATTTATAAGGAGGTCTATAAACAATGCTTTTAAAAGGAAAACAAAGGTTTCACAAATAACAACACTACTAAACAACACAACTTATAACCTGTTAACATACAATTTATGCTAAATAGATGCATAACATGAGACAAGTTTGCAAGGAAAGATGAATTTTTACAAGACAAATTGATCAATCATTAATATCATACCATGAAACATGAAGAGAGAAGATAAAATGCTCTATTCTATTGATTCAAAGTGCTTACTATATTACAATTCCATCTGAGTTACAATACTGCTCCATGAAAAATAGCTCCAATAAATAAAGCTTTCATGTTGCTAGAAAGAAAGAACTAACTCCAAAATGCAAAAATAAGCTACTTAAGTAAAAAAACCCACCAAAACCCCTCACACATGTCTATCTAGAAGGTTCTAGTTGGATGCAGCAATGAGGCCAAAAAAGAACCTTCTAAAGTCACTCCAAAAAGATTCTAACATGGTGAAAAGTCAATCTCAGACTCAAGTCATGCTAAAAGTGTGACAAAACTCCCTCCAAAGTAGCACATGTTCTCCAAAATAGTCAAATACTTCACCCCCACACTCTCCTCATATCTCCAATTCAATCATTTTTTCTCCCAGCTTTGACTCATGCAATATGTGTGTTTTGAAAACACAAGACTCCAAAAATGGCATTAAAGATAATATCTTGATTAGGTGATTCATAATACATCACTTAATAAAGTTATTTTACATTTCAAAGCCAAATAAAAGGGGTCCCACCATCAATATGAATTACCTTACATTTGCAAATGAAAAATACCAAAGTGATTAACAAATCACTTAAATGATATTTTTATGTTTTGAAACAAATGCAAAAAACAATAATGAAATGCAATAATGCTTTCAAAAGATTTAACAAGATCACAATTCTTTCAAGGCCTTTGATCATTTCATCTTTTCTCATTCTGCACTCCAAGGCCACCTATGGTCAACATTCTGATTTGCAAAGGCAAAATAAAAGCTCAAGCTTGGCCTATATGGTTGACCTCCACACTTCTTGGAAGGCACATTCCAAGTCTTCAAGGCATATGAAATTCATCATCAAGAGTCAAAGGCATATTACACATGACTTGGCACACTCCAATCATTTGAAACAAGGAAATAGACTTAAGGCATCAAATGCCTAAGTTATGAAGCATATCATTCGGCCCCCATTGTGTATTAACATGAGCTCCACTTTTTAAAAATATGGGATAAAAATCCCATCGGCATCAAAATAGGGTCAAACCCTAATCATCAAAAGATAAAATAATGACAAAAACCCATCATTTTGTCATCGATCATTCTAGAGGAATGATGTTGCTGCCATAGGGTTTGAGTCAACACTAGAAATGGTGCTTTTCTGGGCCAATTCTTGGCACGTTTCATGATGAAAACCACAGGAAATAATAGGTAACTAGTTCTTTGTGAACAAAATTTATGTTTTATCACTTTTTTGTAGCTCTTTGAAGGTAAAACTACCACAACCATAAGCATTTTCTAATGAACTCATTTCATTATTCTTCTTTCTATTGTTACTTCATCCTTAAATAGCTGCCATTGGTGACATTTTGGAGCTCGAATGGAAACATTATCATGTGAAAAAAATATTTCCCAAACAAGGAAATGAACAAAATAGCTCAGGTGAGTTCTAAGTCGATCCCATACCTTTAAATTTTTGAGAAAACTGACTCATCTCCACTCTTGAGAATAAAGAAAAAATGCTCATCGCCTTTTGTATTTTGCATTCAAAGAAAAAAACTCAAATTTTCTCCATTGCTTTCATGAAGAGATATGCTTCTTCTGGTTGTGGCCATGGATAGAACTAGGGTATCTTTATTTGCTGCTTTTCTTCACTTGAAATCTCCATAATGTCTTTCCAATGTTCCTCTTTATTAGCAATTTTTTATCAACCCAGATGGGTTCTTGATCTATAGAAGAAAAACTGGCCCTTGGCCACAATTGCAAGTAATGAAATGGGTCTCTTATATTTTTGTTTCCTTTTTTAAAACTCCATGATATCCTTTTGAATGGCTCTATATTTGTGATTTCCAACCAAACTCCAAGTGCGTTTGTTGATCTTGTAGAAAACTTGCAATTTCCTTGAAGAAACCCAAGTGGGTTTCCTTCAATTTGCAAAAAAATTGCTTTTATGTAAAAAACATCAAGTGTTTTACCTTCAATATGTAGCAATATTGCATTTCATTAAAAACCCCTAGGTGGGTTTTATTGTTTTTTGAAATGAGAAGACCTTTACAAGTCGTGGCCATGAAAAATTTGAACCAAACCCCCTGCATTTCCAGTTTTCTCATTTTTGACAAGATTTTGCAAGAATATAATGTGAATGAGTTTTCATGAGAGAGTGAGCAACTCCTTGTATTTTGTAACTCTTGTTGATGATGAATGACACTGTTGAGTTGATTCTATGCTCTGGCACTGTTCCTTTATTATTTTCTTCTATGCTTCTATAGTAACAGTCCTTTACTACTATCTATGCAAATGTTGCACCTTAGATTTATGACTTTGTTTAGGGAGATGCCTTCTTCCTTTCCATATGCAACATATTTATGTCAAAAGGTTGTTTTGAATCATTTTTAATAGCACTAGAAATGAATTCCAAGTCCTTGGAGAGATCAAAGACATCCTTCTGATAAATAGACATTCCAATTGTTGAGGACTTGATATGCTCATAGTGAACTGTAATTTGTTGGTCCTCTGCAAATATGACCACCTGTGCATCCACTTTGCTTATTCTAAGTTTCAAAGGCGAACCCACATGCAACACACCTAGAAATGTCACAATTTGTGCATACCCATGAATCCTAACATTAAATACTTTCATTATATGCATTATTGTGTGATTGATTTTCCTCCTCGTTGTTGTTATTCATTCCTATTCCTTTAATGGAGCACATTCTTGAGCATTTTATTTTTTATCCTCTTCTTACACTTAATACAACAAATCTTATTGGCACTAGACAACTCACAATAGAGATCTCTACAAGCAGCTCCTATCCAATTACCATAGTTCTTCACAGTATCAATATCAAGTAAATCAATCACGTTTGCTTTACTGAGCTCCATTCCACACCTCTAATCTCGGCATAGCAATTGCATCCTGATCACATTATATGAGGGTTCTAGTGTTGTCATTGACCTCTCTACTAGAGATGCCACATGAGCTCTCAAGCAAAATTTACAAGTGACATGCATGCCACTAGTGAGAAACCCACCACCATGATTTTGATCTCTACACTTAATGAACCTCCATTGAATTATCTTCATTTCTATTTACATGATGAATCCTTGTGGAGTTGGATTTATTGATTCAATCACTATTTATGATGTTCATTTGTAGCTTAATAGCATGCATCTGTAGCTTCATTCATGGCTTCCTCCTTTAATGTTGTTATAGATTACTCTGTTATGTCCTTGATGTACCTGTAACTTATGTGGACTGCCTTTTGATGATGGAACTTTGTTTTCTTTTAACCCTTGTTTTAACTCATGCATTTCGTGGTCCTTGTTAATGTTTTATGATATGCTCCTTGTATATAGTTTGTTATGCATAGACTGTTCATCATGCTTATAGCTCCACATTACTCTTCCCGTTGTTGTTAAATTCCTATCATTTTCATTGTCTCAAAACAACAGATTGTGCAGCCAACTGTGGAAAATATCTCATGCCCATTAAAAGTTACAATTTGTAAGTTATGAAACTTAACTGCTTCCCCATTTCCATCAATAAAGTTATTGTCAACTGCATATCACTTGTGAAGGGGTATGTGGAGGATCATGATGGGCCAAAAAGTGGCAATATGATGGGTATGTGGTTGATGACTATTTTTTTACCCAAAATTAATAAAATGAAAAGGGTTTTTAAAGAAGATTCTCAGCTTTCCATCAATATGAATTATGCTTTACTTTGAATTTAATATGTAATTATTATTTATTTTCTATTCAAATTACGACTAAAGTCCTAATTGATAGTCTAATTGAAAAACATCTATAGATTTCAAATGGTATCACATTTTTTTAATCCAAAACATACGTCACATTCTATGTTTCACATACTATAGGATTAAAAAAGAAAAATTGAATTTCATGAATTTTGACCAAGTTAAGGTGGTTAGACATACAAGTTTTATATTTTTTAAAATTTGTAATAAAAATTCATAATTAATTATTTACTTGGAAAAAATTACAAAAAAATATGAATCACATTGGGGCATGAGTCCTCTACTTATATCTAAAATCTTATTAAAAAATATTATCATTTTATTGTGGTTAGGGTGGTCAAACACACCTAGTTCTTATTTTTTCCCTCAAATTTAAGTACCACGCATTGAAATTTCAAATTTTCACCAAATAGATTTAAAAAATAAAAACAAACCTAGTAGTTTAGAAACTACATTCAATTTGCTACAGATTATATTCTTACATATTTTTGAAATAATATAGATAACGTATTCAAATTTTTACATCAAGTTGCCTAACTCTGATTTTTCTAAATTTTTTCCACTTAAGGGCCTGTTTTTTCCATGATGATCCTACACATACCTGGAGGTAATCCTTGGGTTTGAGCAACTCAAGAAAATGTAGCTGAAATTTGATCATTATGTGACACCAAACAAGGCAGTTGAAAAGTTTTACTACCCTTCCTTTCTTCTTAAACTGTAATGTAATCTCTTGTGGCCATTTCTTGTTTTCCTTAAGTAAAGTCAAAAGACATTTGTCTTTTTTGTTGTCTTGCATGACATGAGAATACATCTTGTTGTCCCAACCTTCATGGCTTCCATAACAATGCTTGTTGCCCCACATGAATTCGCTACCTAGTCTCCACAAAATTTGTTTACCTTTTGATCATGTGTAACACATAACTGTCTCTTCGCTTTGATCCTAGTGGGCAGACATGTCACCTACGTTGGTGACCTGAAAGCTCACCATCCTATGTGATGTGTGGTTGTCCAATAGGGTTAAGGTGAGAGGAGTCTAACAATACTTTATATTTCTCCATCATTATTTAAGAGATGCATAATTGAACTTGACGCATCTATGATTGGACTTGATGTATCTTTTTCACTTCTTCTTTTTATAAAATGGATCATGGATCTACTTAACAAGATTGAAAGACATATCCAACAAAATGTGTTGCATCTTTTGAATCTGATAATGAAAGTTGATCAACTAGTGTGATTGCATATTTATTTAATGCATTAATAACATGTATATCTTTGATCAGGTTGCTCAATTTCCTATTTCTCTCAAAGCATGTTGAGCTCTACCCTCATGGGAGCCACATTTACCCCACACGTATTTAATTGAATCATAACAGTAACCAAACTTGTCCTAAATTTGCACATGAAGCAAAGAAGTTAGAAAAATAGATGCATATTTTGGATGTGTTTGATGACTTCATTGTTTTCCTGGACATCCAAGGTTTGCATTCTTATTTAATGCACTTATGGATTAGCTTATACATGCATAGGTAGGTGTGTATGTAAGGTTTGAGGTATTTATTGCTTAGAGCATTGCTCTAATATCATTGTTTTTATAGATGCAAGAGCTAGGAGCACTACCGAGCTGGGAAGGACACAAGCATCTTGGGGTAGTAGTAGGGCAAGAGGATAACTTCAAAACCAGTCATTCTTAGGCAATGACTGGTCTCCACCCTTATATGCACATTCTATTTGTTTACTTATTCATGTATATATTACTTCTTTATTTTTATTGAATAATTAAAGTTAGTCCCTTGGCTTGTGAGAGACATGTACAATTCATGATTATCAATAAAATATTACATTTGTATTCATATGATTCTCTTTTCTCATTTGCTGTAATTGCAACATTGGAATGAAAAAATGTAATATGTTTCATTTGACAATCTTTTTCCATGCATATTAAACTTAGCGAACTTATGGTTTATCTTTTAAATGTTTAAATGAACAACACAAAAACAATAAACAATAAACCTGATTTCAACTAAAAGCTAAAAATCAGGTAACAATTACCTCATCTATCGTTATGGTGTTCTGCAAACCCTTATCTTAGACAATGGAAAACCCTTCAAAAATTAGGATGTGAAAGAGCTATGTCAAAGATTCAACATCCAACACTAATTCTCTACCCCAGATTACCCCTAGGGAAATGATCAAGACTGGGCTACAAGAAAGACCATTCTAAAAATCCTAAAGAAAATGGTCAATGAAGTTGTCCATGACTAGCATTTACAATTAAATCCCACTCTCTGTGGCCTATCAAACAAATATCCTCACACATATGAGTGCAACCCCTTTCTCCTTGGTCTATGAATCAGAAGCCATCTTTCCCATTGAAGTTGAGCTTCCCTCCTTGCGAGTGTCACTGCAAAACCTAATCATTGATGAAGAATACAAAGTATCTCGGCTAAATGATCTAGAATTCTTGGATGAGCATCATCTTGATGCTCTTAATCACTTGCAACTATATCAAAACTGACTGAAACAGAGCTATAACAAGAAAATAAAATGTTGGTCTTTTCAGGTAGGGGATCTTGTCCTAAAGCAGAATTAGAAGAACCTTCTAGATCAAGACAACAAAGGAAAGTTCAAGCCTAACTGGTTGGGTCCCTTTTTCATCACAACAAGTTATGGATCAGAAGCATATCAATTGTCAACACCTAAAGGTGAACCCTTACAGGAACCAACCAACAACTTACATCTTAAAAAAATTTATGCGTAGTCTTAAAGGGTGTAAATTTGAAAATACCAAAAAACTAAAAAATGATCAAAATACAAAATAATAAGAAAAATTATTGAAAATAGTAAAGAAAAACAATTGTCCTCTAGTGAAAACCACTTTGGTGGCACTTTGGGTACTACCTTGGTGAAAACCTGTCAAACAGGCACCTCACGTAAATAAAGTACCTCCATCTATTCTTTGGCTCTTTATCCTATCACTCTTTGCATCATCATCCATCCATCACATCATTCATCCTATTTATTCCATCACCCAATTGTGTCCATATCATAGATTGATGTTGTGAAGTATCCTATTCCCTTTAGTACTACTTGGCATATTCCAAAAGTCAGTTTGTCATGCCTATATCGAGGTAGTCTATCATGTAACACTGGGGGAAATTAGTTATGGATCATATCAGGTTCTTGTATTGTTGGCATATGGTTTAAGTGGGCATGGTTTTGGCTTCTAGTGTTGTCATTGATGGCAACGGTAAGTCATCGTTTTGGTCCACACTTATGCACTCAATCACTTGGTAGATAAAGTGGAAAACAATGTTACCGATAGAGTACTCATGGAACAGGGTATCCAGTCTGATAGTTTCACTAGATCATCATTTTGTGTTGTGGATTGTTGAAATTATTTGTTAAGCACATGGATCATCTTATTATTGTATCTTGTAATGTTACTTTTGTGGCTATGTAGTTTTGAAGGTCTAATAGGATATTTTCTATCTATTTGCTTGATAGAGTCGACTTAGTGTAAATGATGTGTAGCAAATGTATAAAGTCAAATTATTTTAATTATCTTCAAGTTCAGATGTTTAATTATTGGTCCTAGCTATTGTGTATCCCACTTGTTTGGATACACAAAAATTATTTATGTTTTGGGCCAACAAGTTGCAAATATTATTAAGTTTTGTTGATCCGACCTATAGCGATTAATTCCTAGCGAGTGGATATATTTAGATGATCGGTCACATCATTTGGATGCATGAAGAAGTTTTATGTGTGTATATTGCTAAAGTATAAGGTGTATTTGAGTGATGTCATGTGCAGTTTCACTCGTGCATAAATATTTTGTGTGCAAACTTGAGCAGAACAGAGCAGAAGTTCAATATCAGTCATCAAGACAAAAGTTTGACATCAGAGCTAAACTAGAACTACAATCAAGCATTGGTAGATGCTATCTATTCAGTTCATTTTCTTTTGGATCAATTCCAAACTATTGTAAGGGTAGTGAGCCCCCATCTTTTGAGTAGTGAGCTCTAGGTAGTGAGCCTGAATGCAAATGCATTCCCATTTTGTAATACTTCTTTTGACTATACTCAGAACTTATTGTGGATTGGCCATCCACCGTGGTTTTTCCCCTTATAGGGTTTCCACATAAAAATCCTTTTGTTATGGTTGTGTGGTTTCTTTTTTTTTGTTTTTGCATATTAACTTTGATTAAATGTGTTAAGTGGAATAAAGATTAGGATAAAAGAATTATTTTTTGCAGAACACTGATTCACCCCCCCCCCTTAGTGTTGCTTATTTCCAAAATTTAGTATCAAAGCTAGTTCCTCTGAAGAAGTCTAATAGCTTGGGGAGATCTTGGAGAGACATGAATACAAACAGTCTTCAACAACAACTCGTGGTGGCCTTGGATGATCTTGACCAGTGAAAATTTGAGATCCAAAAATTGCAAGAAAATATTAAAAATGCAAAAAAAATCATCCAGTCATTGAAAGACAAGATCGATGAATCAAGGGAGAAAAGAGAGGAATTATGTGGTCAAATCAAGCAGAAGAACAAAACTAGTGAAGATCAACAACTCAGTCAAGCCCTGAAGGAGAAAATAGAAGAATGTGAAAATTTTTCCCAAGAGAATGTTTCCTTGAAGTGTGAGACGGAATCCATCATGATGAAGATGACTAAAGAGTTAGAGGACAGAAAGAGAAATGAAGAAAATCTTGCACAATCCTTGAAAGAAAAGTCTGAACAATGCAGCCAACTAGAAAATGAATTGGAGCAATCCAAGAACAATGAAGAAAAGCTTGAAAAACAACTTGATGATCTCAGGGATGAACTTGCTACATCAAATGATTTTAAGGAGAAATTCAAAGCAAGCTCAGCCAAACTTGATGAGTTAATCAAGGGACAAAGAACTGATGGTGACAAACGAGGTCTTGGATATGAAGAAGGAGAAAGCTCTAAATCTGCACAAAGGAGCTCTAGACAAAGGAATTCTAGACAAGGAAAATTTAGACAAGGAGACTGGATGAATGAACCCAGAAGGAATCCGGTAAGGCAATCTAATGCTCAAATATTTAATGGATATTGTTATACTTGCAACAAATTTGGTCATATGGCTTCTTAGTGTAGGAGTAGGGTGAACAAAAGTACACCATCATTCTCAGGTCGGTGCTTTAATTGTTTCAAGTATGGTCACAAGTCAAGTGAATGTAGAAATATGATGTATAACCCTCATAGAGATGTCAAATGCTATGCATGCTATAGATTTGGATATGTTTCTAACCAATGTAGATCAAGACAAAGTTAGTGGAACAATTGGCTTAGACAGAGAAGTGTTGTTTGCTACAGCTGCAACAAATTTGGCCACACTTCTAGATTTTGTTGGAATAGAAGAGGTTTAGTAAAAAAAAATAAGCAACTGGATGTTAAGGGAAAAGGAAAGATCACTACTGATTAGATCAAGAATCATATGTAGAAGAAATGGGTGAAGAAGAATCCCTCAACAAAAGAAAATGAATCCGCACCAGAAACCTCTTTTGGTAACACCCCTGGAAACTAGTTATAGGTCTCTGCATTAGGGGAGGTTATCAAGAAAATACTCTAAACTCCCTACAAATGATTAGTACAGGAATTCAGATGAGTCCAGTAGGAAATTGAATATTCTTTAGTCGTTGTGGAATGAATCTAAGGCATTGATGAAGATTATTGTAGATCCACGCAATAATTGTTTGCCCCAGAATATAAAAAGTCTAAAAACCTGTAGAATTAGGGCAAGAACATTTATTGCAAAAAGTAAAGAGTTAGGTTTGATGAAAATAAAAGAACCATTTTCACTCTCAATTGTTACACTACATTCAAGAGAAATAAGTCTGAAGTACTTTGAGGTGATCCTTGCCAAAGCAAAAAAGAGAATTTGTGATCGACTTTCATTTCATATCCAAAAGGTATTTATAGAAAAACCCGTAAATTTGTGTACTTGCAATTATGTCTACCCCTCTCTTAGTTGAAGTCAAGGATAGGCTACACCCTATGTTCAAATGGCATCCATATAAATTGGTAGACACTAAGCCCTTAGGAGAATTTTCTTCTATGTCGTACGGTGTTTTGCACATTGAAGATATTAGGGCATATGTGCATGAGAACATTGAAGACTTGGGTAGTGCGCAGCTATTGGAATTATATTCTAATCACATAGTGCAAGAAGATTGTTTGGTGAAACCTAAATTCAAAACCCTAGTGGACAAGAAATTTGTGCAATTTGTGAAGTTTCCCTCTTTGAGGAGGATGAGTTGGTTTGATACATTTTGAACAGAGTGCATGATGAATTTATGTGGCTAGATACACCATTTAAAATTACCAAGGAAGCTATTTGTGCAGTTACAGGCTTAAATTCTTACAGAAAACTTCCAGTATTGAAGTCAATAAAGAATGATGATGTCACTAAAGTGACTGGCTCACACTAGGACAAAAGGTCAATGACTATAGTTCATATTGCCAAGGTTGATGTAAGATTTGATTCCATGATCATAGGGTATAAGATTTACCATTCGAGCTAGGAAAATTCTATATCTAGCACTGCCATTTACGCATCATATGAGGTGATCAAACAAAATGTGGATTATGATCTATGTGAAGTGCTCATAGGGAAACTCTTGGAGAATCTAAAGAAAATCAAGAAGGACAAAAAGAATGTGTTCAAGTTCAAAAACCTGTTGATTTTCCTATAATTTTACTTCCCAAGTGAGGTACCAGGAATTGGCAAAGTTCAATGGAGAAATAATGTTCTGGTAGCAATACAGATTTGGGACATGCTATGTAGCCTTGGTGATCGGAAAACCCACAACACAATCTTGTGGGGTTATTTCAAAAGCTTTCAAAAATAGATGCATGTCAGAGAGAGGATCCCTGAAGCAATAGTGGAACAGTATAAAAATTCTATATGCTTCATGGTGGACGTTGATCAATGTCACATGGAAGTGACTAATCCAAGAACTGTTTGGATCATGCCTATGGGCTATGAAGTGGATGGAAATATACTAAGGATTTATGTAGAACATCTACTGAATTATCCATTGGATCCTAATGAAGAAAGGTTTGGCACCTATGCAGAGAAGAGCCTTCAAGTACATTCAGAATTGAGGAAGCCAGTGACAATCAGAAAGGTAAGAAAGGAAACATAAATCCTTGTAGAGGAAATGGGTCTTCTAGTTAAAAAACTGAAAGAAATCAAAAGGCAAAGAGATGAAGCCAAAGCAACAAAGGAGGAGGAAAAGGAAACAATAATTGGTCCAGGAACATCTACTTCTAACACCAGAACAACCAGGAGTTCCCTTGCAACATAGCCAAACAAGGTCGAAGTCTCCAAAAGAAGAAATAAAAACAAAAGTTCAAGGACCTATAAAGTTGCATCCGCAAATGAAGAAGAAGAGACAGACTCAGAAGAAATAGTAAGAGAATTGAAGGCTACTGGGACTCATGCAGTTAAGCTTAACAAAAGGAAGCCTTCCAACAAAAGTGAAGAATCCCAGAAGAAGCTAAAAACTAACAAACCCAACATGCCAGTGGAAGAAGTTGAAAATGTAGTAGTAGTTGACGGTAATCTCAAGCCACTCTATGATCTATATGAGTTCTTTGATGATTATGGTAAGAAGACTCTCGAAAATGTTGCATTTAAGCATTTGAATTTTTTCAATAAAACACTAGTTGAAATCATGTCTAGCTTGCCCACAAGCCTATACAATGCTCTGGAATTAAGAAGGGAGAGTGCCAGAACAAAGGAAGAAAACATGAGGAAAAGAGTTATTGTTGACTTGTGCCCGGAAATGGGAATTGAAGAAATGGATCTACTTCTTCTAAAAGTTAAAAAGGAATTCATAAGCAAGTCAAGAATAAATAAACTCATGATTGGTGACACTAATGTTGTTATGAGTGAGGCTAAGACAATTTTGGAAGAGTTCTTGTTAAAAGGGAAGGTAAATATTGAGGAAGTCAATATTGAACAGACTCAAAGTCACGAGGAAGTGAATGTGGAAGTGAATAAGTCAGAAGAAGGAAATGAAAATGAGGAGAATATGAATATATCTGATCCTCCAATATTTGAGGATATTCTAACTTCCCCCAATGTTGGAAACACTGAGACACCTGTTGTGACTAAGGACCAAAGTGAGGATATTGTAGAAGAGAAAGAAGTGTCTGATGAAGAAAAATAATTACCAAAAGTGATTTTGGAAGCTCTATCTAAGATCAACAAGGGAAAGAATCAAGAAATCAATCCAAAAGAGGTAAAAGAATCCATGTTGGAATAGGAGATAGATTCAGATTCTAAGTTTGATGAGTTCAATCAACTTATCCACCTTATCTCGAATCCAAATGTTGAAAGTTGCCAAAATAGCTCAAGATAAAGCCAATGAGAAAATATTGAAATCTCACATTGAAGATAGTGAGCTGTTGAAACTCACCTCTGAAGTTTTTCAAAAATTGATGCCTACCCATGTTATGGATCCATCAGGATCATCCTTTGGTGAGTTGAAGAGATTAATAAGCTCTGTAGATTCTCATTTCAAGTCTTTTGAGGTTTCAACTCGGGTTCAAGTGAAAAAGGAATTTAAGGAGGAAAGAATTGGAAGCCTAATCAAATTAATTGCCAAGGACAAGAATCTGCTAGCAACTTGCATACAGGATATCCAAGGTGCTATAACTGAAGGAGGAAATGTGTACAAATCCTGCCTAATCTTGTCAAAATTTACTAAGGCAAATGAGAAAAAGATAAAAGATATTGAGCAGCAGTTGGCTATTATTTCCAACACCTTTGACCCTTTGACCAGCAATGTGTGTCATTAAGATAGTCAGGTAATATCTTTACTTGACCAATTAAATACTCTGACATTTGAAAATGAAAGGGTTATTAGTAGAGCAAGTGAACTAGGGGGCTGATAAGTACAAAAATTGAGATGATGAATGCTCTGAAAGAAGTAAAAAGTGTTGTGATCGCTCTTGATCCCGTAAGCTTGGAAATTGCAAAAACCTTGTCTTATCTTCTCTGTGGCCATATTACCATTTTGGAGATTTTGAGGAGTATTTGGGACTCAAACTTAGGAGAACTAAAGAATGTCTTTGCAGACATCTTCAAATTTTGGTAAATCTCCAAATATACTTGTACAACTTTTGCAATTTTGGTTTCCCCAATTTTTCCATTAATTTCAAAGGAGGAGAGTATGATGTGAAAAATGAAATAATATTCTAAGGGGGAGTAATATTTTGCAGTGGAGCAGTATTTTGTATTTTGGTAGTATTCTTATCAGTTTCGACACTTAGTCATTTTTCACTAAGTGTTGCCATCAATGCCAAAAGGGGAGATTGTTGGCATATGGTTTAAGTGGACATGGTTTTTGGCTTCTATTGTTGCCATTGATGGCAACTGAAGTCATCATTTTGGTCCATATTTATACACTCAATCACCCGATAGATAAAGCGGAAAACTATGTGTTACTAGCAAAGTACTGATGGAACAGGGTATCTAGTCTGATAGTTTCACCAGATCATCATTTTGTGTTGTGGATTGCTAAAATTGTTTCTTAAGCATGTGGAGCATCTTATTATTGAATCTCGTAATGTTACTTTTGTGGCTATGTAGTTTTGAAGGTCCGGTAGGACATTTTCTATCTATTTGCTTGATAGAGCTAACTTGGTATAAATGGTGTGTAGCGGATGTATAAAGTCAAATTATTTTAATTATCTTCAATTTTAGATGTTTAATTATTGGTCCTAGCTATTGTGTAGCCCACTTGTTTGGATACACATCAAAATTATTTATGTTTTGGATCGACAAGTTGCAAATATTATTAAGTTTTGTTGAGCCGACCTATGGCGATTAATTCCTGGTGAGCGAATATATTTAGATGATTGGTCACATCATTCAGATGCATGAAGAAGTTGTGTGTGTGTGTGTTTCAAAATTATAAGGTGTATTTGAGTGATTTCATGCACAGTTTCACTTGCACATAAATATTTTATGTGCAAACTTGAGCAGAACATAGTAGAAGTTCAATATCAGTCATCAAGACAAAAGTTTGACATTAGAGCTAAACTAGAACTGTAATCAAGCATTGGTAGATGCTATCTATTCAGCTCATTTTCTTTTGGATCAATTCCAAACTATTGTAAGGGCAGTGATCCCCCATCTTTTGAGCAGTGAGCCTAAATGCAAGTGCATTCCCATTTTGTAATACGTCTTTTGAGTATACTTAGAACTTATTATGGATTCACCATCCACCATGGTTTTTCCCCTTACAGGGTTTCCACGTAAAAATCCTTGTGTTATGGTTGTGTGGTTTCTTGTTTTTTGTTTCTACATATTAACTTTGATTAAATGTGTTAAGTGGAATAAAGATCAAGATAAGAGAATTATTTTTTGCAGAACACTGATTCACCCCCCCTCTTAGTGTTGCTTGTTTCCAACATGTATATCATAAAGTTATTGGAAATCTCCTTGAAAATCCCAAAAACATTCATAAAACCTCATCAAAATCCAAAAACATCCAAATCTTGTATAGCTAAAAATCTAAATACACTAGCCAAATCTCATCCAGAAAATCCAAAAAAATCCAAATCTTGTGTAGCTAAAATCCAAAACTATTCAAAAAATTGTAAATTCAAAATATAAATCATCCAAAACACATCAAAATCCCTAAAAAGTTCAAAAATTTGAAAAACCAAAAATAGTACCTAGTCGAACTACAAGTCTCTCAGCTTGAATGTAGGTAAGGCCATCATTGATGTGCCCCTGAGACACCCTAGGTCAGTCTTTAGGAGTTCATCATAATAAACTAGAAATCCCTCAACTATTCATTTCTCATATTCAATAAGTTGAGTCTGTCAAAATATGTGGTCTTTGAGTGTATAACATAGGCAAGGCTAATCTTTGATCAACCCTCAAGGCCCCAAAGATAGGTCTTTTAGGTTAGGTTCTTGGTCGAAAAATTAGAAAACCCCTAAAAATTCAAAAATCACAAATCCATACACATTCAAATATCAAAAACACAAAAACATTCAAAACTTAGAAAACCCTAGGTAAACATTCAAATATCAAAAAAACCCTAAACATTGGTAAAATCAAAAAATCCCAAAACATTTGAAAACTGAAAAAATCCTAAGCAGCCTCAAATATGTTGGGATTAAGGTGTCTCAACCTTAGAGTCCTAATATTGATTTAATTTGATGTATTAATGTATTTATTTGTATTATTTAATTTCCTATGGTGTCATGTGATCACATATTAGGACCCACCTGTTGGGTGGCATCCCTGTTGGAAGTGACTAGAGGACACATCATCATCCCAAGTAGACATAGGCATCCCACTTTGGAATCTATGGTATATGAAATATTCTATGACATGTCAAAAGGAATCTTTGAATGCATGGGTGAAATTTGGCACCCAAGTTGGGTTATGATAAGATGTAAGAGAATCAGCTATTTTTAGCCAATTATGGCAGATTCTCTTATAGTTGTAAGTGTTTTTAGCTATGATAGATTCTATGACAGTTGTAAGATATGTAAGGCATCTATCATAAGCTATTTTTTTTCATATTTTGGGTTCCCAAGCCTTTTAAGGAGACTATTTGCATGTTTGATAAGTGTATGGGGTATAAGGGAATGTTGTACAAGTGTTCAAATGCATGTCTAAGGTGTTGAATATTGTGAATTTTGAATTTGGACACCCCTCACCTTCTAGATATTTCTTGAATCTTGTAACACTCCATTTATTGAGTGCCTTGAGTTGTAGAATGTATAGTTTGTTTGCAGGAAACAAAATGTTGCTAGTATTACTCCAAAACAGGTGTGTGTTGAAGCACTTTTTGAAGAAGCTTGTACTTGGTGATAGCTTGTATTCATTATTTGAAATAATAAAGATAGTATTGTGAATTTGGAGGGAAATTTTTTTACCTGAAAGGGTTTTCCCCACATATATTTGGTGTCACAGTTTTATGCTTTCTTGTTGTTCTACTTCCATTATTCTATGTATGTGCTTCTCTTATTGTAATAGTAAAAGGTGTCAAAAGAAAATTTTGTAACTCTTCCTTAATTAGATTAGTGTAGGAAGTTGTTTCCCCTCACCCAACTTCCTTTCAAAATAGCTAAAAAATGAAAAAAATCACATAAACTTTCAAAAAGACCAGAAACAACCTCAAAACATTTTCAAAAACACCAAAAACATTTAAATATTCTAGAAAATCCAAAACCACCCATCTCATTTCACTTTCATCTACAATATACCTTCACCATAATAAATTAATCATCACCTTCAACCTTTGGAAAAATAAGTAGAAGGTAAGTATAGCAAGTCATAAAGTCAAAACCTAAGTGTCAAAATTTAAAGTATAAATCATAGTTAAGCGAATCAGTGAAGTTTGTATCAAAAAAATTTCATAAACCTTATCCTAATCAAAACACCTGATCAACATGTCCTAGGATGCATCCTTCCTGTGATAGACATTAGTATTAGAAATCACCTTAGCTAAATTAAACTGGCAAGAGATATAAATAACACTAATTTTTTATCTTTGATCTTTTCTTATGATTTATCTTATTGACCCATTCCAAGGACCTCTCAATGATGTCCAAATGATTTAGAGAGAAAGGAATGGGGTATCGATCACTATCTTTCATTTTTTGTGCTTGTGGATTCTTGTAAAATTATCTTGCACATACTTGCTTAGTTGTGTGTAGGGAGGTTGTTTGGAGCACATTGTTGACTATTGCATATGCTTTGGTCTAATATATTCTAAACTACTAAACTACATTCTAAGGAGGTTTTTGTATGTCAAGATGTGAATAAGAACTATCCTATTTGTTTTCAAATTCAAATTCCATTACACTAGATACAACGCCATCCTGGTTATCAATACCTTGATGCATCGTATCTATGTGTTATATCAAAAATAAGGAACAACAAAAAATCCCAATCCCAATATATGAGCAAATCATCATCATGTATCATGCATCACCATCACTAATAAAGTCTCAATGGATCGTAGAATTGTTGGAATTTTTTAATCAATCATCAAAATCAATGATCAAATCATTCATCTTATTTCTTCTATCTTCTCTCCATGCTCAACTAGTATCATGATAGTGAACAAAAACATCATCAATGCATTCATCCTGCAACCACAAATCATCAACATGCATACATCTTACATCATCACAGTATATCATAATATAGAAAACATATTTCACTACACCATCATTATCATTTAAGCTGTGATGAATAATATAGATTTGTTATGCTTAGAATCTTAAATTGTTGCAATGTCATAGCATAAACAAACATCTACATAAGCATAAGCATACATATCATGAACATCCATACATCCATAAGCATGCATCATCATCTCATAAATTGCATAGGAAAGTCTATAAAAAAAATACATCCATATCATTTGCATAAGCATAACATTTGAATGTCATGGCATCCATCCCATAACATATCATAAATAGATACTAAAAAAGAAGTGCATCCATCCATTGCATTGTATCACATCTCATATACATCACATCATAAATCATCATCACATATTTCATAACATACAAATAAAATACGAGCATCACATCATCCGCATCCATACATTCGTGAATATGAAATAAAGAGCACGTTGCATATTGCATCTGTATAATATCATATATATCAAAAAATGATGGTCATGGTACAATATTTGAATCGGTGTATATATATCTATCAAAAGTACAATATCCACAAGGCTATCAAAAATGAGCCCATGAATATATATTTGTATAAACAATCAAGCCAATAATAAAAAAACTATTTGCATGCCAGCTAGCCCTAATGACTGCTCAACTCCCCAACCTATCTATTTAATGGCTTATCCTCAACTTGGGGATGTGCTCCACTCCTCTGTGAAAAAATTGGCTGCCTCATTGCCACAAGGGCATCCCGATGATAATGCATACGATAATACGCAAACTCGGTCACTACCTCTTTGTATAAATGGGAAAAAACTATTTGTCCCTATGTTGAATATGTCATGGCCTCTAACTACTATCACTATTTGACCTCTTATGCCAACTACATAGCTGAGGTTTGTTTGAGCTGACTCTCTTGATCCCTCTCCACCATAAGTGTGTATACCTACTATCAATCCTAATCACACTTAGTTGTGACCATCTGCAATTGTTGCTACAACTGTTGAATTTGTACATAATGGGGATCTGGCCTTGAAAGTGGCTATTGTGGTGGCTGCTATTGTATTAATAGTTGTTGAGGTGGTTGTTGTTAGTAATGTAATGGGGGTACACCTAGGACCTATTTGTCCTGCTAATGTTGGCCATCTCGTCCTCTACCCTGACCATCTAGACCTCTTCCCCGTCCTTTGCCCTATCCATCCTCTAGCTAGCCTCGACCTCTACCTACTCCCCTCCCTCTCGACCTCCCTCATGGAGGTATAATCTATGGATCTGTCAGTATGGGAGGGGGTATAAACCATGCATCATATGCAGACATCATCTATGCATCTACATATCCCTAATCATAGGCCCAAGGCCTCGCAACTTACTGTTTGAAGACCTCAAAAACCTCATGGACTAGGATTGTGTGTCCCCAAGTTACCTCTCATGCTAATCTAGCAAAAATAGTAGTGTACCGATCAGCGAGCTTGTCCTGCCTCTTGCCAAACTGTCTAGAAACTCTCTCGGGCAGACACCTCTCAATCATGGTATGCTCTCAACCCTCGATGAACTAGGTTTGTTGAGCAAAGAATAACTATTGTATATCATCGTACCATGTTAGCATCTGAAGCCATGACCTCCATCTGAACACTATCATCTCATCAATCACACACTGCCAAAATGGAATGTCAAGCTTCCCTATGTGTTGAAGAGTGATGGCACCTCTATACCTCCAAATGATCAAATCATCTGTCTCCACACCTACCATATGGACAATTGGTTGGAGCACGAAAATGTGCTCCCCTACCCATATATGAAGAAGGGTGACCCCTATACCAATTTCTCTGCCACCATAGTACACAAAGTCATACATATCATGGTAAAGGGAGGCCAACATCATTTCCCCCATGCAAACTAGGTCCTCCAGAAGAGCATCTTGTGCAATGCCAGCCCCCATCCTAAACTAAATCCCCTGCTTCGTCGATCTAGGGCAACCGACCCTAAAATCACTGCCACTATGATCAATCTAAAGGTCAACACCCAACCTCTGTACATCTCAAGGTCAATCTAGGAGTTGACCAATACAATGGAATCTTGGTCAAGAACCTTGTGACAGGTATCATAGTCGACATGAGTGTCATAAATCACACACTCGCCATGTATTGGCAATCACAAAATTTGTCATATATCCTCCAACGTCACTGTCACCTCACTGGTAGGTAACAGGAATGATGAGGTCTCATTATGCCATCGCTCACATAGCACTACCATCATTACCAAATGGGTCTACACAATGGGCATGTAGGCAACATACCACAATCCAATCTCTCCTAGGTGCTTCTGTCGAAGCTCAAACAAATCATCAAGTCTAGATAAAACAGTCAGTTGGTGCTCGCGAGACATCAAAGGATGGATAACCTCTTGCACCCATGAAGTGCATGACATCAAAATTTGTAAAAATTGGCTAAGTTTGGAGTTTTTATCCCCCAAAATGACAAAAGCGTCACTATAAATCAAATTCCAAATAGCGACATTGGATGCATTCAAATTGCAAATCACAAAATGCATCGCTCATCACATCTGTGTCACCGTTTAAAATTTGGAAACCCTAAATCTAAATTGAAAATTGCAATTTGCATTGCTATTTATGCCCCCACCACGATTTGAAATCTAAAACCGTAATTTCAAATCACAAACTACGTCACTCTTTACATATGCATCACCAAAAGTGAAAATAGCGTCGCTAATTCTCAAAATAGCATCACTTTATAGTGACACCACCCAAACCCAAATTTCAAATTGTAATAAATGTGCTTGAAAGTCAAAATGCAAGTAACATTTTAAATCACATATCAGTGGTCCTGCACCTAGAGGCCTCTAGTACTCTTGAACCCAATCAGAAATGTGTCATGGGAGCACTCATTGCACCATTTCGTCAAGAGGTTAGAGCTCAATTTGTAAGAATTCTCTAGGGTGTGAATGCAAAAAATGAATTGAAAGTGACCCTTCATCACCTATTTAACCTTAAAAATTAGGGTTTTTTCCCTAATTTAACCATGTAGCTAAGTATTTTACCAATTTCACCAATCTTTCCAAAATGAAGCTTATTTTACACCATTTTTTGCATTTTTAGCAAGTTTTTTACATCTCGGAGCCTTTTTGGACCCCTGGGCCAACGTTGTACCTTTGTCAAGAAATCAACCCAAAATTCAAAATTTTGTCTTGAAACCCATCTTCTTTTTGCTTAATTGATTAAATTTCCTAGCTATTTAATTGATTATGTCATTTGCATCTATTAACCTAATTAATTTAATCAAGTTAATTCACCCCCTTTCATGCTAACACTTCATCTTGTTAAATTAAATACATCAAGTTATTTAATTTAAATCCTTGTGTTCTTATTTAATTAAAAAACCCTAAGTTATTTAATTAAATATCATTCCACTTTCCCCCTTTTCATTAAATCACTTTATTTAATGAAAACTATGAAATTCCCCTAATTACATAATTAAACCTTTTTTTAATTATCAATTACCTAATTAAATCTAATTTTCCCCACTTGCAAGGGAATATTCCTCCTTTGCACGTTCCTCCAAAAAGAATATTCCCATAGAATATTCCTTCCCCTTTTACACATTGAAAATTTATTTTAATTTGCTAAATATCTATTTCCCTCACCCATGAGAATATTCTCTTTTCTTCACTCATTTGAAAAAAGGAATATTCTTCCTCAAGTAACAAACTTACAAAACTTCATGTGAAAGTTAACATACAAGACTTCTTGTGCAAGTTAAAAGTGTGTTTCTTTAAAAGAATGAGAACCCTTGATTCTTTCCTTGATCCATGTGATCATTGATTTTCATCCATTGATAAGAATCCATGATCCATGTTTCATCTTTCCTTCATCCTTGACCATTGATTAACCTTTTTTATCTCAACCCTTCATTTCTTATTTTTCCTTCTATAAATAGGTCAATATTTGGAGACAAATGGATCCATATTTTTTAGAGAAAACTCATGTTGTTGAAATCACTCACACTCACTCATATTTAGCATTTATTTAGCATCATTTTATTTTAATTATTTGCATTAATTATCTTAGCTTTTATTAATGGCTTCCATGGTAACTTAGATGCATACATTTAGCTTGTTTGTTAATTAGGGTTTCAATATTTTAGTATAGAATCCATTTAGATTAGCTTTGCATACATCCATATCAAATAATCTTAATCTAATTCATGTTAAAATAGCTTGCATCATGTTAATATAGTTTTAAATCACATTTCATCACACATCTCATAGTGCTTTCATCAATTTTCTTCAATAAAACTAATTGAAATAGGCTCATTATCCAAGGGATTGGGAAAGGGTCATCGTTCCACATCAATGCAACACTACTCCCCCAATAGGATAAGTTTCAATGTCTTAGATTATATGTTTTATCAAACTTTCATGATTTAAATGGTAGTTTTAATGGCTTCTTTATCTTTGCATAAATTGAATGATCTTATTGGGATTGATGTTTAGTGGCATGATTATGTTTTGTATCCTCATGGATCAAGTGTATTCATCCCATACTAATTTTTTGGTCACAGGAGGCTCATCATGGGTTGAGGTATGTTTCTAAGGGATAGTTTTGCTATGCATTTCACCTTAAACTTTTGATAGGATTTTGAAAAAAAGAAGTCCTCACAAGGTCTAATAGGTTCCATAGGTTTGGGACAAAAGAAATCCAATGAGAAATTCCCATAGGAAGACACAGGATTAAAGCCACTACGGTGCACAGTTGAGATCTCATTGTCAAAGGGAGACTTTAAACCCTTGTGCACAACCAATGGGATGGCTTTCATGGAATGTAGCCATGGATAACCAAGCTTCACAAAAAATTGATCTGACGTTGGGATGATGTAGAATGAGACATCTAATTGTTTCGGTCCAATTTTGAGGCATCTATGAAATACTTTGAAATATTTGGAAGTAGATATTAAAGAGGGATGAAGACACTTTGGGTAAATTTGAGACAAGATTTGATGAAGACATATTTTTAGGTTATTCATCTACAAGCGAGGCCTACAAGTGCTACAATAAAAGGTTGCATGGAAAATAATTGAAAGTGTAAATGTCAAAGTGGATGAATATCACTTCCAATAGTTATACAAAGATGGCACACATTCATAGGTCGTTGTTTATGAAGAAAAAGAAGGGTATGTGCAGGATCATGATGGGCCAAAAAGTGGCAATATGATGGGTATATCTAGGGTATGTGGCTGATGACTTGTTTTTTACCCAAAACTAATGAAACAAAAAGGGTTTTTAAAGGAGAATATTAGCTTTCCACCAATATAAATTATGCTTTATTTTGAATTTAATAAATAATTATTATTTATTTTCTATTTGAATTACGAGTAAAGTCCTGATTGATAGGTTGATTGAAAAACATCTATAGCTTTCAAACAGTATCACATTTTTTGAATCCAAAACATGTGTCACATTCTATGCTTCGCATACTATAGGATTTTAAAAAAAAAAATTGAATTTCATGAAGTTTTAAACAAGTTAAGGTGGTCAGACATATGAGTTTTATATTTTTTAAAAATTGTAATAAAAAAATCATAATTAATTATTTACTAGGAAAAAAATTACAAAAAAATATGCATCACATCGGGACATGAGTCCTCTACCTATATCTAAAATCTTATAAAAAAATATTATCATTTTATTGTGGTTAGGGTGGTCAGACAAACACCTACTTCTTATTTTTTCCTTGAAATTTAAGTACTACTACATTGAAATTTCAAATTTTCCCCAAATAGATTTTATTTTTTTTAAAAAAAATAAACCTAGTAGTTTAGAAACTAAATTCAATTTTCTACAGATTCTATTCTTACACATTTTTTAAATAATAAAGATAACTTATTCAAATTTTTACATCAAGTTGCCTAGCTCTGATTTTTCTGAATTTTTTGCCACTTAAGGGCCTATTTTTTCCATGATGATCCTAGACATGCCTAGAATAATATACAAAAGAAGAGACACAAGAGGAAAGTGATGCTAATGAAGAGGATAAATTAAATACTACTCCAAAAGCACCACCCAAATTTCTCAAAAGAGATCATCCCGAGAAGCAAATTCTTGGTAACAAATCTAATGGTGTCATGACAAGAAGAAAACTTTCTCAACAAGATCAAGAAAACTATTCATTACCAGCTGAAATAGAACCTAAATCTTTTGAAGAAGCTAGTAAGGATGAAAGCTGGATTGATGTAATGAAAGAAGAAATTAGTCAAATAGAGAAAAATCAAACTTGGGAACTTGTTCCAAGGCCTATTGACAAGAATGCCATTGGATTAAAATGGGTGTTTAGAAATAAATTGGATGAAGATGGGAATATAACAAGAAACAAACCTAGATTAGTTTGCAAGGGTTATGCTCAAGTTGATGGTATATACTTTGATGAGACATTTGCACCTGTTGCTTGGATTGAAGCTATTAGAATGTTTATGGCATATTCAGTTTATAAAAAGTTCAAAGTATACTAGATGGATGTAAAATATACATTTCTTAATGGCTATATGGATGAGGAAGTTTATATGGAGCAACCTGAAGGGTTTATTGAGACCAAAAATAAATATTATGTATACAAATTGAAAAATTTGGGCTTTGTATGGTTTAAAACAAGCACCTAGGGCTTGGTATTCCAAGTTAGACAAATATCTTCAATGGCAAGGGTATAAGAAAGGTATTGTTGAAAATAATTTGTATTTGAAATGTGAAAGTGAGCATATGATCATTTTTGTTGTATATGTAGATGACATCATTTTTGGTGGTAGGAATGAAAAATGTGTAAAGGATTTTCCATTCAAATGCAAAATGAATTTGAGATGTCTATGCTTGGAGAACTTTCTTTCTTCCTTGGTTTACAAATTGCACAAATTGATAATGGGATATTCTTATCTCAAACTAAGTATGCTACGGAAATGCTCAAGAAATTAAAGATGTAAGATTGTAACTAGTTAGCACACCAATGGTGACAGTGTGTAAACATGACAAAGATGATGAATCTCAATTAGTAGATCAATAATTATAGAGGTCTATGATTGGAATTCTTTTATATCTTACAACAACTAGGCTTGATATTATGCAAGTTGTTTGCATGGTTCCTAGATTTCAAGTTTCCTAGCATTTTCAAACCAACATTGTCAAATAGACTCAGGACATCTATCTCTTCTTCCTCATTCTCTTCTTTTTCACCCTTGTCTTTTTCTTCGGTTTATTTCTCCTCATTTTCTATGGATTCACTAGAAATATCCATAGTATGGTTACAAGCATTAAGGATGAGATGGGAGGTAGGAACTGCTACTAGCCATGGGGAACTATACAACTTCCTTATAGAGCATTACATGTAGTTGTTTTCTTAGTTTTTATTTTCTATTCTTTGTTTAATTTAAAAAAAAAACTATGAACCTTTATGTTCACAAATGTGTTGTTAACAACTTTTTTTTGTCCAATTTTAATTTTTCCTTGGGGCATTTTGTTTAAAGAGGCCAACACCCTCATATAATGTTGAACTTTTTCTTGATTACAGTTTGTTGCTTAGTTTATCAAAAACTTATAAAAAAGTTAAAATACTAGTAATTCTAAAGATTTTTTCAAAGAAAGAGAATCTATTTTTAGTCTAAAGGTGAGTGAATTTTTTGTTTATGTGTATGAGTTTTATTTAATTAGACTAAATTACCTAAGGGAAAACACTATTTTTTTACAATAATGACAATATTAAAATATTATATGTGGTTTATCTTTTTGATCTTATTTTGTTTTTAACTTATATATAATTATTTTATCTTAAATATTAGTTTGAGATTTTTTCAAATGGATGTTTTTAACTAATTTTAGTCATGTATACACTTTTAATCAATGGTAATAATATAATACATGCTTTTTTGGTCTCATATAAGTCCATAGATATCACTCTCAACATTTTTGCATCCATCTATTTTTTTATCTATGACATGAATTATTTGGATGCTAAAACATCTAGAATAGTTGCTTTTGATAATAAAAAAAGGGTTATATGGGATTGTGATACTCTAAGTTATTAATCAACTAATTTATTAATATTTTATCCTTTAAATCTATATCTATATGTACAAACACTTAGAAAACATGTTCCCTTCATCATGTATGATTAAATTATGCAAAAACACACTTTTAATTTATACAAATAGGACTTTTTAAAATAAAATTAATGATCTTGTGTAAAACTTATCCTAATTTCTTAAAATAGAAAAATATCATAAAATGGTATCATAAAACAAAATCTTACCTCCAAGGAAAGTGAAAAGATACCCATGCACATGCACATTGTTTGAATTTTTTTGAAAATATGTAGGTTAACAAAGATACCCATGAATTTTTTAAATTTATATGCATGGGTACTTTTCACTTGTTTGAAAAGATACATATTAATAAAGATGAAATTTGTTTGAATTTGGAAGAAAATAATAATTTCAAGTACATGTATTTACAAATTCAATCAAAGTTCATCCAACCAAGGTCTCAAAAATATTGGGAAAAAAAGTATCTATTAAATGATAAGGAGATATATTCTAGACTATGGTAATTAGACTTTTGGGAAAGACTAACGAAATGCAAAACCTAATGCAATGTAAAACTCCACTAAATGACCTAGAAAGGAGTACAAATCTGAACAACAAACTAGAAAAACATAGAAGTGCACCTGGAAATCTGAAGGAGCTTGGAATCAATCTGAAATGCTAAAAATGCTACTTTTAGGGCACACTGGGACTCATACGCCACTTTTGACGTATCAGTCCCAGTCTAGAGTTTCTGACAGTATAGACTCAGGATCTCCAAAAATCTAGAAAATTTCCTATAGTGTGACTCATACACCACGTTTGATATATCAATCCCATTTTTCTTTTTAGAGAATTCAAAGTCCAAATATGTGCTCCAATCTCTGCTTTTTCTTTCCAAACTGATTTTCGAATCGTAACTTGTAAAAAGACCTACAAAACATAATGTAGAGTTGATTTGCTTATGGGGGGTTTTCCTCGGTCAAACCCCTATTTTGGTAATTAAACCTTGATAGAAACAATGGATCTTGAATGCAAATGTGAGCATAAACCCTAACCTTAATCGTGTCTAAGATTAGGAAATTTGAAATGCAATGCAACCCTATTCTATTGTGCTAGAATGAGATGCAAGAATGAAGCATGGACATGAATGACACACTTTGGAAGAACCCTAATCACCCAAATGAACCCTGATAATGTATGTACCTTCCTTAGGTTGAATGTAGATTGATAATGGAGGATAGAATCACTTAGGAAACAAGTCATTAGGCTTGTCTTGATGGCTAGTTGCATCTCCCCTTGACCTAGAATCCATCTTGATTCACCATAGGAAACCATAATCAACCCTTGATGATGCTAGATCTTGAATGAAAGTGATCTTAAAAACCTACAGAAACACAATAATACTACTCCAAGGCTTCAACTTTGTTGATTACTTGTTTTTGAATGCTCTTGTGAAGAATGTTTGAATGCTCTTGAATGCTTGGATCTTGAAATTGCTCTTCTATATTATTGCTTAGATGAAATAATGACTTAGAAGCTTGTTTATATAGGAAATACTCCTAATTTACTGTTATTTAGATCTCAAAAGCCAACATCAATCAAAAATTTGAATTAAAAGCTTGAATTTCCCACTCAAACCCTAAAAAGGGCCCAAATGGGACTCATACGCTACTTGTGGCAATGGGTCCCACCTAGGGGGACTCATATTCCCAAGGTGGCATATGGGTCCCACCTAGGGGCTCATATGCCCAAGGTGGCATATGAGTCCCACCCTAGATTTTCAGGATGGGTTAGAAATTTTAATATTTTGATTATTTTGTCTTGTTTTTAGTTGAAATAATCCTCGAGATCCAAAATAAAGCATTTTATGGGCCTATTAATGATGATTTAAAATGGTATTGAATGCAAGGGTACCAAAATACCTGTCCAAATTAGGAAAGAAATTGCACTATCTCCAAGAAGGGAACACAATTTCTATTGCCACATTTAGCCCGCACTTTAGCTCCCATATGACTCTAAATGCATATGCAAGTTGGACTCCAAACAATAAAAGGATACCCATATAAGTTCATTCATAATACAGGAGAATGAAGCCCCCACTATAGCTATTTTCAAAACCACAGTGTTAGGAACCACATCCTGCAACACAAATTCATTAGTCATTCAAAAATCCTCTTATCTAACTTCTTCTAAAAATCAAATTTGAGGGTAGATGTATGCCCCCCTTGATTTTATTTTATTTATGGATGCGGAATCAAGGTAGCAATCTAGCCACATCAAATTGAAAAAGTCATATCATAGGGTATTTCCAAGTGCCATACCATATAATGATAGATATTTGATGAGAACAGAAGCAAAATCGCGATTCCAATGCAACAAAGAATGTTGAAAATGAAACTCTCTAGCTCCTAGTATGTTAGTTTGAATGAAAGGCACTTTTAACCCTAATATAGTAAAAACCCAATTTTAACATATATAAGAGCAAAAAGTGAAGTAACTTGAACTAATTTTATCTTAAATTACCTTCTTGCAGCTTGAATTTTTTGAGGAGTGAATGGGAATGTCGAGCCAATGAGAGTACATACCTCTAAGACTCAAGGTCCTATGGGAGGAGGTAGCCCGAGGTGATCTGCAACATTAGGTGAGTTGATTTTTTTGTGCCTTACCTTTGTCCTTATGCATTTATTTTATGTTTTTATGTATTTCTAGGTTGATTTAGGACCTTAGAAGAAAAGTTTGCAAAGCATCCTTTTTTTTTTCCACAAAGTGTCCCCTTTTGTCATGAAGTGTCCCACTTTGTTGCAAAGTGTCTCATTTCTTTGTGAAGTATCCCAAAAGGGAACTAAAGTATATAGGACCCTTAGAGAAGTACACTAGAACAACAATTTAGTACATTTTTTAAATTTTTCATGTGTATATTTAAGGTTTTAGAGTGCTTATAGGATTTTTTTTTTTGTTAGATTCCACCCAGGTCATGACAGTGTCTCAATGACAGATAATTATTTCGCCTACAAAACCTAGTCTCAACACTATCAGAGGACACACAGATATTATAGAACACTAGATTATATTGGGTGTACCCTATGCCTCCCATGAGGTACCATGATGCATGTTGATGGAACTAGCTAAGAGGTGGGATTTAGACACTTGTACATTTCATTTTCCTATCTTTCCTATAGGAAAGATGACTACCACCCTAGATGACATGTCCATCACTTTCTTTGAGTTTTGATTCGAGGCGAGAGTACATTTTGTAGGGGAACGATTATTTCATGAGATGAAATACAATATACACTTATGACTTGGAGGTCCGATTAAGGATGAGATCGTGAGCCCGTGCATTGAGTTATCATGGCTACTCTACTCACGAGCATCACTTTTGACACATATCTCTGGGGAATAAACCAAAAAATGAGTCCATTAGGTGTCCTTCAAACTACTCCTTTATTCATTCTTGTTTTTCAAACTTCATCTAGTGACACCAAGGCCACCAAATGAAAAAATAGGAGTCAACATTTACCTCTGTCAAACACAATTCTACAAAAAGAGTTGATCTACCTCAATTCGTTCTTTCATTTGTCAAACCACAACAACATAGGTGATTGCATCCATGCAAACACAAGGATTAGGCTACCTTTGTGCAAGTGAGAACTTTCTCTTTGTTTGGCTTTGTCATTAATTTGCAACCAAATCAAATAGGCCACATCATTGCCACTTTCTTCATTCTTTGATTTTGTATCAAGTGGCAACATGAGAAAATGGGGATCAAGACCATATGAAAGTACATTCTGATCACAACCATTTTCCTAATTGAACATGCTAGTACCTCTCAATAGGCCATCATATACAACATCATCAACATGTTCATAATCACTATGCATTTGAAAGTCAGACATACTTTCCAAACGTTGATTTTCATGTGGAAACAACCTATCATATTCATCATTTACATCATTCTCAAACTGAAAACAACATTCCTCGGTATCTTGCACATTGCCACATTCTATGAAAACTCCTTCCAACTGACAAAAATAGCACTCACAATCTGCTATATGGTTGGAATTATCAAGTTCAATCTGGTTGTTAGTTTGCACATTAATGGTAAAACCATCACAAGAACTGAACAGAAGATCTTGTTCATCATGCAAACCATCTTCAAGTTTACTCAAAGAGATACACTCATGCATTAGCACACTCTTTACTTGCTCTTCATCATGCTGGTATTAAGAGTCATCAGAGATTTCTGACTCATCATCATATGTAGTCATACAATCATCTTCTAAACATAAGGTATCATCATCTTCATTAGGGTACTTTTCATTCAAGGAGATTGATTCCACCTCCTCCTCTTGAAAGGAATTACAATTACCAAGGTTGCAAATAGATTTGAAATCCTCTTGATCACCCATACAAGAATACTTTTTAGCTGATTGCAAACTTCCATCTACAACACCATTGTTCTCATCAGGAACACTTAAAAAATCAGAATCATCATGATCCTCAACTGTATATTCAAAGTATGTAGAGGAGAAAACACTCTCGGTATCATCTGCATCATTGCAGCCTTCATTTGCTACAAAAAATTTGCTTTCTATTTCTGTACTTTCAAAGCACATAGAAGACACTTCACATGTTTCATTTATCTCTCCATGACCATCATGGCTGCAATATTCTTTTGGACATATTTCTTTTGTAGGTTGTTCAGAAACAACATCCTTATCACTGCATGATGCACTATTATTCTTGTCTTCTACTATACCATCTACATCCACTGGACTAAATCTTGAAAAAGTACCATCACATAATTGAGTTAAGAAACAACTTCCACATTTATCTATTATTTCCTCAATTATTGAAAGTCATTGATACAAGCATTTAAGGCTATGGGGCCTCAAGTGAACTGGCATGGTACTCAAACCTGGCTTATAATTCTCACAGAACAAATCAATGCAAAATGATTCATCAGGTCTTTCTAATTCTGGTATAGGAAGCATAAATATTACAAATCTATCATGAAAATAATAGATAGATTCATCCTCCAATCTTTCTATATCACATAGTGCATCAATATATGATTCAGACTCAACCTTGTTTGCAATTTCCTCTTCAAATTCTTCTTGAGTACGTAGATTTCTATCTTCAGACAAGCATTCATCATTCATTACTAACTCCTTAAAATTATCAAGGAAACATGTTTGGAGCTCATGCCATGAGTCTATGGAATGCATTGGTAAGCAAGTAAACCAACCTTCAGCCATACCTTCTAAAGTTCTTACAAAAAATTTCATGATAACATCTTCCTCTTCAATCTAACAATCTTCCATCAAATCAATGAAACACTGTACATGTTTTGATGTTGATTCTTCAAAATCATCTCTAAACTTAGGCAAATATTCATTAATTCCTCTTGGGACAGAATGTGGGTAACCTTGGATTTTACTAAAATCTAAAGGGTTGTATCTTTCATATTCAAACACCTTCCTTTGAGGACAAGGTTGTGTTCTAAGCATGATATTAGAACTTATAGAGGGAGAATTAGGACAACAATATATTTTGCAAATGAAAACTATTCCCTCTACAACTATTCAATTACAATATTCAACCTCACTTGATTGTAGTGCTTAAATTCACTAAATAAGGGAACCAAAGTTATTTCCTAAGGAGTTCAAACATGTGAAGAATACCTAGAAATGTTGCAGTAGCCGCAAATTTTCTGGAAATATTGTAGATCTAGAACTATAATCACCTCTTCATCAGGTTATTTTAATAGAGTCACCACCTCTCTTCTTAGAGGACTGAACTTCAAACAACATGAAGTTATTTCACAAATAATTTTCTTCCTGAGTTCCTTTCACCAGCAGAGCACCACAGATCTTGAAATTTTTCAGATTCTACAACAAATTATTTCTCCAGGCTTGAAACTCTTCAATATTTGAACAAATTCAAAATGGAAAACAATAATATAACTCTATGCAAATGATATCACTCTATTTATAGATTCTTCAATGATAATTTTCTCAAATTCTCCCCAATAGAGTCACCATTTTGTTGGTTGTTTTTACTGTAACCAAGTTAGTCTTCTAATCTACCTATGGAATTGCCAGTTCCAATCAAGGGAAGCTCGAAGCCTGACCTGGACCAACTGACGAGGATTTTAAATACCTCCTACACTTTGGGCTCTGCAAGACCCGGGAGGATGATCCCTTAATTTGTTTACAACCTCTGCACCATTATCATAAACAACATTAACAATGACAAATAATCTCATTTAATGGCTCAACATAATAGGATAATACCGAATAGAATTAGTTGTTCATCAATAATATCAACTATTTGGAGCATGAGATAACTACAACACATAGGGATTTAAAATGATTTTGAATTTATAAAACGTTTCTAAGATGCACTAAGCTGTAAGATAAATCAGTGCCTAGTTCTAGGCCATGGAGTCAAACACAAAAATAATTCAATCTGCAAATGTCATTCAACCAATGGATTTAAATTGTTAATGCCTTGCATCAACTGTTAGTGTCTTACACCAACAATCCCACTCCTATTATCAATCAAACTCTCCTTACCAAGTCCAAACTGCACACTTGAAATCACTATTATCTGCTCAAAGTATTTAACCATTTCTTTGAAATAGATCCATAAACAAATAATACAATCTCATAAAATTTGAAATGAAAAACTCAAAGATACTTTGTATTATTGAATTCATATGATTTAACTATACAAGTATGGTGACAATTTGAAGATATTCATGAATGCGCACACACTTTCATGATTTATTTGCATAAACTAGTTGTATTTGCTCATGAAATCAAAAATTATAGCTTACAGACTCAAGAAATGACTTGGACTTAGCATTTTCTATCTACCCAGCCCCATACAAAACCTCAGAACCCTTACAAATGAGAAGAAAAGAGAAGAAATAGAAGAAGAGAAGGATCCAGAAGAAGCCCTAAAGCTTATCTGGAGATGCCATCTGGAAACCTCTTCACTGTTGATTACCAAATTGAAAAGCCTCTCTCCTCTCTCTACAACAAACTTTGCCTCTAGTTTGCAACAAC
Source organism: Sequoia sempervirens (assembly GCA_007258455.2). Classification (NCBI taxonomy): domain Eukaryota; kingdom Viridiplantae; phylum Streptophyta; class Pinopsida; order Cupressales; family Cupressaceae; genus Sequoia; species Sequoia sempervirens. The sequence goes on along the minus strand of VDFB02058242.1, from coordinate 224,355,376 downwards.
AAATTCACTCCGTGAAATTCTTCATGCTCATTTTCACCTAGCAGCTGAAAATATCTCTGTAATGTGAAAATAATTTATTTTTTGTGAAAGCCTTTACCCTTATGTTTATCTTGCTGCATATTATATTTCCTTCACCAGCAAATAATATTTTGTGCCCTTATAAAGAGGTTTTACCTTTTAATTCTCACCTTCAACTTTCACCTTACATTTAAAATCAACTTTGCCTTTGATATTATATTTCACTTTACAGAAGTGAAAGCTTGGAAAATGAAATATTTCAGCTTATAAAGGGACTCATGGTAATATTTAAAAACTTTCCTAGCATAAAATGAATATTAAATTCACTTTTCATTAAAATATTTCCTCTGTGTTCAATGTTTTAAATCTCCCATTTTAAAACATTCACCTACTTTCAAGTGCCACAAAGAATTTTAAATTCATTTAAAATATTGGACAAAGGCACCTTTTAAAGCTCACCTTGCACTCTGCCTTTACCTTTTTTCATTTTCTCAGGAAATAACCTTTGAAATTTCACTGGGCCCCACCCTTTATACCTGCCTTTACTCACCCGATGCATTTATTCCACATTTTAATCTCTTAAATATTTTGCCTTTTGATAATTCATCAGGTTGGATTTAAATTATTTCAACCATTCATTTAGAGTGCGCTTGAAGGCTCTCTTGGGCCCACCTTGTACACATGGCGCGATCCTACCATTTCGTGATAATTAAATGGTGTGCTTGTTTGGGCAGCGAATTGGTGGGCAACGGTTATGATGAATCTACATTATGATCTTCTTTGACAACTATTGATCTTGTTTCATCTCCATTTTGTGCCCTAATTTTTGTTCACACTCACATCCTCTCTGCAATTTCTTCTATTTGTTCATGGCAGCTATTCTCCCTTCATTTGTATTTACCTGAAAACCCTCTGAGGCATTCCTCCTTCATCGGTGCACTGAATGTTTCAAAAGAATTTCAGACAAGTCTATCTAGTGTATGGCAGTTGTAATGGCATTCCATTCAAAACAAAACTCCCCCTTCAACTAGCGCGGGACTTCACATTATGAAGATTTTCTTTTAATGAACCCATTTTCTAATGAGTTGGGCACGTGGGGCTTCTCCTCACAGTGTTTCATTCAATGGAATTTGTTTGAGAGATTCATTTTTAGAATTCATTACATGAGCTGGATGCGGTACTTTCTTTCATTCATCACTGTGTCCACCCTACTCTCTGTGCTTTGATAAATATACTCATCTAGATTATTCCATCGCTTTAATTCCTCCTTAGCTTGCGCCCTTCCTGTATTTGTTGTGAAATTTTCTGAGACATTTTCAACGCCTTTTCAAATGAGTTCATTTTCTTACTTTTGTTGTTTACCCATTTATTGAGATGCCCATCCCTTGTTATCTGGCGTCCCTTCAAAATAGAGTTCCACACGAAGTATGATGGCTACTGCTCCATCAATGTTTTCCCTAATGAAATGTGTTCCCCTGCTCAGCTAGTTGCATTGGATTGAATTTTCTAAAACATTTTCATCACATACATTGTGATTTATGTGTTGTTGACGACCAGTTTCTGAGGGTTCTTAAAATCACTTTAAATGAATCCCCCTAGTGTGATGTGTGCCCCTGTTTCTTCATTGCGTTTATCTACAAGTTTCTGAGACATTTTATGTCTTGTCTTTTTTGGGCCAGACCCACGCACTCTCTTCATCCTTCCATGCGTGCTTTGTGCCATCTTCAGTGGGAATGTGAGCTTCATTCACTGTCCCTTGCATTAAAATTTCTAAGGCTCTCAACATTTTCATTTGTATACTGTCCTATGCTCCTTAAAATAGCTCAATGGAACCTTTTGAAGCATTTTCAACAAACCCAATTTTGTTAACCTTTACTTCAAGCCTCTTAGCTTCATGCTTCAAGAGTTTGATAGAGTCTTGGCTACAAGTTGTACAATTACCTTTGAATACTTTTGTGACAAAATATTTATTTTGATTCTCCACCTTCCTGAATGTCCATTAGATATTCTGAAATGATTCATTCAATTCCATATGATGGTGACTTACATATTGATTGTTCCTGTTGAATTGAGGTTACACCATTGTCCCCATACCATTTGCATATGACACCTTTGCAATTGAACTCAACTTACATTGTTTATCATTTGCAAAAGAGTGTTAGTCCTCACTCATCCAATGGTAGGAAAGTCATGAATATAAACATGAAGCTTCAATGTTATTGCCCTGTCTAAAATAACTCATTTCAAATGACTACAATATTACAACACTTATAATCTCACAATTGGGCAAGGTGTGTCAAGCCCCATATGGCCCAACTAATTTTTTTTTGTTTTCAAACAACTTTCAGGCTCAAATTGACTTGATGCAACTTCTGGAATGCATCTAGAGTGAAAACATGAAATGGGTTTTCATTAAAAATTTCTTGACATTTTGAAAAATGGTGAAAACTGGAGAAGTGAGCTCTAGAATTGGCTTTAAAAACTGAGCAAACGATGTCCTGCCACAATAAAAATTGGCAGGCATGTAAACATTCATCTTGAGAATTGAATGCAATAAACATCTTAGAGAAAGGAGTCATGAGGTGAAAGATATTCAACCTCAAATTTTCTTACTCAAACTTTCTACAACAAACAACTGTTTTTGAACCAATTAAAACCGAGGAGATCACCTCATTGCAAAAAATATCAAATCAACTCCTGGCGAGCTACCACTGGACATAGTAGTTCACCTTGGCATAGAGAACACATGTACAAGAGGGATTTGTTTGAGACATCATCCATCAAAAGTTATTGAAGCTCGAAGTTGGCCTCTCAAAAAGGTTTCAATGCAAAACTGAAGAAATTTCATTTGGTTTTGATCTGCTAAAAATAGCAAATCAGCTCATAAGGCCTTGAAAACTAACATGTGAGCTCATTTTGGTATAGAGAATGTAAAACAACAATCATTCTGACATGATGGTCAACCAGTTGCAAAATGCAAGCTCAAATGGGAGGCAACTTTGTAGAACTGAACGTTTGCAAACAATTGAACAGTGACAAAACCCTCTAGCTTCACTTTTCAAAACCTTGACAAAACTCATCGTGGGTAGCTAAAAATTGACATGCACATTCACATAGGACACATGAGTGTGTCTACAAATGGATTTTTCTTAGAAATCAATGGGCTTCAAATTATGACCCTCCAAAGTAGGTCATTCAAGCAAGTTCATCAGGTGCAGCTTTGAAAGTGCGGAGGAATTTTTTTTGATATAAGCATCTCAAATTTGCAAAATTTGAGAGTGCCATCACCTCCTACATAGGATGAGGTTGTCTTCACATAGTTAGCTGAAGATCTAGGTGATGAAATTTTATTTACTATTATGCTCATACTTATGTTCATGCTTATTTTTTTAATTTTATGTCTATATATCACAATGTGTGATGATTATCTTTATGATTTCTATCTTTTAGGGGGTTGTGAGAAGTTTAAATGATCTCTATCGACAGGTGGCTGCAAAGATAGTGCCTATGTCAGACTTCGATCAGGCTATTGGTACAGACTGTGTGCCCCCACCCATCATGGAGTGGGACCCAGAGCTATTTGAGCCTTATGTCAGACTAAGAGTAGCATTTGAGGGTGCCATGAGGTGCACTGACCAAGTCAAGGCTTCTTATGAGGATATTCAATCGTCTCAACATGTAGAGATATCCAAGCTACAAGTAGATAGAGACCGCATAGAGCGAAAGTGTCTAGAGGCTACTAGATTGGAGACCATGACTATTGGATGAGCATAGGGTCTACAGTATGCTTTGGATGCTCTAATCAGTTCATGATCACAATCACATACTACCGTCTCTTGATGGACTGCATCTAGATAGATGTGATCACCAGATCCCAAGGGATCTAGTAGCCACAGACCACCCTAGTGTTGTATATTTGATGACATGTACTTAAAACTTTGATATATATATGATCATTTGGTGTTTGATTATGCTTATGTGTTTTGAGTTAAATGGCAATGTGATTTATCAAATAATATTTTATAAGACTATTTAATAAATATCTTCATGATTTAACTTGATGTATGTGATCTAATTAAAACTATTCTAGTTTCTTTTAGATGCAACATTGTGATTAAGTATGTTATGCCAAATTAAATGCACCTATAATCTAATTGTAGGACATTAAATTAATATAAGGATCTAATATAGAAAAACATACACAATTATCTTGAATAGTATGAGACCTAAAGTAAATACTTAAAAATTAAATTAAATAATTACTTCCGTATTCAAGACACACAAATAGTTGTTTGTCAAGAACAAAGCAATGTGAGAGTACATAGAATATCATCTACTAACTCTAACACCAGTGCTCTATTATTCACACTATTCAAGAAGATTAGACATAGTACCTATGTAGATGCACATAATTGATAAGTTCTTTAAAGGTGTATCATTCATTTCTATTAACGTGTATGCTCCATACCCATAACTTTCGTTGGCTTTGTAAGGTCCTGGCCAATTCGAGCTGAAATTTCTTATTTCAATTGGGGTGGAATTGATGTTATGTTGATTCTCACATAACACCAAATCACCTTTATTGAGTGACCGAGGGGTAACATTGTCATTATAACTACACTACTTTCTCCTAGAGTAAGCCTAAAGGTGGTCAAGAGCATTAATTCACTATTCATCAAGAATTTCAAGCTGATATAATTATTGTTCTTTATAAGTATAATCATCAATAAGTCCCTGAAGAGAAATCCTTAGCATAGGAGTCTCTAACTCCAAGGGCATTATTGCTTGAGTGCCATAGACAAGGTTATAAGGTGTGGTCCTAGTAGATAATCTAACATTCATGTGATAGGCCTATAACACATATGTTAGCTACGTGTGCCAATCCTTATTATGTTTTCTAATGGTTTTCCTTAATATTTTTTTGAGGGTTCTATTAGTTGATTCGGCTCAACCATTAGATTTTAGATAGTAGGGTGTTGCGAAATGATGTTGAATGTTAAATTTCTCTAAGAACTTCTTCACATCATTATTCTTAAATGGTGTCCCATTGTCTGAAACTAATGCAGAAGGAATTCCAAAGCATGAAATAATGTGTTCCAATATGAAATGACATATCACATTGGTAGTTGTTGAACAAAGGAAAATTTCTCCTACCCATTTTGTGAAGTAGTCTATCACAATGATTATGAATGTATGTCTGACAAAGGAAGGTGGTGATATTTTTCCAATGAGATCCAAGCCCAAACTGCAAAGGGACAAATAGGAACTTGAGCATGAAGTTTAGAGATAGGAGCATGAATCAAATTGCTATGTTCTTTATAGTTGTGATATCTTTTAATGTATGCAAAGAAATATCGTTCCATATGTTTCCAATAGTATCCTCTATGGGTTAGTTTTTAGACTAATGTTCTTCCTCCAAAATGACCTCCACAATCACCTACATGAGCTTGTTCAAGTGCTATGGGGATTTTTGATTGTTTAAGGAATCTAAGTAAGAGACCATCAAAGGACCTTTGATTATTTCAACAAGAATTATATATTTAGATGCAATTTTTTGAAGGTAGGATTGAGTGTTCTTATTTGTTGGCTCAAGAAAGGTACCATCTTTTAAATAATTAAATATCAAAATGTATGATTCACTCAAGTTTTCCATGGTTGTTGATAATGCTTCTTCTATTTTATCTTCTATTGATGGTTTCATAACTGTATGCACAATAAATGTGAAGTATTTTGAAGGATCTTAAGGAGATATAAGGGAAGCCACACTCGTCATTGCATCCACATGCTGATTATCTTTCCATGGGATGTTGTCAATGGTGTACGAATCAAACTTTTCTAACAAATTCATTGTAAGGTCCTTGTATTTCGATAATTTGTCATGTTTTTCTTGATATGTCTCATTTATTTGTTTAATGACTAATTATGAATCACCAAAAATCTTAATGTCTCGAGCTCCCATAATTAAAGTTGTGCACAACCCAACGAGCAATGCTTCATACTCAGTGGTGTTTTTTGTACATGGGAAGTTTAAGTGATAAGACAAGGGAATAGGATCTCTCACGGGTGGTACTATTATAACCCCCACATTGGAGCAAGTTATACACTTAGATCCATCAAAATATCACTCCCATGTATTAAGTTTCAATTATCAACACATTATTGTTAGGGAATGAATCATTATTAGGTAACACTAAAGTAGAAGGAGCATCAACTAGTTGGCCATTCATGGCTTGACCGTTAATTACTTTTTGCAAAATAAATTTAAGGTCAAACTCAATTAACAACATCACCCACTTAGCTGAGCACCCTGATAGATTTGTTTTACTAAAAAGATGTCTTAAAGGATCAAATTTCATCATCACATGTATTTTGGTATTTAATAGGCAGTGTCTCAGTTTACTTGTAGCGAATACAAGAGCCAAACATTGTTTCTCTATCATTGTGTATCATTTCTCATAATCAATTAGATTTTGGCTAATGTAATAAACATGATGTTCTTTACCATTTTCATTTTGTTAAGCCAATAATGCTGCAAGAGCATGGCTAATGTTGTCGTATAAAGGATGAATGGCTTTTTTTGCATGTCATGATGTAAAACAAGTGGAATTACAAGATAATCTTTCAAACTATCAAAATACTATTTACAATCCTTATTCCAATTAAATTGAACATATTTCTTAAGCAGATGCGTAAATGGTAATGTTTGGTCCTCTAGGGATGCTACAAAATAGCGGATAGCCTGAATTCTTCCTTGTAAGGTGCATAATTGAGAGATTTTTCTAGGAGGTGGCATGTTAACTATAGCATCAATTTTATTTGTTTCCACCTCAATACCTCTATGAGATATGATAAAATCTAAAAGTTTTCCACTATCTACACCAAAGACACTTTTTTGGATTCAATCTCATGTTATATTTTTCATTTTCTCGAAGATTTTTTGAAGGATATTCACATTGTCTTGATGAGTCAAATATTTGGCTAGAATATCATTGACATAATCTTCCAAAATATTATGTATGTAATCCTGGAATATCAATGTCATAGCTCATTGATACCTTGTACCTCATTCTTTAACCCAAAAGGCATCATTACCCAATAAAATGTTCCCCAAGTTGTTGTAAATGTTATTTTGTATTGATCTTGAGGATTAATAAAGATTTGATTGTATCCATAGAATCCATCCATGAATGACAACAAAGCATGTCTTGCAATCGATTCCACTATCATGTCAATATTAGGAAGGGTAAAGTCATCTTTTAAAGATGCTTTATTTAAATCATGAAAGTTCGTACACATCCTAATACGATTATCCGGTTTTGTGATTGTGAAAATGTTTGAGATCCAAGGAGAATAATCTATAGGACATATAAAACTAGCTTCAAGGAGCTTTTCAATCTCGGCTTTAACTAGCAAGGCTATCTTAGGATTCATCTTTTGTATCTTTTTTCTAATGGGTTCAGCATTTTCATCAAGGACTATGTTGTGTGTTACAATCTTAGGATCAATTCCTGGCATATCCAAATAATTCCAAGTAAAATTTTTGGGAAAGTCATGAAGCAAAGTTGTATGCTCTTCTTGTTCATCATCGTCAAGGCACTTTCCTATTTTTATCACTTTTTTTTCATTTTTAATGTCCATTGGTATGTCAATTGTATCTCCTAAAGGAAGTGCATTTTGCTTCAAAAATTTGGGGTTGCATTCTTCTTTGTTCTTTCCAATCTCATTACTTTCCTCCTCTCCATCTCTTTTCTTGGTACTAATCATAGCACATATAACCCATTTCTTTTTAGAAGTAAATGGTTTGTCATAAACTCCTATCATTTCTTTCAAGGTTTCATCATCTTCAAAGAATTTCAATGATGCTTCACAATTTGCATCAATAAATTCCAAATGCTTCAAGGTAAGGGTTATTTTAGGATTACACATGATGGTGTTGATGTTTAGTGAGGATTTTTTGTTGTTTGTGTTATCTTAGAAGGGAAATATCCCAAACCACTTTTTGTTTCTTGTGTGTTAGGCTCTATAGGAACATGGATACCTTGTTCTTTCTTTCCACATCCTTTTCCACTATAACCAAATTGTTTCATGAATTCATAACCTTTCCCATAAAGTCTCTCCATTTTTTGCGGGTTTTGTGGCTGTTGGTAATCTATCTTATCAAAATTTGTTGTAGAGCTTGTGTCTTCTTCTATAGTAGATGAGGTACATGCCTATGAATTTTTTTTCCAAATTCTACGTTGACTTCACCATTGGTTGTTTTTGTTTTTCAATTTCTTTTGTTATGATATTGTATTTTCCCATGAATGAAGGTGTGAACTCCAAGGAACCCCAATCATCTTCTAATAACTTCAACACCGTTTCCAACTCTTGTTTATCTTTGTCCATAGGTTCTATGTCTGATGTTGGAATTAATGTATTTAGAGGACTTGTCATTCCTTTTTCAACTTGTAAGAAACTTTCAAGCTCGGGGTCTATTTCAATTTGGTATATGTAGTTTCAAAAAAAGTAATCATTTTTCACACTTAGTTTGGATAATTGGCATAAATTTAAATTAATTGTGTCTTGGAGTGGTGTTGTAATGTGTTGTACACATTCACAACATTCTAAGATCTTTATTTGACTAAAATGTACCTTAAATTGTCCTTTGCAAGAGTGTTGTAAATTGTTGTAACACACTTTCACACTTTTCTAAGGTTTATTTAATTAATTAAGCCTAATGGGCCCTTTTTCAAATAAAATATATTTAACTTGTACCTTATTAAGGTGTTGTAAACTGTTGTAACACACTTTCACATTTATCTAGGGTGGTATTCATTAATTTTGGTTAATTAGAGTTATTTGGCCCTTTTAATTCAAATTCAAAGCCTCCTTTCAAGGATCTATCCCAACACCCAATAATGATATTGTATGACATTTAATTTGGAAAATTTGGTGTCTTAAAGTATGTTGCTAAGACCCATTCACCTTTACTAGCGCAAGGTGTCCTCTCCACATAGGACACCCCTTTCTTTGCATTTTTGAGGTGGGTTTTTGGTGTTATTTCACCTCCCCAAAGCTTGGTCTTGGAAATTGTGTCAAGACCCATTCTCCTTTTTGATACACCCCTTTCTATGAATTTTTGAGGTGGGTTTTTTATGTTATTTCATCCCCCAAAGCAGGGTCTTAGAAAGTTGTGCTAGGACCCATTCACCTTTAGTGGAAAATGATTCCTCCCTTAATAGGACCCCTCTTTTTGAATTTAATTGTGGCAGGATCCTTATAATTTTAATTCCCAGATTTGAGGTCGAATTGAATTATTTGAATTTTGGGGTTAATCTCTAGAATTAATATAAATAAGGGGTTAATTCACATATTTTTATCCTAGACTTTCAAGAACTCATGCATTATAGCAAATTGGAGTTCACAAGAGCATTTCAAGAGCATTCATAAAGCATTTCAAGGCGTATTTTCAAGGTTTATTGCATCAATTCAAGAATATTTCATCATGTCAAGGGTTTGATGCATTCATGCATGTTGTTGAGCTAATATTGTGAGTGTAGCATTGAAGATCTATTGCAAGCATTGTTTCACATCATATTCAAGGATCAAGATCTACATTCTTCATGGAAACTTCATGTTAGTGTGCAAATTTACATTACAAGACATCATCCAAGGTATCTACATTGCATCATTTCATGTTTCATGCTTCAATTTCCTTATTTCATCAATTGGTTTAATTCCCTACAAGGGGTTTGGCCAAGGCAAACCCCTACCAACTAATAGTCAACAATTATTTATTCCCTTGAGTGTGTGCTTGCAAATTTATAGGTTGGAGATCAAGTGGAGGAAAGATTTGGAGCAAAATTGTCAAAATTGTGAAGTTGCAAGATTGACCTTCAAAGTGCAAGAACGAATAATTGAAGCTATAGAATTAAGTACATGTTTTCAGGAGCTGACAATTGGCAATCTAAGAGTGTAGGCATTAAGGAAAATAACCTAGATCTCAGTTTTAGAAACCCTAACAAGGACCCATTCACCACTAAAGGCGAATGATCCTTTGTGCCCTAAAAATAGGCTTCTTGCAGCAAGGTACACACCTCTTTGAGCTCTAAAAACTTCCCGCATAGTTCTTATAATAGTTAGGTATCATTTCTAATTGTTATTTGCATGTTTTGGCCCTCATAATTGAATGTTTTAATAGGAAATATTAGTGGTTTATCATTTTAATCAATTCACTTTGATGTAAAGCCTATTTTTTCTATTAAACAACATACTTTGCTGTTATAGACATACTTCATTATACGATGAAGAGTCAAAGGTACCACATGCATCTCATGAATCTAAGGTCGCCCTAAAAGAAGATTGTATGAAGTATTATCGAGCATGACATGAATATGAGTTTGCAAGGTAGCCTTTCCAACTGTAATAGGTAAATAATTACACCAAGCGAATGCTTTCCTATATTGTCAAATCCTCGAATTGATAAGGAATTGGGTTGAATTCTTGATTTATCCACACCTAGTTTATCCAAAAGGGTCACACTACACACATTAAGAGTGGAACCATTGTCAACAAGGGTTCTTTTTATTCCCCACCCATCATAGGAGGTTATTATCATGAATGCAACATTTATCTTTCTCATTTCCAAAGGAGGTAGCTCATGTTGGTGAAAAGTAATGTATTCATTAACTATATGTATTCCTTGTATTAGATCTACCACATCATTTTCATTTGTACCAGAAGGAACCACTACTTGTTGCAAGGTAGTTTGAAGCATAATGTGATAATTTGATGAATTCTGAATTAGGTCCCATAGGGATATCTTTGCAAGAGCATTCTTAAGTTGTTCAACAAGATCATACTCCTTCCCACTATGTGAAGGAAAACAAGGAGCACTGGGAAAGATGGGATTAGGAAAAGGTAAAGGTGTTGCAGTTAGTTGTTTTGGTTGTGGATTGTTTCTAGTGTTATATGTATGAGCAATGGTATTATGACTTGATTGTTGCAAAACATTATTCTTGTGTGGTTCAATGGTGTAAATAGTTTTATTTTGAGTTTGAGGTTTGTGTGAAGGTGGATAAAGGATAAGTTGAGGTCAAATCACATTAACTTCTCTTGGTTTTAGTTTGTCATGAAAAGCCTTAGATGATTCCAAGCTCCTTTAGATTTCCAAGTGCACTTTTGTGTTTTTCTAGTTTGTTGTTAAAAAAAAAATAGAAGTGCACCTAGAAATTTGAGGGAGCTTGGAATCAACTTTGAAATGTTGAAAATGTTGCTTTTAGGACACATTGGGACTCATATTCCACTTATGGCATATCAGTCCTAGTCTATGGTTTTTGGAGTGTAATAGGTTTCTAACAGTGTAGATTCAAGATCTCCAAAAATATGGAAAATTTCCTATAGTGGGACTCATATGCCACTTATGGCATATAAGTCTCGTTCCACTTTTTTGGGAATTCAAAGTCTAGATCTGTGCTCCAATCTCTACTCTTTCTTTCCAAACTAATTTTTGGATCTGAACCTATAAAAAGACTTGCAAAATAGAATATAGAGTTGATTTTCTTATGGGGGGTTTTCCTCGATCCAACCCCTAGTTTGGTAATTAAACCTTGATAGAAATAATGGATCTTGAATGTAAATGTGAACATAAAATCTAACCTTAAGTGTGTCTAAGATTAGGAAATCTGAAATGCAATGAAACCCTATTCTATTGTGCTAGAATGAGATGCAATAATGAAGCATGGACATGAATGACACACTTTGGAAGATCCCTAATCACCCAATTGAGCCCTAATAATGTATGTACCTTCCCTAGGCTGAATGTAGAATGATAATGGAGGATCGAATCACTTAGGAAACAAGTCATTAGGCTTGGCTTGATAGCTAGTTGCATCTCCCCAACCTAGAATCCATCATGATTCACCATAGGCAACCATAATCAACCCTTGACAATGATAGATCTTGAATGAAAGTGAGCTTGAAGACCTACAAAAACACAATAATGTTGCTCCAAGGCTTCAACTTTTTTGATTACTTGTTCTTGAATGCTCTTGTGAAGAATGTTTGAACGCTCTTGAATGCTTGGATCTTGAAATTGCTCTTCTAGATTATTGCTTAGATAAAATAATAACTTAGAACTTTGTTTATATAGGTAATACTCCTAATTTACCATTATTTAGATCTCAAAAGTTGACATCAACCAAAAATTTGAATTAAAAACTTAAATTTCCTACTCAAACCCTAAAAAGAGCCGAAATGGGACTCATATTCCACTTGTGGCGTATGGGTCCCACCTAGGGGGACTCATATGCCCAAGGTGGCATATGATTCACACCCTAGATTTTCAAGATGGGTTGTTAGAAATTTTCATATTTTTTATGATTTTGTTGGGTTTTTAGTTGAAATTGGCCTCGAGATCTAAAATAAAGGGTCTTATGATGAACGACTCAGATACATACTTTCAAACAACAAATATATACTGATTACAAGTATAAAATTGAAGAGAAACTTACAGATCTTGAAGGACAACTGTGAAGAAAGTATCAGGTAATGTATGGAAATAAGCTCATATCCCAAGGTGTAGAATGTATGGTTTATGTAGTATGGTAGCATACATAAATGTTGTAAGCCTTGTAATAGATACCCTTTTTCTTTTCCTTGTTTATTCCTTCATTGTTCGAGAAGAAACTATTCGAATAGGACCACCCAGATCACTTTCGCCTTCAAAAAGCAGAGTGGAAATTAGGAAAGGGTGTTAGCGGGAGCGAGAATACTACAATTCTCTTGAAACTCAGCTATGAAAGGTATTTATGTACTGATTTTTATAGTTATTTTTAAATATCACTCAGTTTAATGGTTAAAAGTGGATGTTAGTTGATAACAATAGATTTTTTAAGAGTTAATTTGTAATTAAGTTAGCAATGTAGTAGGAAAAAGAATCAAGCAATGCTTTAATAATTCATATTATTTTTTACTTTAGATGGAATCACTTTTACTTTTTTTAAATGCTTATAACAGTTTTTGTGTTTTGGTATCTTTTAATGGTATAACGTGTTGTGTTCAAGTGAGAATCCTGTAGAGCACAAAAGTACATATTTATTTTTTCATATTTTATTTTATGCTTATTTTGGAACTTAATTTGATTTAGTTATATATAATTTGATAAAAATTTCAAATCAATTTACTATTAATTTATTTCAATTTTCATTGGATTAGGTCAAACATTCATTATATTCATTTTTGTATCCTAGACTAGAGTATACCTGTGTAATTTTGTCTCCTACACATAATCACACTTAATATCTCATTCTTCAATTCCAACTAGCCTTTTGACTTATTTGAAGCTAACCCTTTCACCTAATTCAGTTGTTATGTATTAGCTTGTGCACCAAAGTTTTTGAAATGAGAGTCTGGGGTTACGCATTTAAAAATAATTCACATGACATTAGTACATCATTGATGGAACATGAACTTTAATATGAAGAATAATTTGTAAATTCCATTACCAAATAGAGACATAAAGCTTGCATATTTATCAATAGATACTATAACATCTTAGCATATTGCATCACCATCTTCATGTCTTCTATCTTATAACATGCCATTTGATTCAAATCTTAGCAAGTTTCACACTTCAACCCTCTTATAGAAAATTCCCAAAGGTACTTCTTAGTGCCAATTTTTTAACAAAAACATGTATACGTTAAGGCAAACAATTCTTGGAAATATATAGGCACAAAATATTTTGTCACACTAGTTGATACAACCACAATAGTTAAGTGGATTCATGGGCATGATGTCATCCTAAACATTAAGGACCTAAAGATTAATCTATCTCTATAGTCAAAATAATAATTCAATATGAGTTTGTCATTTTTAATAGCTCATCAAAACAATAAGGTAACTTGAAATAGATGACATCTTTTACTCTTTTAATTTTTAATTTTTATATTTACCAATTACATGTTTAATAGCATTAGATCTTTTTTATTTGTGTGATTGTAACTATTATTTGATTTATTAATTGAATGGATGTGAATAAATAACATAAGGTGTTCTTTTTATTTCTAGATTTCAAAAAACCCAACATTGTGAACCCTTCCAGGGTATTAGCTGGGGTTTGATACTTTTGTTCAATTTTATTATTTAAATTGATTTGATATTTACTAATTCCTCTCATATATTATTCATATTTAAAAAAACTTACTAGCTTGTATGGATCCTTCTATGCTTTTAATGATGGTACCATTTACTTGGTGCATGGTCTCGCCATGATGATATATTTGATGACTTGATTGGAAATGATTATATATGCATCATACATATCCTTTATAATACCTATCATTTAAGGAAAATAACATTCATGCACCTCCACTTTATGGTCATACTTAAGCTAAATTTTATCTTAAATATATCCATAAAGTGGAAATAGTACACAAAATTATTTTTCTCATTAACCATTCAAGGAGAATATCATAGTAATCATATCTTTAAAAAAATAGTAACATTGTAGCATGTAAACAACATTTAGAAAAGAATAACAATGAGAGAGGAAAAATAATGGAAATGGCCACAACAATATAAGTTAAAAAAATATACCCTAAGAAAAACCTAATGTTCAAATCCAACACATCCAATGTATTATTCAACAACATCAATGGTTACAATGTATTCAAAGGATATCCATGTAAGATACAATTAGATCAACACTCTTACTTCTCTAGTAGAAATTTGGAGTCATGACCTTAAAAAATAGGCTCCATACATCCTCTATCTCATGCTTCCAATAGATAGAGTTAAGGAGGCCCAAAAAAATACCAAAAAATAATACCATGGGCACAAACAAGGTCCCAAAATACCATGGAATGAATTTCCACAACTCTTACATGTTTAGGGCTATCTCAGGATAAAATTAACACTTACATGAGAATCTTTAGCTTTCATTATACTATTTTTCTTATTTAGTTCTTCCATGCACTCCCCATGAAGAACTTGTTACATTGTATGCCCACTAAGAATATAATATGTTCTTACAAGTCAATTATGTAATCTCATATTTAATGTCTCATTATAAATAATATTCCCAAGTTCCCAATGAATAATAAAATAATTACATATGTCCTAACCCTCACATAAGCATTCATTTGTACCTATTTCATGACTTTTGGAGGCATGTGTATTATTTACCCATCTAAAAAATAATTAAATCATATAGACACCTTGGATATATAAGGTGAATACCATGCATAATCCTAAGATTCTCTTACTTGATATTCACATGAAGCTCCATCAAAATAAAATAACCACCAAGGGTATAAGTATGCTACACCAACTAACTCCTATGTATACACAAGTTAATCAAGGTAGCCTTCAACATTGACCAAGTGACTACAATATCAATTATAATGATTTCATCATCCATCATGCCCAAGAATAAAAGATAATAAATTTAATCCAATAACTCACTTTAAATGTCACAAAAATACTATTGTATCATGTCTCAGCCCGAAAACATACAATAGATTTCATCTTCTTCAAAATAGGACTAATTATTTTCTAAATATTCAACTCAATAGATGGAATAGAAATAAAATATTTTTGCTAACACATCCAACTACTCATACCTCAAAATAAGGGTGAACACATGTGACAACTAAACCTTCTACTACCTACATATCAAAGCCAATCTATAATCACAATTCCTTGTATATTTTCTACCCTACAAGAATTTTATCTCCATTGATAATGAATACCTAAATACCTTTGTATTGCAATAAAATGACGTATATACCTAACTAGTACTCTTGGGCATGTGCAGGAACATGGTATGCCAAAAAGTGGCAATGGAGAAAAAATAACGTGTTTCATCGATTCAAAAACGCGAAAATATCGAGTTGACTTTATGTGGCTTGGGTGTCAGTACACACTACCGAAGAAAAACCCAAACCTAGATTTCTAAATCGGATATCCGATCCAAATCGGATATCCAATTTGTGACAACATATATTATTTCCATATTGGCCCGATTAAAGCTCATTCTCATTTCACAACTGGTTAACCACGGCGGGCGCACAGTCAAAAGTTTATTTCGCAAATCAGATATCTGATTTGGTGCAAATCCATCTTCAAAAGGTTAGATTATTGATTTTTCTTTTCTCTAATCAAAATTTCAATTAGATTTGTGTAATTTTAGTTGATTTTTTTTCAAAATAGGGTTTTTGATAGATTTTTTATGAAAAAATTGAATTTAGTATGGATTTTGATGAAAATTGAATGTTTGTAATGGATTTTGATTTAAAAATAGTGTTTTTTTATGTATTTGGATTAAAAATTAGAGAATTTTATAGATTTTTGTTAAAAACTAGGGTTTTTGTTGGATTTTTTAAAAAAACTAGGGTATTTTTATAATATTTTCATTTATATTGTCTAATTTTAATTAGATTAATTTGTTTTTAATTTTAATCAGGCATTATGGCTGCTCCACCACCTCCACCACCTCCACAACCATCAATTCAAGAATTAATTTATGAAAAATTGCAACAATTAAGGGGCATTTGTGAAGTTTATACGAGAGTCCCTCGATTATCTAAGATGTCAAACACAATGAAAGAAATAATTAAAAACATAGAAACCCTCTCCTCACAACATAATGCCTTTCATTCGTGGCGAGAAGACATGATAGAATATTATGCATGTGGATTGTCCTATGACGATGTGAAAAATCTCGGAATAACCAAAGCCCAAATAGCCTCTTTATTTGTTA
The DNA here is from genome assembly GCA_007258455.2 of Sequoia sempervirens. Classification (NCBI taxonomy): domain Eukaryota; kingdom Viridiplantae; phylum Streptophyta; class Pinopsida; order Cupressales; family Cupressaceae; genus Sequoia; species Sequoia sempervirens. The sequence continues at coordinate 224,338,617 of VDFB02058242.1, read as the reverse complement.
ACCCCCGCACTGGTTTGCCAGTTAATGTTAATAAAACAAAAATTTCTATAAAATGGTGCACTCATAGAGACATTGTAGAAAACTTTTGGGATCATTGGTGTATGGTTTTTGAAACCACCGAACAACAATTGTGATATACCATTTTATTTTATAAAAAAATTATATGTTGAGTTTGTGTTAGGGCATCATGTCAATTACTTTGACATTAAACCCTTCCAGGGCGTTGGTGGAGGTATGCCCCAGGATAGACCAGGGGCAGTTAGAGTAATACCCCACCCATATGTTCCCCCTCCTCCCCTTCCTCCACCACCTTCAGTATACCATCTAGATATTATGCAGGATGCAACCACACAGACTATCCACACTATTCACTCTTTGAGTGCTCTTTTGGTTTCGCATGCTTCTGTAGTAGCTCAGCCACATTCTGGTGATGTTGGTGATGGCTCGAGTGCTGCTGCGTCATCCTCGTCAGGTCCACATATTTGTGTACCACATACTTGCTCCATGTGTCGCCAAATATTCTTGGGCCCTCTTGTACAGCCTGTCAAGCATCCCTTAGACACTTTCGATTATGACTTCCATGATGTGGACATTATAGATCAGACGCAGGAGAGTGGAGCACACCATACAGAGTCCTCTCCTGCTAGAGTGGGGGACATTGGAATAGTGACACAGGTAAAATTTAAGTTGTGAATTCATAACTTGCATTTTTTTTTAAATGAATATTAATAAGAGATAGTATAATGTACTAATATTTATTTACATGGTCTATTTAACAATTGATGTCCGAGGAGGAGCTGACACATGTGATGGATAGCACCCTGAGGGCCATTTCATTTGGCCTCGACACACACACAGTATATATTTTTGCACTCACTCATTTACATTTATTTATTATATACTTTCTTGTCATTTGAATTGTCATTAATGAAATTATATAATAACTTATATGTTTATCTTATTTTCCTCTTGTAGGAAATACCTTGTGCGAGCGAGGTGCAGCCTTGTCTAGATTATGGAAGTGCACTATTGGATAAGGGGAAGGTAATTGAACTCAAATTTGATTGAATTAAGAATTTTAAGATATTTTATTGATTATACATACATCGACATAGATTGGTAGTTTCATATGTACTTGTCATTTTTATGTGCAAGGAATTATGAGCTATACATCCTTGTTGATAAGTGACACAACGCCTGAAGCAGTACGTAGTAGAACACTTGAAGGAGTAGGTGTTGAAGCACCTCAAGGAGGATGTGTCGAAACACCTAAAGAAGTATGTGTTCATTTTATTTTGTGTTTGGTATTTATATGTTCCTATTACTGACAATTGTATGCTAACTTGGATCATTTTTATGTTTTTTTCACCTATATAGATTGAAATTACAAAAGATGGTTTGGTCGGTTCTTTGAGAGGGGCATATTCTAGGACTCCTAACCCTTTGAAGAGACGGATATTTTAGGTAATCAAGATTACAATTTTAGAGTTCAATTATAATTTAATGTATATTGATTTTGATGTTAATTATTCAATTTTAAATTATATAGTATAACTAATCTCAATTGTGGTTTGACTTTTTCTTGTGCAGCTACCTTCAGAGGCAACGAGTGCTTCAAAGAGGCTCCATTTTGATGATCCACCAGTAGTTTAGGATGAGATAGACATTTTGGCATGTAAATATTGAATAGATACCGAGATGGCATATGCCACATATTGTAAAATTTTGTTTGAGTTGGCGTTGATGCCATTTTTGTATATGGACATACACTTGATTATTGGATAATTTGGTATATAGAAGTTGACAATCAAAATTTAATTGCCTCCTCATGTGTATAATTAAACTCTTTGAAATTTTAATCAAGTGAGCAATGGTTCAATATCTTGATGTACAATAGCATAAAAAGAATGGTTATATTATGTAGTTTATTATATTGCTGATTACATTGCATTGAACATCTTTCAAACTCAAAGTATTACTTCACATTGCTTAAGTAACAACTAGATGCTGATAGATGAAAAAATTTCAATTACAATATAGTTTTTACAAAGTCAACCTAAGCAGTTATGCAATTACTTCACAGTACATAACTAATAATTAAAAATTTATTCATATTATTAATTACATTGCATTGCACATCTTTCAAACTCAAAGCATTACTTCACATTGCATAAGTAACAACTAGATGCTGATAGATGAAAAGATTTCAATTACAGGCCTACTGCCCCCTCATTCCACACATTATGCAACCATTTACTTGTGGTGTAGGGGCCGAACAATGGAGAAAACATGTAAAAATAATATATATATATATATATGCAGCCTAGAAGCATGAATTAGTACCAATATTAATGCATCACCATTGATTACCTTGAAGTGGAGATTTGAATCAGCATCATTCTTCAAGAAGCCCAAACTAGATAGGTACCGATCAATCCTTTCATACCATGCACGAGGAGCCTGCTTAAGACCATACAACGCCTTCTTCAGCTTACACACATGTGACTCCTTCCCATGAACCTCAAAACCATCAGGTTGCTCGACGTAAACTTCTTCCTCAATCACGCCATTGAGAAAAGTTGTCTTCACGTCCATTTGATGAATCTTCCATCCTCTTGATGTAGCAAGGGCAATGATAGTTTTGACAAAAGTGTAACGAGCAACAGGAGCAAATGTTTCTTCATAATCAACTCCCTCTTTCTGAGAAAACCACTGTCGATCAGCCAAGTGTTGGTGTCAGTGGGTACATTGCTTGACAATGCTGAGCAAAACAAATATTCATTCTTCTGTGGAGAAACATCATCTACATCTGCAATGGAGGCTTGATGCTTAGGTCTTCTGAACAATGTTTGGAAAAGTGACCAAACTTATCACACCTAAAGCATTGAATTTTTTCAATTCACAATGAAGGTCTAGACAATGAAGCCCTTTTATTTGGGTTGTAGATCAAACAAACTGAAAAAGGAGACAAGGGGTCAGAAGTTAATCTACTTCCTAAGAATTCAAGAGATGGTATTGACTTGGTGAAACAAAACCAAACTTTGTTTCGCCACGCAGGAATCACGCCAACTACGCAAAGCCATTGCAATCTTCAAGGAAATGTGCTTATGGTTTTCATATCATGAATAAATACCATCCAATCGAACAATATTTATCCAGACAGAAGTTAAGAATCCACAGAGTAAGCTCAGGCTAACTTTAGGCAAATTTTATTCCAAGTGTAATCTAATTCTAATCTATCTCCAATCTATGGTGGAAAAGTTATGCAACCATGCACACTATTTGACAATAAAAGTGGTTCAAATCAAATCATGCATAAGAGCTTTTATTATCAGAAATAGTCTATCACAACAATTCTATACACTGTCTCCACCCTTTACAAATGAGGGGCGAGCTCAATTTCACTTTAAGGCTGGCAGACTTCCTCTTTTCTCTTGCCATTTTAGACTTAACATGCTGAGCGGACTTCACTCATTCACTTTCCATGTTCATATTCTTCTAAGTGCGGACACTCATTATCCTCTTGAAGCGGATTTGGCAAGATTCCATCTTTTATGCCATGTCACTCTTTGGTAAGCGTGGACCTTGTCAAGTTTCATGGCCAAGACATGTGTCGGACTTCAATCATGTTTGACACATCCCTTTCTTAACATGGGCGGGCTTTGCTGAGTGTTTGTGCCAAGAAACAAGGGCGGACTTTCCTTTATGTATTGCTAGCGGACTTTGCTATATTGTATGCCACTTTTGTATGGTTGGGCGGGCTTAGTCTTAGCAAGTGCCATGTTTTACTCTTGAAGCGGACTCTACTCTCCTCTTTGCTAGAGGACTTCCTTCTCTCTTTTCCAAGCTCTGTCATGTGTTGGAATGGCTGGAAGAGATCGACGAAGCTGCTAACATCAACAGAATTGTGGTAGCTTGATATACAGAGTCTATTGATGCCAGGGTTCAATTTGTATGATATTGAGAGTGGTAGCTTAATATAGGTCCACAATACCTTTTTGTAATATCATAGAATAGGGCTCATAGACCGACCTCCAGTCAAAATGTCTCTCAAATGCACAAAAAAGAATGAAATTACTTCAAACCAAGTTTGTGAAGAAGTTAACTCTGTTGCCCACTAGTTTCCCTTAAGAGTCCAATGTGCTAAAAGGAAGCAATATTTGAAGGGCTATTTCTCAGAGACCGTGGGGCATACAGACACTCCATCGGAGGCTACGTGATC
>VDFB02058242.1:224128890-224334295 GCA_007258455.2 Sequoia sempervirens | reverse complement strand
TTATTTCTAAAATATATTTAATAATTCAAATTATATAGAAAAATAAATATTCCATATTATTAATGAGAGGTATATGGCGGTGAGTTGTGTTACCTGCTTAAAAGATACACAGTTGTTGTTTTATATTAAGTGTGCCATGCTTCGCTTATACTACATCAAGCAAACGAAAAAGCCAGTGTTAGATTTGTTGCCACAACAAAATCACACATAAAGCATACATATCAATCAAAAGCATCGACATCATCAATGACTTCAACATCCCATCACTAATTGACTTTTCCTACAAATTGTTAGTCTCAGCGTAATCATTGCACCTCTTTGTGTGCAAGCGCTAGTATATATTTTATTATAAAAAGTAGTAATTAAATATAAACATAATATATAATTAATATGTGAAATATTTATTTAAAAATATATCATAAAATAAATATTATATAAAAATATATTATATATTAATTAGATTATATTTATAGCTAATTTTAAATTTCTAATACATAAAAGTAGCTAAAATTTAAATATTTATAATTAAAAAAAGAAACACTATTTTTTGAGTCCCTTTGTATCAATGTCAAAATGTTATAACATTAGCAAACCAAATGGTATTTAAAAAAATACAGTTTTCTATAGAAGTTTGTAGCCATTCAATTAGTTTTGTAGTAACTCTATTAAATTTGGGGAAATTGCCACACCTTGTTTGAAACTTGTTTGGAGCATTCCTATGTTTATGTGAATATTTAACATGGCCATGAAAGTGAAAATCTCATAAAACATAACTAGTATTGTATTATACCTAGGAATTACAAGGCAAGGTAAAGAAAAATAGAACGTTTTTGGTATGCTGCCATCATAAGTAGTAGACAAGGGAAAATGCATATGTTACTTTCTTTAGTCCTTTATTAAGGTACACCCAATTTTTAGTCCAAAAGATTCAAGCCGCATATGCCCCCCCATGCCCAGAGGAATTGAACTTACAAATAAATACTGAATTGACTCTTCAAGATTAAATTTAATTGTTCTTGAAAATACAATACTTGTGAGTGTTTAATATCGTGCACATTATTAAAATAGTCTTTTACTTCAAAACTAACCACTCAATCCACGTAGATGGTCCTCTACCCATTTTTATTCCAAAAAACTATTCAACTGAAACTCATGCCTTTGACATCTTGCAAACAGTTGACTTGTCTTGTCTACACTCCCACAATTGCATGCAAACAACAAAACCATACACATGCCATGACTATATTCAACATTTTGCATGCATACTAAATATGAGGATACATGGAAGAGGGGAGGGGACTATCTTGATCCAAAAGTGGTCACAACCTTAATCCTCATCCAGACTACTAGCCTCATGTACATTGTTCCAATGGCACTAATCGCCAATGTATACACTAGAGTGGACAATGTAGTAGGTGCATGTAGGCCTGAAAGGGCATGACTTGCCAAGGGATTTTTTCTCAATAGAATAGGACGTTGAAGCAGGTAACGAAGAGAAAAAAGCGTGGCAGGCGAAAAGAGCGCAGAGAGAATTGAAGGAATCCACCAAATGTGACACTTCCTGGCAGAGAGGGATGCATCGAGAAGCGCAACTTGCATGGTAAAGTCTAATATACTAATATCATACTCATCACTTTCGAGCAATTTGTTAAAGAAGTTGCCTCTTGTCTCATATTTATGGTTATTCAAGGAAGAATCACTGAATGAATATCATCTTTAGAAGTAGTTGAATTGAAATTGAAATAACTTACCTACAGATATAGTGCGACTCTGATTGCTTTTGACTAACATGGTAGCTGGCCGTGTGAGCATTCCCCCAAGTGTTGCTTACTATTCATCATTGCTTCTCTCCATTTTGGGATTGATGGAGGAGTCACTAACAATAAAGATGGTAAGTTGTAGTAGAATGTTTTGTGTGTCACTGTCTGCTAAGAAGAAGTGATTCAAAAATATTCTTGGCATGTATGAATTACAGTGCCGCTGATGGCCTTGCTACAACTGCAATGGGAAAATACATCAATTAGCTGATGGGAAGGCAGAGATCCTTGTTCTTCAAGTTGGGTTGGGGTTACTTGCGATGGTTCTCAAGTGATATATTTGTAACTCACTTTGCCTCTCCTCCTACTCTATTTTATCTTTACCTACTGTTTTATCTTTAACAAGCCTATTTATTTTATAGACATCTATCTTCAATGGGTCTAAACAAAGCACTACCATCTAAAATTGGAAGTCTTACGGGTCTCCAAAGTCTGTAAGTTTTATACATCAATTACAAGCACAAAATTTGTAGGCTTCATATTCGATTCTAGATTAACTAAAACAAGTTGTTCATGCAGAGATTTATCGTACAACACAGGCTTAACTGGATAAATTTTGTTTAGGAAATGTAGGCAACCTTTTCGATCTGTAAGCATTATGCACTATCAAATCGATGGCCATTCTTCATTTCCAACAAGCTCATACAATTATATTAAATTAAGTTAATAATATATTGTATAATATAAAATAATAATTATAACTATAATACCAATTTATTTAAAATAATTATAATACTAATTATTTTAAATAAATATATATTATATAGATGTTAATTTTATAAAATAAATATACAATTTTAATATAAATATATAAAATATAATTTAAAACTTTTTATACAATATAATAAATATAACTATAATTTTATTTTATTTTTAAAATTACATTCTATAAAATTTAATATATAATAATTAAATTTAAAAATATTAATTTTGTTAAAACTATCAAAAAAATTCTAAAGCTACACTTAATCTCCAGCTGTAAAAGAATTGAACTTTTTCTTCGCCAAGTGTCCATACACTGTTCCAAAGCTCCCATATTTGCATAGGTAGTATGCTGGTAGATCTAGCTTTACACCTGATATTTTCTTTTCAAATTTCCATTACTATGGTCCTGCCTGTTGGTGATGCATTCTGCCTAAAGATGAAGTTGATTCTGTCTATGATTTTGTGATTTGCCTCTTTGTTTTAATCTGATGACTGGGATTCCTCTGGATTGTTCTGTTTTCATGGATTTCTTTATTTTTCTTACTAATTCGAGATAATTGTTTCTCCTACAGAAGTTGAAATAGAGCTACATGCCTTAAATGGTTGTCACAACATTTTTAATGGTGTGCAAGTAGGAGAAATTGAAGTTCATGCCCAATTACTCCTAGAAGACAAGTTGAGATTTATTGGAGAGCTAAAGCAGGAGGGCATGACTGCCATGGTGGGTGATGGAATTAATGATGCACCGGCACTAGCAGCCACAAATGTGAGGATATCTATGAGTGTGTAAGGCTTTGCGGTAGCCAAGGAATCTGGGCAGCTTAGTGAAGCGTTTCCTACAAGCAACATTCTCTGTTGTTTAAGAACTACAAATGGGTTGCTCAAGGATTTACTAATTGAAGGGAACTTTGTTGTGATTGAGAACTTTAAGTGGAGGCTACTCATTAACTTCAATAGAAATACACGCCATCTTCACTTGGTTATGAGGATTCAAAAAGCAAAACAAATGCTAGTCCTGATTGCAGGGACTGATCTGGAATAAGGGACTCTGTCTCTTGGTAGTGGGAAATCCAGTGTACACTGACCTGCAATATGTGTTTGGCAATGGAATTTGTATGGTTTCTCAGCGACCTTTTGCAAATTGATTTGGACCAAAATACAGTGGCAATTGTTCTTCTAAGTTAATAGGAGAGGTAGGTCAGAGACCCACAACAGGTATTCCAAATTCTGTTATTTGGGCTATGTTTTTCAACCACAAATTTTAATACTGTGCTATTTGAGGCTCAAATGAGCTTTACTATATTGTTTGATTGAGTCCTTTTGTTAATTGGATTGTGGCTGTGACTGGTAACTATGTGTAACTGTTGTTGTCCGTGAAGGCTTGTTTAGTTTTGTCACTGTTGTTGTCGGTGCACAGACTGATCTGGAGTGGCTTTATCTTCATCTTTTTTTATTGCTTATGTAACTAATCTTTACTTATTGCAATAAAAAAATGTTTATTCCCAGCAATTCAAGTAATTTAAATAAGGCAAAATTTGTGTGAGAAATAGTTATGCCTTTGCTAAAATAGTCAGAATAGAGAGCCCACGGGAGGGGCTGGGTTTGTTTTTTGATGGAAGATCAAACAGGCATAATAAACAGGCTCAAATCCGTCATTTTCATTTAATAAACATACTCTAATCCGTAATTTTCGTTTTAATAAACATACTCTAAAACCCTCGTCAAAGCCTTATTTTCAGGCTGCACAGCTCTCCAAATTGGAGATGGAGGAGCGGCAGGGAAAGCGGTGGGGAAAGCCGCGGAAATCAATGGAAAACAGCCGAAAAAATGGCTAAAAATGATGAATAGTTGAGATTCGGCCGGAAAACGTTAAAGGCGAGTGAACCGGCGTGGAAAGCAGAACGCGGCAGGGAAAGCAGAAAAACACGCAAAAAATGATGGACGGCTGAGATTTGTTTTCATGTCAACCAAGCCCTATCCTTGGTTTTGGACCATTCACTGGCAAAATGAAACTTAAAAACTCATGCGGTTTATATGGCGTGAATTAAAATAACTGTCAAGAAAAACTCAGGCCAAATAAATACAAATTTAATTCTAGCAAATGCCATCGAATTAAAAAGAGATATCTATTGACTTGGGGCATTAAAAGATGGCATTAAAAACAATACGGCCTAATGGTTGTAAAAAGCGAAAAAATAAAACGGCGGCATAGTGTACAGTATTCAAACATCGGAAAACGAGAAAGATTAAAAAATTGTTGCAATGTTTCTACTCACTTATTAATGGTTGGTAGTGAAAGAGACGTCGGCCATTTTCAAATATGATACGCCTTCGGCGTAATCAATATTGACTGTTTCTTAGGTGAAGAATGTAATATTTCATTGAAATGTGAAAGTTGAGTATGAACCTTTGTTTATGGACGGAGACAGGAACGGAGAAGAAGGAATCGAGATCTGAGAGTGAGGTCAAACTGGCTTTTTGAGGGTTTAGAAAGAGTTGCAGGGGAGGTTTTGAAGGTCGGACAGAGAGTTAGTTGTGTAGGCTAGACAACATTAATAGTGCGAGAGTGGGCTGGACTACACACATATAGAAAGGGCTTGCTTGCTTCAAGGCAGATCTCTCATATACAATTCACTCACGCTTGGAGATTCAATTCATTAATGGCCTCTTCCTCACCCCTTCAAGAAATTGTAGAATGCGATGCTTTCGATGGAATTGCACCTGCACACCTAAAAGGTAGATCAGCCACATCTCCAAGACTGTTTGATGTCTTCATCAACCATCGAGGCCCAGATGTGAAGCAGACTCTGGCTCTTCAACTTCACAAATCTCTTACAGATTTGGGATTGAAGGCATTTCTTGATTCCGAAGACATGGAATTGGGTGAAGCTTTTCCTTCTACCATTCATGATGCCATCTGCTCTTCTTCCGTTCATATTGCCATATTCTCTAAAAGATATGCCGAGTCCGCGTGGTGTTTAGCTGAGCTTGATCTCATGTTACACACTAAATGTAAGATCATTCCAGTATTTTATGATGTGGCCCCTCTGCAGGTCCGCTACATTGAAAAAGGAGTGTATGCAGATTCATTTGCCAAACATAAAGAGAAGGGCAGGTACCTGAGCAAACTTGAGCAGTGGAAAGAATCCCTTCACATTGTTTCTTTTATCTCTGGCTACGAACTAGAGGAGCATAATCAGTAAGTCTCTGTATATTCGCGTTTGTAATCTAATTCATTTATAAGTCTCTGTTTCATTTATCTTTTTATAGGCGATATTTTTAAAAGCTGTCTATAAACAGTCAGTTTGTTGTGGTCACTCCTTAGATGCCTTACAATTATATAGTTCTCTAATTAAGTTTTTTTAAATTGAAGAAGACTGGTAGACAACCTAAAAAAATAAAAGAAAACAAAAAGAGCCTGCTGTTTGAAATGACGGCCCTTATAATTTTCGATTTAAAAAATTAGAAATTTAAGAGTGATAAACCCTTAGATGCCACTTCATAGATTGGCGTAAGAACTTGAAGTGGAGACCTAGAAATTTACCAATTTGAACTCGTCTCATTCGTCATTGCTATCGTTAATAGTACTGATCTAGTTAACTATTTGTTTTCAAAACTGATTGGTTTTCCTTGATAAAACATCTCGGTGATCATAATGTGGTTTTGCCTTCGAAATTTTCAGTGATGTAGAGAAGCTCTGTAAAATGGTAGTGTCAGCCGTCCTAAAGGAGGTTAAAAAGACATACCTTTTAGAAGTTGCAAAAAGTCCGGTAGGGCTTAATGAACTAGTAGAAGATTTTGAAAGGCGGTGTTGTCTTGACGCCACGGAGAGTGGCAACATTCTTGGTATTTTCGGAATGGGTGGATCCGGAAAAACAACTCTTGCCAAAGAACTGTATAACCGGAAGCATTCAGAATATAGAGCATCTTGTTTTTTGTTTGACGTGAGAGAAGCATCTGCTAGAAGTGAAATGCCCTCCCTTCAAACTAAGGTTCTGAAAGATCTTATTAAGGAAAAACATCCTAAATTTAGTAGTCAAGAGGAAGGAAAAAATTATCTCAAAAACTGTTTAGGAAAAAGAGGTGGCTTAAGAGGTGGCTTCCTGAGATTTTTCCTTGTTGTGGATGATGTTGATCACCGGGATCAATTAGATGCTCTATCGGTCATGGATATGGTGAAAGCAGATAGTTTGGTAATTGTCACAACCCGTGATGAGAGTGTCCTAGTGCAGGCCGGAATTACTGCTCGTTATAAGGTGAAAGAAATGAATTCAGTGCATAGCAGACAACTCTTCTGCTGGCATTCATTTGACCGTCCAGATCCTACCCCAGGATATGAGGATCTTGTGGAGTGTTTCGTTAAAAGGTGTGGGGGCTTACCTCTGTCTCTCCAAGTGATGGGTCGGCTTGTTTTTGGCAGGAATGATGAGCAATACTGGAAGTCAACATTAGATAAAGTTATTAGGACCCTTCCAGGAGATATTAAACAAATACTTAGAATAAGCTTTGACACACTGGATAGTGAGGAAAAGCAAATCTTTATGGACATTGCATGTTTTTTTACCGGTAAAGAGAAACATATGGCCATAAGAATCTGGGAGGGATCAGGATGGCGAGCTGAACATTCACTTCAAATGCTAAAAGAAAAGTGTCTTCTTGAAGAGGAAACCAGCATTTACAAGTTTACTTTGAGAATGCACGACCACCTCCGGGATTTGGGACGAGAAATGGCAGATGAATTGAGCCTTCCTCGTCGCATATGGCGTCCTCAACATCTGGTGTGTGGATTTTTTCTCTTGCCCTTTTTAATATTATTATTTTATTAAAGCTCTGAAACATGTATATTTAGGTTTTCTAGATTTTAGTTTTCATATCTGTTGATCTCCATAACTCATATATATTGTTACATTGAGAACAATCTAACCTTCTAACATTTGGAACATGTCTCTAGTTTGTGTCATTGTCTCTTCCCTTTTGTGATTTGACCTCCATCTAAGATTCGCAGGAATTAAAGGGATTTAAAGAAATCCTAGCCACAACAAAGGGTCAAAGTTTCAGGTGTCTCAATTCAATTTTTGACAGGTCTATTGGTTCTCAAATTTCATATTTTGTGGGTAATAGAGATGATTGTTATGAAGCATCATCTGCTTTGTTATGGCTTGAGCTTGACCTGAATTGGCGTTCGCACACAAGCATTCCTTTGTGGATTCCTCTGCAAAATTTGCAGTATCTGAAAATTAAGAGAGGACATTTCAAAAGATTGTGGCAGAGAAATTTACAGGTAAATTGTATTATTCTTTATAAAAAAAATGAACCAGGTTAATTTAAAAGTGAAAGATGGTCGATGCATTTTAGAATAGTAGTTAGATGAAGACTTGTCAAGTGATGCGGAGCATCTTCGATAAAGTCTTCTTCCTCATTCTGTAAGTAAATTTAGTTCGCTGTTGAAGAAATTTAGGATTTTTTTTAACTAAAAATAGTCGTTTGTTCAACAACTCAATTTTTCTCCAGTTTTAACAGAACAGCTGTCAGCTTTTGGTTTTTAAGAATTAGATTAGATTTAGAAATTAGAACTCTGGATGGAGATTGGGGTTTCGTAAGTTTTTTTTGGGGTTTGAGGAACTATTTTTATAGCGCAGAGGTTTTAGACAGCTCTCTATGGGGCTGTTTAGTTTATTTTGGTTATCAATCATTGTTCAATTTATTTAGAAATTATTTGTGAAACTGGTGGTCCCATAAATATTTATTTTTTCTATTTATTTTTAAGCTGCCATCTAAAATTTGTATTTATAGTATTAATAATAATTTGTGCAGTTAAAAATTGGAAGCAAATATTAAAAAAGAGCTAAAGAAATTTGTGTAGCCACATGCCATTTTTGACAAGTTGCTGCTTATTTCCAGCCCCCTTTTTTTCACAGCTTATTTTCAATTCCAAATTATCTTTTCATCATAATATTTTTTTTGTATTGTAACACTCCAGCTGCTTAAATCTAAGCAGAAAACACATTTAAGCAGTCATATGGGGACATGGGGTATATGAGGTCAAAAAAGAATGCTATAGGACTAATTAGATTTTATTTTCTGATAAATAGGAGCGGCTAGAAATTTCTCCCACCAACTGAGGAATTTTTTTGTCAATCATTTGAAGTTTTTAGATTCCTGTTAATTATTCTTTTTTATCATTTTATATTTATATACTCTGTTTAATTGAATATACAAAATAATAAAATTCACGAGACCACCAGCTTCCTAAATTTTGGAGCTTAAACTTTTAAGTCTAAGCTGCACTACAGAATTCATGGGTCCCCTGCTTTAAAATGAAAAGAAACATGGAGCAGAGGAGAAGAACAAAACAGAGTAAAACTCTGAATTGAGCTCTGTCGATTACAGGCTCATACATTTACACATTAAATTCGCTAGACACTGTAGTAGAGTGTTAGCTCTGATATTTATCATGGGCAGGTGAAACAGTTTTATCACGTTGTCTGCTGGAGTTGGCGCTGGATGGTTCAAGATTGGTCTGTGCCGACATACTGTGGTCCATAATTAATTTACCATTCTAACATCCCCCCATAAATTAATTATGCCAATTGTTTTAGATAACCCCCCATAATCTAGAAAAGATGGGTCCTAGTCTAAAGCCTTGTTAGGTACCCATTTACAATCATTGATGAAATTCTTCATATTGCTTCCCCTCATCATAATCACTTTGGGTTTTACGGCTTACCCCTAACCGATGCAATTCTAAAGTGGTTTAAAGCTCACCACGAACTCCACAAACCTCACACACAAGTGGTTCAAGATCACCATAATCTTCACACTCAAGTGGTTTCGGCTAACCACAAACCTTGCACACAAGTGGTTTTGGATTACCACAAACCGAGCACACACATGACTCCACAAATCATCTTCACGGGGAAACCATCATCACTCTGGGCTTTTCTCCTTGTGTACCTGCATCAAAATTGATTATTGAGTCCATATAAAAAGAAATCCATCTACCGAGATACATGGGTAACCAGCCGTTGTACTCGCCAGTTGTATAGGATTCCTTTTCATATACATGGTTCATCAATATGTTAAACCAAAAACATTGGGGTTGTCGGGTACAACCGATCATGCACCCCTTACAACAAATCAGGTACAATACATACTTTGGTTTTGCCTTTTAACAAAGGTGACTCGCACTTAAACATTTACCCAATAAATACATAGTCCACTAACAACAAAAACTTTCTTTGACTTCATGATTGCACATCGTATGGGACTGGCCTCTTTTCAACAGCCACCCAAATACTATCAATGAGATAAAAACATCATTCTTTTGAGGGATATTGATCCAACAATCTTCATTTACATGACCACTTTTGACATCGACATAGCCTTCACATTTAGACAGACAGATTCTCTCACCTCCAACCCAAACACTTTTACCCAAACCAGAACACACGTCTCAGACAGACCTCTGCGTCATGACAACAATGATTTCAACAAATTTTGATAGCTGTGTTAACAATGGATAAGGCATCACTTCCACCTGCTTCTACACTCGATCTGTAGCATTTCCTTTCTCAGCTGCAATCTGCTTCTTTGCAAACCAGCAATCTCCTTCAGCGATTTCTTCTTCTTCCAGCGTCTCACTTCATTCTCCACTGGATGCCTCTGCTCATCAACAGTGACTTGACTTAGACTGCTGCGATCCAAATAGTGACCTCAAACACCTTTACAACGATTTCCTTAGCATCTGCAACTTCACCCACAACAGCAAACTCAGACTGCAACACTCTCTTGGCTCTGTCTGAAACCCACGATCATCTCCCATTGGCTCTGATACCATGAAAAGAAACATGGAGCAGAGGAGAAGAACAAAACAGAGTAAAACTCTGAATTGAGCTCTGTCAATTACCGGCTCATACATTTACACATTAAATTCGCTAGACACTGTAGTAGAGTGTTAGCTCTGATATTTATCATGGGCAGGTGAAACAGTTTTACCACGTTGTCTGCTGGAGTCGGCGCTGGATGGTTCAAGATTGGTCTGTGCCGACATACTGTGGTCCATAATTAATTTACTAAGTTACCGGCTCGGGTTCGGGATCGGTTCGGGTAATAGAACCCAGACGTGGGTACGAGCAAAAATTTTTAGGGTTTGGGTACGTATGGTACGTGTGTATATATATATATATATATTAATAATTTAATATATTATAAATCTATATATATGTATTATATATACAAAAAAATAAGAGAAACATAGAGAATTGTTACAATTGTAAAACTAAATCATTTCATAGTATGATACTTGATCATTGATCAATGCCAAATGCCAAAGATAAATATTAAATGCCAATTGATAGTTGAAAAATATTCAAATAAAATTACTGAATTACAAAAGTCAAAATGTAGTTCATGAAACATTGAAACATGATTCAATGTTCATTGTTCATGTGTTCATCAATCATCAAAAGGATTGTCAAAATCATCATGACTTGGATTTTGAGTGGTTTCAACTTCAAAATCATCATCATTTGAACCCAAAGCGGATCCAACACCATGTGATATGTCATCAATATCACCCACATCATCCATAGTGGCTCTAGCAAGATCCTGAATGGTTGCATCCAAGTCAGTAGACTCGGGTGCTACATCCCAAAGCCTCGCTGCCCCCTGCCTGTATTGAGGATCCTTACGTGACAGAAGACGCAAATTGGAATGAATATACACTAAGTCTTCAGCTCTTTTTGCAGCCAACCGGTTACGCTTCACTGAGTGGATAAAGGAGTATGTACTCCAATTCCGTTCAGCGGCAGAAGAGCTTGCAACTGGAGAGAAAACCAACAAAATTAAAAATAAAATAAAAAAATGCAAGATAAATTCAAGAATGTTAAGTGTTAAATTTTACAATACAAGTGGCCAAAAAAAAAAAAACTTGTGAGAGGATCTTGATTGCAAGAGGTTGGAGGTACATATAATCTTGACCATGAAGGTACCACCATGTAAGACCATCCATTTTGTATTGGTCTCTAGCAACAGAAGCATTATGATTTTTTGATTTTCCTGTGACAAACATTCCAAATTCTCTCATGACACTTGCATGCACTTCTGGATCACTGAACATTCTACTAAATGCCGTCTTATACCCATTAGCAACTTCACCATCTCTATATGGCGGTATTCTCCCTGGGATAGAAAGTATTTCAGTGGTATAGTACCTCGAGATAGGGCATATGCAAGGAGGTGCAATGGAGTTGTCATCTTGTTCCAACGATGAAGAACAATTGCTTCCACCCTTTTGTACAAGGTGTCTTCAGGATCATTCTCTTTTTTTTGTATTTCTATTTTTATTTTTTCCAACATTGTGTCCATGCTATCATAGACATCCCCCAAGCATGGTTCATCTGTATCAGCAAACCGAAGCATAGACATGATAGGTTCGGTGAATTCCAATACATAATTCACACGATCCCACCAATCGTCATTCAAGATCAATGCCTTGACTTTTGGGCCCTCTCTGAATTTGATTGCTTCCATATACTCCATTGGTTGCTAATAACCATTTGACTCAATGCATCTTTCACCTTCACAAGTCGTCTCAGAACAATTGTGTGAGATGCAAACCGGGTCTCGGCAACCTAAGAACATGTTAATAGTAAGTTAATAACACATTTAAAATATGTAAATAATGCATAAAAATTATTTTATTCAATTATGTAAAACATGACATAAATGATAAATGAAACTAAATAAATTAAATTTTAAAATTTACCTTCAACAATTCCAATGTTGAAAAAGTTCTGAAAATTGCTTGTGACATATGGTGGTTTGTCACAAACATCTGGATCTCCTCAGACTCCTGGTATATTTCTTTCACCCACTCTATTTGGGTGCCAATTGCTTGCATCACCAAATTGAGGGAGTGTACAGTGCACGGTGTCCAAAAGATGTGCTCATATCTGGCCTCTACCAAAGCACCTGCAGCCCTGCAAACTTTTGCATTGTCCGTAATTACTTGGACAACATTTTCACTACCCACCATCTCTATGGAGTCAATGAGAATCCTGGAAATGAACACTGCATCTTTCACTTTGCCCTTCACAGTCAATCGCCCTCAAAAACATTGCCCCCTTGGGGACACTGCAACATTTTAATCAATGGACGGTTTTTGCAATCTTTCCATCCATCGGAAACAATAGATACACCTGTTTCAACCCAAGAATCTCTAATTGGTTTTAGTTGGGCCTCTACATATTTCCTCTCTTTTTGCAATAAGGTGGTACGCACCTTTTCATACCCAGGACTTGTGAAATCAGGAGGTGCACTATTTATTGCTGACACCATGTCCTTCCAATATGGTGATCTCACCAAGTTGAATGGAAGACCATTGGCATAGAGGCAACGTGCAATTTTTTCTTCAGCAATATCTCTTGCCTCCATTTTAAATGCTTTCTCTAATGGACCTCTCTTGCGGGTGGTGGTTTCTGGTTCTTCATCTTCTTCTTCCGTAGAGGGTATAGACAAGAAGGGATGTCTAGAGGGCCTAACTATCTGATGAGTGGGTAATGTTGTTTTTTTCTTTCCGGAACTATAACTAGTTTGTTTTCCTCTTGCAACCGAATTGTCAGCATCTTCTTGTTCTTTTATAAATGTTGCTATTTGTACAGCAGACAACCCCTTCTTATTTGGGCCCTCACACATATTAATCCCTTTACCACCAGGGCCCATAAAATGAAGTTTCACTCAGTAGTAGGAGCTATTATATTGTACATTGCAAAAATTACACTTCCAAACAAACCCCCACCTCCAGGAATTTGTGAAATTCGTGTGGTATGTCTCCATAAAGGAGATCCTTTATCAATTTTAAACTTTTGGCTTCCATCCCCACCCACTGAACTTTGACTACTGGCCATTGTTGCAATCTATAAAAAAAATGAAGAAAAAAAAAATATATTTGAAAAACTTCTTCACAAACTTGAAAAAATTCATCAAAAACTAAGAAACTTAAAAAAAATCATCAAAAGATTGAAGAATAGGGTTTAAATGCATACCTTGAACACTTAAATCTCCTTTGTAGAAGCTATTTGCCACTCCTCAATCGATCTCCTTCAAATGCAATCACCTCCCTTCAAAATGCTAAGATGGACACAAATTATGGAGAGAGTAAAATGAGAGGTAAAAATGAAATGCTTTAGTGTTAAAATGCCTCATATTGGGTCGTTTTAGGCTGAGGCAAAATTAGAAATTAAAAATTGTTTTTCTTTGATTTTGGGCCCACTTTTGGCGAGAGCCGGGCCGGGTTCAAGGGTTCACTGCACGCGGGTCAAAATTCCCCCGAGTCCAAGACCAGCGGCATAGATGACAGAGCCGCATAGGTGCGTTCAGGTTTTCAGAGTTCGGCTTCGGGGCTAAGCACTGCTTAACCTCCACGTATCGGCAGACGCACTGCATGCACTCCGGGGCCACAGAATTACTGTGTAACTCGCATCGGGTGCTCAACCGGGTTCGAGGCCCGTGGGTACTAATCCGTAACACAGCTTAATTTACCATTCTTAAGATAAAATACTCCTAAAAAATCTAACAAAGATCTACTTAAATATTTTAGGAAACCTCCATGAGACCAATGCTTAATGAAACATTTTAAGAAATCTTAAGACTGAACTCTAAAGAAGTATTTTAGAGAGCAGGGAAAACACGTATCCGAGGAGATTCTAGGCAGACGCTTAATTGAATGAGAAGCATTCCCCGAATGATCCTCCCCACCCATTATAAAGTTTCTACCTTTGGTGATTAGTTTGTTCTTTGATTATTCATAAATTGAAAGAGAATCCGCATTCTAGATTTTCATGAATTGCAATGAGAAGCATTCTGAATGATCCTCTCACCGATTATAAAAGTTTTTCTACCTTGTGATTAGTTTGTTCTTTTGATTATTCATAAATTGAAAGAGAACTTATTCTAGATTTTCATGAATTGCATGTGATTATACCCTTTCGCATAATCAGCTTCCTAAATTTTGGAGTTCAAATTTTTAAATTTAAATCCACCTGCTTTAAAATATTCCAAAAAATCTCAGCAACATCTATTGAAATATTTTAGAAAACCTCCCTTCACAAGACCAGCAGAAACCAGCAGCACTGAAATATTTTAAGAAACCCCTCAGCCTTAAATAAGTATTTTAGAGAGCAGGAAAACACAGATCCAAGGAGATTCCACGCAGACGCTAATTGGAATGAGAAGCATTCTGAATGATCCTCTGACGGATTATTAAGGTTTTTCTACGTTTGTGATTAGTTTGTTTTTTGATTATTCATAAATTAATAAAGAACTTGCTGTGGAGTTTCTTATAAGATGAATTGCATGTGATTATGCCCTTTCGCTTTCTACTGTGCAAAACTAGTTTCAGAAGAACAGGGGATTTTTTAGTTTAATTTGCAGGTTTTAGAGAAACAGATCTGCGTCATCAACTAGCACAGCTCCATCTTAATATGAACCTTTCATATACTGGGAGGTATTTTAAACATTAGAGGTGCCAATACTTATGTTCCTACAATGGGATTACTACCTCCAGTCTTTTGAAAACCTCTTGGATCCATGCTATAGATAAATTTGTACTAATAATGGACTTTTTTTAAGCTCCTCTATGCTCACAATGTATAGAGACAATTGACTTATAATTAGACAATTTTCAGAGGATTGAGTGTACCACCTCTTTGGAAAAGATCTGATTGAAATATTTGTTTGAATTTCAGGCTGATCATGATCAAGAAAAAGAAAAATATGCTTTAAAAGAATTATTTCTTTATGAAACAGCATCATTAGGAGAGTTTCCAAAATCATTAGAAATGTTACACAACTTGGAACACTTAGTCTTGGAAGGAAGTTCGGCATACTGGATTGAGAAATCAGAGAGAGAATGGGGAATGTTAAATAGCTTGAAACATCTAGTCTTAAGAGGGAGACATCCAGAATGGAAGGGACCGATAATTCAAGGGGGGAACTTATCAATATCCCTCAGAAAACTCACCAATCTTAGAGTTTTAGTTTTGAAGGATTGCACATTAAGTGGAGAATTGGCTTTGAACGGTATTGAATCAGAGTCAACTAATGTTGAGTCTTCCGTAAACAGCTACGTGGGTAGCCTTGAAATCATAGAGATTTATAATGTAAAAAAGACTTTCAAGGTTTCAGTCAGTGGAAAGCATTGTCCCAGACTTGAAACTTTGCATCTTGTATCCATGGAATCTCTGATTGAACTGAACATAACAGGGGTAACAACACCGCATTTCCTTGCATTGAAAGATTGTAAGAAATTGAAAAGAGTGTCAGGAGAATTTGATCTGGCAAAGCTTGTAATATTTGATTGTCCGAAGCTTGAAGCGCTGCCCAGCCTAGCAAATTCAAGCTTCCTAGAGAGGATTTCCGTGGATAAATGTTGGAGCCTTAAAGAAGAGGTTAATGCGCCGTCAACATTAAAATACCTCCATTATTATTCTAGCCCTGAACTTATAAATAGTTTCTTTTCTAATCGGCAGGTACATATTCTCGTCTCAATTTTTAGTCTTCGTCTATAATTGTTTATTGTCGACTTGGAGATTAGCTTCATTCAAAGATTTGTTTAGGGTAAAAAATGGCTTTTTAATTCCTAAAGATTTATCTTAAAACTTTCTGTTTTTTTCCAGGTTCTTTGTTCTTGGACAATTCCGTCACAGCTAACTAGTATAATTGGAAAAGCAGTTCATGGAGCGGAGTCGACCTTAAATGCAGCTTTCTTTTCTGGTCTTTCACACCCCGATGAAATCAATGAAATCACAATAAACAGAAGAGGGAAGCCCGAAGCATCATTGAAAAAGAGTGATTCATTGAGGGCAATCATTGTATGCGCTGTGCTCCGAAGCTTTCTTGACAGACAGGTTGTGCGGATCAGGCTGCATGACGGCAAATCCATATGTTGTTCTCTTGACAAAGGAGAATGGGTTTGGACAATTGCCGTTAGACATCCTGAGCATATGTATTATGCGAACAGTCGTATTGCCGAATCCTGTTGGATCCCGACAATGGATTATCCTCGTCACAGCGTAATAAAGGGGTACGTCTGCACCGTCGGCGCGAGAGGTGATCCCTGCCAATTGTTAGCTAAAATTATCGGTCAACTATACAAACTGAAAAACCTGGAGGAAATCACTGCGGCTCCCGTAAACAGCAGGCATGGCGCCCGGAAGTTTTTTCCCTCTGGGTCCCGCGGCTTCAGGAATCAAATACTAGAGTCAGTATTCTTTGGGGTTTGACAAAACGCACAAAAAGAATATTCATTTGTCAATCAGAGCATGCTTGTGGAAGCATCGAAATCTGAAAGACTAGATATCCATTCTTAAACAAAACGGTTTTGAATGCCTCGTCTTCAAGACATGGCTAATATTTAAATTTATGGAAATTGTACACAATTTTTTTGTTTATATTGGAGATGTGCAAGGTTAGGGATTTCATTTATTATGGACAATCTTCGGCCTTGCATGCTATTGTATGTCATTGCATGTGACATATTTAAATTCTGTTCTATTTTTTTAATTTTTTAATTTATTTATTGTTGGTGCATGAGAGTTTCGATCATTTATGGTTGGTTCTAGTGGGAATTCACACTGACTTTTGCCATTTTCTTTTAAGGATGCAGTTTGAATGGGTGATGATTCATCTTTTGGACATATTAATGCAATTAATTTTCTTATGCAAGCTACGCATGATGCTAGTGCTACTCACAGAATGGAGACCCGTACTCATTCGAATGGTTGCTTGCAAAAGAGGGAGGAACGACCCATTGTGGTTATAAATTGAGAAATCATTGCAAAGGACATGCTTTATCTTTCAAAACATGTACTCATCTGTAAGTTTATGGGTTTTAAAGCTACTTTTCTTTTCTTAGAAAATTGGATGCATATTGAATGGTAGCTTATGGAGGTTATCTTGATAGCTAATGGTTTTTTCTTTTCAGTCTTCACAAGAATGACAAACATAAATAATGCATTTGAAGAGTGTCATATTTTCACAATCAGGCAAGATTGTTTATGAAACCTTGGCATGTTTGTTTTGATCCTTTGGAGGAGCTTCCATCTCAACTTCTAGTTCGGGTTCATCTCCTTTGACTACTTATAAAATTTTGGAGATATGATATTTTATACTTAATTGTTATGGTTTGTGGTAAGCCTTTTGGTCCTTCTCATCAGACACTTGTGTAACAACCACCCCCTTCTATAAAGAATTTACTTGGTTTTATTTACCATGCAGTAATAAACTAACATCATAAGTAAAATGAGATGCAAATTTTTTCATTCTAATAACGGAAAATACAACTATATAACTAAATATATAAACATTTCATAACATCTTATCTTGCTTTTCAAACTGAAAAGAATAAACAAACTTTTCCTTAATATTTCAACATGAATGTTTTCATTTAAAGAAGATATAACATTATCTTAAAGGTACAAGGCTAGAGATCCCATATCTAGATACTTTATGTCTTCCATGACTCGCCTATTCTTAAGCTTCTTTAGCAATATCGATGACATTATGCCATCAGTACGACATACATATGGTCATATAGGATATTCTGACCTAAGTTAACTCAAACTTGTTGTCCAACCAATGGTTCATATTGAAAGCTCTTACTTAACACACATTGACTTGCTAAGTAAAACTCAACCTAGTCGATTAGTTATTACTAACTTCAAATTCTTGAGTTACATCACATAATTATTTGGGACTTGGCTAATGCCACTAGTTCAAGCTTACCAAACTTATGAGTAAATATTGTCAAAATTAGACATTTGGTAAACAACAAAAGACAATGATTTGACCTATCTGGTCATACTATAATATATAGATCATTTACAAAAATACCCCATCTAGGCGTTTTCCATTAAAACACATAACTCATTGTAGGGTTTAACCATTCAAGAGAAATGGCAAGGTCTTTCTTTTCAAGAACCCATTTCAAGTAACAAATTCTTTTGACAAGAAGTGAGCAAGGAAAAACTATACATTAAACTAGGTAGGCATTTTTAACAAAGAACTAGCACTTAGCTATTCTTTAGTAAGGCTTACATATTGGAAAAGAAAACAAAACCATTTCCTTTATGAATACAGAGAGGCTCATTTTATTCAAATGGAAAATTTCATGATTCTTTCATAGTCATATCCTTGCAAAAGAGCGTTTAAGAGTAAGGAAAACCCCTTACTGGTTTTATGAAACCAATGAATCCAATGAATCCAAAAGAAATCCGATTCAGAAAGAAAGACTGAAAATAAGATATGATACTTACACAAGAATGGATAAGGCCAAGACTGCCTCAATACAGGATCATTAAAACCATTTTCATTCCTTTATTTACAAAGAAATATCCTATTTCCAATAGAAAGAAAAATGGAGAAACTACATGCTTGTGCAGTAGCTCAAGAGTTGTTTGAGATTAAAATGCCTCGCTCAGTTCAATCACAGCCAAAGAAATGTCTTTAATTCTTATTTCCACTCTCAACAAGCATCTAAGGAAAGGCTGGTCAACAAATTCTTCCACGCCAATCACTAGCTTTCCTTCCCTTATTTCCTGCTTACAACCTCCAAACTTAATTCATAATTATGAACTCATATGTAGTTGACCAAACTTTTATACTACCCGCACCTTAACTGCCTACCCTCTCACTTGGTGAATAGGCAAGCTAACTGCACTTTACCGAGCACACAAGTAACCAAATTTTGTTTCAGTTATAGAACACCAGATCAAACCAAAAATGGTTACCTAATTCTCAAATCCTCGATCACCATTCTAATGCAAGAAAATAGTTATCACAATTGGTTCGAAATAGATATCTTAATATCCCATCCACCCCAAGATTAATCCTTGACCAACCTTCTTGATTAAGTCGGTTTCAAAACAGTTTAAAAGAAGCAGTTGCCAACTGCTTTCACGTGGTGAAAGCCACAACTAAGTGATTAAAGGAATTTAAATTACAATTCACTAATAACCTTCCACCTTTGTGGCATTCTCTACGTAGCCTATTAAGGCTCAAAGCTAACGGTTATGCAAAGATAATCTCAGCTTTCAATTGATAATCATGTGTTGAGAGAATGAAGAAGGTTGTCATTAATGAATTGTCATTGATGCCAATACTACATGATCCAGATGTTTATAGAAAAGATATTTTGTCAAGTTTTTGGCTAAGTGTCTACACCAACAGTTTCAGCACATAATGCCCTCCAATATTTTGGTTCGCATTTGTTTGCCTTGTCAGATCTACTTATGTGGTTCTAGTATGTTTTTAATGGATATCACTGGGATCTTATTTCAAAATTTTAGTTGTTTTGGATAAATGGTTCAAAAGTTGAAAAAATTATTATCATTGATGTCAAAGGACTTATAAATTGTGAGTTAAGCACATGGGCTGGACCATGTCTAGCACCCCCTTGAGAAGGTTTTGTAAAAACAAAGATATATGCAAAAATTTAAATAACGACGACCCTCTTAGGTGTTGCCCCAAGTTGTGGATTTTTAAATAAAAATAAAATAAAATTTTACTTTCAAATGTGGGATGACCCCCTAGGAAGGTGTGCCCATGTTTTGGGAGATAAAATAAAATAAATAAAAATTATTATTGTTTAGTGGACCGACCCCCTTTGAAGAGTCACCCCTCTTGGGTGAAGAGGCATTTTGGGAGATACAAAAAGAGGTTGTGAGTAGGTTTCAAATCAATCAATTTTTTAAGGAATATTTTATATATGAAGAGTAGAAATAAAAACATATTCAAGTAGATCTATGAGACATATGTGAGAAAGTTTATAGCAGTGATTTTGTGAGGAGAAAAAAGAAGAGACATAAGCAATATCATGGTAGTTTATGAGAAAATTTCATGAAGACATTATTGCCAATTTTGTGAAGACTATAATGCAAATCTATGAGAGGAACTTTGAAAGATTTGTATGGTGTTAGTGCAGATATGAGAAGATGCAAGTTAAAATTATCATATGTATATAGTTGGTTTCCTTGTAAAATTGTGTCTCTTGTGCGTGCTCTTAATTGCTACATCTTGCATGGATGATACTACTATGAATAATTAAGGATTGAAGTAAATTTTCTATACTTGATTAAGTTAAGAGGAAGTGAATTTTTTATCTATGTTGATTCACCCCCTCTCAGTGTAAGTGTGTGTTTCATCAAGGGTATGGCTTAAGCCCCCTATTGGCTAGCCCTTGGTTAGATAGGTGACTAGGGTATAAATTTTGGATGTCTTGAGAGGATGGGTGTTGGAATATAGCCCTTTTCGGTTGGGAGGAATATGGGACCTAAAAAGCCACATGACAATGTGCCATAAAGCGACTATATATATGGTTTCCTATGTGGTTAGGAGCTAAGAATCCACAAAATTCATGGCCCCTTCACTGCTCATGACCACCAACCATGTAATCATTTTTTAATCTAAAGGGAAATTTAATCTAAAACCATTTTTAATCTATGTGATGGTTTAATATCTATGGAAAATATAGAAAAATAAGGCCTTGGTAAGAATATTATGGCATGATCATTTGTTTCCTTCCTGTTTGAATATATCTTTGCAAGGGATATATAAACTATCTCTATAACTGATATATATAAAGTATATATGTAATGTTTAGGAGCTCCCCAACTATATACATATACTAGTGTATATTTCTTGTAGGTATATATGCCTGTGTATGCCCTAAATAGTTTCTTGACACCTATATGTGCATATTCTACCTTGTTTTGCATGGGAATGTGTGTCTATCATGGGTGTGTATACCCTTGACTATGTATATGCCCATAATATATAATAAAAATGTATCCATTAAAATTAAAATATTGTATATAAAACCCTAGGGTAAGTACATGGATTTGTGGACAATTTTGGCTCTAAGATGCCACTTTTTTTTAATTATTATTTTTATTTTTACTTTTTATTTTATTTATTTATTATTTCCTAATTTCTAAAATCAACAAAATCTAATTTGGTAATGAGAAAACAAGATAGTTATGCTCAAAATTTCAAGATGCAGCAAGAACAAGAGTTGAAGTGCTCTGAGTCTAGTTTCTAAGCTACTAATTCTTTTTGAAATTAATGAAAATTAAGGGTCTCAAAAAGGGGGGGAAAAACACGTACTTCTTTTATCAAAAAAATAGCATAGTGTTTGAGGGCCCCCCCTTTTTGATTTTTATTTTAGAATTTTAAAATCCGAATAGTGAGAAATTAGCTAACACCATGTATTTTATCCTCATTCTTTCAGATACATTTTTTAATGAATAATATAATATTTTATGAATTTTATGACACATCATGAAAGCTGTAAAATTTGAGCATGCTCCCCTAATTTTTTGAAAAACTAATAAAAAATTGATTATTTTTTTCATCATGTGTAGAATGGAGTTTAGTTTCAAAAAATGAAATTTGTTTCACATTTCGATGAACGAGTAAAAATCTATCCTAAAACTAGCACATGTTGGTTTTTGACAAAAAACGGAGGCATTTACAATAGAAGCTATGGATCAAAACATTAACTAAATCAAAACGAAAAAAGAATTATATATTTAGATAGCTAAGAGAGAGGTTAATGCTATCACAATTTTTTTATAAACTTGCATTGAAAGATGTGCAAAAGTGACGGGGAGCATAGACAAAAATATGAGAAAATTTGGCAAATCCTATCAATTCACTCGTCCAAAGTAGGTCATTTGGCGAGCACCAAATTTGGCGCTCGCCAAATGACCTGCTTTGAACAAAATGTAACTTTCCCCTCTCTTTGATCGACCACTTTGATAATGTTGAGAGTGCACGATTTATGATCATAGATGGATAGTTGAGGTTTTACCTTTCATACACTATTTGCCTCATTACCCTAACTAGATAATTATCTATCCCTCTAAAGTCTCTCTCTAAAGTCTCTCTCTCTCTCTCTCTCTCTCTCTCTCTCTCTCTTAGCTCTCACTCCCTACCATGCTACCTAGACTACTCTCTCACTTCAATCCCCTCTCTCAGATCTCGTTCCCTCCCACCCTACCTAGATAAATCTATCTCACTCCAACCCCCTTTCTCACTCTCCCTCTCTGACTCCCCCTTTGGTCTTTTTGTATCTCTCACTCCATCTCCCTCTCTTAGGTCGTTATCTCTCTCTCTCTCTCTCAAGTCTCTCCCTCCTACCTCCTCTCCCTCTCTTAGGTCTCTCACTCACTCCCTCTATCTCTCTCCCAGTCCCTCTCTCACTCTCTCTCTCTCTCTCTCTCTCAGGTATCTCCCTCCCCCTCTCTCTCTCTCACACACACATTCCCTCTCTCTCACACTCCCTCCTCCCTCTATCTCTCTCCCACTCTCTCTCCCTCTCTCTCAAGTCTCTCCCTCCCACCCCCTCTCCCTTTCTCTCCCTCTCTCAAGTATCTCCCCCTCTCCCTCTCTCAAGTCTCTCCTCCCATCCCTCTCTCTTTCTCTCTTCCTCCTCTCTCTCTCTCCTCACTCCCTCTGTCTCTCCCACTCTGTCTCCTCCCTCTCTCAAGTCTCTCTCTCCTCTCGCTCTCTCCCCTCTCTCTCAGAGTATCTCCTCCTACCCCTCTCCCTCTCTCTTTTCAGGTCTCCCCTCCACCCCTCTCTCTCTCTTTGTCAAGTATCCCCTCCTACCCCATCTCCCTCTCATAGTCACTCCCTCTATCTCTTGTCCACTCCCTCCCTCTCTCACTCCCTCTATCTCTCTCCCTCTCCCTCTCCCTCTCTCTCAAGTATCTCCCTCCCACCACCTCTCCCTCTCTCTCTCGGGTCCCTCTCTCTCTCATGCCCTCTATCTCTCTCCCACTCTCTCATAGGTCTCTCCCTCCCACCCCCTCTCCCTCTCTCTCTCTCTCTCAGTATCTCCTCCACTACCCCCTCTCCTCTCTCTATCTCTCGATTCACTCCTATCTCTCAAATGTCGCTCTCTCTCCTCCCTCTATCTATCTCCCTCTCTCGGTCCTCTTCCCACCCCTCACTGTCTCTCTCTCCCTCTCTCTCTCGGTGTCTCCCCACCCCCTCTCTCTCTATCTCTCTATCTCTCTCTCACTCCTCTATCTTGGGAACTCCCTCTCCTTCCTATCGCCTCTCCCTCCTACCCTCTCTCCCTCTCTCAACTCTCTCTCTCTCTCTCTCTCTCGCACTCCTTGTATCTCTCTCCCATCCCTCTATCTCCCACTCCCTCTCTCTCTAACTCTCTTAGGTATGTCCCTCCCACCTTCTCTCTCCCAGTTTTTCTCCCTCTCCCTCTCTCTCTGGTCTCTCCCTCCCACCCTCTCTCCCTCTCTCTCTTGGGTTTCTCCCTCCCACCCCTC
Organism: Sequoia sempervirens; assembly: GCA_007258455.2. Classification (NCBI taxonomy): domain Eukaryota; kingdom Viridiplantae; phylum Streptophyta; class Pinopsida; order Cupressales; family Cupressaceae; genus Sequoia; species Sequoia sempervirens. The sequence goes on along the minus strand of VDFB02058242.1, from coordinate 224,310,426 downwards.
TCCTCCCTCTCTCTCTCTCTCTCTCAAGTCTCTCCCTCCTACCCCCTTCTCTCTCTCTCTTCGTCTCTCTCTCCCTCTCTCTTAGGTATCTCCCTCCCACCTTCTCCCTCTCTCTATCCCTCTATCTTAGGTATCTCCATCCCACCCTCTCTCCCTCTCACTCTCTCTCAGGTCTCTACCTCCCACTCGGGCTCTCCCTCCCTCTCTCTCTCTCAAGTCTCTCCCTCCTACCCCCTTTCCCTCTCTCAGGTCTCTCTCTCTCTCTCTCTCACGGACTCCCTCTATCTCTCTCCCACACCCTCTATCTCTCTCACTCCCTCTATCTCTCTCCCATCCCTCTTTCTCCCACTCCCTCTCTCTCTCTCCCTCTCTCTCTCCCCCTCTCTCAGGTAGGAGGGAGATACTTGAGAGGGAGTGACAGGGAGTGAGAGAGAGAAAGAGGGTTGAGGGTTTAGGGTTTAGGGTTGAGTGTTTAAGCATTTAAGGGTTGAGGGTATAGGGTTGATGTATTAGGGTAGATAGGGAGGAATGGATGGAGGGAGAGATGGAGGGAGAAGTGAGACAGAGAGAAGGAGAGAAGAGGAGGGAGAGACAAAGATAGATGAGGGTTGAGGATTCAATATTTAGGTTAGAGGGTTGGTAATTGAGGGCATAGGATTGAGGACCTATTGGGTTGACGGTTTAGGGTAGAGAGAGAGAGGGAGGGGGTTTAGGGTAGAGGGTAGAGGGTAGAGGGTAAAGGGGAGAGGGGAGAGAAATAGAGGGAGTGAATGAGAGAGAGAGAGACTTGAGAGTGGGAGAAGGGGTAGGATGGAGAGACTGAATAGAGAGAGAGGGAGAGAGAGAGAGAGGGGTGAGGGTTTAGGGTCGAGGTAGAGGTTTAAGAGTTAGGGTTTAGGGTTTAGGGTTTAAGGGTTGAGGTTAGAGGGTAGAGGGTAGAGGGTAGAGGGTTGAGGGTTTAAGGGTTGAGAGTTTAAGGGTTGAGGGTTGAGAGATTAGGGTAGAGAGTTGAAGGTTTAGGGTTGAGGGTTGAGGGTTTATGGTTTAAGGGTTGAGGGTTTACAATTTAAGGGTTGAGATTTTAAGGGTTTATGGTTTAGGGTATAGGGTTTAGGGTTTACATTTTAAGGGTAGAGGGTTTAAGGGTTTAGGGTTTAAGGGCTAAGAGTAGAGGGTTGAGGGTTGAGGGTTTAGGGTTTAGGGTTTAGGGATTACAATTTACGGTTTAAGGGTAGAGGGTGTAGGGTTGAGATAGAGAGAGAGAGTTGGGGGGTTGAGGATTTTAGGGTTTAAGGGTTGAGGGTAGGAGTAGAGAGAGAGAGAGAGAAGAAAGAAGAGAGAAAAGAAGAAGAGAAGAGAGAAGAGAGAGAGAGAGAAGAGAGAAGGGTTAAAGGATTTAGGGTTGAGGGTAGAGGGTAGATAGTTTAAAGGTTTAGGAGTTTAAAGGGAAGGGGATTAAGGGATTGAGGTTAGGGTTTAGGAGTTGAGGGTAGAGGTAGGAAGTTAAGTGGAATGGTTTGGGGAGTTGAGGTTTAGGGTTCAAAGGTTAGGAGTAGAGGAGTAGAGGTAGAGGTTGAGGGTTGAGGTTGAGGTTGAGGTTGAGGAGTTGAGGGTAGAGGGTAGAGGAGTTTAAGAGGTTTAGGGTTTTAGGGTTTATGGTTTTACAATTTAAGGGGTAGAGGGGTGTAGGGTTGAGAGAGAGGGAGGGTTGAGGTTTAAGGGTTTATGGGTTGAGGGTAGGGGTAGAGGGTAGATGGTAGAGATAGATGGGGGTTAGGGGTTTCAGAAGGTTTGAGGGGTTTAAGGGTTGAGGGGTAGAGATGCTTGGGTTTAAGGGTAGAGGAGTAGACAGTTTAAGGAGTTTAGGGTTTAGGGTTTAGGGTATAGGGTATAGGGTTTACAGGTTTAAGGGTAGAGAGTTTAAAGGAGTTTAGGGTTTAGGGTTAAGAAGGGTAGAGGGTAGAGTGTTGAGGGTTGAGGGTTAAGGGTTTAAGGGTTGAGGGTTGAGGGTTGAGGGTTGAGGGTTGAGGGTTGAGGGTAGAGGCTAGAGAGTTTAGGGTTTAGGGATTAAGGGTTAAGGGTAGAGGGTTTAGGGTTTAAGGATTACGATTTATGGTTTAAGGGTAGCAGGTGTAGGGATGAGAGAGAGAGAGAGAGTGGTATTGGGCTTAGGGTTGAGGGTAGAGGGTTTAAGGGTTTGGTTTCAAGGGTTTAGGGTTGAGGGTTTAGGTATCCCGTCCCTCTATCTCCCACTCCCTCTCTCTCCCACTTCCTCTCTCAGGTCTTCCCTGCCACCCTAACTGAATAAGAGAGAGAGAGGGGGGGGAGGGAGGGGGTTGAGGGTTTAGGGTTGATGGTAGAGGGTAGAGGGTTAAGGCTAGAGGGTTTAAGGGTTTAAGGTTTAGAGTTTTAAGGGTTTAGAGTTTAGTGTTTAGGGTTTAAGGGTTTAGGGTTAGAGGGTAGAGGGTTGAGGGTTTTAGTTTTTAAAGGTTGAGGGTAGAGGGTAGAGGGTAGAGGGTAGAGGATTGAGAGTTAAGGGTAGAGGGTTGAGGGTTGAGGGTTTAGAGTTTAGGGTTTAGGGTTTAAGGGTTGAGGATAGAGGGTTGAGGGTTGAGGGTAGAGGGTTAAGGGTAGAGGGTAGAGGTTTTAAGGGTTTAGGGTAGATGGTTGAGGGTTTAGGGTAGAGGTTTTAAGGGTTTAGGGTTTAATGGTTGAGGTTTGAGGGTTTAGGGATTAAGGGTTAAGGGTGGAGGGTTTAGTGTTTATGGTTTATGGTTTAGGGATTATAGTTTACTGTTTGAGGGTAGAGGGTGTAGGGTTGAGAGAGAGAGGGGGGGTTTTGAGGGTTTAGGGTTTAGGGTTTAAGGGTAGATGGTAGATGGTTTAAGGGTTTAGGGTTTAAGGGTTGAGGGTTGAAGGGTTTAAGGGTTGAGGGTATAGGGTTGAGGGATTAGGGTAGAGAGTTTATTTGAGTTTAAGGGTTTAAGGGTTGAGGGATTAGGTTTGAGGGTTGAGGGTATTGTGTTGAGGGTAGAGGGTAGATGGTTTAAGGGTTTAGGGTTGAGGGTTTAAGTCTCACATCCCTCTATCTCCCACTCCCTCTCTCAAGTATTCCCCCCACCCTAATTGAATAAGAGAGAGAGAGGGGGGAGGGAGGGGGTTGAGGGTAGAGGGTAGAGGGTTGAGGGATTTAGGGTTTAAAGGTAGAGGGTAGAGGGTTAAGGGTAGAGGGTAGAGGGTAGAGGGTTTAGGGTTTAGGGTTTAAGTGTTGAGGGTTGAGGGTAGAGGGCAGAGGGTTGAGGGTTAAGGGTAGATGGTAGAGGGTTTAAGGGTTTAGGGTTTTAAGGGTTTGGGGTTTAATGGTTTAGGGTAGAGGGTAGAGGGTAGAGGGTTTTAGGGTTTGAAGGTTGAGGATTGAAGGTAGAGGGTTAATGGTTAAGGGTAGAGGGTTTAGGGTTTAGGGTTTATGGTTTATGGTTTAAGGGTTGAGGGTAGAGGGTTTAGGGTTTAAGGGTTGATGGTTTATGGTTTAAGGGTTGCGGGTAGAGGGTAGAGGGTTGAGGGTTGAGGGTAGAGAGTTTAAGGGTTTAGTTTTAAGGGTTTAGGGTTGAGGTTTTAGGTCTCCCATCCCTCTATCTCCCACTTCCTCTCTCTCCCACTCCCTCTCTCAGGTATTTCCCCCCACCCTAATTGAATAACTCTATCTCCCTCTCAACTCTCTCTCTCTCTCTCTTAGGTCTCACTCCCCCCCATGCTACCTAGACTAATTTGTGTCTCTCCAATCCCCGCTCTCACACTCCCTCTTTGTCAAGTCTCACATACCTCCCACCCTACCTAGAAAAATATATTTCACTCCAACCCCCTCTCCCACACTCCCTCTTTGTCTCCCCCTTTTGTCTTTTTGTATCTCTTAGGTCTCATCCCTCCCAACCCCTCTCGTGTTGTCAGGTATTTCCCCCACCATAACTGAATAACTCTCCATCCCTCTCAAGTCTCTATTGCTCTAAGGTCTCAATCTTTACCACACTACCTAGACTAATCTCTCTCACTCCTATCACCTCTCTCTCTATCTCAAGTCTCATTCCCTTCCTCTCTATGCAAGGTGAACATTTCAAAGCAACACATTTGGTGCTCACCAAATTTGGTGAGCGCCAAATGTTTTTTTACTTTGAAACGGTAAAATAGGAGTTGACCTCGTGATTTAGGCCCACATGCTTCTGCATTTTTTTGGTACAATGCTTTATCCGACTCAGAAATGCCTTTTTTATGCAGTTGACTCCCTATTGTACCAATCTATGCTTGATACATCACCTTTTTAACACCAGTTTGCATGCTAGATGACGTAGAAGAAGACATTTTGAAGTTTCTACATCATTTTATATTATCTCAGGTAATATATTCATTTTGGTAATATTGAAATGTTTATATTTAGTATATTTGTTTGTTTTTGACAATATAAACTAAATTCCTTTAATGATTTTATTAACCATAACAACTGGACATAGAATTCAACATTGAATTAGATGGGAGTTGCATAAAAAGTTTAATTTTTATGAGTTTGAAGAAAAAATGAAAAACATGACATAATTTAGATGAATTCATGTTTAAACTTATATAAACGACATCAACTTAACAAAAAATTTCCTATGAATTCTATTTGCATTGCTTATAGTAGTCCATTTCCAGAATGGCTAGTGGAATTTACTCTGTTTCATTTTAAGTAGATGTTTATATTGAGTTTTTTTGCTTTGTTTTGAAAATTTATAGACCATTCATTTGATGATTTTATTAATCTTCATTGTTACACATAGAATTCAACATTAAATTAGATGGATGCTGCATGTAAAAGTTTAATTTTTAGGAGCTTGAAGATATAACATGGAAAACATGACATAATTGATTCAAATTCATTATTAGTGATGGTTGTGGGAAAAATTTTATTTTCAACTAATTTGGAAAACCTAAGAGCTTTCATCAATGTTAATGCATGTTTCCATTATTTTTTTGGTTCCATACAAATTCACCTTCATCATGTGCTTAGATAAATTCAAGTGACTTGACATAGTTGTTAATGCAAGTTTCCATTCATTCATACCATTTACCTTTCTAAGAAATTAAAAAAGGGAAAATTTTGTGCAATTGAAAATGCTTATTGTCTTTCTAAGTTACCACATTTCCAAAGAAATAGTGAATAATTCCAAGATATAGCATCACAAACCCTTCTTTGAATTCATGTTCTTCATGGCTTGGTTGAAAATCACAATGTGGTTTTGACAACAATAAACACAAGATTCTCTAGTTTCCAAAGGTGGAAGTAACTTATACCTTGGTTTTGACACTTCTTTGCTCCTAAGAACTTTTCCACACTCCAAATACTCCCCTCAAACCCAATTCTTAACATTGATCAACGCTTACATGAAGCAATTTTTGTACAAATCCTTCAAAGTACTAGGTTTTACATAGTATAGTTGCAAAAAGAAACAAACTATCCTCAATAACTCACACAAAATGATGATTTAGCAACCCTCCTTTTGTCAACACATGCATATAGGCATACAAAAAATTAGTACCAAGTTTCATATATTTTCACCAGACGCATCAAAAGTTATGGGTCTTTTTAAGCTCGCTATAAACCCTAGGTTGGGGAAAACAATGTTTGATAAGATATGTAATTTTTGATAAGTAACATTAGTTATGCAATGCAAAGTAATGCTTTGAGTTTTAAAGATATGCAATGCAATGCAATGTAATCAACAATATCAATTTGTTTCATAAAATGCTTGGTGTGTTTCATACAATGCAATGTAATCAGCAGTATGGATATGTTTGAAAAAATGCATTACTTACTTTTCTTGCAGTATGGAGGTAGATGTATGTATGAAAAATGTTGTAGCATAGACATGTTTGATAATTCCAAACAACTCACTACCTTCTTTCATAAAATGCTTTGGTGTGTTTCATAAAATGCAACGTAATTAATGATATCAATATGTTTCATAAAATGCATTACTTACTTTTGTTCTATGTGTGTTTGTGAACATGTAGCATTCAACGTCATGCCAAGGAAACAAACAAAGGATCTAGCACTGGAAGAAAATGCAGTTGCAAATGCAAGGAGAAGAGAATAAAAAATTGTAGCTCGTGAAGCAAAGGAATTGCAACCCATACAACTTGAAATTCCTGTGCAATCTAAGAGAGATGTCCAACTAGAAAAAAAAGGGTACGAATGAACAAAGTTCGTGGAAGGACACAAATGGATCCCAAAGTGGGGGGCACATCATCAACCATGGGTGAAGTTCAATACACATCTCCAGTTAAAGACACACTAGAAACAATATGTGGTTTTCCAAGTACATCATAAATCACATCTCCAATTGAAGACACACCATCAACAAACACATCTCTATTTGAAGGAACTCCACAAAATACATCTCAATTTGGAGGTACAACATCGTTTACATGTCAATCTCAAGGCATAATGTCAATCTCAAGGCATATTACAAACACATCTCCATTTGAAGGCACTCTGATTGAAGGTACGTGATCTATCCCTGATGTTGTTGAAATTCCTAATGTTGACACAAATTTATATTTGAGAACTCCTCCTAGAGTTTTACATAGAAAACCTACATTTTTTTATTGATATTGATTCCAATGTTTTGAAATGGATGCCTAATAAGATTCCAAAATGTTCATGTCAAAGATATGCAGAGGATACGAAGTTTATTTTTTGCAAAGCTAAGTGAGGGTGGAAGATGCCAACTATTGTTGAAATGATGAGGAAACTCAAATTTAGGCCCACCATGAAGGCTCTTGGGCTAAGAGTTTCGAATGAATCAAGTGAAAATTCCATTGTAAAGAACTTGATGAGTGCATACAAGAGCGTGGGTTCTACCTCACGCACAAAGGATAGTTGTGCCACATGACGTGTGATGACAACAACACTAGATTAAGCAGTCATTTAAGGAACAAGGTGAACCTTAAAAATACAAGTATTTGAAAATAAGTAGATAATCTCTAATGAGAGCCAAATGAATGCATGAAAGAGTGGAGGATCCAAATAGCAATGATTTATGGGAATTCTTGGGTAGAGTGCCACTGAAAGATAAAAAAATTGCTCAATCTTGGAGATCTATAATAGTAGATTATTGGAAGGATACACAAGGACCTCTCCCAATCAAAGAGATTTTCTAAGAAGGAGAATCAGTAGTAAAATTTGTGAGCCACATCCAAAGCATTATTTGGATACCATTCAAACCCAATTTTTTGCTGATTTTGTACGAAAGTTTCCTGAAATTAAAATATGTCAAAGGTATTTTGAAATGCTAAATCCTTTTTATGTAAAAATAAATCACACACGCACTACTTGTTGTTGTAGAGTGCATATTGTGTTTTCTAACCATTATTATGTTTATCGACGTATATGTGTAGATATGCATGCTAACAATGTTTTGCAGGAATGTAACATAAGACCTCCACCTAAATCCTCAAGGGAATTTTTATCTTCCATTTTATGTGAAAGAGCAGACGGTAAATTTTTTTACAAGAAATCATGTTTGGATGGAACATGTGATCATTGTGGTGGCATGCAACATTTTCCAATTTTCCAACACATGGCTAGTACACACACTATTGGAGACAAAATTGTGGAATTTGGCAAATACAAGATAGTGGCCTACAGTCTAAAAATGAGAAAGAAGCAAAGAAGTGTGAATTGGTCAGTGATAAGATTCCAGTGTATCAGTTTATGGGCATTTTCCGTGATCAGGTGCTCTATGAGTATGCAAGGAATACACATAGAGCTCGTTGGTTGGACTCACAGTTCATGTTATGCAAGGACACACTTCTACTTCATAGCATCATTTCAATTTTTGATTTCGTGGAGAACCACACACTACAACCATAGAACAAGGTGCAATCACAGTACTACAATTCCATGCAGGTTGCTATATTTGTGCATATAACATTCATTCATGCAAATGATAGTACAAAGGATAATAGGAAAGTATTGAGGGAGTATCACTTTTACATCAGTGATTATTGCACACATTCTATAGATTTTGTGCAAGGTTACTTTTAGATGTTTTATGTTGATCTAGCTAATAGGGGCATATCATTCAGCTAGCATATCATATGGTTAGATAACTATACATCGCAATTCAAGAACTCTAGAATGTTTGACTGGTTGAGCAGGATGTATAGGATTAGTGTTGTTCCCCATATGTGGAATTTATTAGAGGCCAAGTATGGAAAGGGGGAGCATGATGGAGCAGGTGCAAGTATCAAAAGAGACTTAGCATGAGAATAGTTAAAAGTACAAAGACAATGTAAAGTTGACAGATGCAAGATCAATTGTCGAGTGGTGAAATTATGCAATGGGTCCAAGTAGTGAAGGTAATTCTTTAGTTCATAGATTTTTTCATTTAGTAGATGATACTAACATTGCAAAATATGAGGATTGTTGTACACTAACAGGATTGAGCGAGCTACACTCTTTTAGAAGCTCCAATGCAGGTACATGGACTATCTATACATGGAAGATGGCATGCTTTTGTTCTATATGTACACTTCAAGCATGGAATGATTGCGAGTCAACAAAGTGGGTTGGCAGGTGGTATATAAGAAATCTAACCCCACTTGAAACTTATTAGCTCCCGACGGCTCTACAAATCACGAAGATGCAATCATCCATTGAATTTGATCATATATCGAACCTACTAGAACCATGTAATATATCTTACTTTCAAGTTTTATTTTGATGTTCATTAAATACATCTAACAAGATGAACATATCAATGTAGGGCATGTTTATGTGGTGATTGTAGATGAAGACAATGAAGAGGGTACAAATTATTACCTGTGTCACTGTATCGAGGCCAAAAAGAAATTGGAGGCCCCAGTTATAGATGGAGAAAACATAGAATATCCTTCAAGTTTAGTGATTGTTATTGGCACATGGCTTAGAAGGTACTGAGTTAAGAATGTTGCATTTTGGTTGTTTGAGAACTTTGACACGCATCAGAAGATTCTTCACTACTCGAATCTTGTCGTCGTAGCCAACGTTAATTTGATCAAATATAAGGGAAAACTTGTGAACAAGAACTTGTGGAAAGTGTGTGAGTCTGACCATGAGGCAATGCTTGACACAATAAAGAGTAGAGAAAACCCAAATGGTTCCCTAGATTGGTTTGTAAGTATGCACATTGAATTTGTAAAGTCATGTTATTGATCACCGCTTTCTTTCAAGCGTTTAAGTTTGATTGTAGAATGGTTTGCAAAATTGCATTATTATTAATTTGCAAAATGATAATTATATACTGCTCTCTATTGACTACCTTTAAGTTGGTATTCTCTATTGGTGTTTGATGTCATATGCATTTAGGACTTTCATTGATGCATTTGTGACTATAGGTTATACTTAATATTGTCAACTTAAGAAAAGAACAACATCAGTTGCTGGTGCAAGTGCTCAGTGTAATGAGAAACATCGGTTGATAGTGCATTTTATGGTTCTCCATCTTCTCTTTTCCATTTTGTGGATTTCTCATATTCTTATATATGCTACATGTTTTATGTTAATTATGTCAGTGATATATTTGAAATTTATGCGTAAGATCATCGAGAGATGAGAAAGTAGCGAAAGATGGGATACATCACCATTGTAGGACCTTCAATTGATCTACTTATAACATGCATGAAGGTGATAATAGATCTCGTCAGAAGGTGTATGTCTGACATTATTTAGTTATTGGTCTTTTAATGATTTTTATGTGAGTCCATGTCTGAAATTGTTAGGATTTTGCAAGTTTTTTGTGGACCAAATTCTAGTGAGAGTACACAACCACAGAGAGGCTACTACCCATGTGTTTCCAAGGGAGCAATGGATGTACATGTTTTGAAGCATTTTGGAATGTAAATAACTGGGCCACCTGAGGTGGATTGGAGAAAAGAAATTGGGCAACAACTCCTTTTGTTTCTTCTTGTACAAAATATTTTCCTGCATGTATTTCTACAAGTATTGAGAAATGGGAGGATTTTCAAGATGTTCTTCCATCACTTTTGTAATATTTGTTATTGACTTAGTGTATTTTTTGATATACAAAAATTATGAGAAGTTAATACATGAAAATGTGTACATTCCTTAATATATGCCTCGATTAAATGTGTATATTACATTTAAAGTTAGTTGTAATGGTTTATGGTTTACATTTAAATTTGTCTTGAAGGAAAAGCATGTGGATTTATGACAAAATATGAAACAATGTCTTATATTGTACAAAGACATATTTTCTTTCTCTTCCATAAACCATAGAACTCCTTCCATCATTATTATTTGACATTAAAAACTTGATCAACCCTTCCTCATTTAGTATGCTTCAACTCAAGGCTAAAGTTTGCATAAGAAGGCTATGAACTCACCTCTCCAATTAATATGTCCCCACTATATCATGATGATTCTCAACCCTTTTTCTATGTCTCAAGTTATTACATCATCGTGAGACCCCATTTCTATGAGGCATACACTGCCCCTACCTTGTCAACCCTACTGAATTGGCAAGCTAGTGAGTTGAATTGGCAAGCTAGTGAGCTCACTAGCTTGCCAATTCGGTAGGGTTGACAAGGTAGGGGCAACGTATGCCTCATAGAAATGGGGTCTCACAATTCTATGAGGTAAATCACCGTGAGACCTCATTTCTATGAGGCATACATTTCCCCTACCTTGTCAACCCTACCGAATTGGCAAGCTAGTGAGCTCACTAGCTTGCCAATTCGGTAGGGTTGACAAGGTAGGGGCAACATATGCCTCATAGAAATGTGGTCTCACGGTGATGTAAATCACCATGAGACCCCATTTCTATGAGGCATATGCTACCCATACCTTGTATCTATAAATGTGTATCCACTATAGTGAAAAGGTTGAATGGAAAAATTCTAATAATAGAAGTTTAAACAACTTGGAGCCCACCTAATATGAAATTTTTGAAAATTTAATGAATTTCTTTCACATGTGACTAAAGAATATATAACATTGCTAAACCCATATGAAAATTTTCATATAAGTGTCACTTTCAAGTCAAATGTAAGTAATTTCTCCTCTAAAGATTCACTATGGAATCCTTTTTCCCCATGTTCTTGGATTTCATTCTTGTAATTTTTAATCAATGTCATTCTATAGCCAATGCTTTTTACTTTTTAATACATTAGATAGAGGGTAAACCAAATCTTGTATGCTAGAGATGGCCAAATCTTTTCTAAGGAATGAAAAAGTGGAGGAAATGAATCAAGCAAGTGGCTTTTTCCAAAATTTCCAAGTGGAGGAGATGACTCAAGTGAGTGGCTTTTACCAAATTTTCCAAAAGGACTAAGTACCAAAAAGTGGAAAAGACCTCAAAGTGTGCTCATTTGTTTGGAAAGCCACTTCCAAATGATAAAATTGGTTAAGTATAGGATGCAGTGGCAAGATAAATCCCATAACATGCTTTGTTAGGCTTTAAATTTAGGTTTTAAATAGTGGTTAAGAGCATCAAAGCATACAATTTTATGTGTGTTAGCCATGGTAAAGATCCTTAAGGCATGCTCTTTTTGGGTAGGAGCCAAAAAAATTGAAATTTGACTTGGGGAAGGAGTTTTGTTGAAGAACATCAAAACATATTATCTTCTAATTAGAAAAAAAAGTGACAAGTTGAAGTGGCAAACATTTTTAGAGCACAAGATTTTTCCAAGTGAAACACCCTGAAAAGTATTAAAAAAGTGCACACTTTACATGTTATGGGCACACTTTTAGGCTCAAATTTTTCCTTTCATTGCCATGTTTTCACTCATATAGCACAAATTTCAAGTGATTGAACCTCTCCAAGGTGTGCTCAAGTAGTCTTATAACATATTTTATATTTTCAAGGAATTAATGAGCTGGTATAGAGTTTCATATAAAAAAATTACCACTTTCATTATTACAAGGCACCACTAAGTTTAGATTTGATTTAATTCAAAATATTTGACCTTGCTTCAATTAATTCCAAATTTGAATAAAAAATACAACCATACTTCCATGATGTAGAGGTAGGGTTTACTTGGTTTCAACAACAACAATGGTTAAAGGCTTCTAGGACTCTAAACATAGTTGACCATTTAATGGCTTGGTCATGGATTTTTTTTAGGACTTCTTGGCATTATTGAATTGGATCTTCCTATGTCATGATCATACTTTTCAAATGTTACTCAGAGGGAAATAACTCATTTATGTGTGTTGGAATCCTAATAGAAACAATGAACTACCTTTTGGTAGTCTCGTTAGGATAGTATACTCTAGGCCTTGTTAAACAGTCCCATAGGACAGTCAATATAGATGCAAGGGAATGACCTTTTAAAGGCTTCCAACTTCTTGAAACAGGGCTACAAGGCTTCCATTACATCCATTCTTCATCCTTGCATCAAAAATGCACTTCAAACATGTTCTTAGGAACCTAGCGTCAAAGCTACCTTGTATAGTCCTAATAGGACAGTCACATCAAATTGACACAAACTTCTTATCATGGATCAACCACTCATTGAAACAGGTCTGTAGGACCTTGGCACACATTCCCAACACCTTATCCAATTCAAAACCAGACCTAATGAACCCAATCACTTCGGTGAGGTTGAAGATAACATAGTTACAAAATTTTTCTCAAACTTTTACAAATATCTAATGGTGGAAACAAAATTTATGACATTTTTCCCAAAATAGATAGCCTTAGGTAGGGTTTTAGGCGAGTTTTAGTAAATTTGCAATAACTTTCAAAATACTCAATAAAAAGGCACCAAACCAAATGAAAATGAAAGTTAGTTCATCACTCTATCAAAAAAGACCAATCGCAGGATTGTACCCATATGTACTAGTCCATACCATGCAATGGAGCAATAATATTGCAGAAAAGAAACATAGAAATAGTCTCCACATTGTTTCAAATTTCATTCAAATTTTCAACCAAGCCACCTCCAACCCTTGGGTCATGCATAGAAAGTGTATTTATGCTTGTACAAATAAGAAACAACTTCCAACTGACCCTCAACCAACTTCTAACAACTTTTGAAAAAGTTGACATTACAATAAAAAATAGTTTTCATTAACATTGACAACAATTGAGCAATTTTTGCAACTTTTACACAAATGACACAAAAATTTGTAAAATGACCCCAAAAAAATTGTTCTGACATGTCTGAGTGGGTACATTTTGGCTAGGAATGGTCCTCTTTCACACTCAAACACGCCAAATTGCTATGAGCTATGTTCAACCAACATAATCCCTTAAGAGTCCAAAGTGAAAAATGGCTGCAATATTTGACTAGTTGTTACTTGGACACCATGATGCTTAGAAACTTCTTGTTTAAGGCTATGGGTTTGCATTGGGACCCTCTACAATAACCTCTCTTGGTTTTCACTATCTCACAGGTGTTTTACCATGGTGGAAAATTTTCCCTTGGGGAAAAAGTTGTCAAATGCAAGTAGTTGAAAGTTGCAAAGTGCTGCAACTTTTGTTCTACAACTCGTATGACTAAATAAAATATTCCAATGCATCCGGGTGGGTATATTTATGCTAAGAATGGTCCTTTTTCGTACCCAAACACACTGAATCGATCTGAGCTACATGCAACTGACAAAATCTCTTAGGAGTCCAAAGTACAAAATGATTATAAACTTTAACATGTTGTTACTCAGACACTGTGATTCTTAGAAACTTCTCGTCTGAGCATATAAGTTTGTGTTGGGCCCCTCTACAATAACCTATCTTTGTTTTCACTATCTCAAAGGCATTTTCTCGTGGTGGCGAATTTTTATTTGGAGAAAAAGTTGTCAAATACAAGTAGTTGAAATATGCAAAGTAGTGAAATTTTTGTTCTGCAACTTGTGTGACTAAACAAACTATTCCAACGCATCCAGGTGGGTACATTTATGCTAGGAATGGTTCTCTTTCACACCCAACACGCTGAATTGCTCCGAGCTGCTACATTCAATTAACAGAATCCCTTAAAAGTCCAAAGTACAAAATGACTACAAAGTTCAACATGTTGTTACTTAGATACCATGATGCTTAGAAACTTATCATATGAGCCTATAGGATCGTGTTGGTCCCCTCTATAATAAATTCTCTTGGTTTTCACTATCTCAGATGCATTTTCCTGTGGTGGCAAATTTTCGCTTGGAGAAAAAGTTGTCAAATGCAAGTAGTTGAAAGTTGCAAAATGGTGCAACTTTCATTATGCAACTCATGTGACCAAATGAACTATTCCAACATGTTTGGGTGGGTACGCTTACACTAGGAATGGTCCTCTTTCACAGCCAAACATGTTGTATCGCTCTGAGCTACATTCAATTGACATAATCCCTTAAAAGTCCAAAGTGCAAAATGGTTGCAAACTTCAGCATATTGTTACTTGGATATCGTAATGGTTAGAAATTTTTTTTCTGAGCCTATGGGATCGTGTTGGGGTCCTCTACAATAACCTCTCTCTATCTTCGCTATCTTAGAGGCCTTTTCTCATGGTGGCGAATTTTCACTTGGGGAAAAAGTTGTCAAATGCAAGTAGTTGAAAGTTGCAAAGTGATGTAACTTTTGTTTTGCAACTTGTGTAACCAAATGAACTATTCCAACATGTCTGAGTGTGTACATTTATACTAGGCATGGTCCTCTTTCACACCCAAACATGTTGAATAGCTTTGAGCTACATTCAATCGACATAATTCCTTTAGAGTCCAAAGTGCAAAATGACTGCAAACTTCAACATGATGTTACTCAGATATCATGATGCTTATAAAATTCTTGTCTAAGCCTATGAGATTGTGTCGGGCTCCTCTACAATAAAATCTCTTGGTTTTTTCTATCTAAGAGGTGTTTTCCTATGGTGGCTACTTTTCGCTTGGGGAAAAAGTTATCAAATTTAAGTAGTTGAAAGTTGCAAAGTGGTGCAACTTTTATTCTACAACTTGTGTGACTAAAAAAATTGTTTCAACGTGTTCGGTTGGGTACATTTACACTAGGAATGGTCCACTTTCACATCCAAACATGTTGAATCACTTTGAGCTACATTCAACTGGAAGAATCCCTTAAGAGTCCAAAGTGTAAAATGACTACAAACTTCAACATCTTGTTACTCAGATACCATGACACTTAGAAACTTCCCATCTAAGCCTATGGGATCACATTGGGCCCCTTTACAATAAAATCTCTTAGTTTTCGCTATCTCAGAGGTTTTTTCCCATGGTGGCAAATTTTCACTTGGGAAAAAAAATATCAAATGCAAGTAGTTGAAAGTTGCAAAGTGGTGCAAATTTAATTTTGTAACTCGTGTGACCAAACGAACTGTTCCAACGCGTTTAGGTGGGTACGTTTATACTAGGAATGGTACTCTTTCACACCTAAAAATGCTAAATCACTTTGAACTACATTCAACTAACATAATCCCTTAAGAGTCCAAAGTGCAAAATGACTGAAAAATTCAGCACGCTAGTACTCATATACTGTGATGCTTAGAAACTTTTTGTCTGAGCCTATATGATCATGTTGGGACCCTCTATAATAACTTCTCTTGGTTCTTTCTATCTCAGAGGGTTTTTCCTGTGGTGGCGAATTTTCACTTGGGGAAAAAGTTATCAAATGCGAGTAGTTGAAAGTTGCAAAGCGGTGCAACTTTCGTTTTGCAACTCATGTGACCAAATGAACTGTTCCAATGCATCTGGATAGGTACGTTTATACTAGGCATGGTCCTCTTTTGCACCCAAACATGCTGAATTGATCTTAGCTACATTCAATCGACAAAATCCCTTAACAGTCCAAAGTGCAAAATGGCTGCAAAATTTAACATGTTGTTAGTTAGATACCATGATGCTTAAAAAAATTTCATTTAAGCCTATGGGATTGTGTTGGACCCCTCTACAATAACTTCTCTCAGTTTTCGCTATCTCAAAAGTGTTTTCCCGTGGTGGCAACTTTTCGCTTGGGGAAAAATTTGTCAAATGCAAGTAGTTGAAAGTTACAAAGTGGTGCAACTTTTGTTATGAAACTTGTGTGACCAAAAAAATTGTTCCAATGTGTCTAGGTGGATACGTTTATGCTAGGCATGGTCCTCTTTTGCACCCAAACACACTGAATCGCTCTGAGCTACATTCAAAAAGTAGAATCCCTTAAGAGTCCAAAGTGCAAAATGACTACAAACTTTTGCATGTTGCTACTTGGATACCATGATGCTTAAAAAGTTATCATCTAAGCCTATTAGATTGTGTTGGGCCTCTCTACAATAACCTCTCTCGGTTTTCACTATCTTGAAGGCATTTTCCCATGGTGGCGACTTTTCGCTTGAGAAAAAAGTTGTTAAATGCAAGTAGTGCAAAGTTGCAAAGTGGTGCAACTTTTGTTCTACAATTCATGTGATCAAAAAAACTATTATGACACTTCTGAGTGGGTACATTTATGTAAGGCACAGTCCTCATTCGCACCCAAACACGTCAAATCAATCTGAGTTACATTCAATCGATTGAATCACTTAAGAGTCTGAATTGCAGTTGTTGTCACCAAATAGTGCACCCTTGTTGAGATGCAAAACTCAACCTACTAGTGAAACATTGGATCTGGATATTCAATATCTATGACATATGGTTTTTTTGTGCTCTAGAGTTATAAAACATCATGTGATAGCAATTATAGGACCATGTTTCTCAATGATTTGTCATGTTATTTCATGCATAGAAAATGGAAGGAGGTTTTTTAACTTATTTAAATGATGAATATGGGAGAAATTTGATAACTGCACATGGGTGATGCATCCATAAATCAAATTTATATTGTTGTTCATACACATCTAATATCTTTAGAATATCATTAAAACTAGCTTGTGCATTGATTTCATTTAATGAGATGTCAAGTGTTGTGATATTAGCAAATGCAAATAAATTTTGTTGGTTGGATCAACAACTATCATGTGTTTTGATGCATGTTCATACAAGTTTATAGAGGTATATATATATTCCTCTAAGGTTTGAAACATCCACTTGTTCTATAAATGAAAATGCAATGATTGCTAAGCTTTAGAATTAGAACCATTAGTTGTTGGATGCCAATCTCAGCCATGAATCAAAAGTAATACATTTTTCTATGATATTTTTTTATGGGAAGGAGCTCTTACACTTCATTTGAAACCTTTTGGAGTTAAAGTCCTTGCCACCAAACAATAATAGAACTCAAAAAGCATGGAGCATACACACAAATACATGAAGTATACACATGAATCATGAAGAATACACATTAACACATGAATTATACATTGGAAGCATGAAGCATACACGTGAATACACACAATATATGTGAAGTATACATGTGATTAAGTGAAGCATACATGTGAATAAGTGAAGCACAAGTAATTGAAGCATTGCAAAGGATACAAACCACCAGGAATGAAGCTTATTTACACAATACACATTAGATGGAGCTTATTGAGAAATCGACAGTAGTTAATTAAGCATTAGATGTAAACAAAATCCATTCCTACAACATTCAAGCATACAATTAATACAATATGCATGATAACATCATTCAAGAATGGCAGTAGCAAAATAAGGTTTTCTTTAATAAAAAAACCATAAGGCTATAAAATGATACATATTGATAAAAATATATACAATATATCCAAAAAAGCCATATAGGCTTAGTAAAAAAGAGTCATATGGACATAAAATGTCACATGTATATCGATAGTACAAAACATATGTTCCAAAATGCCACATAGGAATACAACAAAAGACCCTAATACATAGTCATTTCCCTCTAGGGGAAGGAAAAAGATCTCGTGCTGCCTTCAAAATTTAGCTGGATGGAGTGCCTGTTGGTTCTCTTGTCTTTCGAACACGCTCACTAGACCTCCTCTCTTCACTCTAGACCTTCAATTGATACAATAAAAAGTAAAGATGTTAATACATAGAAATTGAATTATGGAATGACATATAACAAAATATAATCACTTACTGCATACATATAGTCATCATGCACATTTAAAACATTACCACGTCCACGATCTGGAGTGACAACCACCTGTATCAATTATCAAGATAGAAATTAAACTACATAAAAGTATCATTAAAATTTTCTATTTAATAGACCATAAAATAAAAAATATAATGTCAAACCAACTAATTTGTTGCATACCTCTCTCAATGTATCAGAATTGGCTATTGCTGCAACAACTCCATGGTCCATCGTGCCACCAACATCACTAGGGTTGTCTGATGTCAACAACTGCAAATGACACAACATATCTAACAATAATATAAAGAAGTTCACGTAGTCCCTTTATAACTATCATAAATGAAAGAGTAAATGGTTGGCCTCAGTTGAGACTACAGTATAGTGCTTATAGATCATAGAAGGGTGGAAGTACTAAGTCCACTGGGATAGTCTAAACTATTGCAAATGCAAAAGTTCAGTGCTCATTGATATTCGTATTGCATATGTTGATGAACTAATGTTAATGAGGGCATGTTGTCAACATAGTGATAATGCCACAATGAAGTTCACATGAATGAAGTGAGGATTACTATGTTACTAGCAGCTTTCAAAGGGATAATGGAACATATGATGAATTAGGACATGCCTAGGGTATTACTATAGCACATGAAGTTGGTTGTTGAGGTGTGCAATAGTAATGGAGAAGACAACTTTGGTCAATAATGAGTGGAAGGAAATATTTCTTCTAACAGTGTATAGGATAAAATTTGGATGGAGGTGCTATAGCATAGAAGGGATAAAGAGACAATACCAATAGGGGATAATGGAACATATGGTTAAATAATAGAGGGTACAATGGGGTGGGATTTGAATGCAATAATGGAACATGGGATAGACTATAATATATTAATGGGATGGGCTAGGATGGGATAACAAAATATAGCGTGAACTATTAGAGGTTAATGGGATGGGATTAGGAGGGAAGAAAGGAACATAAGGTGAATTAGGGAAAGATAGTGGGACAAGACCAAGAGGAGATAATGGAACATAAGGTGAAATAAGAGAGGGTAATGGGATGGGAATAAAAGGGGTTAATGAAAGATAGGATGGACTAGTATAGATTGATGGGATGGGCTAGGAAGGGATAACAAAATATAGGGTGTAAAATTAGAGGTTAATGGGATGCAATTAGTAGGGAATAATGCAACAAAGGGTGAATTAGGAGGTGTCTAGGGTTTGGATATAGTACATGAAGTGTGAACTTGACCTGTGTGTAGTAATAATAGAGAAGAGTTATCTAGGATGAAATGTGGATAAAGATGGTATAACATAGAATGGATAAAGGAACATAGGGTGGAACATAGGGGATCATGGAACATCTAGGGTGAAATAATAATGGGTACAATAAGATGGGAGTAGAAGGGAATAATGACACATAGGATGGACTAGAAGATATTAGTGTGATGGGCTAGGAGGGGATAATGGAAAATAAGGTGAACTATTAAATGTTAATGGGATGGGATTAGGAAGGAATAAAGGAACAAAAAGTGAATTAGGAGAAGATAATGTGACATGATCAAGAGGGGATGATGTAACATAGAATGGACTAGTAGAGATTATTTTAGGATGGGATACTAAAATATTTTTATGGCGAACAACACTAGAGGTTAATGGGAAGTAATTAGGAGGGAATATTAGACCATAAAGTGAATTAGGTGGTGTCTAAGGTTTGAATATAGGACATGAAGTGGGAAATTGAAATGTGTAGTAATAATATATTAGAGATTTGGTCAATAATGAGTAGAAGGAAAGGTTTCTTGTAATGATATGTGTATAAGATGAAATATGGAGGAAGGTGGTATAATATATAAGGTGTTAAAGATTGGGATATGTGATATAAAATGGTTAAAATATGTGTGATGAAAGGAATGGAAGAATGAGATGGACATTGAATGGTAAATATAATTAGGATCTCACAAGACCAACCAATTTTTGTGTTTCTCATCAATTTTTTAGATTTGTATATGAAAAATTATGAAAACTAGCTAACATTGTTTTACAACACCATTAATGAATAAAGGCTACTCGAGTGTAAGTTGTTTGAGGAAATGAATTGTGAGGTGTGGAGGTCGAAGGTCCACTAGCAAACTATTTGACATCCAAAGTATGTTATGAGACAAACATTCAAATATAGCATTCAACTATTCAAATGCAATAATAATATCTTTAATACTAGTTGCATACTAGTGGACTCAACATCAAGAACGAATAAGGGTTTGTAGGAATGGAGCATGTCTCATGAACACTTCGACCCTGAAATTTCATCATATATCAAAATTCTACTAATTTAGTTATTCTTAAATTTCAAAATATAATTTAATAAACAACATTAAATGAACTTGCTAGATTTTACTTGAGCGTCAATGTTGAATGTATTATTTAGCAAATCATCTGTGAAAGCCATCACCTCTACAACTGATGTAGGCTATGTAGCTGCATCCTGAGCACTCAGATACTCGTACATGTAAACAACACCACAAGCGCCACAATGGTGGGGTGGAGCTCAGGGCC
The DNA here is from genome assembly GCA_007258455.2 of Sequoia sempervirens. Lineage (NCBI taxonomy): Eukaryota > Viridiplantae > Streptophyta > Pinopsida > Cupressales > Cupressaceae > Sequoia > Sequoia sempervirens. The sequence goes on along the minus strand of VDFB02058242.1, from coordinate 224,289,880 downwards.
TACACGTCTCCTCCACATTAAGCTCTATTAGAGGCCTCACACACTGTAAAATGGTCTAGGTGAGTGAGCTAATCAACTCTAGCATGTCCACCTCTACACTATCGTTAACAATGGAAAAAACAATGACATGCTCCACCATGGGTTTGGCCAAGGGTCTAGGTGCCAATTGTGGATTACGTTGTGCAACAGTTCTATCATGTGTGGAGCCCCCACCTCTACCCTAAAAGTCTAAGATGTCAAATCAATTTGGCATCTTATTGAGGAAAAACTTACAATAGAGTTTCCTCAAAAAGTATTGTGGCACCTCATGGTTATTGCATGGAGGTTGGTCAAATACCATCCACCACCACTCCAAAAATTTATTTTTAATTAACTCATGGTGGCACCAATAGACAAGGAACCTCCTGCATGCATGAGACAAAGGTGCATTGGTTCTTGGGTCTGTAAATAGGGCACACAAGTTAGCTTTGCTAATTTTTTGTTTTTTCACATCTACATATGACAAACCCTAGCATAAAATTATCTCATCTCATGCCTCTTATTTGACCAAAAATTCATTTTCTCGCTCATTTCTCTTGCATGAGATACAATTGACTTCAATGATTTGACAATCCCCTCTCCTATAAGGGTGGGTTTCGACATGCTCGGTTAATCTTCCAATTAATTGTTCAATGTCTCTTTTATTGTTTTCAATTTGATTTAGAATATTTTCTTGTGTTCCTTGAGGATTCCTATGAATTGATGGAGGCATTTCAGGTTGTTCTTATATAGGAGTATCTTCGTGAGGCGATGATTGTGAATTCTCAATGTTTTGAGGTGGAGATTCATTCCCTAAGAATAAGAAAAAAGTTTTATTATAAAAACCTATTTCAATATGCATTCTAAATCAATTCAAAATAAATAGAATAAAAATACACACCTCTTCACAATCTTCAACCTCTCTAACATGTTGGCGGCATCCTCGTGAAGAATTGCAAGCTAAGAGTGCAAAAAATAGAAGATATTTGGCGAGTGCAAGTTGCAGTGCTGAAATCCTCCAAGCCAAGCCGTGGGTTGAAATGAAAATGAGGTTTGAAATGTGTTTATTGCTTTTAATTAACTTTTGCATTTGGCATGTGCCAAATTACTTTTGCATTTTTCACACACCAAATGACTTAATTTCATTTGGCATGTGCCAAATTTGGCGCTCTCCAAATGCTCAATTTGGACTTTTTTTGCAATTTTTTCCAATTTGGCATCAAAATTGTGTCACATTGCACATACCCCCTAGGCACTATGTATACACTTATATGCAATAATTTTGAAAAGCTTTGTGTATATGGAAAAAGCTAGTAAGTATATGCTAAGCCTAGACCTAGAAAGTAGTACAAAACTATTCATATAGTATGGAATAGATTTGGCCATATAGATTGTGTACAATCATACAAAATTCTATACAAGAAAAAAAATTGGATGTGCTGCAAGACACAAAAAAAGTTATTGTAAGAAAAATATATTGAATTGTATGCTAAAAGTCATCTCTTGAGTCCTTTAGATGTAACTTTGACCATTATTTTTCCCCCATTAGTCTCTATAAAAAAATGGTCACCAAAATCCAATTAGAAAGGAATTGAGGACTTGCAAGAATAGTTAGCCAAAAACCACTATAAAGCATAAAACACATAATGGAGTTAGAAAAAGGGGTATAAAATACCTAATAGAGTTGCTAAAATGTAAGCACTAGTTTGAAAATTTAAATTAGTAAACAAAAGAAAATAAAAAGCTCCCTATTTCACACTAAAGAAAACCTTAGGTAAAGGATGCAAAGGAATTCAAACAAAATGAAATAGACCATATATTACCAGAAAATTTATAGCAAGTGATTGAAATGTGGACGCTTTTGTGCACAAAAGATACCTATTTTTAAACCATATAGTTAACATAAATGAAATGGATGAAATGTATAAGAATGTACCTAAATTAATATGTTTTTGGGAGAGACAATGGAAGGTGGATATATGATGAAAAGATCAATGGTGGATGATGAATGAGAAGACTTCTCTAGGATTGAGGAGAGAATGGAGAGTCATGATGAAGGTTGTTGAAATGTGAATTGCGAAGATGCATTTACCAAATATAGTAAGTTATTGCAACCATAGGGAATGTGGGGACAAGTGCATTTAGGACCCCTTTATTCTTGGAATTTGGTGGAGAGAATATAACCATTAATTGAATAATTTAAAAAAATAAAAAATTTAGACATGTGAGATGGAAAATAGGGGTAATTATTTAATTATGTGTGAGGGAAAAGGGTCTAATTAAAGAATAGGATTATCTAATTAGCTAGGGTAGATTAGGCGAAGTGGATTAACTAGATAATGCAATTATTTAGTCGATTGGGACAAGGGTGTACTAGGAAAATATTAGGTTTCTACACTTTCCACATCCTTGTTACACCAATTTGATAATGAATTCTTGAATTTGTATTCTTGAAACCACTCTAACGAGCTAAGAAAATTAAGATATTAATGGTATAGCATGCATGGGAGCTACATTTTTTAATAAAAAAAGTAAATGTGTAGAGAAACTAGAGTTGGATAACACAAATGAAAGTCTATTCATATAAATTGAACTTTGATTAATAAGTCTTCTTTGTTCATTTGAAACTCTTTGATCATGCATTCATTTGGTACAAATCATATGTTACCTCCTTACAACTAAAATTGATTTCCCCAATTCCCAAGGAAGAATTCTATTATATTATGAAAATAAAAATCAATTCAATAAAAAATTACTAAAGCACAAAGTAAAAATATGAAAAACTATACAAATATATTTTATTAAAAAAATTATTTTTATTAAAAATATAATAAAATAATACAAATAAAGTACTCGAGGAACTATTTAATTAGCTAAGAAAATTATTTTAAACCTCAAACTATTGGTGAAGCATGAATATAAGCCCATTATATCTAGAAAAACAAGAAGTACTCTTATCAACAAAGAAAACAAAGTAAGGGAAAACAAAAAAAAGGCTATAGCTTTAGACAATATTTTATAGGATATATTCATAGAGGTAACACACTACCATCCAAAATTATCTTTAGATATAAGCTCAATAATTCCCTGGTTGATGAATGATTCCAAGAAGCTGTCTCAAAGGTTTTATAATAAATTGACCTGAAAAGTCTTTTATGTTAGGTGGTCACATGGCCTTGAAGATATAAGGTGGAGGCCATCCATCCTAAAGATATTTTTATTGGCTATGGAGTGGAGGGCCTAGATTGCACCATATTCGAATATTTCAAATACTCGATGGGGCCAAGATAAAAGTGAGAAACAAGACTAGGTAAAAGATGCTACCAACCCTCCTTGGGTGTATTTTTCCTATTTTTTCTATGTTCTGAGTTGGCCATGGCTATGGGGTTTTATTTAATTTTATGTTGTTAAAGGTGGCTGATTTGGTCCAAGACAATTATTTATTTGTAAGTGAAAATAAATTATAAATCAATATTGACAGTTTGTTTAGTGAAGAAATATGAAAGTTAAGTATGAACCTTTGTTTATGGATGGAGATAGGAATAGAGAAGAAAGAATCGAGATCAGAGAGTTGAGGTCAAATTGGATTTTTGAGGGTCTAGAAAGAGTTGCAAGGGAGTTTTTAAAGGTCAAACAGAGAGTTAGTTGTATAGGCTATACAACATTAATAGTGCGAGAGTGGGCTAGACTACAAACATATAGAAAGGGATTGCTTTCTCCAAGGCAGATCTCTCATATACAATTCACTCATGCTTGTAGATTCAATTCATCCATGAACTCTTCCTCATCCCTTCAATAAATTGTAGAATACGATGCTTTCAATGGAGTTGCACCTGCACACCTAAAAAGTAAATCAATCACATCTCCAAGATCGTTTGATGTCTTCATCAACCATCAAGGCCCAGATGTGAAGTAGACTTTGGCAAGCTTCAACTTCACAACTTTCATATAAATTTGGGTTGAAGGAATTTATTGATTCTGAAGAGATGGAACTGGGTGAAGCTTTTCCTTCTACCATTCATGATGCCATATTCTCTAAAAGACATGCCGAGTTTGCATGGTGTTTAGCTGAGCGTGATCTCATGCTCCAAATTAAATGTAACATAATTCTTGTATTTTATGATGTGGCCCCTTTACACCTGTGCTACATTAAAACAAGAGCGTATTCAGAGTCATTTTCCAAGCATAAAGAGAAGGGTAGGTACCTGAACAAGCTTCAATAGTGGAAAGGAACCCTTCACACTATTTCTTTTATCTCTAGCTATGAACTAAATGAGCATAATCAGTAAGTCTATATATTTTTGTTTGTAATCTAATTGTGTTGTAAGTCTCTGTTTCTTTTATTTTCTTATACGTGATATTTTTAAAAGTTTCCTATAAACAATTTGTGTTGGTAAATCCTTAGATGCCTTCCAATTATATAGAATTTAAAATTGAAGAAATATTGGTAGACAACATAAAAACATTACAGTTCTATTGAGCATTTCATAGATCCATTAGGATTCAAATCTAGGACCTTCCATTTGTTGTTGGAGTGTTCTAACACTGAGCTACTGATCCTTTTAAGATCAACCCATTTTTTTATCCTTTTAGGATCAACCCATCTTTGACCCGGGTGTGATTTATTACCAACAGCCTTTAAACAAACACCCCTCTAAACCACATTAGATGCTTCAAACTCCACAAATTTAAAAAATTCAAAATTTAAGAGTGATAAACTCTTACATGCCACTTCTTAGATTGGCATAAGAACTTGAAGTGGACGCCCAAAAATTTAACAATTTGAACTCATCTCATTCTAAATTACCATCTTTAATATTCCTAATCTAATTAACCAATTTTTCAAAGCTGATTGGTTTCCCTTATTGTGGTTTTGCCTTGGAAATTTTTAGTGATGTGGAGAAGCTATTTAAAATAGCAATGTCAGCTATCCTAAAAGAGGTTAAAAAGACACACCTTCTAGAAGTTAAATTCCAGTAGGGCTTGATGAACTAGTAGAAGATTTTGAAAGGTGGTGCTGCCTCAACGCTAAGGAGAGTGGCAACATCCTTGGCATTTACGAAATGGGTGGATCTGGAAAAACAACTCTTGCCAAAGAAGTGTATAACCGCAAGTGTTCAGAATATAAAACATCTTGTTTTTTATTTGACATGAGAGAAACATATGCCAAAAGTGAGACACCCTCCATTCAAACTAAGCTTCTAAAAGATCTCGTTTAGGAGAACCATTCCAAATTTTGTAGTCAAGAGGAAGAAAAAAATTATCTCAAAAATTGTTTAGGAAATGTAAGAGAGGGGGACCAACCACGTCAAGGCCCCAGGTCATAGAGAGTTGAGAGTGGAAGGCTTCCCTAACTTACCTCACTCTAAAGGGGTGTTTGAAATGAGGGATGAGAATGATGAGGACTATAAAGTCTTAAAATCACTTTGCAGACCCGAACCTTAGTTTGGGCTAGGAAAACTGACTTTTTGGAGTCGGTTCTATGCCTCAAACAATTCTCTGTCTGAGGATAGCAATGCAATTTTGGGACATCAACACAGTGCACTAGCATGTCTCGAGCACACTGGCATCCGTATGGCTAGACAATAGTGAACATAGTAAAACTGTCAAAAAAACCTACTAATAGCCTAGCTAGTTCAATCTAGATGGTAAAAACAAAATGAGCAAATATGTAAAGTAGATACTCAAATGATAAAGTAGATAAACCAAAACTAAGGTGACAAAGATAATCTCACAAAAGTGTATGTTCGCCAGCTAGCTCCAAATGCATGTCCACCTACACATAGGAAAGAGGGGAAATTTGTTGGGGCTGTATAAGGGTCTGCCTCAGTCAAACCCCCATTATGGTGTTTGCACCTCCACAGATAGCCAAATAGAAATGATGGAGAAATGTATGATAAAGAAGTAAAGAAAGTAAGTACAAAAATAACACTACAAAATAATATATAGCTACTCCACCAAATTGTAAAGGAGAGGAGTGAAAACGTTACCACCTCCACCAAGAGATCATTAGCTAATGATGGAGAAAGAGAGATTGAACAATCACTTCAACCTTGGCTATGATGAAGGGAGGTGTTGTAAAACCTTAAGCCCCTACTGCAATCACTTCCTTCACACTTGCTTTATGGAGTTGATAGAGTGTTGTTACTACAATGGAGTGCTAAACTATTGTTTGAGAATGGAGAATGCCAAGAGAATGAATTTGAATGCTTAGAGGATGCAAAAAGAGATGGATTGAATGAAGAATGGAAGAATTTGAAGGAGAAGAGGGAAGAATCTACCATTTTTGGGGTCAGTTGGTTGAAGAGGGGCACTACAAATTGTTCCTAATGGGAAGTTTAATGCCTCTTCCAACTTGAAATCCAGGAATCTGTCAAGGATGTAAGTGCACCACGCGGATGTGTGTGCGCCACGTGCACATCCCTGACAAATATTCTTCTATCGACATAAAGGAAAGATTCCAAGTGGAAGGAAGTCATCCAACTGATATAGAATTTTGACTTCAAATTTGGCTTTCTAAGGTGAGGATGTGTAAAAGGGGAATTTTTGTAAGGGGTGAAAATTTGCTCCTATACATTTTTCCCGCACTTTAGTGAGCACGAATACTGATGAGTGCTTCTATAAAGTAGATCGAAGAGTGAATAAGGTTAGAAATTTATACCTGAACCATTAAGGAAGCATACTGCAATCTGGCAAGCTCGAAAGCATAGGGTAAGCAAAGGACACCATAGCCCCGTAGAACTATGAAGCTATAGAATGAAAGCGTCTTATAGGCCCGTAGACCTGTAAGGAGGTGACCCCCAAGATCTCTCACATGAAGGAAGCCCAGAAAAGTGTCTTATAGACCCACAGACTTGTAAGGAAGGTATCCTCCAAGATCTCTCACATGAAGGAAACCCAGAAAAGAAACTTCCAAACCCACAAACCTATAAGAAAGGTATCCTCCAAGATCTCTCACATGAAGGAAACCCAGAAAGCACCTTACAGACTTGCAGACCTATAAGGAAGGTATCCTCCAAGATCTCACATGAAGGAAACCTTGAAAAGTGTCTTACAGGACCACAAACTTGCAAGGAGGCATCCCCTAAGATCTCTCACATGGAGGAAACCCAAAAAAGGAGACTCCACAGAGTCAGAGAGTGGCTTCATAGGCACACCTACAAAGTGACATGCTTACCCATAGATAGAACATTTCCAAAAGTGGCCACATAGGCAAGTAAGCAAACAATCATGCAGACCTTCAACAATTTGAAAAACTTTCAAAGGGGTCCCTCAAGAACCTGACATAAAGAAGGGGTCCACTCAAGGGATGCACTATTCGAAAGTATGAAAGAGATGTTCTTTCTCAAATCGATTTGACACCAAGGAATCCTTTCGAAAGATGTTCACTTCATCAAGGAATTCGAAAGGAAGAAGTTGCCCTCTTGCAAGGGGAAGTTCAAAGCTACTCCCACCTCGAAGGGAAGGTTCTAAAGTTATTTCTTTGCAAAACCATGATGAAGGAAACACGTTCCATTAGGGGTCTAGGTCGAGAATACAATTCTTGAAAAATGCTTGCAAAGATTTTTGAGAAAAGATTCGTTGGCAACGAATACATTTTCTAAAAATCAAAGTATTGAATAGAAATGACATTGTCACACATGAAAGGGACAACTCAAGAAAAGAAGAGAGAAAGATAAAAGAAAAGCAAAAAATAAAATGAACACAAACAAAGGGAACAAGGGTGATATGATATTTTGGGGTGATATGCATATATATATATATATGCATATATATATAAGTATAATAATAGTATATAAAATGAACTGTCATCAACCCCCTACTCTATCAGACCATGTGAAGAATGCATGAGAAGACAAAGTAAAAATAAAAAATTGGGTCAACATGGAAGGAAAGCCTAAATTCCCCCAACACCTTGCATCATCCCCAATTTGCCAAAAATAAATCACAAACATCGAAGAATGATGATACAAATAGAAGAAGGTTTACGACAAAAAAACCATGCTTGTATCCAAGAACCAACAAAGGTGACAAGGGTCATCCAGGAACACATAGCATGATCACGGGGGAAACACATCACAACACACACACATCTAATCTAAAGATAAAGAAGGGGCCTCCCCTTAACACTGATCGACCAAGAGGTCATCCGCTCCCCACTCTAGATCTTCATAAGAGAAAGGAGGACAAGCCTGCAGTGGTGGAATGTTAAGAGGAGGAGCTTCCAATCCTCCCACAACAAGGGCTAAGGAAGAAGGTCCTACAAGGTCTTCTCCACTATGCTCTTGTGGAGTTGGAGCTATGATCAACGATTTTGTGAAGATTGTTGAAAAGGATAGAACTTCATCCAGAGAGTTAAACATGCACTTCAATAGAGTACCATGTTGTACTTCAACAGATGGAGAAGGCTGTGCCCAGGATTCACCATTAGGCTCACCAAGTGACTCAAGAGAAATGATGAACTCAGGGGAAGTCAGGGTTGGTTCCATCACTAGGATAGAATAGGCCAGTGCAGGACCACCTTTCAGAGAAGGAGAGCTCTTCTTGTGTCCTTCATTGCTGGAAGGACCACCCTCCACCTTCTAGTTCATCGGGGGATGTGAACTCCCCACAGACAAGGTGAGAGGTGAAAATGAAGAGGAGGAGAAAATCACAACAGATACTACCAAAGTGTTCAACATATCCACGGGCTTTGGGAAAGGAGGGACGTCCATAAGAGACATCAACAAGGGTGACTCGGCTGAAGGAGAAATGAACACTTGCACCTTCTTGGGGTCAGGTGCATTCATACTCATAGCAGAAGCTAAGAGTGGAACTAAACTAGATTGGATGAAAGAAGAGGGGAGGAGAGAGAAGGACACATTAGGAGGCCTTGAAGTAGGGGCATTCATCTCTTCTTCCTTCGTCAACAAGGTGGTTTTCTCAACTGCGAGATCCTTTCGCCAGCACTTGTGCTCACACACAAGGTAGTTTCTATGACTCTTCAAACCAGAGTCTGGAGGTTGTGATGGGATGGAGGGCTCGTGCTCAGCCATAGGAGTTTCCTCCATAACTGTTTCCAGTGGAGGGACAGGCTCTTGAATGGGAGCAGGAGGAACATCTTGAGAAGTAGCAGGGGGAGTGGGTTTTAATGCCTCAACAATGGGCCTCTTCTTGTTTATTGCTTTGGGAGAAAAAGCAGTAAGAGGCCATGGAGGCCAAGACATAAGAAATTCCTGACGGAGACCTTTCTTCCTACAATAATGAATGGGCCTAAGCTCCATGGGAAGAACAAGAAGCTCAAACACGGAACGGTTGGGCTTTTACCGAGCAAGCACCATAGGATTCTCTCACAGACACAAAAAAAAATTTGATGGCACCACAACAAGGCGAGAAGGAGCATCAGACTAAACAATGGAAGAGGAAGAAGGAGAATCTCAGGACCACTTCTCTTCTTCCCTCCTACATGCCTTGGCGACATCACTATCGACTTTTAAGCAAGCCCTATGTGAAACAACATAAGGTGGTGGAGGGTATCTCACTCTCAACATTAAGTGCCCTCTCTTGTAATTTTGATGAGTTCAGGAAAAAAGGTCCTTCCTAAGCAAAAGAGGACCAACAGGGGTAGGCCAAGAGTAATCCAAGGAGTAACCACCATGAGCAACTGGTGGTTTATAACCAGTGTCATGAATTAGATGCATATAACCCTTGTGGATAAATTTTAGACATTTATGCACAACCGAGGGTACGACATTCATAGCTACTAACCAAGGGATACCCAAATTTACTCTAAAGAGTTTAGATCCAAGGATTATGTCGAACAAAAGATTCACAGATTTAGGTCCAACCAAAACTGGCAGGACAATACAACCTAGAGGAGGTATGGAAAGTCCGTCATACATGCGGATGGTGTTCATAGGTGCATCGTACCCATTTGTATGTAAAAATTTGATTAGCATGATCTCCTCATTTATGATGTTTACTTAAGATGTTGGATCAACGCGAATAGGTCTGCTACGGTGTTTCTGTTAATTCACGTGGGGATACAGGGAAGAGAGGGCTCCCTATTAAAGTCCATTGGCAGATCTCGTGAGGTGAAGGTTATACCAGTACCCCTGCTCACAATTTGTGCAAAGGGAATAGGTTGATGTAGGAAAGAGGCCATCGCATGCACTAAATGACACTCTCACCAAGCCCCCCAAAGGTTGCAAGATAGGACAGTGACCCAACTAAGGTTTTTTTGTGCAACACTTTTAGAACCTTCTAACTATGCCTAGTAGGGGTTGTAGGTTGGGTTGTGAGGCAAGGAGCCCCACAACGCTCCTAGAATACGAGGAAAGGGTCTTTTAGTATCACAAAATGAAACCAAAATGGTTCACATTAGGTTCACCAAAAATGTAAGACAGGGGGACCAACCACATCAAGGCCCCACGTCACAGAGAGTCGAGAGCAGAAGGCTGCCCTAACTTACCTCACTCTAAAGGGGTGTTTGAAATGAGGGACAAGAATGATGAGCACTATAAAGTTCTTAAATCACTCTACAAACTCAAACCTCAGTTTGGGCTAGGTGAGCCAACTTTTTGGAGTTGATTTTGTGCCTCAGATAGCTCTCTATTTGAGGATGATAGTGTAATTCTGGGACATCAGCGTGGTGCACTGGCGTCTCTCAAGCGCACTAGAATCCGTATAGCTATACAATAGTGAACACAGTAAAATTGCCAAAAATACCTACTAACAACCTAGCTAGTTCAATCTAGATGGTAAAAATAGAATGAGAAAATATGCAAATTAGATAGTGAAATGATAAAGTAGATAAACTAGGACTAAGGTGACAAAGATAATCTCATAAAATTGTCTATTCGCTAGCTAGCTCCAAATGCATGTCCACCAACACACAGGAGAGAGGGGAAATTTGTTGGGGTTGTATAGGGGTCTACCTCAGTTAGACCCCCATTTTGGTGTTTCCACCTCCATAGACATCGAAATAGCAATGATGGAGAAATGTATGATAAAGAAGTAAAGAAATTAAGTACACAAATAACACTACAAAACAGTATATAGCTACTCAACCAAATCATAAAGGAGAGGAGTGAAAACGTTACCACCTCCACCAAGAGATCATTAGCTAATGATGGAGAAAGAAAGCTTGAACAATCACTATAGCCTCAGTTGCGATGAAGGGAGGTGTTGTAAAACCTCAAGCCCCTACTGCAATGGCTTGCTTCACACTTGTTTAATGGAGTTGACAAAGTGTTTTTGTTGGAATGGAGTGCTAAACTGTTGTTTGAGAATGGAGAATGCCAAGAGAATGAAGTTGAATGCTTAGAGGATGCAGAAAGAGATGGATTGAATGAAGAATGGAAGAATTTGAAGGAGAAGAAGGAAAAATCTACCATTTTCGGGGACGGTTGGTTGAAGAGGGGTGTTACAAATCATTCCCAATGGGAAGCGTAACACCTTTTCCAGCTTCAGATGCAAGAATTTGTTAGGGTGTAAGCGTGTTGCACAAACATCTGCGTGTCGCGTGTGCGTCCCTGACAAATATTCTTCTACCGACACAAAGGACATATGCCAAGTGGAAGGAATTCAACTAGCTGATGTGGAATTTTGACTTCAGATTTGGTTTTCTAAGGAGAGGATGTGTAAAAGGGAAATTTTCATAAGGGATGCAAATTCGTTCCTATACAGGAAAAAAGGGTTCTTTCCTAAGATTTTTAATAGTTGTGGATGATATTGATCATCCATATCAATTAGGTGCTCTATCAGTTATGGATATTGTGAATACAAATAGTTTGACAATTGTCACAACCCATGATGAGATTGTCCTAGTGCAAGCTTGAATTACTGCTTGTTATAAGGTGAAAGAAATGAATCCAATGCATAGTAGGCAGATCTTTTTGTTGGCATGCATTTGGCCACCTAGATCCTACCCCAAGATATTAGGATCTCGTGGAGAGTTTTGTTAAAATGTGTGGGGGTTTTCCTTTGTCCCTCCAAGTGATCGGTCAGCTTGTTTTTGGTAGGAATGAAAAGCAATATTGGGAGTTAACATTGGATAAAGTAAGTAAGACCCTTCCAGGGGACATTAAGCAAATTCTTCGAATAAGCTTTGAGACATTGGATAGAGAACAACAATTTTTTATGGATATCACATGTTTATTTATTGGTAAAGAGAAAAATATGGGAGGGATCTGGATGGCGTGTTGAACACTCAATTCAAATGTTAAAAGAAAAGTGCCTTGTTGAAGATGAAACCACCATTTATAGGTTTAAATTGAGAATGCACGACCACCTCCATGATTTGGGACAAGAAATGGCAGATGAATTGAACCTTCCTCCTCGCATTTGGTGTCTTCACTATCTCATAACTTTTGTATGCATCTCTCTACCCTTGCTCTTACCAAATTTAAAGCATTTGGAACACATTTTTGAGTTTTCTAATAATTTAGTTTTCTTAACGATTGATACAAAAACTAGCATATTCAACGTTACATTGAGGACAACCTAAATTTCTAACATTTGCAAGAGGTCTCTAGTTTATGTTGTTCTCTTTATTTGTTTCTCGTTTTACTACAACACTGATTTGACTTTCATCCTTAAATTTGCAATAATAAGACAGATTTAAAAAAATCTTAGCCACCACCAAAGATCGTAGTTTCAGGAGTCTCAATTCAATTTTTGATAGGTCTATTAGATCCAAAATTACATATTTTTTGGGCAATAGAGATGACTGTTTTGAGACATCAACCGCTTTGTTATTGCTCAAGCTTGAATTCAATTGGCATTGGCACAAGAGCATTCCTTTGTGGATTCATCAACAAAATTTGCAGTGTTTCAAAATTAAGAGAGGAAATCTTAAAAGATTATGGTCAATAAATTCACAGGTATATTGTATTGTTCTTTATTAAAAAAAATTAGTCAAATTAATTTAAAACAGGAAGATGGCTGATGCATTTTAGAATAGCAATTGGGTGTTGTTTTGTCAACTGGTACAAATAAAAACAATTGACCAAAATACTTGCTTACATTTCAGGCAATGTTTGATTTGAAAAATTTGCTTCTTACTGAGACGACATCATTGGGCGATTTTAAAAAATCATTCAAAATGTTACCTGATTTGGAACTCTTAGCCTTGGAAGGAAGTTTGGCATACTGGATGGAGAAATTAGAAAGAGAATGGGGAATTCTATGTAGTTTGAAACATTTACTCTTAAGAAGGGGACTGGTAATTCAAACAAGGAAGTTATTGAAGTCCCTTAGAAAAATCACCAATCTTAGAATTTTAGCTTTGAGGGATTGCATATTAAGTGGAGATTTGGCTTTGAATAGTAGTGGATCAGAGTCAACTAGTTTTGTGTCTTCTCAAAACTGTTAATTTGTGTAGCTATGATAGGCGTCTCCATACCCAAGAATATTAATTAATTAATTAATTGATTTCTCTAGAGACTTCTAGAAGGTGGTTAGTTAGGGTTAGTTAGAGTCTAGATAATCTTAGCCATCGATTGAGATTAAATTGTGGCCATTGGTTGCTCAATGAGAACATTATAAAAGGGGATCAATGGGCATTTGGAGAACACACACTTGAGAAAGATTTGCAGTGAGACAAAATAGATTTGTAGTGATAGTAAGGGTGTAGTGATAGCGTTGGAGACAACAACAGTTGAATTTCAGTAGGAGAAATTGAGGGAAGAATTTTCAGAGAAGAAAATATTGTCGAAGCTCTGCCAGTAAGAGGAAAGTAGTTTATGTAACTCATGATTTGCTGAAGTTTAATAAAATTCTTCATCTGCTGAACTGGTTTTCCCTTCGGGGTTTTTCTAGGGACAATTTGTTCAAAAATATTGTGATTATTGTTTTGCATGTTTTCTTCTTTATTCCTATGATTTTATTTGTGAAATTGTAGTTGTGTTATTTTTCAATATTTGTTGTGAATTAATTTTCAGCAGTCAAATAATTTGTATAGATAGGAGATTAATAATCAATAATTGCAATAGAATTTTCACATGGTATCAGAGCTGATCTGGGGGTAGAAAAAGCTCAGTGCAGGCACATGAAGGAAAAATTGAGGGTTTATAAAACCCAGTTCGACTTCTTCAGAACTATTTGTTTTTTTTTTCTCATCTTTTTATATGGCCTCAACATGTTTAAAAGATCAGGTCAGATTGGATGGAGCCTCAAATTTTTGGTGTCTAGAAAGCCAAAATTTCTTTATTGCTGGAAGAGAATGGTATCAAGGAATATGTGACCAGTGTTGTAACTGTACCTATAAATCGAACACAACTCTTAGCATATAAGAAGGAAGATTCCAAGCTGAGGAGGCTAATCCTTGGTGGTGTTAAGGACCATATAGTTCTACATATCGCATAGTTAGATACAACAAAGAAGATGTGGGACACCATTCTGAATCTGTACCAAAATTCTACCACTAATTAGAAGCTGATTCTCAGAGAAAAGTTGAGGAATACTTAGATGAATAAGGGAGAAGATGTTATAAGTTACCTCACCAGACTTAGACTTGTCAAGGATGAGTTGGTAGCTATTGGAGATAAACCGGATGATGACAAGCTAGTACGGATAGCCCTAAATGGGTTTACTAAGTAGTGGGATGTCTTTTTTCAAGTTACTAATGGACAAGACACCTTACCAAGTTGGGATCAACTATGGAGTTATTTCACTCAAGAGGAGCTTAGACTAAGTCTTGTTAGTGGGACTAGTAGTAATAATCAGAAAAATGAGGTGGAATAGGAAAACATTTCCCTAGCAAGAAAAGGGAAAGGGAAGAAGGGGTCTAGCAAAGGATTAAATCCAAAAAGTGAGAAGGACTTTTCTAAGATCAAGTGCTATGGCTCTCATGAGTTTGGCCACTATGTCAGTGATTGTTTGCAAAGGAAGAAAAATGAAAAGAAAGTCAAGAAGCAGATGACAACTTCAACAAGTGTAGATGAGCTTTCTAGTAGAATGGAGGATGAGTTTGCACTCATAGCTTGTATGGTTAGCTCAACCTCACAAGGTGTTTGGTATATAGATAGTGGGGCGTTATTTCATCTAATAGGAGTTAGAGAGTACTTCTCCAGTTATAAGAAGGAGGACATTAGAATCCAAATTTCTATGGGGAACATGTCCAAACTCAATCCAGTTGGGAAAGGGACTGTTCTATTTTAGAGGGAGAATGACAAGTTGATTCCCATTCATGATGTATTGCATGTGTCAGGCTTGGGTATGAATCTGATTTTTGTATCTATCCCTCAAGATAAAGGCTACAATGTACTCTTTAGAGGGGCACATGTGTTAATAGAGCATAAGGTTTGGAAATCACCCATAGCTATTGGAGTTAGGAGCGGCCAACTTTACAGGTTGAAGTTTGATACTCATAAGACACTTATGAGCAACATTAATCCTAGAGATCAAGGAGAGCTATGGCATAGGAGGATGGGCTATATACTGTTATGCCTTGCATAACCACCCCACTTTGATCTGGATCAAAATGGGTCCCCCCTTTTTTTCTTTTTCTCTTTGGCCTTTGGTTTCTTTCCTTAGGCATTTTCCTTTCAAAGTTCTATCAGAGGCGGAACCGGGACCAATACCGGGCTTGGAAATTCCTTCCAAGTTCGGGTCTTATTCCTTCCCCGGTTCTGGTTCCGACAAACCTTGGTTTTCGTTTCTTTTGTTCTTTGTCAGAGTCGGGTTCGGGACCAAGTTCAGAATGTTGAACTTTCAAAAAGTTCCTCATTTTGGTCTCATTCTGAGTCCGACCCCGCCGTTTCTTTGCTCTTCGTTGGCCTTTGTTGGTTTGTGTCCTTTTCCTTGGGTGTTTTCTTTTCGGCCTTGGGAATTTTTTTTCTTGTGTTTTGGCAGACCCGGAACTGGAACAAAGTCCGAACTTGGAACTTCTTCCAAGCTCCCTTTCTTGTTCCTTCCCCGGCCCCAGTCTCACCGCTTTGGTCTTTTCTCCCTTGCGTGTCTTTTTGTGTTGTTTCGCTTGTCCCATTCTTTTCTTTTTGTTTCTTTTTACTGTGTTGTGGGGTTGTCCTCCCCATTTTTTGTTTCCTTTTGCTATGTCATGGGGTTGTCCTCCCCCTTTCCTTGTTTGTCTTTCTATTCCTTTCTTCCTCCTCTTTCGGATGACGCCGGAGGCGGGTTTGGAACGAAATCTAAACTCGAAACTTGGAGAAGTTTCTGGTTCAGATTTTGGTTCCAACCCCAGTTTTTCTCTGGCTTCGTCGGTGTTTTGTTCCCGTCCTTTGTGTTTTGGGTATTCTCACGGATGTAGATCCGGGACGGAGTATGAACTCGGGAATGTTGATTATTTCCCTGGCTTGTTCCCACCCTGACTCCGGTCCTAGTTCCGGTTCTCTTTTGGCCCCACCCCCGTTAGTTTTGAAGTCGGGGGATGTCATTTCTAGGTCATGTTTTGTCCCAATCCCAGATCTGCTAGGACTTGTTTAAATTTTGCTTTCCATTCTCGTGTTGGCTCTACCTCCACCGGAGTTAGGTTTCTTTTTGGTAGAAAGCATCATATTAATGTATTGTTCTAATGAAGACTTTGTTTTGTAGGATCAGGTCATGTGCATGGGGATATTTCTTGGGGATCTCGACGAGGGGTCTTGCCGACCCGATAGTGTCTCGCCGACATGTTTTGTGCCCTCGGTGTGACGCGTTGAGCTTGTTGAAGCATCTTCCTGACTAGCGTTGGTCTCGCTGATAGTAGCGAATCTGCCAATGAAAGAACATATCATTGTAGCTCTTGGCGCCTGTCGTGACGTCTTACTGAAGGCGGATGTCCTATCGACTGAAAGAGGGGTCCACTGAAAGAAACATAGTTCACCGAGAGGATGCAATTTCGCCATGTCGTTAGGCCGAGAGGAAGCATTCTTGCCAATGGTTTTTGCAGGATCGGTATGACCTCTATGGCTTGCCAGAACCTCTCACCAACTGGCCCGTGCTACATCGATAAACTGCAGAAGAGCAGATCTAGAGCAAAAAGAGCATCGAGGGAAGAAGATAAGGCCATGAGGCAAATGGATAGCTATGAGGTCTACTGATGGGGTTAGCTCAACATTAATGGTGATATTTTGAGGCACTCGAGGCAGCTCCGCTGGAGGTCAAAAATGAACACGGAGGCTAGAAATAAGTGCGGTAGCTGCAAAAGATCTGCAGAGCACCTCAGGAGACAATCTTCACTGACATCAGACAACAAGGATTTAGATTTATTGCAGAATCCACTTTTGTTAAAGATCTGGGCACCAACTTCCTGACACCACTGGATATTTTGTAAACCCTAAAAACGGGCGCCGACATTCTTCTCAGGGAGATGTATATATGGCATTCTTGCCTCTTTGTAAAGGATTCCAAATTTTTTTTTTTAGTGTTAGCACTTCTAGATTAGAACTTCTAGGTTTAGAGAACTGTTAGGAGTTAGTCAGCTAGCAGAAGGAGACCGAGTTGCATCTTGATTCCCAGTAATGAGAGCTACTCTTATCTTCTTGGTTAGTAGTTAGATTTCAGTAGAGACTATAATGTATTTTCAAAGTTCTTCTAGTGTAGATGGAAGCAGTCTGAAGACATAGATTTTCTATACACTGGTGATTGTGCCCAATTTGTAAATGTTGTTTATCTGTCTCACCCACAGTAGAAGCAACCAAATTCAAATTTACTTCATATTGTGTTCCAGAACGATATTTATCTTGAGTTAATCATTTGATTTTGAAAGCTTTCAAGGAATGAAATCTCATTTTGTGTTTTGCTTAAATGGTAGTTTATAATCAATTGTTTAAAAAAATCAGCACTGTGAATGAATGATACTGTGTGTTAGTCACAAGTTAATTTGTTCTTCAGTTTCAATTTACAAATTCCTTGAAAGTTATCGAGTCTGGTTAAGGTTGGATGAAGTTTTGTTCTTTTCTATTTCCAAACTTTGACTTATCTTTTTATATTTCTTTAAAACCCTGGTTAGAGTAGGTTTTATTTCATGCTTGATCTTAGAACAATCCCGAAGCTCAACATCAGCAGGCCCCTTGAATTTTACTGTTGCATTGGCCACTGAGCAACATCAGCACAGTTGAGAACCAACTACAAAGACCTTGGGAGCTAAGGCATCCATGTGTTTCCTTTCTCTTTCAGGAGAAGTAGAGTAGCAATATTCTACTTGCATTGTTGTGGTGCCAAAATCGCCATCAACATATACATCATGGAACACTTAAATTATTTTGTGAGACAATGACAAGTGTTCCAGAGGTGAGCACAAAGCATGAGGATGTATGTAAGGGATGTTTATTGCGAAAGTTTGCAAAAACAACTTTTCTAAGGAGTGACATCAGATCCAAGGGTGTTCTTGATCTAGTGCATTAAGACATATGTGGACCAATGTTGATGAAGTCTCTCAGAGCATACAAGTAATTTTTTACTTTTATTGATGATTTCTCCAGGAAGAATTGGATATACTTCTTGAAGACCAAATATGAGGTCTTCAGTCATTTCCAAGAGCTCAAAGGTCTTGTAGAGAATTCGACAGGAAAGAAGACAAAGTTTCTTTGGTCAAACAATGGAAGTGAGTACAAAGGGAAAGAGTTCTAGGAGTTCTGTACTAGGGAAAAAATCAAGAGAGAGTAGAATATTCCTTACAACCCGCAACATAATGGAGTTGCTGAGAGGAAAAATTGTTCTATATCAGAGGTAGGAAGGGCTATGTCATATGACTAGGATATGCCACGTCACCTCTGGGCAGAGACATGCAGTATGATAGTATACATACAGAACATGGTTCCACATAAGGTATTGGGAAAGATGACACCAAAGGAGGCTTTCACAGGGAAGAAGCCAGATGTCAGTCACTTCAAGATATTTGGGAGTTTGGTGTTTTATCACATTTTAGGGACTACATGTTTCAAGTTAGATCAGACTGCAGAGAGAGGGTACTTTGTGGGGTACAATGAAACTTCAAAGGCATATTAGATATTTATTCCAAGGGCCAAGAGGATTATAGTTAGGCGTGATCAATGCCAAATTCATGGAGGAAAAGACATATAGGAGGTCTAGAGATTTTCCAACAGATGATCAGAGTAAGCAGCCAACAGAACTTCCAAGGATTGTTCAATCGGATTAGGGGTAGCGAAGCACAAGTACAATTACTAGTACAAGCACAAGCTCAGGTGTTGTGAGTTCGCAAAGTATGGAGCAAGAGATGTAGTAGATCTAAGAGATGCATGAAGAAGACATGGAGGTTGATATTTCATCCTCTATAGTTGGCAGTAGGAACCATGAGAATCAACAAACACATAGGGATACTCAAGAGTTTGTGGGAGCTCCTAGGATGAGCAGTAGACAACAAAGACAACTAGCTAGGTATAATGACT
Organism: Sequoia sempervirens; assembly: GCA_007258455.2. Classification (NCBI taxonomy): domain Eukaryota; kingdom Viridiplantae; phylum Streptophyta; class Pinopsida; order Cupressales; family Cupressaceae; genus Sequoia; species Sequoia sempervirens. The sequence goes on along the minus strand of VDFB02058242.1, from coordinate 224,270,531 downwards.
ATATGGCATTAGTTAGTCAATTGGTAGATAGAGAACCTTCCAGCTATTAGGAGGCCACACAACAACAAGTGTGGCGAGATGCAATGGTTGAGGAATATACTTCAATAGTGTAGAACAATGTGTGGGAAGTTGTTCCTAGATCAACAAATAAGGCAGTAGTTGGATCATGCTGGATCTATAAGATCAAGCATCTAGTGCAGATTGTAGCATCAAAAAATACAAGGTAAGGTTCATGGCCAAGGGGTTTTTTCAAAAAGAGGGAATAGACTATGAGGAGACATTTGCTCTGGTGGCCAAGTATACTTCTATATGAGTTGTGATCTCACTTGTAGCACAAATGGGATGGAAGATCCATCAAATGGATGTCGAGATGACATTTCATAATGGTCAATTGGTAGAGGAGGTATACATAGAACAACCAGAGGGCTTTGTAGCACACAACAATGAAACCCACATATGTAGATTGAAAAGAGCTTTGTATGGACTCGAGTAGGCTCTCAGGGCATGGTATGAGTGCATTGATAGATACTTGTAGGGAATGGGCTTTGTGAAGAGTGAGGCGGATGCTAACCTCTACTACTTGGTGGTTGTGGTGAGGTTTTCATTCTTGCTCTATATGTGGATGAATTGTTTTTAACAGGTTCACTGGGGCTCATAGAGGAGTGCAAGAGGGACCTTGCAGTAGAGTTCAAGATGAAGGATTTGGGGCTTATGCACTACTTTCTAGGCATGGAGGTGTGGAAGACAAATGGAGAGATTTTCCTTTGATAAGGGAAATACTACATCAAAATCTTGAGGAGGTTCAAGATGGAAGATTGCAGAGCCATGTCTACACTTATGATCATGAATTGGAAGAAGGTAGACTCATCTAGGGAGAAGGATGTAGACCCCGCTTTATACAGACAGTTGATTGGGTCTCTCATGTATTTGATCAACATCATGCCAGATATATCCTTTGCAGTAAACTCTCTTAGTCAGTTCATGATTGAGCCAAAAAGAGTGCATTAGACAATAGTAAAGCATGTGTTGTGGTATTTGCATTGTACAATCGAGTATGGGATCAGATATGCTCGGGGTGATGGTATCTTGTTGATAGGCTATACTGACATAAATTGGGTAGGCAATACAGTGAACAAGAAAAACACTTTAAAGTGTTGCTTCAACTTGGGATTAGGAGTTGTCTCTTGGTACACCAAGAAGCAAAAGTTTGTGGCTCTAAGTTCTACAGAAGCAGAACACATAGTAGCTAGCATGGTAATGTATGAGGTGATATGACTTTGGAAGTTGTTGGTAGCCCTGTTTGGTCAGAGGGTTGATACTATAGTGATACACTGCGACAATCAGAGTTGCATCAAATTAACTAAGAATTTGGTGTTTCACAATAGGTCTAAGCATATAGACATCATATATCACTTCATCAAGGATTGTGTACAATAAAGGATTGTTCAACTACAATATATACCTATAGATCAATAGGTAGCAGACATTCTAACAAAGGCATTGGGGAAGGCAAAATTCATCTTCTTCAGAGATAAGTTGGGTGTTATGTAGAACACCTTCCTCCCTAAGAGAGAGTGTTAATTTATGTAGCTTCGATAAGTGTCTCCATACCTAAGAATATTAATTAATGGGTAAAAGTAAGAAGTTGAGTCAACGAAGAGGGGAAGTTTCAACCAAAAAAAACAATTCTCGCAGAGAATGCATATGCGTTATTAAAAAAATTCATATGCATTATGCTTTAGGTACCCGAGCCTAAAAAAACACGTATGCATTAAAAAATGCATACGTGTTATATAACATATATGTGTTTTATAATACGTATGAGTTATTTATTTTAAAAAATAAGTACCTTTTAGAAACGTGTATGCATTTTGTAAAGCAAAACGTGTACGTGTTTTAAAATGCATACATGTTTCTAAAATGTATTTAATTTTTTAAATAATCAAGAAAATTAAGAATGTGTATGCATTTTGTAATGCGTACGCATTTTTAAAATTTTGAATCCCCAACCCACATGTTGCCTCAATTTTAGGCTCGGGAAAGGCTTGGCAACTCGATCCTTAACCTTTGATCTACAACTAAAAAACTAAGCCAGATTCAAGATAAATGTCCAACTTTGGCAATATGGCTGATGGACTTTTTTTCGGAATCAATCTATGAAATTAAAACCCATTAGAGAATACAATGTCTAGTTTCCAAATATATAATTTTTTTAAATATGGGATTATATTTGTTATTTTTTAATTAAATTCTAAACAAACTAGTTCATAAATTTGAAATATCAGACATTTTTTTTTGTTTTTTTATAACTCTTTTTTGGTTAATTTTCTTTAAAAAATATGTATGGCATCAATCTTCAAACAATTCTCTACACAGTGAAAAAAAAAAATTCAAAAAATGTTTAGTTTAGGTCCAATTATTTTTTTCGTACATGATTTTTAAAAACAACAATTAAGGCCAATAAAATTTCAATAAAAAATATATTCAAAAAATAATTACAAAAAAAATTCTCATCAATCTTCATATTGTTAGCTATCTTTCCCTAAAAGAAATTATCAAAATACTTTTATTTGGGTCAAAAAGTAGTGTCCGTACATGTGCATGGTATGGTAAAAAAGACTTTTAAAAAGTGGTTTTTATACATCCTTATCAAAATTCAATTTCTATCATCTAGGCATTTGAATAAATTACATATTTGAAAACTAGATTCAAAATTCAAAATTTTATATTATTGACTTTTTTTAAGATTCATTGTGTAAGTGCCTTAAATTTTCAATTCAAATGTGACAAATTCTGAAAAACAACAAAAACACTTCCACTTTTTTATCTTTATGTGGACCAACTTCTTGCATCAACCCTAATTAATTAATTGATTTCTCTAGAGACTTTTAGAAGGTGGTTAATTAGGATTAATTAGAGTCCAAAAAATATTAGCCATCAATTGAGATTAAATCGTAGCCATTGGTTGCTCAATGAGAAGATTATAAAAGGGGATCAATGGGAATTTGAATAACACACTTGAAAAATATTTGCAGTGATAACAAATAGATTTGCAGTGATAGCAAGGGAAAAGTGATAGTGTTGGAGACAACACCAAAATTTCAGCAGGAGAAATAGAGGGAAAATTTTTTGGAGAAGAAAATATTGCTGGAGCTCTACCAGTAAGAGGCAAACAATTTATGTAACACTTGATTTGTTGAAATTTAATAAAATTCTTTATCTGTTGAACTGGTTTTCCCTTCGAGGTTTTTCCAGGGACAATTTGTCCAAAAATATTATGTTTATTGTTTTGCATGTTTTCTTCTCTATTCCTATGATTTTATTTGTGAAATTGAGATTGTATTATTTTCCAATATCTACTATGAATTAATTTTCAACAGTCAAATAATCTATATAGATAGAAGATTAATAATCAGTAACTGCAATATAATTTCACAAAAACAACTACATTTGTAGCCTTGAAACCATAGAGATGTCTAATGTAAAGCAGACTTCCAAAGTTTCAATCAGTGGAAAGTATTGTCCCATACTTGAATCTTTGAACCTTGAGGCCATGGAATCTTTAATTGAACTGAACATAACAGAGGTAACAATACTGCATTTTCTTGCATTGAAATATTGTAAAAAGGTGGAAAGATTATCAGGAGAATTTCCTTTGACAAAGCTTGTAATAGTTGATTGTCTAGAGCTTCAACAACTTCCCAGCCTAGCAAATTCACACTTCCTAGAGAGGATTTCCATGGATAAATGTCAGAGTCTGGATCATATAGAAAGGCTTTTGACAGTATCAAAGTATCAACATTATCATGCTGATCTTACTATTAAAAGTTTCCTTCCCAGCAAGGTATACACACTCGTCTCATTTTTCAGTACTCTTCGACTACAATTGTCGATTGTTGACTTGGATATTAGCTTCATTGAAAGGTTTGTTTAGGAAAAATTGATGGCTTGTTTCCCTAAAGATTTATATTATACTAAGTGTTTTTTCCTTCCTCCCTTATTAGATTCCATCGTCACAATTGACAAGTATAATTGGAAAAGCAATTCATGGAGCGGAGTCAACCCTAAATGTAGATCTCTTTTATTCTTACATTAAGACTATCAATACAATCAAAATAAATAGAAGAGGGTGGCCCGAGGCATCATTGAAAGCGGCACATTCATTGACTGCAATCATTATATGCGCTCTGATTCGAAGCTCTCATGGAGACGTTGTGTGGATCAGGTTGCCTGACAATGAATCTATATGTTGCTCTTTGGACGAAGGAGAATGGGTGTGGACTATTGTGGTTAGAGATCTTGTACTGATAAAGCATGCGTAGCATTATATTGCAGGATCCTGTTGGATTCTGACAATGGATTATCCTCGTCTTGACAGTGGAATAAAGAAGGGGTATGTTTGCGCCATCGATATAGGTGAGGAAGGAAGACAACTCACCCAATTATTGTATATGATCATTGGTCGACTATATCTGGAGGAATACTCTGAAGGCTTAGTGTCGCCTATCCAATATTCAACATCAGAAAGCACACGTGACCATATTTTACGTCGAAGGCATATCCTATTTGAAGTGAGCCAAGCTAATTTTGAAAATCCATGGCGTGCAAGGTTTGCGAGATGATTAGAATGATCTCAACCATTGATAATTTAGTCTGAGCTTGCCAACTGAGGTTGGTTGGAACTGGGTTGTCACATCCATCGCCTGACATAATTCAGGCCAAGTTGCAAAGTCACCCGCTAGCATATCAAACAAAATGCAAGATGTCATCATCAAGGAAATAATAATGACTGCATTTCTAACTTTGTTCACCACTCGGTATTAAGGTGATTAAGGTTTGGGTGGAGGGAGACCGTGCAGTTGTAGTGACAAGTTGTTCCCATGGCACGGTAATCAAGTGCAACCAGTCTTTCTTGTATTAAAATCCACGCTTTCCACATCTGTCCACCCAGCTCAAGCGCTTCTTCTAAGCTATGTTCTTGTTTAAACATTTCTTCTCTCTTGCTACTCACACCACTTCTATGTACCCAAAGACCCATTTTCCCACCCAGATGATCATATCCGATCCTCATTGCCTCTAGAGGTTAGGCGTCATGGATTCTCTCCTTTCCCACTTACCCACAACGATTCCTTTCATGGCGCAAGACTATGTAACTTCATCCTCCTCCTCCTCTTTCCACAAGTTGCGCCTCCCTCAAAACGAGGATGAGGAAGAAGAGCCCATTCTTAGCTTGAGACCGACGGGTGAAAGGCCCAACAGGGAGACCGAGTTACAGGGAGATCATTCATGATTCACTGGAACTGCACTATTAGCACAATCATCTTTCACCAATTCTGAATCCACGCAAGTTGAAAACACAATCTCATTGATATGTCAATCATTCATGCTTTATTTGTGACAACGTAATTGGTAGCTCAAATTACATGTACCACTTTCCTTACTGGAAGAATTTTACGCCTCTTCATTTCTTTAAAATTTGATTTGAAAGAAAACACTCAAAATCAAATTTAAATATGTACAATCACTAACCTTATATACACAGTCATATGGATATAACATCTGACATATACGAGTCGAACTAGGGGAGCTTCGGAGATAACATCTGTGATATCAAAAGGCCATAAGTTGGATGATCCTCTTCCTGCCAATAAGGATGAGCTAAAATATCATAAGAACAAAGTAAAGTGGCATAAACATTTAGACAGATAGAAAAAAAGTTTAGAAAGACAAAAAATAAAGTGGCTAAAATATCTAGAGTTCATAGATAGGAAGTTTAGATAGACATAAATTAAATGCAATGGCTTACTACACTATCTTCACATATAGTGAATCCTAGAGGTCAGGTATATCTTCATATGTTAAACTTATTACATTCTTCTTCATACCCCATATACACTATACATATTTGTTCACAGTAGCGCCATTATACTTGCTCTTGTACTTGAGCAAAAAAGATGTGGGGGCATGGACAAGGCATGTGAACTGTCTGACTAAACGCCCATAAAAGAATGTTGTCTCAAGAAATGCGACGATTCCAATATACATACAAATGGGTTTTGATAATTATATATAGCACTGAAGCAAAAATCAGGCGGTCAAAATCATGCCTTATTCCACCCACCTCCCTAGTTCTCCATGGTAGACATATATGCAAAAGGTTGGAAGCATTGACAGGGCACATGAACTATTTGACAAAATACACTCATTGTAGGAAATGCGTCTCCATAATCCCCCCCCCTCTTCCCCGCATTTTCATATTCAATATGCATGAAAAAGTTGAACATAATCAAGGCACGTGGATGGTTTTTTTGGTTGTTTGCATGCAATGTCTGTGGGAGTGTAGAAAAGCCATGTAAGTTGTGGGAATGTAGACAAGCCACCTAAGTTGTGGGCGTATAGACAATACACCTAAGTCGTTTGCAAGTAATGTGGAAACATAGTCAAGGCAAGAGTTTCTGCTGAGAAAATAGGTAAAGTCCATTAGCCTACACTAGACTCATTTTACATTTGGAGCCACGTATAAAGAGAGGAATTGTATTTATTGATGTTTTGACACCATCATCTATGCATTTTTGGAATGTTTGGTTTCAAATATATTAAAAATCCAATATGAATATATGATTGCTTTCTTCAAAATTAGACATTTTTGACACCTCATCAAATAGTTATGGTAACACTTTTTCTCACAAAAATAAATTGAAGTTTTAAACATGAAACATGTATTATTTAAAGGAAAACAAGTGAGTTGCTTTATGCACTTGAATCCAATAGATGACACTTGAAATTGGTTAATTGGTGTTGCAATTCATTCAACTAATCTATACAAACAATAAAAAATAATTAATAGTAACTCTCTTTGAAACCTATCAATCTACTTTACAATAAAAGGAAAGAACATTTAGAAATGAAAACATTTATACAAGTGAGATTTTGTGGATGGTATTGTTGTTCTTGGCTCCAACTTTCCAAGTGGTTACGTAAAATTTTCTTTCACAAATCATCCCTTCGTTTAATGTTTTAATCCCTCACTTGAGAAGGATAAGGGAATCAAGGAACTAAAGGATATTACATATGTGACTCAAAAAAAATGAAGGCAGATATCTTTATTACAAATAATACAATATTCCATCAAAACTATTACCATTGATCCAAGATATATCAAAGATATAGCCACCATACTAGGTGTCAACCTATGTCGACATCCTTCTTGATGTAAGGACTGCTAATTGGTCCACACATCTTCACATATATATACTCATATTCTTACAAGCTTTGAATGTCATATACTATGAACTTTTCTCATCAATTTTTAGGTAGGAAGACATGAAAACATGAAGCTTACACTACTTAAAGTGCATAACAACTCTTTATTTATTTATTTTAATTTTAGGGATGTAGCACTTAGGAGATTAAATTTAAAATAATAAATAATATATGAAGTTCATGTAAGTGGAGTCTATTTGAAGACTTCTCTATTGAGACTTTTGTTACACAAACATCATTTGTTAAATGATCTACCAATTTTATCTAAATGTCTCCAAAGAAACAAATGACCTACCAATTGACCTCATGTACTGCATGAATGTATAAAAAATAGAACTTTTTTCTCCAAAGTGACCTTCCACACTTCTTCGGCGTACCCATTGCACACCAAAGTGCAATTGCTAGTTATTAATTATGATGAGAGTTATACAAGGCCCAACATATTGGGTGGCGTGGGAGGAATATAAAACTGAAGTCAATTAATTCCATTTTAAAGTCACAATATGCTCGTGGAAACATGGAGATCTAAAGGCATTCCCCATCCATTGGTCCATTAAATGTTGTGTAATGCCTCATATCTTCAAGACGGGTCTAATACTTATGTATAATATTCTATTGATGAAATTTGCTAATTTTTTAAAGTTTAGAGAGTGCTTTGAATAATTATATATTAATAAATAGTATAATTTTATTTTAAATTAGATTCGTTTTCTAATCAATTTATTTTTGTTTATATATTCATACATTTTAACTTATCTAATTTATATTTGCATATTTTTCCCATTAATATATTTCTTATATGTAGGCATAAATTCAATTCACATATCTTATTGTTCCATTAACATAGATAATTCACAATGTGGGTGAAAAATCAATTCTATAACACAAATCTAACCTTTAAAATTATAAAATTCATATACAAATTTAATTGACTCTTACTTATTTCACTATTAATTGTGAGTTGACTAAATACAAATTTGTGCAATTTATTGCTATGTCCATATATTTAAAGACATGTAATAACATTTTATTTTTCATCATGTGATTTCAAGGATTCATTGAATAATTATTTGCTTTCAAGGAACATCTAGAAGAATATTTTGATTCAGAGCACATAAAAAAATAGCTTTGCATCATATCAGCCTAGATGGATGCTTGCTTATTGCTTGTAATTTTTTAGTGGTTTAATAGCCCTCAAAGAGTATTAAATATTGCTAGTCTTTATAGGACAACAAACACCAACAAATCATGAATTAGTTTTGAGTGTGGATTGTATCAAATCACTTCCATGGGAAGACATTAGATTTATGATTAGGGCATGTGCAAAAATATGGGGAACTAAAAAGTGGCCACCACCACTTTTTTGTTCATTTAGGACAAATGTACTCACACTTTTTAGACATAAAAAGTAGACTGTGTAGAGGTTGAGCTCATTTGAACTCGACATCTCAATAGCTCATAGTAGAGCACAAGGAAAATCATGCACACCTTTTGGATTTGATCAATTCGTCATTGAAATGCCACGACAACATCCGTGAGGTCAAGGAAGTTGGTTTTGTTAGCTTTCACTGAAAAATTCAATTAAATAGTAAGAGAGAAATTTTTTGGATTAAATTTTGTTTCATTTTCAAGAATTGAAAACCCCCATCAATTCATGAAAACCCTAATTCACCAATTCACAAAAAACCCTAGTGAAGACCAACCAAGCCAAACTCCTCCAATAATGCTTCAACATCCTCCCAAGACACAAGAAAACATCCTAGGGAAAATAGAAAAAAATAAGAAATAACTTCAAACATTAATTGCAAAGTTGAGAAATCTGAGTGGAACAACGTCCCATTAGTCTACCCTCACCACTTCATTGGAGTTTGTAAATTTTTCTCACATAGACTCCATGAGTGACCAAATTAACATGTGGTCAAATAAAATGGTTGAAGCACACCAATATTATGTCAAAAAAATATCCTACAAACAAGTAAACTAAAAATATTGAAATCTTATTTGTGTGCATTATTTATTGACCCAAAAGTTGATGCACTCCTACACTACAGTTGCAGGAGGTTCCCTATCCATTGGTGCCAACACCAAGGGATAAATAATAATTTTTTAGATAGGTAGTGGAACATTTTATACCATCCTTCATGCAACAACAATGAGGTCCCACAATATTTTTTGAGGAAACTCTATTACAAGTTTGTCCTCAATGAGATCCCAAACTACTTTGACATGTAGGAGTTCTAGGGTAGAGGTGGGGTTTTTGCACATGATAGAGAGGGGGCACGTCATGCACACAACTAGGTATGTAAAAACCCCTTGCTAGGCAAAAAATTGAACATGTCATGACCCCTTCCATTATAAAGGAGAGATTTGAGGTGGGGACCCTAAAGGCCATAAGCTCCCTCACTTAGACCTTGTTACATCACACTAGGCCTTTAACATAGGGTGATGAGGGAAATGATTATAGGTCCTGAATTTCATCTTATGTTTGCCAAAACTATGGGTCTCTTTGTGATTATGGATATGAGGATGCTCAGGTGGCACATGGTCAACAATAGGGATCATCCATATTGGACTAATTGGTGTTCACAAATGACATGTTGGATGAGACATTTGGCATTGATAGAGAGGTAAATTTGAATAAGGTTAAATTCAATTTACTATATTTCATTTTAAAATATAATATTAACTAAACTACTAAATTAGTTATAATAAATTTAAGAGTCAGAGTGTTCACCCTATGTCTAGCAGCGCTTTAACTTATGATTATATGACCATGTCAAGTCCACAAGTATGTAATTAATAAATAAATAGTAAATATAGTACATGTAAGTTAATTTTTTACCTTATATGAATGGTAATATTAAAATTCACATTGGATGAATTGAACAAGTGGATGTTGGGACTTTAACATCAAGACTTGTTAGTTGAATTAGCAATACATATTTCACTGAGGTGAACTCGATGATAAAAGTACAAAGTTGTGTCACACTTTTGACTAACTTAAATCAACACAACTAAATTTTAGTATTTTTAACTAAAAATTAATTTCGGTCAAACATATGACCTGGTAAGATTAATTGTAGCTAATTTATATATTTCCACAATTTTTTCAACTAAAATTATAGGCTAAATACATATGTAACACTACTTTGAGGCCAATTTACCGAAAAAATATGATTATTTGAATTGATGTTACAACAAATCCTACTTATGTAAGTAATATTATTTTAAAATATAAAATACACCCTTTTGTAGATCCATAAGTGTAGTTTTCAAAATTATATATATTTGAATATTTTAATTATTATTTATATTTTATTTTTATTTTTTATTAAAAGTAGGTTATCTGTTGAACACCTAGAATACTGAGAGGGGGGCTGAATTGATATTCTATTAAACCTTTCAACTATAAACCATCCAAACATTAAAACATATCTAATTGCCATTGTAAGTAAAGACATGAAAGAGATCATAACACCACATAACACATAAACACCAAGATTTTTATGTGGAAAACCCAAAATGGGAAAAACTATGATGAGGATTAGCTCACAATATATTATAATTGGTTATAAGATATTATAGTGGCTTATAGCCAGGACACACTTCCCTTGAAAGACTCACAGTCTGAAATGATTACAAAATGGAGTGTGGCTCACTACTAAGAAGTGAACTGATGGAATACACCTTTCATACATGTTGAATTCAATTCCAATTAAGCTCTAAAATGTAAAATATTGCATTGGTTTGCAGTTTTACAACATACACTACCTTGATACAAAAATTATACATACAAGCTCACATAATATCACACTATCACACATCTTCTCATATCACATCTTGCATCTTCAATACAAAAAAAATTCATACATATATGCTATTACATCCACACACATCAATTAGGCCGACCTAATTAGATGTGCACACACATAATTCAGAAAAAAGATTGTCGGCCCAAACCTTGAAAAAAAAATTGTGCAAGGCATGATTTAGGTCGACACAAACCTAAAAAGTATCTCTTTGACATCTGCACAATATGGGTATGTGCAAGATCATCATGAAAAAAATAGGCCCTTAAGTGGCAAAAAATTCAAAAAAATCAGAGTTAGGCAAATTGATGTAAAAATTTGAATAAGTTATCTATATTATTTCAAAAATATGTATGAATAGAATCTACAGAAAATTGAATGTAGTTTCTAAACTACTAGGTTTGTTTTAAAAAAAAGATCTATTTGGTGGAAATTTGAAATTTCAATGCAGTAGTACTCAAATTTTAGGGAAAAAATAAGAAGTAGGTGTTTGTCTGACCACCCTAACCACAAAAAAATGATAATATTTTTTAATAAGATTTTATATATAAGTAGAGGACTCATGTCTCGATGTGATACATATTTTTTTGTAATTTTTTTCCAAGTAAATAATTATTTATGATTTTTTTTTATTACAAATTTTAAAAAACATAAAAATTTGTATGTTTAGCCACCTTAACTTGGTCAAAACTTCATGAAATTCATTTTTTTTAATCCTATAGTATACGAAGCATATAATGTGACAAATGTTTTGGATTCAAAAAGTGTGATACTGTTTGAAAGCTATAGATGTTTTTCAATCAACCTATCAATCAGGACTTTAGTCGTAATTTGAATAGAAAATGAATAATAATTACTTGTTAAATTCAAAGTAAAGTATAATTTATATTGGTGGAAAGCTAAGAATCTCCTTTAAAAACCCTTTTTATTTCATCAATTTTGGGTAAAAAAAAGTCGTCGGCCACATACCCATCATATTGCCACTTTTTGGCCCATCATAATCCTGCACATACCCACATATTAATATTCATACCACTTGTTCATGTCAGTCAGATAAAGACTTGATCATAAAAATAGACCAAACTAACTAACATCAATCAACCATATGATCATATGAGTGTGTGCCCTTTAGAATGCATGTAAAGCTGACACCTGTAAATTATCTCCCAAAGTCATAATGACTAGATCAAAGTACCTGTAATGCCCTGCCAAGGAACCCCATAAAACAACACTAACAACGTCAAATTAATGGAACAATTTTATTTTTTTTAAGAAAATAACAATAGAATGCATAATAATCTAGTCCTAGCTAGGTCCTCTAAGGTTCCTCAACTACGCTACTCAAAACTAACAATCAAGTTTATTTGACACATTTCATCAACAATAAAAGATAACATGAATGATCTAACATGTAAGGTTCATTTTAAAGCACCAAATTAAATGATCCTATATTACTCACTTCCATAATGTATCAACTGATAATCAACATTAAAATATCATTTTCTAGCTAACATGTGAATGATGCATTACTTTACAATACTCGTTACAAGAAGAATTCATCAATAATTGTTACACCATTACAATAATTACAACAATGCTTCCTCTAGTACAAGTAGGAAGATTACATAAGATTACATTAAGTGATACAATGGAAGCACAATCTAATATACAAATACATGATAGAATATCTTCTCAAACATGAAAGGAATTGGAGTGCACAACACAATTCAAATCATCTCCACATACACGAACATGTAGCAAGAATACACAATGGAGAAAAAACACCAACCTCCCGACCATGTGGAACCCTGAGGTCACCCCCTGTGCTAGGAGATAACACATGGTCCCACATCCAATAGATAGTCAAGAAAACAATAGGCTAACTGGTGCAGGAGCACCCAATACACACAATTTCAACAATTCATCCTTTGAAGGAAGGCATCAGGAATGTAGGGGTATTTGAGTAAATTAATGTTAAATCAGGTCTTTGAGACTATTATTCATGTAATTGGGGGGTTTTTAAGGTTAGTTGTTCCAAAAATGCAAAAGGTTGCATTATTTTGTGTTTGTTGTTAACAAATTGTCAAACAATGCAAAATTAAGCATATGTAAGGGTTAAGTTAGTTTGTGGTCAGTTATAGGCACCCCAAGAGGTAGTTTTCAGGTGGTAGCATGATATATTATTGTAATATCTCGAAGGGGAGGTTGTTGAAGAAGTTTGGAATGAGTTTCTAATAAGAAAATTGCTATTTTTTTGTGTTTTCCATTAAGAAATTGTTGATCACGTGCATTGTACGACCTGTACACATTGTTCCACACTCCAAGCCTATAATGGATGGATAGATAATTGAAGAAGCTTTCTTTTGGTGTTGGAATGGTTTATTTCATTGAGAATCAAGTGAGATATCCTCATTTTACTACCGGGTGGTCTGAAATCCCATGTTTTTCCTATTTTCCTGAACTTTGCTTGGCTGGTACAGTCTGTACAACTCCAGATCTTGGTTGAAGACCAACATGGATTTTAGGGCACTGAGTCTACTTTCAAATGCTTCAGATTTGATTGAAAACTATTAATTTTGGAGTGATTTATCTCTGTTTTCCTGAAACTGCTCTGTTTTGGTGCAAGTTGGTGTTTTGAGAGTAATAAAATGAGTTTTTAGGGAATTCCACCTACTGTAGCAATTGTAACTCGGTGGAATGACCCAATTTGTTGTAACATAGGTTTCCAAATGCTGTGGAGGTCAGAGGAAGTGTGTTTGTGGGTTTTGGGTGTTTCCCTAGGTTAAATTTGGGTGATTTTCCTTGTGAAAGTGAGGAACTAAATGATGGTTTATGAGTTTTCTGGAAGAAATAACCTATGTGATGGATTTCAAAGCTTGTGTAGGCATAATTATGAGTGTCGAATAGGTGGCAGGGTCTGGAAAGGTCTGGAGGTATGATTTACAATAAACCTTCCTTTTGAAGGCCTAGAATCAAGGGTTTTTGGTTTTGCTATGTTGGAAGAGTGATTTATGGAAACTAGTGGTGGATTTAATAGTTTTTGGGCATTTTAATTGCTGTGCCAAGGTTTCATAAGGTTTGGTGGAGTTTAAAGTGTACCTTCTTTGTAAAAGTGGGCTAATTCTACTAGCCCTTGGATACAGTGACTTAATGTTTTTCTATGTTTTGACAAATGAATCTTACTTGTAAGCTTGGAAATGTCTTTTTGATGGAATATGGATGCTATATGGGTGATCAGTGGGTGTTCTTACAGTTTTCTTTGAGGAATTGGTCTTTCAGTTGCTCAGTTGTGAATTGGAAAGCCATAGAGCTGACCCTATGGAAGTTGTGCTAGTTATTTGATTTTGTGTTGGTGTTTGGTTTTCAAAGCTTGGTTGATTGTTCCTCCATCATGCTCTGCATTAGAGTGGTATTAGAGCGAGGAAGTAGATCTATTGAAGATTCCAGGAGAAGCATTGGAAGATACAAGGCACTATGGACTTCAGAAGGTTGGATGAGAAAGAAGGACAAATGAGACATGCTACCTTCCAGACTAGATGCAAATGCAGAGGTAAGATCTATAAAGTAATGATTGATTCAGGTTCCTTGAGTAATGTTGTTTCAGAAGAAATGGTTGAAAAATTGCATTTGACAAAGTTAAAACATGAATCACCTTATAGGGCATATTGGGTAAATGATAGTCAGCATGTTGTGGTTAGAGAGCAAGCATTGGTAGATTTTGAAATTGGTCCTTATAAAGATGTTCTATTATGTGATATTATGCCTATAAGGGATTATCATATGATACTAGGAAGGGTTTGGCAATATGATAGATTTGTTATGCATGATGGGAGGCTTAATTTGTATGAAATTGAAAAGGATGGGCAAAGGTATATTCTGAGTTGTTTGTAGGAAGAAGGGACACAAAGAAGGATAGGGATGTGTGGAAAAAGAGAGATGCTGGAGAAAAAGGAATAAGGGAACCTGGAAGAGACAATAGGGCATAGCATAGTTGCAATGGAGAAAGGAAAACACCATGAAGAAGCATTGGGAAGGATAGTGCAGATTGAAGACATAAGAGAGACAAGGGAAGTGAAGGTCAAACATGAAAATACCTTGAGGGCACAAGATAAGGATAGAGAGTGTGAAGAAGACAAAGACAAAGTTGCAGCCACCACATGTAAAAAGATTACTGAGACAATAAGAGCAAAGGAAGATTCAAAGTTAAAGTGTGTGAAGGGTGATGGAAAAGAAAGAGTCAAGGGTGAAATGACCTTAAAAGAGCAAGGTAAGTTTGAAGGTTGTGTTGAAGATAAAGGACATAAAGAATTTTTTTCATTGAAGGTTAATGGTGTTCTAGGGCAAACACCTATGAAAAGTACAGTGGTACAAGAAGCTGAGATAGAGTATTGTGAGAAGAAGGCACTTGGGGCAGAGATCCCTCTAAGAGAGAAGAATAAGAATGAAGGAGGGTTATCAATGGAGAGCCAAGGAAGGCCTAGTGGGGTCTATAAAGGTGAGAAGCAATGTCTACTAAATGGACAGGGTAATGGGGAGCCACAAAAGTCTGATAACAAAGAAGATGAGTTGCAGCAGGGTAGAAGATCTGATGACAGGGAAGTTTTGAAGGCTGAGAATGTTAAAGGAGAAAGAAGAGATATAGACAAGATAGGTGGGAAGGATGGAGAAAGCCATGAAAGGCTTGAAAATTATAACAAGATCATGATTGGGGTAGTGGAGTGTCCCTTAACAGTAGATGTAAGTGATAAGAAGATAGGGATTGTGAACACAATGGACTGTGTGACGGAGGATACAGAGGTCCATAAGATAATGATACTGATGCAAAGCCTAAAATTCAAGGAACTTAAAGGTGCAGAGAAGATGAAGGAATAGGAAGATGTCTTTGAGGATGCTCATGAAGACTTATTGGAAGAAGAAGAAGATAAAGTAAAAGAAGGGGCAGTAAGTGAGTTTGTAGGAGAGTGTGAAGTTAATGAGAAAGGTGCAGTCACTTTGACTGATGAAGAAGATCAAGAAAAATGGATAAGTGAATTTCCAAGGAAGGAAGAGTTGATGGTAAATGGCCTAGTGATGGCTAGAGGAAAAGAATTTGGGAAGTCTCCAATTGAGACGGAGCAGAAAATAGAGAATATGGATTGGATAGGGGTTATGCATGTTACTGTGTAGATTGTTTTGAGCATGGGAAAGCTGGGAAAAGTTGTGAGGAGGAAAATGAAGAGGCAGAGAATGAAGAGGATTGTTTGCTATTTCTTTGTTTTGATGATTTTGATGATGGAGGTTAAGCCAAGAGTCAAAATGAAAGGTGAAGCATATGGTGTGGTGTTGTGTGAACATGTTGAGAATGTTGGGAGCAGTTGGTTAAGGTATGTAAGTGCAGGTCTGAGATTGACAGTACAAAACCAAGGAATAAATTCAAGCAAGGGAATGCTACACATGGAAAAGACAAAGCCAAAGGTCAAGATAAAGCATCTACAAGGAGTATCAGAGGATGGAGATCCAACTTTGTTGCAGGTGAAGGCTTCCAAGAGACTTGGAAGAATTTTCAAGCCAGGGTGCATGGTGCAGGAGCACCCAGTACACACAATTTCAACAATTCATCCTTTGAAGAAAGGCATCAGGAATGTAGGGGTATTTGAGTAAATTAATGTTAAATCAGGTCTTTGAGACTATTATTCATGTAATTGGGGGGTTTTTAAGGTTAGTTGTTCCAAAAATGCAAAAGGTTGCATTATTTTGTGTTTGTTGTTAACAAATTATCAAACAATGCAAAATTAAGCATATGTAAGGGTTAAGTTAGTTTGTGGTCAGTTATAGGCACCCCAAGAGGTAGTTTTCAGGTGGTAGCGTGATATATTGTTGTAATATCTCAAAGGGGAGGCTGTTGAAGAAGTTTGGAATGAGTTTCTAATAAGAAATTTGTTGTTTTTTTGTGTTTTCCATTAAGAAATTGCTGATCACATGCATTGTACGACCTGTACACATTGTTCCACACTCCAAGCCTATAATGGATGGATAGATAATTGAATAATATTTCTTTTGGAATTGGAATGGTGTTATTTCATTGAGAATCGAGTGAGATACCTCATTTTACTACCGGGTGGTCTGAAATCCCATGTTTTTCCTATTTTCCTGAACTTTGCTTGGCTGGTACAGTCCGTACAACTCTAGATCTTGGCCGAAGACTGACATGGTATTTTAGGGCATTGAGTCTACTTTCAAATGCTTTAGGTTTGATTGAAAACTATTAATTTTGGAGTGAGTTATCTCTGGTTTCCTGAAACTGCTCTGTTTTGGTGCAAGTTGGTGTTTTGAGAGTAATAAAATGAGTTTTTAGGGAATTCCACCTACTTTAGCAATTGTAACTCGGTGGAATGACCCAATTTGTTGTAACATAGGTTTCCAAATGCTGTGGAGGTTGGAGGAAGTGTGTTTGTGGGTTTTGGGTGTTGCCCTAGGTTGAATTTGGGTGATTTTCCTTGTGAAAGTGAGGAACTAAATGATCGTTTATGAGTTTTCTGGAAGAAATAACCTATGTGATGAATTTTAAAGCTTGCACAGGCATAATTATGAGTTTTTGAATAGGTGGCAGGGTCTGGAAAGGTCTGGAGGTATGATTTACGATAAACCCTCCTTTTGAAGGTCTAGAATCAAGGGTTTTTGGTTTTGCTATGTTGGAAGAGTGATTTATGGAAACTAGTGGTGGATTTAATAGTTTTTGGGCATTTTAATTGCTTCCCCAAGGTTTCATAAGGTTTGGTGGAGTTTAAAGTGTACCTTCTTTGTAAAAGTGGGCTAATTCTACTAGCCCTTAGATACGATGACTTAATGTTTTTCTATGTTTTGACAAATGAATCTTACTTGTAAGCTTGGAAATGTCTTTTTGATGGAATATGGATGCTATATGGGTGATCAGTGGGTGTTCTTACAGTTTTCTTTGAGGAATTGGTCTTTCAGTTGCTCAGTTGTGAATTGGAAAGCCATAGAGCTGACCCTATGGAAGTTGTGCTAGTTATTTGATTTTGTGTTGGTGTTTGGTTTTCAAAGCTTGGTTGATTGTAGATGATGTCAAACGCCTTCAGTCCAAAAATCAGAATTTTTGGAGCTATTTTGATTTTTTAAAAAATTTTTTTATTATTTTTCATAAAAAAATAATTTTAGGTGCAAAACATAAAAACTTTCAGATTTCTTTACATTTTTGGAAAGCTCTAGAAATTTTAGTAAGGGTTTGTTCTCTATTTTTATTTTTTATGCAGAAAACATTTCCAAAAATCAGATTTGTCTTGACTAGCTAACCGTCTAATATTAGTGATCAATTATCTTGTTAGGGTTTTGGCTTTGTTGTTGGTTTTGTGAATGTGCAGAAAAATAAACACTTCAAAGGAAAAATTGGATCAAGTGGACAAAAATTTGGAGCTAAAGAAATTCTAGGTGCACACATTCCATCTTTCATCTCTAATCATTGCTTGTCATCACAGTTCAATTTGGCACTTAAAAAAAATAACTTGTTTGATCACACATTTGGATTTTGGGGTCTAAAATCAATCTTGTTTGTTGTCACATCATTGAAATTGGGTTTAAATAAACCATTGTCTTCAATCACACATCTTGAATTGGGGTTAAAAAGAACAAGTGCTTGAATTGTTTTACACACATTTCAATTTTCTAAAGGGAAATTAATCACTGCAAGTGTGAATCAAGTGTGTGTGTCCTCCAAAACACCTCAGTTGGTTTGTTTTTGTCATACACTTATTAGGAGGCCTGCTTGGAGCACACACCCCTCCAAGGGATGACCTCAATCGAGTGTGAATCCAAAGGAATGCTCCTTTGGAAGTTGAAATATTATCACTCTTGGCTAAGCCCCAAAGAACTTTATACCTTTGGGAAGTGAAGGTGAAAGGTGGGCTACCCCTTTCTCCCAGCTTATTGGCAAGATTTTTCTTTCAAATTATATCTAGTCAACCTCATGCAAACTAGCTTGAGACCTAATTGGCCATACCCCACTTGACTAGTCACAGGGCTTGTTGTTGTGTATTCAAGTGTTTGCTTAATCATAACATTTAATCTTAAAAGATAAATTTATCATTTTGTTTGGTGTGTGTGTTCATGCATCTACATGTGAGATCTTTTGTTTAATATTTCCCAAGTCAAACTTCCAATAAACACTTGCCACATCATCCAAATCATACAATCTTGTCATTCCGCATCATATCCTAATCATCATCATCTCTTTAATCCAATCAACATCATTTAACACCATGACAACATTAGAAGACATAACACAAAAGCTTGTTCAGATACTTCACGTAGCTCAAACAAGCCAATCACCTTTAAGCCAAAAAATCATTCAAGGATTCCATGACATGATACAAAAACTTCAAACAAACCAATCACCTCAAATGCAACAACTTGTGGCACAAGCCCAATACCTCATGGCCACTTGTCAAATCCAACAAGCACAACATCAAGTCCAATCACCACATCAAAAAAATTTGTCTCAACCTTATGTGCCATCCCCTTCTACCTCATACCAACCTAACCCATCTACCTATCAAGTCAATGCCACATCAACATATCCTCCCATATCACAACAAGAAAATAGGAGCCCAAGTCCACCTTGGCAACAAAATCAAGAGCCTTTCAATTCTCATGTTCCATTTGACAAGGGGAACACCAATCTAGTTCATGCACCCTATAACTCCATCATACCACCATACAATCAAATGTATATCCCTAAGCCACCATGTCCTAGTCCTAATTCATTGGCCTATCCACCTAACCAATCAAACTCTTTATTACCCCCACCATCATCTAATCCTCCATCAAATCAATGCCCTAAATTTAGACATTTCAAAAGTAAACCTATGGCATTACCCAAATTTACCCCTACACCTACAAAAGATGTGACCCAAGGGATACAATCAAGGAATCAATTATCGCCATGGCATTCAACACATATACTTGAACATACAAAAGAGTCCTCAAACATCATGCCAAGTCCTTCAAGCCAACCGCGCCATCCACAACCCCTTGATCTAATCCAAGAGTCTCCCCTCTTAAGTCCAAGTCAACCTCCATCATGTCTCATCTCCATGTTGTTGACCATCTAGAACATGTTGAGCCCATTCAAGAGTCATCGCCTTCCACTTACATTCAAGCAACCCAAGAGTTATATCAAGAGCACAATCCTAAGCATGAGGAAACATTACCTCCTCATCCACATAAAGATCAACACCCTCCTAATGATTTTGTTCATAACACACCTGATACTATTCATGATCAATCTTCCATCTTTGATGAAGACCCCTTTTATGATCAAGAAGACCATGATGATCCTCTTAGCCAACTTTATGCATTCCATGGTCAAGAGCTTGCCAGCTCACCCATCCATGATGCACAATCATCGAATTCCCATGACAAGACAAGTGCCTCCCAAGAACACATAGAAGATCAAAAAAATACCTTGGATCTAAGTGAACACAATGCTAATCAAGATCCCAATGATCCTCCATCACCCACTATCGACCCCATTGCAAGTCCTCCATCATATCGTATTGGTCTTTTCATCCTCATTCATGAATGTTCCTCCTTAGAACAACAACAACCATTATCTTCCCTTGCTTCATTTTCTCCATCCAATAAGGAACTCGTGTCTAGTGTTCCACCTACACCTAGTCCCCTTGTCCATTGCATACTCCAAAATATGAACCACCAAGGTAAAGGTTTAGACATTCATGAACAAGGTATTTTGGAGCCCATCCATGTCAAATTCCCTCCACGCTCTTATGGCCTTGGATATACACCCCAAGGGAACCAATCTCAAGATGTTGGTATTTCCTCCATGCATCCTATGTCCACATTCCATCATGAATCCTATCATACGCCTAAAACATTTGTTGCCATCCTTCCTCCATCATCCTACAAATTTCAAAAGCATGTGACCATACAGCTTCCACCATCCACTTTTCCACCATTACTTCCAACTCCTAATATCCCTCCATCCACTTTTCCACCATTACTCCAAACACCTAATATCCCTACCATCCAATCCTCTTATCCATTTATCCGTAAATACCCTAACATTCCTAATCATGACCAACAAATGCACACATTGTCTAAACATGAAGCTTCCACTCATTCCACCATACCCATGGGATTCAAAAGAAAAAAATTTAATGCCTCTACCTATAAAGTAAAAAATCCTAAGGATCCTCATGCCTTAGGACATCAATGCAAAAAGTCAAAGAAAAATACATCCAAAAAGTTATATTACCCCATACCTCCAAAATTAAAGGCCAAAACTAAATTGGTTTGGGTCCCTAAGAAAAATGAAAGCAAGTCCAATGAGGCATCCTCATCACAAAAATCCCAACCATTCACTTCCACCTCACATTCCAACTCTATTCAAGAATCTCATATTCCATCCCATAAGCCAAACAAAAATCATAAAAATACTAAGTCTATGTGGGTACCTAAAGCACTTTGTCCACCATCTCCTAAGTAAACATCTCCATTGCTTTCTACACCCCATCCACATCAAAATCTTCAACGTTTATCACAATGTGTGCAACCATTGGTCATGGTTCCCTTCCATTTCACACCAATTCCACATACCTCCATCTCCTCATCCTTCACTGATTATCCTACATATCTCCCCCACCACCTTCCTATGGTCCATGCTTTTGGCTAAGCCTCCCCATTCATCTCTTTCATAAGTCCTACATAATCTGCATCATAATCCATCATCTACTTACTCCATCTCCCTTTCATGTCATCCTTTACCAACATCTATGAGCACATTTGAAATGTTCCATGCAATGACATCCATTTCTAGTGGGACTATCACCTTTCATGGAACTAGACACTTGAGTCCCTCCTATCCATATTCCTCTTCTCCTATCCAAAAAGTAAAAAAGTAAAAAAGAAAAAAGATGAAAAATGAAAAAAAAAAATGTAAAGAGAAATCCCTTCGTCCAACAGTGAAAACCTAGTAAACAGGCACCCTGGATAAGTACCATGATGAAAACCTAGCAAACAGGCGTCATGTGTAGGTTGATCTTCTATGTCACTTACACTTGGGGGCACAATGTCTCATCTATCCAACCTATCATTTTCATGTCATATCATTCTATCTTGTTATCCTACCATCTTTAGCCATCATACATACCTATCATATTGAGTCCATTCATCCTCTCTTCCTTTTTTTGATCTTGATAAAAATAGGAGGGAAATGTTGAAACATGCTTTGGGTATCTCTTCACATACCTCATCCTTTCTAAACCAAGCCTATCATTATCCTATTGTCATAAGTTTTGTCATGAAAAATCCTAAGTATTGCACCTAGAATGGGAAATGTTATTCCTATGCAACATAGTCTTTAGAGATCATATCCTTGCTCTCTTAAGATGCATACATCCATTCCATCCATCCATCTATCATGAGCCTTGTATCCCTTATCCTTTCACCCACTCTTTCATCCATCAATCCCATCTATCTCCTTGCAGCTAGACTTGGTTTTCCCCTTGTCATTGGTATCTAGCACAAAGGCTACCCAAATTTTCATCCATTGACACCTCAAAACATGTCAAAAAAGGCAAAAAAATTATAAAATGTAAAAAATCCAAAAAAATCATAAAATGTCAAAAATCCAAAAAAATCATAACATGTCAAAAATCCAAAAAAAAAACATAAAAATTCAAAAATTCAAATAAATTAAAATATCTAAAAAATATCCAAATAACTCTCAAAAATCCAAAAATCATGAGTTAGCATTTGTCATGTTAGTCAAATAAGGAAAACATAGTTGCATCAATCAAATAAGTTAGACAAT
Organism: Sequoia sempervirens; assembly: GCA_007258455.2. Classification (NCBI taxonomy): domain Eukaryota; kingdom Viridiplantae; phylum Streptophyta; class Pinopsida; order Cupressales; family Cupressaceae; genus Sequoia; species Sequoia sempervirens. Next base: position 224,247,632 of record VDFB02058242.1, on the reverse strand, counting down.
GTCCATCTCATCAAACATTAGGTCACATCAATCAAACAAGTCAGACAATGTCAATCTCCTCAAACAAAGTCAGCTTTCATCAGACATAGTCACACTTGAACACAAGATAGTCATCAAAACGTCCTCATTCAAATCATGATCCAATAGACATTATAGTCTAATCGGTCATTAAGTTAAACTCAAACAACATAGTCCAGTCAATCATCTAGCCACATTAGTCAAATTGCCAAAACAATGTCAATCTCGTCACTCTTTGGTCCTTTCCAAGATGTGTCCTTCTTGGACTTGGACCTCATCAAAATTGCATTTGTCTTTTTAGGACATGTTCTTCCTAACCTTAGGCACTATCAAAGCGTCAACTTGTTGAACTATCAAACCATCATGCAAACAATCTTCAACAAACACATTGAATGACTGTTGATTTTCCTAGTCTATTTTGTCTATTTTTGCTAGTCTATTTTGTCTCTTGGTCATGTTACTAGCTACCTCGAGGATGTCCCATGAAGGATTTAGAGGTGCGATGACATCTCATGACCTGTTTTGTTTTTATTTGACTGTTGTTAATGGATTGTCTTGGCAAAAAGATTGGGGCAACTTGGCCCTTAGTCAGAGCTAGGACATTCCTTGTCTGTGACTGTCTATTTTGCAAGTGGATGACCTTGCACACCTTGGTCTATGTCATACCATGGTGATTGTTGTCCATTTGTGTCATTTTACTGCCCAATGATGCTTAGTGCAGAGTCTTGTTTGGAAAAATATGCATATTTAAAGTTGTCTCCACTAATATCCATATTCTCCACGCTAACATTTCTTCTATGTCGCTTATCTATTTTCCTCTTATCCATCTTGAGAGCACACTCGTGTTCTTTGAACCCGCATGTCCTCTCGAGGGAGCATACCACAACCCTCCTCATCATTCTTCCTCATCCTCTTTTCACTGGGGCATATTTTTGACTAAATTTTCTTTGTCACAATGCGACAGGCTGCATTATGACAAAGAGGGCCAAAATGTAGACACTAAAAATTGTCCCAAGCTTGCGATTTCTAAATTCTCCATCATTTTCTCTTTTGTCTTTGAAAATTAAATAATTATTTAATTATTTTCTAAAATCATGTCTTATATTAATTAAATAATTTTTAATTATTTAATTAATTCATTTCTATCTTTATTTCTTCCTGATTAATTAAATATATTTTATTTATTTAATTACATCACTAATTGGGGTTGGGGCCCTAGCTCGGTTGGCTAAATCATTCCTGTTGCAGGAGGTTGGTCACGAGGTCTAGTCTCCCCCACCCCCGTGGTATCAGAGGGCGTGTCGCGCTAGCACTGCCGATCACATTAAAAAGTTTACCAGGCGCACTGCAGTTTATAGGGGGTCATGCTACCCGATTCCTGCAGTCTAAAAAAAAAAGAAAAATTGTCACTAATTAAGTCCTCTTCTTTCTAAAATTAAATAAATTCTTATTTATTTAATTTTTGTCCACTTTACACTATAATTAAATAATTATTTTAATTATTTAATTATTCATTAGCCTCTTTTCTTATAAATTAAATAAATTTTATTTATTTAATTTGGTCCACTCTCTTGAATTTTGAATTAAATCATTATTTAATTCAAAATGATTCCTTTTGTCACATTCCTTTGTAATTAAATAATTATTTTAATTATTTAATTATTCATTGGCCACCTAAATTAAATAATTTTTATTATTTAATTTCTCATATCACCTATTTATCAGTGCCAATCTTATCTTCCACATCAAATCTTATCTCTTGACATCTCATTTAATCTTAGTCCTTGATTGAATTATCCCATAATTCAATCTCAACCCTTCATCCTTATCATTTTCCCTAACCCTATTTCATACTACAACTTTCAATCTTGGCCATTGATTAAGGCATCTTATTGGCATCCAATCTCAACCATTTATTCAAATTTATCTTTTCTATAAAACACCTTACCCTTGTCATTTTCATTATCTACACATATTATGCAAGTACATGCTGCTAGTGTGAGACAACAATCTTCAATATTTTGCTGGTCACTTGCCATAGGCTTATTATTGCACACTCAAATCTAAGGGAAATTATCATATTCAAGCAAAATGGAATAATTCATCATTCATCTATCATCTCCATGTCAATGTTATGCTATTGAACTGAGCAACCAACATCTCAAATCAATGGAATAACTCATCCATCATTGTGTCTATTTGAAGTATTGAAGATTTGGATTAGGTAATGCATGTTATTTGTTTTGTCATTTTTATTTTATCCAAATTTTTCATATACACATAGGCAAACCACTTTCAAGGTTAAACAACCCTAAGGACCATTCATACAAATATACCCCCTCCTAGGCCTTTGAAAACCAAAATACTAAGCACATTTCCCAATGGCACTGGACCTTAAACAAACTTTGCACAGATGACATCCCACTTTAAAAATTACATAAACACTTAGTCCAATAATCAAGACACTTTGTTTAATATAGAAAATTAATCATAACCATGAAGATATTCCCTTAAATAAAACATTATTTCAACTTTATTAACACTCATTTTATCTTAACCGCTTAATTCAATCAATAGATTAATTACTAAAAATAATTATACTTAAAACATAACTATAACATTAATTAAACAACCATCTTCATTGTTTAGTTACTACAAAACACTAACATTAAATTGCAACTTTCATACAATATTGAAATAACAAGATCCTAAATAATTGATTCACATGGCAATTCTATTAAGCAACCTTTAAATTATTATAAAGATAAGTAACATTTATTTACTAATTAGTTAACAAAGAGTAAACCAAATCACCTAACACTTAATCATAATCATTTAAATTAAATAATCTATTCCTAATCTTTTACCCTTACTCAATATTAGCTTTCCCCTAACTTCTCAGTTATCTAAATATAAAACAAATCAATTCACTTAATTAAATATACAATTCTTATATCTATAATCAATTAAATACTTATTTTAACAATAGTTTTTCCGATTAATATTCTTTATTAAATAACATTCTTATTTCCTCACTTAACATATAATCCACCACATTCAGGAAAACTAATCTTTTATTTAAGTAAGATGAGTGAAAAATAATCCACATTCGGTATAAAGACAATATTACAAATCAAAGGTTTGATCGATGAAATACTAACATTTATTGGTCTAACATTAAAACCCCATAAAAATTGTGTATAAAACTATTTATAATATATATATATATATAATTCTCTCTTGAATCATTTATAAATCAACATAATTTAACAAAATACAATCCAATGAAATTTATATTGGAGTTAGCTACCTACACTTGCTTTCAAGTTTATGCAATATAATAATAATAATAATAATAATAATAATAATAATAATAAATAATAATAATAATAATAATAATAATATCAATAATAATAATGATATGTGTGGTGTATGAAATATGTGAGTGTAAAAACAATACAATACAATCAATGAAACATTATATTAGAGAGAATTCAAATAACAATAATCAAACTAAAAGAACAAACTTTCTAATGCCATCCCATTGTTCTCTATCTCTAGGGATTTTTCAAATCATTATGGATCTCATATTTTTTTGTATGCACAAGACTTGTCAAATGAAAACCTAAAGAACGAGATGCTAGAAATGCAATAAACCTTTTTACATGATTGATAAACTATATGATTGATAAGTGATATGATAATGATGCTAATGCTGCTATATGAAAATAAAGGTTATACTCTGATAAGGATGTGATGAAAATACATAAACTAAGATGCAACTAACAACAAAGCCATGATTATGCTAAATGCTCACAGGTGCTCTAGTGAAAATTCTGCAGAGTAAGATTTCTCAAGAGTGGGATCCTTTTGTTGTAGAATAAGGCTGCATTTATAGATTTTCCAAAGCATAAACTGAGGTGGCAACAACCAACGGTCATGATTTTAGCTGGAGAGATCGAGGGTGGAGGATGAAGAAGTTAGAGAGAATCAAGGAGAGTGTTCCCTTTAGTAAAACAATTTGCCAAGTGTTTAGAAAAATAAATGGAAGAAGAGAGCCAAGTGTCCCAAAGTTTGGAAATTTGTTGAGGATAATGCTAAATTAAATATTTGACATATTCAATTTGTTGAGACACATGATGAGGTAGGAGGAGGAAAAAGCTATAGACATGTGACTAAATTCAAATTTAGCATTTAAATTTAATAAGAGGAAAGTTAATTAAATGAAACAAACTATTTAAATTTGTTTATTTAATTAAGATTAGAAGAATATGATTTAAGATAGAATAATTAGAAAATGAACTATATAAATAAATTTAGAATTTATTTATAAGTAGATGAAATAAAGATCAATTAATTAAATAACTTGTATTTAATTAATTATCCATACCAATTTTAGGTGTATACAATATGTTCCCAACAATTGTTCAAGGAGAGTTTAACAAAACTAATGTCTTAAAATAAACCATTTCATCTAAGGCATTTTTCTTTTCTTAATATAGGACTCAATCTTGAAGAGTATATATGCATACGTTATCATACGTGTTTAAACTCCATCATGCCCTAATCAAGTATCGTAAGCAATTCCATTCTTTAATTTTACCATCTTATGATATCTAACTATAAAAAAAAATGATAATTTTATTCAAGAACAAACTTCTTTATATATCGTCATCTATAATATTTTAAGACAAAAGAATACCCAACTTATAACTTTTAAACTATTTAACTATTTTTTTTACTAGAATAATCCTAAATGATCATACTAAAAGAAACTTAAATAGCTAGATTCAAATTATTCACTACATCTATCTCATTCTACTTAACAGGCGATCAATTTATCTTAATATGAAATGTGAGTCACTTCATAGGTTTGTGGAACTAAAATAGCTAAAAATGAATTTGCTAAGGGAGTTTCCATGTCTAAATTTTTACTAACTCTACTTAGAAAATGACTATTATCAATCTTTACTTAGAAACCTTTATATGCATACATATATATATTTATATTAAGTCCCAAAACAAAGATAATGATTGCATATTAATTATCTTTTAAATTATATCGAATTCAAGTATTATACTTAGATATCAGATATATATATAAGTAGACTTATATTCTAACAAATAATTAAATCTTGTATAGATTATAAAGAGGAAAATTATATCCACAACCATGTTAATATTGGTTGTAAAATATAAACCACAGTCATTCCCAACCCATAATTTTTCCAAATAAAAGAGTGTTAAATAGTTAAGATTCGATCCAAAAGAGTACAACACTTTGTTTGATAAATAAAATATTATATCATTTTATTATTAATAAACAACCTAATCATGAACTACATGCAATTACTCAAGGTAAAATGTTTGCAATAGAGATCAACAAGAAAGGACAGATCTGTGTTATAGATTGTGCAAAGTTAATTACTTTCTACAAATCGAGTTCAAAAGGAATACACATAAGGTGATAACGCAAGGCCTTAATCAAATGGAAATGCGGAAGAGACAAATGCAATGACAGTGCCTGAGATATAGCCACGACCCTAAGGAGTGAGAATGAAAGCATAGAAGAGATGTAAACCAAAAATATACTAATCAAGACCGAAATGAAACAAAGTACAAGTCGTCCTAGCTAGGCTCAGTAATGTAATTCAATGATGGTGTTGTTGTAAGAATTACAACCAAATCCTAATATCGATGTTATCCAAAACATGTAGGAAAAAATAGGGCACCCAAGGTGCTAACTCAATGGCTCAAAGAAATTAGATCTAATGCATATTTGAGGCACACAATTATTTGACCAAACTATTTAAAATTGAAACATACATTACATAAACTAAATATATTAGCAAATTAAGCAAGCAGTGAAGAACTCCCTTGAACCAATTGTGCACAAGATAAACATACTTGTGCGTACAATTCTAATAGGTGCTTGCATAGTAGAAGAATGCAAATTCATACTCATTTCCAAGCATGTGCCGGTCAAAATTGATCCACAAATACCGATTTCCATTAACAACTCGATGCATATACACATTAAGAAGAAAGTATGCATTTTCGATACAAGATCTACATTTCATACTTCCCTATTGCAGAAGATGTCCCTTAGTAGCTAGAGGACATATCTGTGAATGTCTACATATTGTAGACAACAAGGCAAGCAAATAGAATAGTTCCAAAAAAAATGCCAGTATCATAGAAAGAACTCATATTTCTACTTTGTGATAGAAAGATAAGGCTCATTTAAAAACCTACGAACATGGAATCCTATGCATTGGACTAGAAAGAGTAGCAGACCTAATTATGCACTTGAGATCACTCAATACATAGAAGCATTTCAGAGACAAAACATTTATTACTTGAAATGAAGTGGAAATAATTATACAATAACCACACTGAAGACTTATATTGAAACACAATAGAGGATTAAATGCATTAACTCCCATATTTCAAGCCACGACCCCAAATTAGGTTCACAAATAAAATAAAACAATCGAACATTCATTTCAGAAAGTAGAGAGAGAAATCAATCAAATTGATCACACATTTTGAAAAGTGAATGTAAGCAAGAGATCAAAATCCAACCTAGATCCAACGCTTGGTAGGAACAAAAATTGATGTCGAGCTCCAAAAATTCCAACCTCTTCGATTTCACAATCCAAATTTCCAAAACCCCAATTCCTAGCATAATCCACAATATAAGAAAAATTTTATAGACAATTTTCTCCCTCCAAAAGAACTGAATGAAATCCCCCAAAAGCAAAATACTTAAAGGAAGAAGAATATTGTTTGTTGTATGAGAAGACCAATCAGCTATATATAACAAACTATAATTAGCTTTTGATTTGTTAATTTAACCTTCCTGAAACAACATAATAGTTAATTTTAAATTAATTAAAATATTTTCATTTTTAAAAAATCATAACAATATAATATGATAAATATTCAATTTTACACAGATGAGTAAAACCATTTACCCAACATTCACTTACACATCATAATTAATTAATTATATAACCTGACTTATATAATATTTTATTTATTTACCTTATAATTATTATTTATTCATTTTAATATTACTTTATAAATTTATTTTATTATTTAGTATTATTATATACATTTATATATATTTATTTATCAAAGGTATACCTTTTACTAGATAATTTATTTTAATGTATAAGACAACTAACGACATTTATCAAACAAACTAAATTAAATAGAATCAAATGTCCAAATAATTACCTAACTACTATCCAGGGTCGAAAAGCAAACCTCAAGCAACACTGACTGACCAAACTAACATAGTGACAATACTGACAAGGTGCCAAATTAGATACTCATCCTCTTCAAGGATGATGGCTAGGGTAGAGGACCAAGTGTTATCTCTGATCAATTGATCTATTGAGTTTAAGGCACACTCAAACCTGCCAATTCAGGTGGAGTCGATGCCTTGTACCTACAACTTGCATCACACAAAATAGTTGTGCATATACATATACATATAACATACACAATGTGAAAGGGAATCACAATGTCGTAGGGTACTCATAAGTGGGTAATGTGACAGTGTCCCTTTCACTCAACCACATCAATAAAACAACACATAGTAATCAAATCAACTTGAATATAACAACCAACTACATAACAATCAAGATAAGATCAATCACATGGTAATCAAATCATAGTCATGATAAAATAATCACATAATGTTGATGATAGGGTTAGTCCTCATAATCAAACCATATACTAATCATAACATGTGCATAAAATCTCAAGTAATAGAAATGTCATAAAAAGAATCATCATAACAATAAGTCTAACATCATATAATGTATCATAATGTCTCATCATAAAATAAATCAACTATCATTCTATCAAGGAAATAGTGTGAGAGACACTACAGTACTAGAGGAATGCAGACCAATTAACTCATACCACTATGCACAGTTATAAGCAAAAAACTATACGTCGAACATCTGTCATTTGTATCTTTTAGCCCATTCAACCAAAATTGTTGAAAAAATTGTTCATAGATGTATTTAATAGTCTTGAAGAATATACTAAAACCACATATGTTGATCTTTCAATATGAGCAATTTCAAACCAAATTACTAAATCAAGGTAACACAAATATAGTTTACTAGATTAGACAAAACTATCACCAAACAATGTTGGCATCAATGAAAACACACCAAAGGGTTTCTTCTTCATTCTCCCAACAATCTCCCCCTTTGTCATTGATGGCAACATGTGCCAAAAATGAATCTTCAAAAATTATGTTTTAAATTGTGAACCCAAATTGTGCGAACTCCCCCTTTCAAATATACATCACAACTTCTCCAAAACTTCAAAACTTCTCCTCCTTAGGGTTCCAAAACTTCTCCAAAATTTCTCCCAAAACATCTCCCACTTTGACATCAAGGAAAAAGGGTGTACTCGTGAAAAACTTTGCAAAAAGAAACTAAAATAACATAAAACAAAAAAATGTAGAGAACTTGCTCACCAAAACTGGGAGCACCTTCTAATTCCTTGAGAATGACTTCCCAAGTAGTTTTTTCATCTTCCCAAACCCCCTTTTCTTTGGAAAGTGCTTTATGCAATGATTCCAACTCTACTAAGCTCTCTTCTCCTTCTTTTGGATTGGATGGATTAAGATTTATCTTTTCAAGTTTCTCTACACCCACCAAGGCACGTGATACTAGAATGTGTTTGGAATTCACCAGATCTCCAAGTTGTCCAAACCACCTTAATGGTTCCTCTTTTTTCCTTTGAAGTGTGAAAAAAATGTTCTACTAGTTTGAAATGGAAGTCTAGGAAGTATAGTCTCTATCATTTGTAATGTTGTTGGCTCTAGATGCATTTGCAAGTTGTGACTCTATTGAGTCCATTAGGTCTTTAATACCTCGAGTTACATCTAGCCACTGCTTGCAATACACAAACAATATTTGAGCTTCCTCTTCACATTCCTTTACCTCTTTTAAACATTGCATCACCTTGTTGTGTGTGGTTGTACATTTGTCCTGTAGTACCAGTAACCTTTTCTCCAAAAGCCTTGACTCTACCTCTTTTTTAGTTTGCTCCTTTAGGATAGAGGTATATTCTTTGAGTGAATCAACCAAGAAATTTAAGTTCTCAATAGGAGCTAAGGAGTGATCAATTGTGGCACCGAGAGTTGTATCCTGCAAAGCCTTGATGGCATCATTTATCAGCTCAGTCCCTTTCTAATGGGTTTCAATAATTTCCTTTTTATTGAAGTCAAGAAAGTTACCACTAAGCTCAATCCTTTAAACCGGTGAGATCTTACTCAGATCCACACAAAATTGATGTAACAAGAGCTTAAGGAGCTGAGGTGGAATCATGGGATGAATCCTTATTTTCCTTGATAGAAGACCCTTAAGAGTTCTTCCAAATGATTCTTTGGATTTCTTTGATTCCTCGATGGTCTTTAGAGATTCTTCTTCACTTCTTCCAACCTATGTTTCTTCCTTATTTTCTTCTTTATGTTCCTCTTCTCCCTCTCCAAAGGGAATTTTTGATGGTTTTTCTTTATTTTATTCCTCCTCGTCCTCATCATATTTTCCATCATTACTCTTTTCATCTTTGATTTCTTCTCCTTCATTTTTATCTCCTTCATCATCGTTTCTGGTATTCTCATAGTATTCTTGTGGATTGTCACCGGTATCATTGTTATAGTGATTCTCAATTTCCTCTCTAGTTTTATTCTCTGTGTCTTCTAGAGGAGCAGAGGTCTTTGGAGAAGCATGTATATCATCAACCTTATTCAAATGTGATATCTCTTCAATAGAATGATCCTTTACTTCTTTGAAAATGGGTAAATTGGTTATAGAAGGGAGCATTTCTTTCTTATCAATACCTTTGTCTTTAATAGGCTCTTGTACTTGAGCTGTATGAGATGAAGAAACAACACTCATCCCAATTTTCTTTTCCATGTCTTTTAGTGTGGAAAAAGTCTCTTGCTTCAAATTTTCCACACTGTCTTTTGTCATTAGAATGGTGACTCTTTGTTCGACCCTGAACCTCTTAGAATATTCTTCTAATAGGGTAGCCACATCATCCTCAGACAAGGAGGATACATATGTGTTCAAGGCATTAGACTTGATCTTGTCATCGACAGTTACAACTTCATTCCTTCTTTGTACTAGAGCTTCCCATACATTGTCAATCACCTTCTTTCTTATATCTTCCATACTCTCATAAAAATAATCATGTATTGAATAAAATAATTTACAATTGTTTCCTTATCCTCTTCATTAACCGAGCATCAAATCATTTAGCAGTAGCTAAAAAATCACTAGATTTTATCATATTATTTACTAGAGGCTCCAACTTCAGAGGTGAGTGATCTCTTATTAGAGGAGAGTAGGACTTTTCCTCCTTAGGCTCTAATGTGCCTTCTTTACCCTTCTTCTCATGCACATGTATGGTGAATGCATTATTTTCCTTCTCTATCTCCTCTTCATCAGATGAGTCCACAACATTGCCTTTGGAATTCTTAATTTTTGTTCTAGCCTCTTGTGAGGTACCTTCATTTCTAGTGGAGACACTACTTCTTCTCTTTATTTTCAACTGAGTTTCTTCTTCTAGGTCAAGATCAATTTCCTCTTGTACCGCATCACTTATGTTCCTTTTTATTCTTTCCTTTTGTTTTATTCATTTTTTCGAGGTGGCAGAGGGTGCAACAGGGGGTACATTTTTCTTCTTAGAGGCTCTAGTGTTGGGTTCAGTCGAAGAAATTATATTAACTGTTGTTGGTGTATTGTGTTCTACCTTCTTTTATTTCACTATTGTAGATGAACCGAGTGATGTTGGAAATGCAAAGGTAGTAGTGAAAGGTGATCTTCTTGATCTTGTAGGTCTAAAGGGCACTTCAACTGCCTTGGCCCTCTTCTCTACTACAACTTCCCTTTACCTATCAGCATCATCCTTAGAAAGTGTATGTAGTGCAAAATATTCCTCAACATTTTTATTTACCCTTTTATCTTTTTGAGGTGCTAAAGTTTCCAAAAATGCTTTAGTTGAATTATCTTCATATGTACCATGTTGGGGCTGAGTGGGATCCTTGGGGTTGTTTAGCAATATTTCAATGAGAGCCTCAACCATTTTCTCATCAATCTCATATCCTAGAGACTCTATCCATAGATTTCTAGGTTCTACTACCTCTATAATGCACTCGTCAATGGATACCAAGAAAGTTATATCATTTGCATGTTTTGCATGTTTTCTTATTAAAACTTTTGGAATTCTCTCTCTCTCTCATGCATGTTATTCTAAAATGCTATGAAAAATGTAGTCAAAGCATCACCCTGTGCCTTGAAATCCCCAATGTTTCTTAAATAATCAAAGATTTGATGTGCTACCGGTCTGATAGTATCCAATATAATGTTTTTCCTCCTAGGTAGATCTCTCAGAAAGTAAAATAACAAACAGACTATCAGTGTTCCAAACTTGAATAGATATTTCTTTGACTTGCTCTGGCTCAAGTTCTCCATATGTTGTTGTCGGACCAACTCACACAAATCATAGTCTTTTCCATTCACCACCATGTCATGTGCAACATAGATTGTATTTTTAGACATCAAATTTCCTCTATTGGTGAAGTAGGTCTTGTGAAATATCATAATTGATGCATACTTCATAGCAGGGTTGATAATGGGTTTGGTAGTCAATGCTCTCTCATCATATGTGGCACCGATTAACTTCATAACTACATCATTTTTCACAGACTTTAACACCAGTGCAGGTCACAACTTTGATCACCTCTTTGGTAATTAATCCTGGCACACTTGTCCATACAAATTTATCATACACTCTACTTAGCGCTATTCCCATATACTTCACATCCATTTCACTACAAAAGTCAAGAAACCAATTCCACACATCTAGCTTCTCTACAAGGCTTTCATAATATGGATTTACTAAGAAATTATCTCTAGTCAATTCCTTTAGCCATTGATTCTTGAGTACTTGATGATTAAATTCTTCCAATTTCCCATAAATGTAGGTTCTAGTGTCCTCGATGGGCAAGACATTATTTGGAATTTGTGAAAACGCACTGATAGGGTCAATATCGAAAACCTTCCATGAAAACCTTTTGAAATTTTGGTCTAGGTCTCTTAGAAGTCTCAACCACTACCGGTATGGCCATTTCTCTCTCATTTATTTTATAGATGCATATGGAAATTACTTCTAATGCAAACCAACAAAGTATAGATAGCTATAAATACCTTTTTCATGCTCGACGAAAACTAGGGTTTGATGCTAGATGCTTTGAATCGCTTTCAAATTTTATTCAACATGCTCTTCTTTCTTAAAATGTGTAAAAGTGATTTAACATGACATATTTTCACTTTATACCTTACCGATCTACCTTAATTTCACATTTATTGCATTCAATCTCCAAAAAGTTGATAAACACCTTATGAATACCCTATAAAACCTAAAAATGCTCCACAAATCTTCAAATTTTCATATTTTCTACTAGAATCCTTTTCAACATCTTCATAATGTCTGTTTACATTACATATATTCATGTCACTGCTTGAAACCTCATACATCAAGGGCTTGCTAGTCTTCTTTGTCATTGCTCCCCCTAAACCCATTATTGGATTTAGTTTTTGAAAGAATTATCTACACCAGATGGAGGTACAGATGTATTAGGTTTACCCTTGTTCTCAGATTCTTCCTTCTTCCAAATCTTCTCCATTTCCTTCTTTACTTCAATAGTATCAACTTTATTCACAAGTTTATTCCTTTGTACCAAATTAGATTTCCTCCCATTTTTTCTTTTGTAGAATCCTGAAATATGTCCTAGTTTGTTGCATGTGTAGCACACAACATTTTTTTGACCAAACTGATTTGAATTCATCCTTGATCTACAGTAGTTATCCTTATGTCCAAGGGTGATCCCACATAGCTGGTTTACAATTTCTAGGAGATTCTGATTTTTGCTAAAATCACATATTTTTAGAAAACATAAAGATTTAAGCCTTAAAAATTTTCATTTAAAGTATTCCAATTGAAGAGGGTTTGATCAAACTACCTTAGATCAAACCTCCTTGGATAGAACCCCGCTAGTTTTAAACCATACCTATAACATAGTCTCCTTTACACCTATCAAAATGCTAATAAAAAACCACTTTTGATTTACCTTTTGGGGGATCAAATGAATTCATTTAACGTTTATTTTTTGTAAGTATCTAATCCTTATTATAAGCTTCCCAAAAAGTATAATTTTAAATAAATTTAATTTAATTATTATATTTATTTTTATTTCTTGTAAATGTAGGTTTTTCACCAAAAATCATACTCTCTATTCTGCACATGTGGAAAAATAACAGATTATCAAATTTTTTTTTGAAAAATATGAGTGCACCAAATACTGAAGTCCTTGATCCAACAAAAAAAAACAATTTCGATACATACAAAAAAAGGTTGTGTTATACGGTCGCACTATGTCTGAATTGTAATTGGTTTGACTTTGAAACTTGATTAAAGAAAAAATATTCAATAAAAAACTATCTAACCAAGTGGAAGTACTAGATATTGGAGTTAAAAATCTAAATTTGAAAGAATTATAATTTTATCCTTCATGGAAAAAGGTTATGAGTTATACGGTGAGTGTCACTTTTTAAAAATGTTGTTTTATGAAAAAAACTAGTTTTCGAGGGAGATGGAAAAAGAAGTGCAATCTAATTCCAAAAAAATTGAAAAATATATATTTAGAATCTACAAACAAAATTTCACAAAACTCTAGTTTGCATCATCTTCAAATTCCTCACAGTTTAGCCACTATAGGTGCCTAAAAGTGAAGATTTAGTTAAAAAAAATTATTTCAATGTCTAGTTTGGCCAAAAATTGTAAACCGCTATTGTGGGATCACCCCCAAATGCATTACATGTGTAGCAATAACCGTGAAAATATTGAATTGTTCTACCAGTATTGAATCTACTCATCATCATCTGACTTTTGCACTCAACAACTCTATGTCCAAATTTCTTGCATGCAAAGCATTGTCCAGAAAAGAATCCAACATTCTGATTCATTCTACTTCTACATTATGTTTCCCTATGACCAAATTTGTTACATGAGAAAGAAATTCCATTGAAATATGAGTACCTTTGGGCATTAGGTTGTTTGATAGGAGTCCTTCTAGTATTGCTTCTTTGGTTCTTGATCTATCTTCCATTTCCTTGGATCTTCCTTTGATTGTCAACCTTGTTAGGGGATTGATTTTCTTTTGATCTTTGTCCTTCTTCAAGTCCCAAACCATTTTTTTCCTTAGAAGGTTTTTGACCTACAATTAGTTCATCCAGCCTTGTAGAACTTGTTTTGAATTTGTCTTCATGAGCTCTTTCTTTCTCCAAATCTGATCTTAGGGTTACCACTTCTTGTTCAAGCTTGATGCATTCATCAATTTTTCTTTGAATCTCAACTTTTTGACAGTCCTCAATTCTCTTATTTTCTTCCACTTGCACTTTTAGTCCAGTGATGTCCTTATTTTCTTTCTTCAACTAATCACTGACTTCTCTATGCTTTTATTTAAACTTCTTGATTTGCTCTATTAACTTTTTGATGCATTCATTTGCTTATTTTAGGTTCTCCTTCAGAATTTCTTTCTCACTTTCAACTCTATCAAGATCTTTAAGAGTAACATTGAGTTCTTCTTTGTCAATTGTGTAGTCATCTTCTATGCATTCAGTTGCAGAGATTTCTTTAGAAGCAATAGGACACCTTTTGTTAGCCATGTGTTCAAACTCCAAGATCTTCCTCAAGATTTTAGGCTTTTCTAAAGGAAGCAAGCTCTAATACCAATTGTTGAACACCCAAAATACTGAGGGGGGGATGAATTAGTATTCTATTAAACCTTTCAACTATAAACCATCCAAACATTAAAACATATCTAACTACAATTGTAAGTAAATACATGAAAGAGATCATAACACCACATAACACATAAACACTAGGATTTTTATGTGGAAAACCTAAAATGGGAAAAAGCATGGTGAGGATTATCTCACAATATATTATAACCAGTTATAAGATATTACAGTGGCTTACAACCGGGACACACTGTCCTTGAAAGGATCATAGCTTGAAATGATTAAAAAATGGAGTGTGGCTCACTGTCAGGAGGTGACTGATGGAATACACCTTTCATGTGTTGAATTCAGTTCTAATTAAGCTTTGAAATGCAATATCCTACACTAGTTTGTAGTTTTACAACAAACACTACCTTGATATAGAACTTATACATACAAGCTCGCATAATATCACACATCTCCTCTTATCACATATCACATATTCAATACAAAAATGTTTCATATATATATGCTATTACATCAACACACATCAATTACGTCGGCCTAATTAGATGTACACACACACAATTAAAAAAAAAGCTTGTTGGCCCAAACCTTGAAAATAAAAATGTGCAAGGCATGATTTAGTTTGACATAGACCTAAAAAGGATCTCTTTGACATTCACACAACATATTAATCTTTATACCACTTGTTCATCTGAGCCAGATGAAGAATTTATCACAAAAATAGACCAAACTAACTAACATCAATCAACCATATGACCATATGAGTGTGCACCCTTTGGAATACATGTGTAGAGCTAACACTTGTAAATTATCTCCCAAAGTCATAATGACCAGATCAAAGTACCAGAGGAATGCAAACCAATTAACTCATACCACTATGCACAATTATAAGTAGAAAATTGTATTCCAAAATTTTGTCATTTGTATCTTTCAACCCATTCAACCAAAATCATTCAAAACTTGTTAATAGATGTATTTAATCATCCTGAATAACATACTAAAACCACATAGGATGATCTTTCAACATGACCAATTTTGGACCAAATTACCGAATTGGGATAACAAAAATACAGTTTACTAGATTAGACAAAATTGTCACCAAACAATGTTGGCATCAATGACAACACACCAAAGGGTTTCTTTTTCATTCTTCCAACATTATCAACAGAAAATATTAGGTTGATTAACATGTCAAGAAAAATACTAAAACATATTTAAAAGAAAATTAAAAAATATTATGCACTAGATAAAATAGTGTATATCAAGATGGTATAATTGTTTTCTATTTTAGATAAATATTTAATATAAAAGTTGACATCAAATGGAAACAACTATGTTTTAATGCACATACATTTTAATATTTATTCAAAATATATGTTTATCAAAATTGGAAAAAAATGTATCCATGCACTACATATTAAAGTTATAAACAAACATAAAAAAGAAATTAAAGGAAAATAAAATAAAATTTACTATATAAAGTTTGATGTCTCATGTAACTTCATTTTTTAGCATTTTATCAGCAACAAAATTATACTATTAATTAACAAAAAACTATTTTAAAATATTTTTATTTTTATTTTTTAAATACAAACATAAAATATACTAAAAAATACACATTTTATTAATTTACATCATTTCAAAATTAAAAACATATATGCCACTTTTTAGTGATTCAAGTTCCAAAGTTGGATCAGTGTTGGTTGTTTCTTTATAAAAGTGTAACATGGCTTTGTACTTTTTAATCATTACTTTTGAAAAATAATGTTAGGTAGATTTAAATGGTAAAATAACATTGTTTCCTTTTTAGATGATGGAACCAATTCATAATCCTCTTAATATTCATAGAACAATAGAGGAGGGCATTATTGTTGTTGTTTTATCTTAGATGCCTTTGACAGAGTTATGAGATAGATTAGTAGATTTTATATTATGTTTTTCATTTTATCCACATCTATTAATGCAACTTTGAATGATATTCATTTGTAGTTTAATTTGTTTCTTAATGCTAATCATATGTATGAGGTCCCAACTCCAGTTCATGCACATGCCCCTCAGATGGATGAGGAGAGTCAACAATTTCTTCAGATGGAAATAAATGGTTATTCACTTATGTGTCATTATATAATTTAATTTTCTATATATTAATATTTATACTATTTATTGTATTAGGTGGAACTCCAAAAAAGTTTAGAAAGGGGGTCAAGTCAATAGGGTCACAAGAAACCATCATCACTTGCCTCTCCATCCACATGATAGGAAAAGGCTCGTGAACTCTTCCCTTCTCTTGGAGGGAATTTATTGCATTATGACTTTGTTGTATGCCTATATGGTAGATTTGTACATATATTTTTGTATTATATATATGTGACATTATACGCCTATATGAATTTGTTGTAATCATATATAGATTTCTTGTATATATTATACTTTTATCGACATATAAAATTGTATGCCTATTGAAGACACCTAAATTTGGACACTTAATTTATCCAAATTTTCCCCCTTTCATCTAAGCATCCCCTTATTTGCATTAATTGAGTAATATTGCTATTATTTAATTAATATCCTTAGTTATTATAATCCCTAAGGTATCTAATTAAATAATTAAATACCTTCCCCCTTTCATCAAATGAATTAAATAAATATAACATTTATTTAATTCCTCACATGTCACATCCCTTTCTTAATCCTAATTATTCTCCTAATCTCATCATTAGGGATGTGCACATTCTCCAACTTTTGCAAGTTGGCCTCTAATCTCTCTTAGCCACCTAACCCTCCTCTAATCCTTCATTAACTAGCCTAATCAACCTCTCAAGGAATTTTTAATTCCTTTTATCCTTCCAAAGAATATTAAATTCATTTTTCTCTTCCCCATATGATCTTTGACTTGTCATATCAAGTCACATGTGAACTCTTCCTAATCTCCCACTTGCCTCTAATTTATCATTAATTTGACTAATCAGGTACTTGCACAACCTTAATCACTTAATTAGGTCAACCTAATCTCCATGCCATGTGCCATAAGTCAACCCTATTAAAGGATTTCTCCTTTTGGAGAAGGCACTCCTTTCCCCATGTGAATTTTAAATTCACATTTAATCCCCCAATGCATTTCAAAAAAAATTAAATTCCTTCTCTCATCCCCATGAGGATATTTGAGGAATTTTTAATTCTTCACATGTCCTCTCACCCACATGGGGACAAGGACCTCATTTATGAGGAGATCTTATCCCAATCCCAAGGTACTATGTACTACCTCCATGTCATGTACTCTCCTTCCAACTCATCTACACATCATCTCTTACAAGCCACTTTACATGCCACATGTCAAGATGTGAGGGCTTGTGAGTTCTCAACTCACCTTAGCCCTACATCTTGATCTTGGTGGCTCAATCTCAACCATCCATTTCCCTAGAGAGTCCAAAATTCTCTATAAATCCCCCTTTTTTCTCTCATTTTGGGGGAGATCATTTATGTTAGCCAAACTCTTGCAAAAAAAATTCTTGAGCCATATTTAGCCAAATTTTCATACTTGCATCCATTTTCACTCATTTTCCATCTTCATTTCATCTCATAGCTTGCATCTCTTGCCACCAAAGGAGCATACAACATTAAAGATCAAAAGGCCAACCAAAGGATCGATTCAAGACAAAGTGAATCCACTTCATTTGTTGTTTTTATTTTGTTTTTTAATCCAACTAGGCTAATCTTGAGGTGTAAGGTTTTTATAGTTGTTATTTTCACTATTTTGTTTCCTGCTCATTTTCTAACACATATTTTTGCCCTATCACATTTCTAGTACGCCCGGTGGGACCCACAAATGGGTCTCTTTCTTTCACATTTGCTATTTTTTTCACTTTTTGCAGGTGCAAGTTGTAGAGGAGCAGAATCGACCTGCAAACAGGCAGACCTGACCTCTGCACAAGCGGACCTAACCTCCAGGGGTGGACCTGACCTTGCCCAAGGGCAGACCTGCCCTCCATAGACTCCAGAAGTTATTTTTGTAGATTTTTCACAGAGGGGCGAACCTGACCTAGACAACTTTTTCTAGAAGGTAAAATTTTAGTTTTTAGTACTCCTTTTGGTTGTTTTAAGTGTTTTTAACCCCCTAACTTAGGCACATAGTTTAACTAGGGGTGTTAATTAACCTTGTGTGTCATGCTTGTGGGTAAGCTATTTGACATATCCAATCCCCTTGCACCATTTGACGATCCTGGATGACGAGAAATCATAGCTTACCAAGTCCTTTGAGTCACCCTCTTTTTTTATTTTCTTAGCGAGACTTGCTTGAGGATTTCATCACCCCAAGGGGCGATTCCAACCACACATACCAGCGGGGTATATAAAGGAGGGAGAGCGAAAGTTGTACCTCAATCCAACCATGTTGTAATTGGCGAAGCATCGGGATGACGTGAAGAGTTGGTCCAAGCCTCTAGTATCTTGCTAAGGTTCCCG
This sequence comes from Sequoia sempervirens, assembly GCA_007258455.2. Lineage (NCBI taxonomy): Eukaryota > Viridiplantae > Streptophyta > Pinopsida > Cupressales > Cupressaceae > Sequoia > Sequoia sempervirens. The sequence continues at coordinate 224,228,307 of VDFB02058242.1, read as the reverse complement.
ACTCATGCTTGTAACAAGTTGGTGTTCACGGTTTGGACCTCATGTACCAGGTGTATATCAATGACTCCTTAGCAACCATGATCATCATAGAATAAAATACTTTATTGACCATACCCTTTCTACTAATCTTAAGATTGTGTTGTCTGAATTGTCTTCTTTGTGCAAAACCAATAATTTTATGTTCAGCCATATCCTTTTGATTGATGTTTGTTGTGTTTTGGGTCCTTTTCCTTAGTCATCTTTTCAAAAGTCAATTTTAAACCTCCCAGCAGGCAGACTTGCCCTCTCGACAGGCAAACCTGCCCTCCAAGGGTGGACCTGACCCATCCAAGGGCGGACCTAACCTATAAACCAGTCCTTTGGAGCCTGTTTTAGCCAATTTTGACCAACTTTTTCTCCATAGGTAGACCTACCCTCCCGACAAGTAGACCTGCCCTCCAGGGGCGGACTTGACCCATCCAAGGGAAGACTTGACCTGTAAACTAGTACTTTGGAGCCTATTTTAGCCAATTTTGACCAAATTTTGCTCCATAGGTGGACCTTCCCTCCCGACAGGCGGACTTGACCTCCAAGGGCCAACCTGACCTATCCCAAGGGTGGACTTGACCCTTCACCAGTTAGTTTTATCATTTGTTTCATCATTCTAGACACTCGTTTCATCGTTTCACACGCTCGTTTCCCCATTCTGATCACTCGTTTCCCCATTTCAAGTAAACGTTCATCTATTTCGAACCTTCGCTTATCATCTTGAACTCTTGTTCTGTCATTTTGATCATTCATTTACTCATTTTAAGTGAACATTCATCTATTTTGCATCTTGTTTCATCATTCCAAACTCATGTTATGTCGTTCTGATCATTCATTTACTCGTTATGAGTAAATGTTTATCCATTTCGAACCTCCTTCCATCGTTTCAAGCTCTCGTTCTATCATTCCAATCTTTCATTTACTCGTTCCGAGTAAACGTTCACCCATCTTGAACCTTGTTCTATCATTTCGAACTCTCGTTCACCCATTTCAATCAACCATTCACTCGTTCTGAGTAATCTTTCATTCATTTTGAACCTTCTTCTCATTCTGAGAATCATTCATCTGTTCTTAGCGGTCGTTTACTCCTTTCGAGTAGTCATTCATCCCTCTTGATCATTCGTTTACTCATTCTAAGTAATCTTTCATCTGTTCTGAACCTCTATCTCCTCATTTCGAGAGTCTTTTTTCCATTTTGGGTCATCGTTTACTCGTTCCGAGTAAACATCCATCCATTCCAAACCTCCCTCTCATTGTTTTGAGAGTCGTTCACCCATTCTAAGTCACTATTTACTCATCCATCCATTTTGAGCATCCATCTCCTCGTTTCATGCACCCGAACAACTATTTTTTGACCATTTTCACCTAGGGGCGGACCTGCCCTCCCAACAGACGAACCTACCCCTATACATGCGGACTTGCCCTATAGGAGGACCTTCCCACTACACAGGCAGACCTGCCCCCTGCACAAGCGGACCTACCCCCTGCATAGGTGGACCTGCCCCTATACAAGCGAACCTGCCCCCTACATAGGCAGACCTACCCCTGCACAAGAGGACCTACCCTACAAGAAGACCTGCCCCCTATATAGACAGACCTGCTCTATAGGCGAACCTACTCCCCTGCACAGGCGGACCTGCCCCTACACAGGTGGACCTGCCCTACAGGCAGACCTGCCCCCCTGCATAGGCGGACCTACCCCCTTGGATAGGCGGACCTAACCTCATCCAGGGGCGGACCCACCCTTCAGACAACATTTTCCACCCTTTGTTTAGTCGTTTCGAGCACCCGTTTGCCTGCCATCAACACTTTTCCAAAATTCATTGTTTCATCACCAAAATCACATAAGTGCTACTTTTAACATCATTAGAGTCCATATCCATCATCAAATCATCCATCCCAATCACCTAGACTTCATTTTGAGGGTTTTAATTTTTATGTCGAAACTTCTAGAGGCCATAACTTTTTACTCGGGTGTTTGTTTGAGCTAAAATTTTATGGGTGGTTGTGTTATGAGGTGGCATGTGGATTCCCAATTGACCTTGGGGTGGTTGGACCTCGTTTTGCCACATTTTTGAGGCCTCAAACTTTCATCTTGACCCTCAAAATTGTAATTTAGTGTTTTTTTTTTTAGTTTTTTGAAAAATCATTTTCATTAATAACTCAAAATGCATGTCTCAGGTTTGGGATGTTAGTCGGCAATTCATCCTATCTTAGTTTTGGTATTTTTTGGGAAAAAATTGGACTCTCAAAAGTATGCCAGTGAAGTTTCCTAAAATGGCAAAATTTGACAATTTTTGAATTGCCAAATTTGGAAAAATCTAATTGTCAACACCTTACATCCTTTAAACCCTGAAACTTGGTGTAGAATCAATCCCATCACATCCTCCAATCATTCTAAGATTCAATCCAATCATAATCTAAGCTTTAATCCAATCCCAATCTGAGCTTAACCAAAACCCTAATCTGAGCTTTTATCTAATCCCAATCTGAGCTTCACCAAAACCCTAATCTGAGCTTTAGTCCATCTACAATCAAGGTCTTTGGATATTGAAAAAAATCTTAATATCCCTCTCTCCATCTTCTTCAATTTTGTCCTATTCATCCTTTCATCCATTCTGAGAGTCATTCTCCCAATCTGAGCATTCGTTCATTCATTCATTTCGATCAATCACCTACTCATTCCGAATAATCTTTCATCTATTCCATACCTTCATCTTCTCATTCCAAGAATCATTCATCTATTGTGAGCGGTCGTTTACTCATTTTGAGTAATCGTTCATCCCTCTCAATCATCTATTTACTCAGTCCAAGTAACCTTTCGTCTGTTTCAAACCTTCGTCTATCATTTCAAACTCTCGTTCAATCATTTTGATCATCCGTTTACTCATTTTGAGTAAACATTCATCCACTTCACACCTGCTTCTATCATTTCAAACTTTTGTTTAGTCATTTCAATCATCTATTTACTCGTTTCAAGTAAACATTCATCCATTTGAAACCTCCTTCAATCATTTTGAACTCTCGTTTACTTGTTCTGAGTAATCTTTCATCTATTCCAAACCTTCATCTTCTCATTCCGAGAATCATTCATCTATTGTGAGCAGTCATTTACTCGTTTTGAGTAGTCGTTCATCTGTTTCAATCAATCATTTACTTGTTTTAAGTATTTGTTCATCCATTTTTATCATTTGTTCCTCTAATCAAATCATTGTTTTCCCCATCGAAATCCTCTAAACTTCATTTCAGGTTATTATCCAAATTGACCTAAGGGTCTGATATGATCGTTATCATCAACATCCTCTTAGGATTGTCATCTATCCTAAGTTAATCATTATCATTGGCCCAATCAATCCATTTTCAATCTCAAAGTGGATTCGATGTTGCAATTGTCCTTTTATCCTTTAATCTGATCAATCAACATCCTAAGTCACCTAGAATAATCTCTGAACAAGGTTTAGAATCCCTTCCATCATCCTATCTAATCCATCAATCGATCTTATTGATCGTCGATCAATCTTATCCAATCTTATCCAATCCAATCCAATCGCATCCCTATCCAATCACCTTTGACCCAATCAATCTACTTCCATCTTGAAGTAGATTCGGTGTTGTAATCATCCTTTGATAATCAAATCCGATTGTCAAAATCAATCCCATCGCATCATCCAATCATCCTAATCTGAGCTTTAATCCAATCTTGATTTGAACTTAACCTAAATCCCGATTTGAGCTTTAGTCCATTCCCATCCAAGATCTTCGATCCATCCTCTTTATCCTTTCATCATCATGAATCCTTATCCTCCATCAATAGTAATCAAGGGAAACCCTAATTACGTTGACAACGATAACGAAAGTCTTGTCAATCAAGAAGAATATGACATAGATTTCCTTGACACTATCATTGCTAGTAAGCTTTCTCCACCCGCTTTCCAAAATCCAATCACCCCTTCAAGTTATCACGTTATGTCCTCATCCATGCCTAATCATGCTCTTTATGCTACCTTTGACAAGGGATATCCATCATGTCTATCATATCCTTCATCTACATCATCCTCTTATCCAACACCCACATCCTCTTATCCTAGTCTACCATCACAATACCCCTATCCTAATCCCCCGTCCACATCCTCCTATCTCAATCCTTCATCCGCATATACCCACTACCCTAATCTTCCATACCAATCTACTCACCCTAATCCTACATTCACACCTTCCTATCCTAATCCAACATCCACACCAACCTATCCTAATCTTACATCCACATCTTCTTATCCTAATCCGACATCCACATTTCCCTATCTCAATCTGCCACCTCAATCTTCCCATCTTAGTCTGCCATCCCAATGCCCTTACTACAATCCACCACCAGCATCCTCAAGTCCTAATTCACCATGCCAATATGCCTATCTTAACCCTTCATCTAATCTTAATCCCCCATCTATTCCCAATCCTGCATCCAATTCCATTCTCCCATTTAATCCTAGTCCACCAATCCCTAGTCCTAATCCCCCACCAATCCATAATCCTTCATCCACTTCTACCACACCTTCTCAGCCTAGAGTATTCAAGTTTCTTACTTCAGAAGTTCTCTAAGGACTTATAACAAAGAAGACATCTCCCACTCCACACCTTGAAGTTGTGGAATCATGCCATCCCAACCTATCATCCACGATCATTAGTGACAAGACCCTTCCCCACCCAACACCTATCATTGATGATACCACCCTTAGCACCACTCAAACCATCGAAACCATCACATCCTCTGAATCCACTAAGCCCCCATCTCCTATCGTCACATCTGCCGAATCCATTGAACACCCACCTCCTACTCTGAGAGTCATCGAACCCATCAATGACACCCAAATCCAATCCACAAGAATCCATTCCCTTGAGCTACACGAATCCTCCATCCTTCCATCTCCCCCACTTGTGAAGTTCATCCAATATTCCACCATTATCCTGCCTCCCACACACGATGAGTCATGCTAAGAGCCTAATCCAAAGCATGCCAACATATCCCCTTCTCCAGATCAAGATCCTACCATCCCATCTAGTCCACCTCAAGATCACAGTCCCCCATCCATTCCATTCCATGATCCCCTTGTCATTCAAGATTCCACCACTCCATCTCCATCTCCATTGCATGATCCCACTACCACAAACTTAGATCCTATCATATCCCATAATCCCTCTCCTGATGCCACCCATTCAAATGCTGCTATCCAATCATCTCCCTCTCATGATCCCACATCATCGCCTAAAACTACTATCCCCACACTGCTTGCATATCCCCTTGGTACTCTCACATTCTTCCATGGTGGCCTCCTTGCAGAAGAAAAACATAGTGTATATACCACCCATCATCCTCCACCTAATAATGGACTGACATCATGTTTTCAAAATAACACAAATCAAGGGAAAGGTCTAGGCCTTCATGAGCAAGGTATTTTAGAGCCCATCCAAGTCAAGGAACAAATCTGTATGCAAGGTCTTGGACCTATTTCCCAAGACTCGCAATCTAAAGATATTGGTACAACCTCTCGACATCCTCAATGAACCTCTTCCAAAAGAAATATAGGCTCTTCCCATCACTCCACCAGATCATATGCTGCCATCCCTCCTCCTCTATCGTATCGCCTCAAAACAACCTTCCATATTCCTCATTCATTTGCTCCATCCATTTTGGGTCCTTACATCCCTCCATCCACCATCTCCCATCCTTGATCTACTCCATCCATCTTGGGTTCTTATGTCCCTCCACCCACTATGTCTGCTTTGGGTCCGTATATCCCAAAATCACCTCCTCCATCTCATCCTTTCAACCATCCAATACCTATCCATGTCATCCATCATAAACATCCCTCTCGCATGTCCCCTAATCAGGATCAACAAAGGCACATCCCTACACATTCTCCATCTACACATAATCCTCCTAATCCTACCTCCATCACTCCACATCATCCATCTCACACCCATCCCATTGCTAGTAAAAGCACTTTGGATGCCAAAGCAAAAGTGCCTAAATGTAAAGATCCACATAAACCTAAAGCTCCCCATGTACCCCCTAAAAGACATGGTGAAGAGAAGAAAAATCTAAATCCAAATCAAATCCGTAGGTGACAAAGGCCCACCAAAGAAAATATCATAACCATGTGGATCCCAAAGAAAAAAGATGCAATGCCATCAAATGAAAAATCTATAAGAACATCCAAAGTTGCTAATCCAAAAGTTAATCATACAACCCTTTCATCTCCTAAGTCTGTTTTGGGTCCCTATGTCCAGAAATTCACCATTCCATCTCCTCCATTATCCCCACATTCTCCATCCATTCATCCCCTTATCTTTTCACATCCACCACCACATGTTCCAATGTTGGTCCTGAACACATCTCCCCATCACATATCCACCCCATCATTCCATCCATACCCTTTCCAGCACCCCATCCATTACCCCACATATCTCCCCCATCAAATCCCTCTAATTCATCCTCTTACGTAATCCATTTCTCCTAATAAGGTTGTACCACCATCCAACAGTTGGTTCAAACATGGGCTCTTAATACCTCATATAGAACTTGATGCTTGAGTCCTTCATCCATATCCTTATCACATGTCCTCTAAATCCACTTATTTTCCTCCCTATCCTTATCCATCTCCTTCTGCATGCTATCCAAAAAGTCAAAAATTCCAAAAAAGTAAAAAAAATAAAAAAATCAATCAATCAAAAAAATCAAAAAACTTAAATAGTAAAGAGAAATAATCCGTCCAATGGTGAAAACTTGGAAAACAAGTGCTTGGATAAGTACCATGATGAAAACCTACAAGGTGTCATGCGTAAATCCCCATGCGCGGGGGCAGCTTTCATATGCATTCCCTCTATTCGCTATGCTTCCTGTATGCTTCCAACTATGCACCTGTCTTCCTCCTATACATTCTTTTAATTCATCCCCTCCACCCTACCTATCTTACACATCTTGCTTGGAATATCTCATTTATCCCAATCCTTCCATCCTCCTTGTGATCTTGATAACGATAGGGGAAAACATATAAACATGCTTTGGACACCTCTTAGCATACATTCCCCTCATCCACACACTATCCTACTCCTCATTTGCACTCATCTACCTTCCTTATCCACCCATCATGCTACCTTCAATCTCCCTTCCTTATCCATGCATCCTATCTCCATCCATCTCACTCCTTTATTTTCCTATCCTTATCTATTTCATCCTTCATGCCTCCTCGCACATGACAAATATAGAGTGGGGGAATCTATCTTCCTTGGTGATATAGTCCTTGGATACATCATTCATTCCATCTGAGCAATCCCTTCCATTTCCCTATCCTCGTCTCCTTATCAATATATCCATCTCCCCATCCTTATCTTTTATCCCTCCAAACAATCCTTATATCCATCTCCCCATCCCTATCTTCCTATCCGTCCATCATAGCATCTCTTTTCATCTATCCATCTGGTCAACTTTTCCTCATCCAAATCCTTATCTTCCTATCCATCAATCCAACCAATCCTCCTCATCTCTTTCTCCTCATCCCATCTAATAATCCCTTGTCATTGGTCTCTAGCTATAGGCTACTCCCCATGCAATCCAGAGCCATCTATCTTATCGTCATCACTTCTACTTCTTTTGCACATCTTTTCAATCTCCTATCCTTTCTCATCATTCATCTATCCATATTTTCATCCTCCCAATTCATCTTTTGATGATTTGGATAACTATCCCATCCCTGAGCTTCATGATCACCATCATCCTATACAATCCAATAGGTCTATCTTGTCTCATCGTATCGGTCCCATCATTTTATCCGCTTATCATGGTTATCTCATCATCTTTTATCCATCATTTGTCTTTGGCCTTTTTTTGAACTACATTGCCCCTGCGCTTTCACGTAGGAAAGGTCGGTCATTTGATCCATCCCCGAGGCTTTGGTTGTCTATTCCTTTATCGTCTATCATCGGTCTTTCTTCTTTTTCCATCATGTCATCCATCAAAGTCTCCATCATAGTCTATCGTCAGCCTTTTATCAAACTACAAGGACTCTGCGCTTTCACGTAGGCAAGGCTAATCTTTGATCGGCCCCTGAGTGCCTAGGTCGCTAGGATGTGTCATTCTCCTATCTTGTGTCATGTCTCTTGTGTCGCGTCATCGAGCTATGCCATTATCTAGCTGGTTCTTCACAAAAAAGATCCACTTGTATCATCAAATCCAATCGGTTCCGAACATCCTACGTCATATCAGTCTTTCAGTTTAGTATCCATCATCGGTCTCAACGGGATGCATCCTTCCTAATAGACCTCATCAATCCCATCCATCCCCTTGATCCTATGGCAAAGGATGTTTGAAATTTATTGCGATCTTTTGATACTTTTGGCTTTTGTTTATCATTTGAGCTCCATATCATCACTTGTTAAGGCCGCCATGATCCATCATATTATGGTGTGTTTTGATTGGTCAACATAGGGGCATATTTTGATCTTTTTGTCTATTTTTGTCTTCTTGGTTGTCCCAAGTAGTACCCACCAAGATCCCTGAGGTCTTGTGTTATGTTGGGGCATCCTTTTGTGCTTGTGGTTATCTCAATACCTGGCCCGACCAAGGTCTTCGTGACTTTGGGGTGTTGGGATAGCCTTCTTGTCTGTTGTGTGTGTTTTATGCATTCGACACGAATCAACCTTGGTTCTCTATACCTTTGCATCTTGTGTCTAATGTTATAGCAAAAATCAGTGCTCCTAAAGATGGAAAATTGCATTTAGATTGCATTTCATATCCATCCTCTCATCTATCAAAATCCCCCCCATCCATTCATCCTTCATCACTCTCCCCTCCCAATCTCCTATCACTTTTTTTCCCTCTTATCCATCACTTTGCATCATCTTCCTCATATACCCTTTGCATCATCTTCCTCTTATACCCTTTGCATCATCTTCCTCCTATACCCCTTGCATCAACTCCTCCATTTCGAGAGCACACCCGTGTTCTCTTGAACCTGCATGTCCTCTCAAGGGGGCATCCTTCATCCCTAATTTTCATCATTTTTCCCTTCCTAATCACGCATTTGAATGACTGGGGCATCTTTCCCAATCTAATCATCTTCTTCTAGGTTCTATGTTTTAATATTCTTTGAAATGACGCTACTTCGTAACACCATCTCAAAGAGGGGAAAAATGTAGACACCTAAATTTGGACACTTAATTTATCCAAATTTACCCACTTTTGTCTAAGCATCCCCTTATTTGCATTAATTAAGTAATATAGCTGTTATTTAATTAATATCCTTAGTTATTCTAATCCCTAAGGTATCTAGTTAAATAATTAAATACCTTCCCCCTTTCATCAAATGAATTAAATAAATATAACATTTATTTAATTCCTCACATGACACATCCCTTTCTTAATCCTAATTATGCTCCTAATCTCATCATTAGGGATGTGCACATGCCTAATCCTTGATTAGGATGTGTCACATCCTCCAACTTTGCAAGTTGGCCTCTAATCTCTCTTAGCCACCTAACCCTCCTCTAATCCTTCATTAACTAGCCTAATCAACCTCTCAAGGAATTTTTAATTCCTTTTATCCTTCCAAGGAATATTAAATTCTTTTTTCTCTTCCCCATATGATCTTTGACTTGTCACATCAAGTCACATGTGAACTCTTCATAATCTCCCACTTGCCTCTAATCTGTCATTAATTTGTCTAATCAAGTACTTGCACAACCTTAATCACTTAGTTAGGTCAACCTAGTCTCCATGTCATGTGTCCTAAGTCAACTCTACTAAAGGCTTTCTCCTTTTGGAGAAGGCACCCCTTTCCCCATGTGAATTTTTAATTCACATTTAATCCCCCAATGCATTTCAAAGAATTTTAAATTCCTTCTCTCATCCCCATGAGGATATTTGAAGAATTTTTAATTCTTCACATGTCCTCTCACCCACATGGGGACAAGGACCTCTTTTATGAGGAGATCTTGTCCCAATCCCAAGGTACTATGTACTACCTCCATGTCATGTACTCTCCTTCCAACTCATCTACACATCATCTCTTACAAGCCACTTCACATGCCACATGTCAAGATGTGAGGGCTTGTGAGTTCTCAATTCACCTTATCCCTACATCTTGATCTTGGTGGCTCAATCTCAACCATCCATTTCCCTAGAGAGTCCAAAATTCTCTATAAATCCCCCTTTTTTCTCTCATTTTGGAGGAGATCATTTATATTAGCCAAACTCTTGCAAAATTTTCTCTTGAGCCATACTTAGCCAAATTTTCATACTTGCATCCATTTTCACTCATTTTCCATCTTCATCTCATCTCATAACTTGCATCTCTTACCACCAAAGGAGCATACAACATCAAAGATCAAAGGGCCAACCAAAGGATCGATTCAAGACAAGGTGAATCCACTCCATTTGTTGTTTTTATTTTTATTTTTAATCCAACTAGACTAATCTTGAGGTGTAGGGTGTTTATAGTTGTTATTTGCACTATTTTGTTTGCTGCTCATTTTCTAACACATATTTTTGCCTATCACACCTATATTGATTTTTTGTTAATACAAATTTGTTTTACCAATGTTTTCTATATTTTCTATAAATGATTATTAAATGATACATATTTAATTCCTATTAGTTTATATTCACCATAAATATGTCATCCTACTATCTAATTTGATAGGTATTTAACATGAATGTAGAAAAAACCTTACCTTGTTTCAAGAATTCTCTATTCACCCCTTGGTTCAATAGATCTTTTTGTTTCTCTTAGGTTTTCATGTGTTGTAATTTTTCTATGAGTTATCTTCTTTGATATTGCATCATAATGAGAAGCTTAAGTGCATAATTATGGAATAATAAAACATCTAGTTGAGTCATTAATGACATAAAAACTAGTCAAAAGAGTGAGAATATATGTGTCATGCAAAGGATAAAACATAATTATTAAATGATTCACTTTGTTTTGTTTGTTGAAGCATAGGGCATTAAATTTGGAAATATTTTACTAAGTCATGGATTTATTATATAAATTACTATACTTTGTATTTAAACACACTCATATACTTTAATGCAAGGGTTTTTTAATCTTTTCCTACTTTCTTTTATGCTCCTAGCCCAATTTCTTACATGTGTTGCATTTGTAAAAATTGGTTAAAGAAGGATAAAACATGTTTAAAATCTCTTGAAATTACTAAAACACTTACATGGTTCAAACTTTGCTTAATTATCCAACAAAGGAACAAAAGATTCATGTTCTTAGCAAGTTATTAAGTTCTTCAACTCACCAAAATGCTAACAATAGGGACAAATTTCATAAGTTGGTGAGTTCAAAGGTTCTTAAGCTTATTGAAGGTTTGAAGTGAGAAAGAAAGAGCTAAATAATAATAAGATGTTGGTGATTTTTAAATCTCCCCAACATGTTTAAAGGTTGACATGGTTCAAGAAAATATAAAAATATTGATAAGAAAATACAATATCTAATGTTGATGGGTTCAAAGGTTCTTGAAATTTCTAAACATCTATCATACTTCACGAGGGACCCAAGATTCTTACATCTAGCTCATTCCTACGGTTCTTGGTATCTTGACAACCCTAACTCCCACCCTTCTCTATGTTCTTCCTCCATTCCTCTCTAGGTCTAGACTATTGAGTGAAACCATGACCCATGAACCTAGTTCCAAGATCCATGTTACCCTTGATGCCCCAGTCCTAGTAATTCCTATTTACTAGCTCCTTGCATCACTTTTCTCTTTTTTCCCTTTCTCATATTTTCTCTACATCCCAATTTCCTTACCTCATATCTAAGGCACATACCCTCATTTGACCCTTGTACCTTGACACCTCCATTATTCCTTGATCTACCCAACCTTTTGTCCCCTGCACCTTTCACCCATTTATTCCCTTTTATTGATTTGTGTGTCTCTTCTTCACCTTGGGACCACATACATAAGTCCCCCCTAGACCTAAAATCCCACCATAAACTTATAAAAAATAGTAAACCCTACCTTTTCACATTATTTCACCTACTCACCCACACTCTAAGATAGTCAAAAAACTCAAAATAATTGTGAATTTCATACAAGGGTTTCTCCTATAGATTTCATGTATTTCTTCCATGCCAAAACATGTCACAAAAATAGTTCACTATTACAATGATAAGAATTCATAGATCATAAAAAAATCATCCATACTTTATTGGTATGGAAAAACCTCTTGGGCCATGATCTCATGTGCAATCCATGGAGAAAATGTGTAATAGGTATAATAATATTTTGCTACATTATAGTTCAGTTATTTTTAGGTTTCCCCATGCCCTTCTCCATGGTTGTAGGTTTTTTTGAGTTTCCTATAGCTTGGTAACTCTTGAACCTAGGCAACTTTACACTGGACAAAACATTCATAGATGTCATGAGCTCTGCGAACTACTCTATAATAGTTTGGTAGTTTTCTACTCTTAGAGCTCTAAAGAGATTGTGTCAAAATAACATAACCTACAAGGATTGAGAGACCCAAAGAGTGAATGGAATCCTATGGTAGTATTCATCCACCCACCCCAACATGTTGGATTAGTCAATTTGGACCCTTCATGAATGGAACATAAAATATGCCCATTTCCATAGTCACACTACTCTCAAATGACACTTTTTATGAGAACACATTTATTGTTGGAATGATCAATGGTGTTGGGTTTATTAGAACTAAGATATGACATTTTAGATGGATCCATATCCACTTGTAGGTCTATATGAAATATTTGTAGGTACATGAGCTCTAAGAGCTACTCAATCATAGTTTGGTAGTTTTTTGCTATTAGGGATCTTAAGAGACTACACTAAAATAACATAGTCTACAAGTGATGTACCAAATAAATGAAAATATTCAATATAATTCACCCACCTAGACATTTTGGCACAACTGGTTTGGCCCCACCATGCATGGAACATAAGATATGCCTATTTCCATGTTTGTACTTGTATAGGCATAAAATTTCACCCCTTGATATTTCACATACATTCTTGTGTCTGCTTTAGTGTCCACTCCCTTAGCATCTTGAGAAGGCTCATTTTAGCCCCTGCATCAAACCTTTTCCCTTCTCAAGATGCTCTAGCACCCCTTTTCAGTAGCCACCCTTGTGTGCTAGATTTCGATTGGACTTGGTGTTGATGTTAACATGCAACGTCAGAAGTATTCTTCCAGTGATCTCCTTATTTGCAATAAATTAAATAATAGCCCCAAGCTATTTAATTTATTAAGACTCAAGAGGCATGATTTTTGTAAAGAAACATATATTTGTTAAGAAAACAACTATATAATGAAGAGACACAATTTTCTATCAAGGCTAACCTTGATACAAAGTGGCATGAATTTCAAGAGAGACGTCTTTTTGTTAAAATGCAATTATGGCCGACATGGTGCCTTGAAGAGTTGTGTCCTCTCCTCTAGTTTGTATATATATTCAATGGCATTCTCATTGTTCACAAAAAATATTCAAGTTCAGTTTGATACCATTCATTAAAGTCTAAGTGTGAAATATCTAGAAGTGAAAGTGAATTCTATAGGAGAGTACATTGTTTGAGGCTAAGTTCTATCAACATTATAGTTCTGTGTTGCATCACTCTTTGGTGCATATTTTTTGGGCCTACATATCGGCCTCTTGTAAGGAGATCATTTTTGTGACAATTCAATAAATAAGTGATATATTGTTGTTGGGATTTTCTCCCTCAAGAGGAGGGTTTTACCAGGGTATCTATTGTGTTATTGCATTTGATTTAAATTATTTTTTTGTGCATTAATCTAATCATTAAATTTAACATGGTATTAGAGCGAGTTTGAGGAGATCATGATCAGATTTGTCCTTACATCGATACTCTATTCTTTTATCTATATTTCTTTGTCTATCTATACTTTAGTCAAGATGGTGAATGGGATTAAGATTGAGGATAGACTTGAGGGAGCATCTAAATTCACATCATGGAGATTTAGGATCATGCTTACCTTGCAAGAGAATGACTTGGGTGAGTTTTTGGAGTCTAGTGTTCTTGAACCTGAGGGGGAAGAAGAGAAGTTGTAGTGGAAGAAGAAAGATATCAAGGTAATGAAAATGTTGGTTGATTTCGTTAAGGATCATATTGTTCCTATTGTCTCTAAGTTGAAGATGGTAAGAGACATGTTTAAAACATTGGAAGAAATGTACAAAATCAACAATACCAGCTAGGCACTTGCACTAAAGCAACAACTACACCATGTGAAGATGGCGAAAGGAGAATCAGTGATTGCATACTTCATGAGGATTTTAGATTTGAGAGATCAGCTCTCGACAATTGGCCATATGGTTGACGACAAAGACTTGACCATGCTTGCTCTCAATGGTCTTCCTTTGTCTTGGGAATACTACATTCAAGGAATCAGTGCAAGATCAAAAATTCCTAAGTTTGATCATCTAAGGGCAAACTGAATTCAAGAAGAATCAAGGTTGGTGGCTAGAGGCGTTGGTCAAAGTTCAAAGAATGAAGATATTCATGTTCTTTCCTCCCATGCTTTGAAGAAGAAAGGAAAAGATGGAAAGAAAGGTTTCTTCAAGAGGAATCAAGATAAGGGAAATGATGATGTTCCCACTTCCAAGAACAAGAGAGACATGTCCAAGATCCAATGCTTTAGATGTGACAAGTATGGTCACTTTGCTAAGCATTGTCCATCTATACCTAAGCAACAAGCCACAGTTGCAGATGTTGATGATGCTTCTCCGTAGAAGGATTCATGTGAATACTTGTTCTATTCGGCATTGTCAAGCAATGTACCTACATATACCAACACTTGGTTGATCAATAGTGGTGCTTCTTGACACATCACTAGATTTAAGGAGCACTTATCAAGTTTGGTGGAGAAAGATTCTTCTGAACAAGTCATTATCGGAGATGATGCTGGCTACTCTGTGAAAGGGATTGGGACCTCTACTCTTCATTTGGATTTCAACATTACACTTCAGTTAAGAGATGTTCTTTATGTTCCAGGAATCAAGTGCAATCTCCTCTCCATTTCAGCTCTAGAAGATACAGGATATCAAGTTTCCTTCTCCAAAGGAAAAGTTCTTGTATGGATGGAGAATTCCAGTTTCAAGGATGCTCAAGTAATTTGTGTTAGACATGAAAGACTCTATAGGCTATGTACATGTCCTCTACATGCATTAGTTCATGATTCTTCAAGCTTATGTGATCTTTGGCATTGAAGATTGAATCACCTACACTTTCGAGGCTTACCTATCATGGAGAAGATGGTCACAGGACTTCCTAATTTCAATCAAGAGCATGAAGGAACTTGCAAAGGATGTGCTATGGGTAATAATTCAAAAGCTCCATTCCATAATAGAGAAAGTAGATCTAAGTGTATTTTAGACCTTATTCATTCTAATTTATGTGGACCTATGTATGTTCCTTCTTCGAGTGGTTTCTTGTATTATGTTATTTTTATTGATGATCATTCTAGAAAGACTTGGATCTAGTTTTTGAAAACTAAAGAGTCTGAGGAAGTGATAGAAAGGTGCAAGGAGTTCAAAGCTCTAGTAGAGAATCTTTCTGGTAAAATAATCAAGGTCCTCAAATCTGATAATGGAGGAGAATACACCTCTAGCAGCTTTGAAAATTTCTATGTTGATGTTGGGATTAAGAGGGAGTTTTGTGTCCCCTATAATCCTCAACAAAATGGTGTTGCATAGAGAAAGAATGGGATGATCATGGAAGGGGTGAAAACCATGATTCATGACTAGGATCTGCAAGCCTTCTTATGGGAAGAAGCCTCTAGGACTACAGTATATGTTTAGAATAGAAGTCCTCACAAGGTCTTGGAGGATATGACTCTTAAAGAAGCCTTTACAGGGAAGAAGCCTAAGGTTAGTCATTTGAGGATCTTTGGATGTCTTGTCTATGTTCATGTTCCAAAGGAAAAGAGAACTAAGTTCGAGCCTTCTAGCAAGAAGGGAATATTTGTGGGCTATAGTGAGACATAAAAAGCCTACAAGATTTATGTTCCAGGTTAGAAATTGATTGAGATCAGTAGAGATGTCACATTCGAGGAAGATGTTGCATTTAGAAGATCCAAGGGAACTCATGTGGAGATTGACAATGATGAGTCTCCTCAGGATATGGAAGTTGACTATACTCCTGAGATTCAGAGGGAGACTTCAAAACTGAATGAGGATGTTGATCCAGTTGAGCCCTTGGAACCTACTGATGGGCCTACCGATATAGTGATTAGAAGAAAGAGACCTCTTTGCGCTAGGAAAACTATGCAAGAGGTTGAAAAGCTCGCAGCTCCTAGACGTACATTCAGAGAAAGTAAAAGGCCACATAAGTTCTTCAGTTATGTTGCCTTGATGAGTCAGTTTATTGAGTCTGAGCCTTCTAGTGTGGAGGAAGCTTCCAGTCAACAGGTTTGGAGAGATGCTATGTCAGAGGATTACCAATCAATTCTCAAGAATGATGTTTGGGACATTGTTCCTAGACCCAAAGGAAAATCTATGGTATCTTCAAAATAGCTCTTCAAGATCAAGCATGTAGGTGATGGGAGCATTGAGAAGTACAAGGCAAGATTCGTGGCTCGAGGGTTCTCACAGAAAGAGGGAGTTGATTATTAAGAAAAAATTTCTCATGTTGCTCACTACACTTCTGTCAGAACCATCATTGCCATTGCTACATCTAGAGGATGGAAGATTCATCAAATGGATGTGAAGATAACTTTTCTAAATGGTGTGATCAAGGAAGAAGTTTATATCGAGCAACCTGATGGGTTCGAGGTACATGGGAAGGAGTCTCATGTTTGCAAGCTAAAGAAGGCCTTGTATGGTCTTAAGTAGGCTCCTCGTGCATGGTATGAAAGAATTGATCGTTACCTATCAAGTTTGGGCTTCTTGAAGAATGATGTTGACTCTAACCTATACTTTAATGTAATTGATGGTGAAGCATTGATTTGGTTTTATATGTTGATGATTTGATTCTTACTAAAGAAGATCACTTAATCATCAAATGTAAGAAATAGTTGGCCTCTGAGTTTGAGATGAAAGACCTTGGACTTATACACTACTTCCTTGGCTTAGAAGTCTGGAAGAAACCAAATGAGATGATTCTAAGTCAAGGGAAGTGCACCATTGATATAGTTAAGAGGTTTGGCATGATGGATTGTAAATCCATGTCTACACCTATGGAGACCAACCTACATAAATTGAAGGAGGCTGCAACTAGTTCAGACTTGGTGGATCCTACAATGTACAAACAACTGATTGGGTCCTTGATGTATCTAGTTAACACTAGACCAGATATCTATTATGCTATGAGTGCTCTTAGTCATTTCATGTGTGAACTGAGACAAATACATCTTGTTGCAGCTAAACATATCTTGAGATACTTGCATGGAATAGTTGGATATGGGTCAAGATATTCTTCAGATGTGGACTTAGAGCTGCATGGTTATATTGATTTTGATTGGGCAGGGAGTGTTACTGATCAGAAGAGCGCCTATGGATGTTGCTTTAGTTTGGGATCGGCTATGATTTCCTAGTGCAACAGGAAACAGTCATCTGTAGCACTGAGTACAACAGAGGCAGAAAATATTTCAGCTTGTATGCCAGCTCGAGAAGCAGTGTGGCTTCCTAAGCTCCTTATAGGATTTTTTGGACAATCAATGGAGCCTACTATCATTCATTGTGATAACCAAAGTTGTGTGAAGCTTTCTTTCAATCCTATGTTTCATGACAGAACCAAGCATGTTGAGATAAAATACCACTATATCAAGGATATGGTATTGAGGAAGGCTATACAGTTGAGGTATATCAGCACTAATGAGCAGACGACGGGCATTCTCACCAAGCCTCATTCCAAAATAAATTTTGTGTACTTTCAAGATAAGTTTGGTATGGTGGAGAATCCAACCTTAACTGAGAAAGAGTCTTAGTATTAGTGATCCTCTGTAATGAGTTCTTCTCTATGAGAGAAGTTCGAGGTGAAATCCCTTGATTAATGAGTTCTTCTCTGTGAGAGAAGTTTGAGGTGAAATCCCTTTACTAATGAATTCTTCTCTGTGAGAGAATTTTGAGGTGTAATCCCTTGATTAATGATTTCTTCTCGGTAAGAGAAGTTTGAGGTGAAATCCCTTGATTCCACCCTCTAAAAGAGTCATGGTGGATGTCATGTGTGTGACTCCATGACAACATCATGAGAGATAGTCCATGATGATTTTATTGTACTTGTGTTTTCACCCTCTGGGAGAGCCATGGTGAAAATCATGTTGAGGTGACAACATCACGCAAGTGATGAACACTTGTACATACCATACATGGTTGTAGCCATTATAGTTGATATCATGCTGAG
This sequence comes from Sequoia sempervirens, assembly GCA_007258455.2. Lineage (NCBI taxonomy): Eukaryota > Viridiplantae > Streptophyta > Pinopsida > Cupressales > Cupressaceae > Sequoia > Sequoia sempervirens. The sequence continues at coordinate 224,209,908 of VDFB02058242.1, read as the reverse complement.
CTGATATCTGATATCATGATGAGGTGATATTATTCTTTACACTTATGGTTGTAGCCATAGTGGTAGACATCACGATGAGGTGATATGTCCTGTGCAGCTAGAAGTATACTCCCTAGCTGAGAGGGAGTGTTGATGTTAACATGTAGCATCAAAAGTATTCTTCCAACGATCTCCTTATTTGCAATAAATTAAATAATAGCCCCAAGCTATTTAATTTATTAAGACTCAAGAGGAATGATTTTTGTAAAGACACATCTATTTGTTAAGAAAACAATTATATAATGAAGAGACTCGATTTTCTATCAAGGTTGACCTTGATACAAAGTGACGCAAATTTCAAGAGAGACATCTTTTTGTTAAAATGCAATTATGTTTGACATGGTGCCTTGAAGAGTCACATCCTCTCCTCTAGTTTCTATATATATTTGATGGCATTCTTATTGTTCACAAAAAATATTCAAGTTTAGTTTGATACCATTCATTGAAGTCTAAGTGTAAATCATTTAGAAGTGAAAGCGAATTCTATAGGAGAGTACATTGTTTGAGGTTGAGTTCTATAAGCATTATAGTTTTGTGTTGCATCACTCTTTGGTGCATGTTTTTTGGGCCTACATATTGGCCTCTTGTAAGGAGATCATTTTTGTGACAATTCAATATATAAGTGATATATTGTTGCTGGGTTTTTCTCCCTCAAGAGGAGGGTTTTCCCAGGGTATCTATTGTGTTATTGCATTTGATTTAAATTAATTTTTTTTGCATTAATATAATCATTAAATTTAACACTTGGTGCTTCTCCCATTCTTGTTGTTTTGTAGCATGAAGTGTCCGGACATTAGCGCGTCATGCAGACGTTTGCGCATCGCGCTAGCATCCTGCAATGTTTCAATGCTCAAATGGTTGTCTTCGTGCATGCTTGCCACTTGTCACCTCCTTTTTTTGGTGGTAACAGTCGGGAACACCTTGTAACTGCTAGAGAAGCTTCTTTTCTCTCCTTAAAAGTAGTCTTTTCACTCCATTTGCATCTTCTAACTTCTCCTAAGCTCTTCTAGCTTCATTCTTCCATCCCACTCTTGCTTTCACAACTCCATATAGGTTGCCATAACAACTTCAATCACTTTCAAGCTCTCACAACACCCTTTGCAACACCCCCTTGCATCTCTATCTCTCTTGCCCCATGCTTGTGAGCATCTTGGGATTTCATATCCCCTATCAATTACATTCTCACTTCGTGATATGGGTTCTCCTCCTTGAGCAGGGATTACTTTTATCACACACTTACTTGGTGGTGCAGGTTCTACTCCTAAGCAGGTTTTGTTTTCACCACACACTTCATTCATTTCTCTCTTTCTCTCTATCTTCTTGGTTTTCCATGGAGGTGGGAACACCAAAACGGGGGTTTGACTGAGGCAAACCCCTATACAACCACCCAACATTTTCCCTCTTTCTATGTGTAGGTGTGCATGCTTCTCGAAGAACCAACTGGTGAACAAGTTCCTTGGTGAGATTCTCCTTATTTCCGTCACTCTTGCATACTTCCTTTATAATATTAGAGAGTATTTAATTTATCTAGTTGTATCATTTTGGCCCTTTAGTTAGTCAGTTGGGTCGTTAGCTAGTTTTGTTGGCTTGACCTCGTCTTTATTGATGTTTGGTCATACAGATGACAGTGCACTTTTGAGATGACAGCGCGTTGCGTTGACATCTAGATATCATGCTTCTGTCCTCGGACAAAGAGCTTTCCAAGACATAGTGTTAGACCTAGAAACCAGTTTTCCTAGCCTTTTCCTATATTTTGGGTCTATAGAGTAACTGATAGGTCCCACGGTCCTCGTTACTCTCACCTCACATTCCCTAAACATTACACTTAGCTGAGGTAAGTTAGGGAATCCTCTCGTATCTTGACCCTTCATGACCTAGGGTCTTACACGCGGTTGTCCCCCTCTCTTACAGTACTGCTCTCAAATGATATGTTTTTTCAAGAATGGATTCGTTGTTTTCATGTTCAAATGGTGTGAAATTAACTAGAACCGAGAGAGGTTAATGGGGAGGGACCCCATATCCACTTGTAGATCTAGACGAAACATTCCTACATTCCATGATCACCAATAACTACTCTTTCATAGTTTGGATTTTTTTTTTTTTAATCTTAGGGATCTTAAGAGATTACACCTTAATAACATAGCCTAAAAGGATTGAGTGACCTAGGGAATGAATAGATGCCTCTAGTAGCATTTACCCACCCACCTATATTTTTTGGCACAATCAATTTGGCCCCACCATGCATGAAAAAATGATATACATGTTTCCAAAATTTCACTACTTTCAAATGACACTTTTTGTAAGAATGCTTTCATTTTTGACATGGTAAAATGGTGTGTATTTGACAAGAACCAAGAGAGTTTAATGTAGAGGTACCCCATACCCACTTATAAATCTAGATATAACATTCCTAGGTTCCATGAGCTTTGTGAATTGCTTCGTCATAGTTTGGTAGTTTTTTCTGTTAAGGCTCTTAAGAGACTATGCCAAAATAACATAGCCTACAAGGATCAAATAATCTAGGAAACAAATGAATAGCAACATTATCCCACCTACTCAGATTTGTTTGTGTAGTTATTTTGGCCCTACCATGCACAAAATGCAAGATCTATTTCCATGTTTTACATTGATCTCAAATGATGTTTTTTGCAATAATACATTCATTGTTTGCATAGTAAAATGATGTAGAGTTGACTAGAACCAAGAGAGGTTAATGTGGAGGGACCCCATATAAACCATATGCCTAGAAAATATTCCTATGTTCCATAAGGTCTGGTAACTACTCTATCATAGTTTGGAATCTTTTTTCTCTTAGGGTTCTTAAGAGACTGTGTCATAATAATGTATCCTAGAAAGATTGGGTGACATGGGGAACAAATAGAGGCCTTCCATAGCATTCACCTACCCACCCAAATGTGTTGGAATAGTTGTTTTGGCCCCAAAACACATGAAAAATAAATAATTTGGTGCTTATTATTTCTTGTAACTTAGTGAAGGTCAAGTATATGATCTTTAACCTCTCCCATGTGATCCTTATCTAAACCACCTAGCATTTAATTTTTATGTCCTCCCTTTTATAACCCTTCTTTTCCATAATTCTCCTTATTTCTCATGTTTTGACGATATTTTTGACATAAAATATTTCTCCATTTTTTTGAGACCTTACGTATCCTTTTTCCCTAAAATGTTGGTGGATTCAAGGAATTAATTTATACTAGAACTTCCTTTATTTTCATGCCAAACTTCACCAATTTTGATGCATGAAAATTAATTACTCCAATTATGTTTCTTGTGTCATTTTCCCCAAAAAATTCTTAAAACCTAGAAACATACATTTTTTTCTCCTTGCTTCATCATCCAAATTTTACCTTCCTTTCAAGCTATCAATATTGCATCTCTTATTATTTAGAGCTTGGAACTGTTATAGCCATTAGAGATCTTATAAGCTTGGATAGTTATTTTGGTACTTGAAGTCTTCAAAATCTCTCCTTAGGTGCTTCATGGATTCTTTTCTCCCATATGTGTATTCCTTTATTTTTCATATTATTTAATATATTTTCTATAGTATTCCTTTTCATGTATCACTTTAGTTTTTTATATTTCTCTTCCTTAATCAAAACTCTTATTTGTATCTTCTTTGTGTTATAAAACCATAAAACATGACAAGGTTTTAGGTGCATTTTCCCCTTTTGGTAGAAATTCATTGGCCATGCACAACACTCATTTGTCATAGTTAATTAACTAATACTTGGTTGAACCCAATATTTATGATTTTATCTTTTTTATTTTTTGGAGGTTTAATAATTTTGAGGAATTTTATAGAGAACCTATAACATGATCACATATGAATTATACATTTTTTAGAACAATGAGAAATAGTAGAATTATCTTTTAGGATTCATTATAGACATCCCAAATACAAATCTAGTTATGATCTTGTAGGCGGATCTAGATAGAGTAATAAGTCTTATTGATGCATCCTTCGATTAGGGTGTGATATGATATTATTACCTCTTGGGATTTAGAATAAAATACCTTCTAGTTTCAAGAAGACTCAAGAGAGAGGGATTGCATTAATTATTTCATTGATTATAACACATTTAATACAATAATCATAAACTTGAAATTAAGTATGCCTTGTTTTTTGTGAGTTTTCCTATTCTTTCATTCTTATTTCACCTTCTATATTATGTTATTTCTTTCATATGTTGTGCTATGTATATCCGCTTAGGGGTTCCATTTTCATGTCACTTATCTTTTTATTCTAATCTAGCAATCCCTTGAGTGGATGCTTTAATCCTAAGGGATGAGAATTTAGATATACTCTTATAAGAAGCATTTAAAAGAGTGGTGGTCCTTTAACCACCAATAGATTACCAATTATTTATTTGTGGGTTCTTCTTATTAGCCATGCAATTAAAGTTCCAACTTATTCCTTCATCATTAAGAACTTGTCATGATATCAACTATAGTCTTGATCAAAATTATTTATGAAATAATCACCTATAATATCTCCCAAGACATGAATAAGGGGGTAATTCATAGAGGGTTCTATGAATATTAACATTTAGTGATCATTGAAGGTCTTCATAATCTAAATTGTGTTTCAATGAAGAATATTGTCCTTGCCCATTTTTATTGATATGTGCTCTTTATCATGATCTTTTATCTCATCGAGGTATGCTCTAATTTGAACACCCCTTACCTTTAGGAATCCAAGCATTTCATGAGATCCTTAGTGTGAGCCACACACTATAAAATATTGATAGTTTGGTTTGACTAAGGATGATGTTCATAATTTTGGGTTAGACAAAGGTTATGTAGAGTCCACAAAGGGGGTTTCTTAGAGACATGCATTGACATTGAAGGACAAGATTTAAAACCATTAGAGGACAAGGAAATAAATAATGCTTTTGAATAGGTAAATATTGAATTATATTAGGTCTTCATGATAATATTATATAGATATTATAAAGTTAATTGATGTCTTAGTTGACATAAAAATGCAATCTAAAAAGATTTATTGACTCTTGATCTAGGTTTGAGTGAGATCCATTACAACATAGGCCCTAAGCTATAGCCTAAGATTGGAAAATCCATCATTATTCTTTTGCACCATATTTCATGCCCTAACTAGCTAAAAATATCATGGAGAAACAAAAAATGGCTCGGTTAATGAAAAGAACCTCAAAATGGGGAAAGTCAAATACCTAGACTTGTAAATAACTATCTTTTTGATAGATCACCAATAAACCATAATAAAAGCTACAAAAGTATGATTTTGATCAATAACAGTACAATAGATATATCCTTTTCCTAGTCCCTAGTCATTTTTATTACCCACTCTTTGCTTTCCTAGTATATATCAGCCCATCTATAGAATTCTTGCCCTAATGTAACCCCTTTAATAAAGAAATACACAATATAGTTATATTTATAGTCTAAAAATAACCTCTATGATATCACAAGGAAGATCAAAGGATATAATCTTTCCTCTTTGATCATTTCCTAGATTAGAGAGAGATGAAGAGGAAGAGAGGGATAGATAGCTCAATATATAGAGAGTTAGAAGGAATCGGGAGACATATAGAGATATATATAGAGAGAAGGAGGGAGTGGGAGATATATATATATATGGAGAGAGAGAGAGAGATAGGGATAGAGAGGGATAGGGAGATAGAGGTAGAGAGAGGAGGGAGAGGGAGAGATATAGATAGAGGGACATATAGACAAATAAAGAGGAATAGAGACATAGATAGAGAGATAGGGAGATAGAAGTTAGGAAAGATATGGATTAAGAGAGATACCTGGAGATAGAGATGAAGTAGGTTTAATTTTTTCTTCACAAAAATATGATCTTTTTATAAAGCGCATTATAATGTGCTCATTTTTTGTGAAGAAAAACTGAAACCTACCTCTTCATCTCTATCTCTAAATATCTCTCTCTATCTATATATTTCTTGAACTCTATCTCCCTATTCTCTCTATCTATCTCCCTATCCCTCTCTATTTGTTTATATCTCTCCCTCTCCCTTCTCTCTCTCTCTCTACCTCTATTTCCCTATCTCCCTATCCATCTCCCTGTATTTTCTTTGGATTTTTCTTTGGGCATGTAACACCAAGGGTTGAAATTATATCTTTCAATGCCAAGATACAAAAATACCACAATAACATTGAGCTATCTCTTAGCTTTCTACCTAGGTATTTTTTCTACTATAGACACCTAAAATCTAACGTTACCCAACAACACCTAATTTTAGCCTATCTTAAGCCATTAAATAATTAAATAATATTTATTCATTTAACTAATTTATTTGATCACCTTTATCCCACCTTGTCTTATCCAATTAATTAAATATATATTTATTATTTATTTAATTAATTTACCTCATGATCTTTATCTCCCATTTTAATTAAATAAATTTTATATTTATTTAATTAAGTCTAGCCTTATACCCAAATCCTCTAATTAAATTAATTAATTAATTTAGGCTAATTAATCCCCAACATACTTTCCTCCATTATTTAATTCCCCTTTATCTCTTAATCCTTGTCTATTTAATCCTAGTCATTTATTCCTTTCACATGAATCACAATCTAAACTTGTCATCACATGACAAGTATCCCTCTCACATGACTAACTAAGACCTTGTCTAGATTCATTGAATCTAGACACTTGGCAAAAGTCAAACTAACTTTCTATTTCATGCCTTCATTTCATATCAAACCTCTCAATCCTAGCCATTCACATAAGGATGATACCCTAATCCCAATCCCAAACTTGACCCTTATCCCTCATGTGACACTTGTCGCATGACTACAACTTTGATCCCAACCCCAATCCTCAATTAATCATATCCATCCATTAACCAATCCATCTTCACCCTTGATTTCTCTCATGAAAGTTCTATAAATAAGAGGCCTTCCTTTCCATTGAGGTTCTTTCATATTCATATCCTTATGATGTCCAAATTTCCATTGAATCATCTTGATCATACCATCATGCTGCTGGTTTTATAAGCAACCACATTCCTCTATCAACACATCAAAAGAGAAAATCAAGTAGAGCTAGGATGCTCTCTACTTCAACTCTATTTGAGGAGAAAGAAGGGTTTTAGGTAAATTTTTATGTGTTTATACATTAATATTATTTATTTCTCTTCATTTCATTTTCTTATCCTTATTTTGGCATGCTTGGTGGGACCCATGTTGCAGGTTCTGATTCAATGCTCAACTCTATGATTTGGAACTTTTGTTTGAAAAAACTCCACTTCCATCACAACTTTCAGTGCCTTCATTATATCTCACCATGCTTCTATAGTGACTCATCATGCCTACATCTCAACTTTCAGTGCTTCTATTTTGGGAAATGATGCCCATGTTTTGACTTTTGGCGCTTAGGTTTTGAGAAACTGTGACTGCATTCTTTTTGGATTTTTAGTGCTAACCCTTTCTAGTGCCCCTTCATGATTCACCCTTTCATGATGTTTGATAAATTTTGTTTTGGGTTGTTTAGTTTAAGTTGTTTGTTAAATGTTGTTCTTGGTTAATTGATTCATTAAATTAAATTATTAAGTAACAAGTATTTTGGTAATCAAATATAAATAGATTTATTAATAATTATAGTTGATAATAAATTAAAAGTGTGATAAAATATTAAATAAAATAAAATAAAATATTATAATGGAAAGTTGCAATTAATAAATGGTAATAAATAGGAAGAAATAAAGTGATAAATGAAAAGGCAGGTTTCTTCCATTACGAATCTAAATTTAGTACTGGCAGTTATAAACCATTAATGAAATTAAATATTTTCTAAAAAGAAACTTGCATGAAATGCTTTTTGGGGATTCTAGAGAGATTTTTGGGATCATGATGGATTTTTGTTTTCTAGGGCAAGAAGAAAATTTGTGTCTGCAAAATTTCATGGATGTTGATTTAGTGGACTGGAGGGTAACTGGTTCGAGGGAAATGCTGAGGAAGAATCATGAATAAGAAAGAGCTTATCAATGCGGTTTAGGCCTTGGTAGTGTTGGGAATCAATGTTGTAGGTAATGTTAATTGTTGATTACTTCGAATTTATTTTGGTTGCTCTATCTTGTTCATCATTTTTACATTGGGTATCAAGTATTGTGATTTAGGGTATTTCACATATGTAGTTTTGGTTGATATTGGATGGCTATATTTGTTTGTTTTTTCTTGAGATCTGAGATAATATGATTTATTCTACCATAGTGTCTAAATGTGGCACTTTAATATTCACCATTTTCTTGTTTGCATCCAAAAAAAAGCTGGGAGTTTATAATATTTGTTAAACTTTACATTCCTTCTTTAAAGATGTGTTATCGTATTGAAGGAATAGGTTATTTTCATCCCTTTGATGAACAAAGAAATAAATATTTTTTCCATTTATGGTCCTTCATATACTTTGTAAAGTGCGACCTTTTGATGCATCGAAGTCTCATGTTGTATTCATCTTTGTCTTGCTAGGAATCGATGCTAGTGTTGCGTCTCCATCGCTCTATTTCTTATTTGATACTATAAGAGTTTGATGCTCATATTTTATTGATGCCTGTTGCATTCCCTACGTTATGTTTTCAAATGATTTGTATTGTATTTAATATCGAAGGATTTATCTTTTTTTTTATGCTTACTTTGTGATTTCAATCGATGGGAATATTATGTCTTGTTTTTGACAACTAGTATTTTGATTTCACTGATTTTTTGTTTTAATGGCTGAGTAGTTGAAACTTGCATTGTGCTTTAATCTATGTGTCAAATATTAGATGGTGATCATAGACAATTTCATTTGATGGTTGTTGGCATCCAATGTTTTAGAATCATGATTTTGCTTCCTGTACTTTACAGTCGATCATTTCTGCTGGAAGAATTTCATAAACCCTTTCATAACTTGTTGGGCATATAGTTTACTCTAACTTCTGGAGGAAAAACTATTCCTTAGATTTTTTTTTTCCCTCTTATTCCTGTGTACCTGTAGTGGTGGCACTTAGGGTAACTGGAATCTTTGTTTTCTTCTGGTGAAAAATGATTGTGATTGCTGCATCGAATAATCCAATTCAATAATGGTTGTGAATATCTCTTTTCATGCAAAGGTAATACTTGGGAGAACTATGTTGTATTTTATATTTTAATCTTTGTGCTTACTTTGGTATCATTCTTAATTTCCCTACGCTATGTGGTTGGTATTTCCTTTGAATCCCCTATGCCATACTTGGGTATCAGTTATTTTGATTTAATTTTTTTTCCTACACCTTTGTTATTGTTCTACTTGCGACTCTGAACATTTAATTTTCATACCTTGGATGATTTATATGGTTAGATATATTTTAAGATATTCGTTGCCTTGTGAAGTGAAAACTGAGGCATGCGTACTACAATGGATCACACAGTAATAAATTTGATTGTCCAAATTTTGATATTTAGTTTTGGATTACTATTTATCATTTGATTTCTATTTATTTCAATGTTTTCAGGAATGAATGTCATTCAAAACTTATAGCTATAATTTGGGCATTCGATGCTTCAACTTAAATGATGTATTTGATATTTTGTTTTGTGTTGTATTGTAGACATTCAATTTTTATTAAACTGTAAATCTATATTCTTCTACTAGAATTTGATTTCATTTTATCTACAAATTCAATATTCTTTATTTTTCTTTACTCATTGCTGCAAATTTCCTTCTTGTGATTTATACACCTTGCTCTCGTTAGAGTTTCATAAATTTTCACTGCGCTTCTTCTCATTAAAATTACCTTTGTAAAGCTTTTGACATGTATATTTATACCCTTGTTTGGTGTTTGGGAAATGATAAACGTTAATTATGTCAAAATTTTAAACAAAACGAAAAAGCCATAGAGTTACTACTTTATTTTCCAACCAAACTAGAAATACACAAATCAAAATGCAGAATAACTTGGAGACATGCAACTTTGTTTTTCTATTCAATAACTGGAAATGAGCAATATAGGAAATATTAAACATAAGTTGTTGAAAGCTAATTCTAAGCTACAGACTTCTAACTTCTGGGAGCTTCATAAGCTGCTCAACTAGACACACAACAAACTTCATGAGCTTCTAGGAGCTCGACTATCAAGAGCTACATAGAGCTCTTCAGGAGCAATCACTGCTCAATCAAAAACAAAACAGTTGTTGTTGTTCAGAAAATTCTTCAACTCCTATTGAATCTTCTCAACTGACTCTTCTCCACTGAAAGAATAATCTTCCTTCATTCTATTTTGTCTTCAATAGATATTCCCTCTCAAATTTGAAATCACCTACCAACATTGAATTGGAATTCAAAAATTCCTAACTTCATTTACTTCTTCTGCAGTCTTCAGGTGCATGTCAGGAGCAAGTGGGGAAGGCAATCCCCAAAACAATCTTTCTGTTGCAGGCATCGAATGCCCCTAATAGGTAGGTGGATGGGAAAAAGGCTCAGGAGCATTTAATTTTTCAACACTCCCCTTTGGTCCTAAGCTGACAACAAGATCAAATCTGATCCAAATCAACAACGCCTAATCTAGTTCTCAGGCGCTTGAAACTATCCTTGCTTAAAGGCTTGGTGAATATGTCTGCTAGCTGCTGCTCAGACCTGAAAAATGCCATTTTAATTTCACCATTCTCAACCAATTCTCTAATAAAATGACACTTGATTTCAATGTGTTTGCTTCTTCCATGAAACACAGGGTTTTTCATCAAAGCTATCGATGAAACATTGTCACAGAAAATTATTGTTTCATCCTCTTGTTCTTCCCTCAAATCTACCAAGATTCTTCTCAGCCAAATAGCTTGACATGTTGTTGCATTTTTTGCAATATACTCAGCCTCCGTTGTTGATAGGGAAATGATGGGTTGTTTCTTGGAAGCCCATGAAATGACTTCCGAACCCAAATGAAACGCATAGCCCGATGTGCTCTTCCTATCATGCAAACTTCTTTCCCAATCATTGTCCATGTATCCACCCAGCCCAAAAACATTTGTTGTTGTGTACAAAATGCCATACCCTTTGGTTCCATTCACATACCTCAGGATTCTTTTACCTTCTTTCCAATGAGTGTCCCGTGGAGTCTCCATAAACCTGGAAATAAGACTCACACTGTGCATTAAATCAGGCCTAGTTGTTGTTAAATACATTAAGCTTCCAACCAAACTCTTAAACAGGGTCAGATCCACATTGTTGTTGCAATCTTCCTTGCTCAACTTTAGACCTATGGTTGTTGGAGTGAGGGAAAGCTTTCTTTCAAGCATCCTAAATCTCTTCAAGATCTCATTTGCATATTTTTCTTGAGAGATGAATATACCATCTTGCATTTATTTTACTTCTATGCCTAGAAAATATCTTAAGAGACCTAAGTCTATCATTTCAAACTCTCTTTTCATGGCCTCTTTAAAATCAACAATGAGGAAATCATCATCCCCAATGAAAACCAAATCATCTACATACAAGACAACAATCAAAACCTTACCATTTGCTGCCTTGATGTAAAGAGTGGGCTCACCATCGCTTTTGCTAAAGCCATTGCTCATCAAATATGAGTCAATCCTATTGTACCATGCCCGTGGAGCTTGCTTCAGCCCATAAAGAGCTTTCTTCAGCCTATACACCTTGTGTTCTTGACCCGAAACTTCATATCTGAATGGCTGCTCCACATAAACCTCTTCTTTTAATACTCCATTTAGGAAGGCGGACTTCACATCCATTTGAAATACCTTCCACATGTGTTGGGCTATGATTGCTATGACTTCCTACATGGTTTCCATCCTTGCAACAAGGGAAAATGTCTCATTATAATCTCTCCCAAACTATTTTTTGTACCCCTTGACAACTAATATTTCCTTATGCTAGTCTATCCTTCCTTCAGCATTGCATTTGGTCTTGTAGACCCATTTCACCCCAATAACTTGCTTGTTGGGAAGAAAATCTATTAACTCCCATGTGTTGTTCCTCTCTATTGCATCCATCTCCTCATCCATGGCCTCACACCATTTCTCCTCTTTCACAACTTCTTCAAAATAAACTGGATCACCATGAGAAAATAATGCAAAATTCACATTCTCATCAAAAACTTCATCATACATTTCATTCTGGTAGATCTCCCTTAGAATCTTGGTCTTCTTTGGCATTAGAGAGGCGAGAGGTGGTTTTGAACTTTCATTGTTTCTGCTGCTGTGCTGAACAGGCAGGTTCAGGAGCTGTCGGGAGCTTTCAGGACCTCTACCGGCGATTTCAGGACTCTTTCGGAGCTTTTAGGAGCTCTTAGGAGCTTTTCAAGAGTCGATCTTCTGGCGCTTTCAGGAGCCAATCTTTTAGTTGTCTCTGGATGCTTTCCTTTCTTTCTACTCACTTTAGGAGCTTTCAGGAGTTCTTCATGAGCTCTTTGGAAAACTTCAGGATCTCGTTTGGAGCTCACTACAGCCGAATCTCTGGCTATCTGTGATAGTCTTCCTGACTGTCTACCAACTTTAGGAGCTCTTAGGGGCCTCTCAGGAGCTTGACTGGTACCTTCAACATCCAATCCTCTGGTTGACTATGACAGTCTTCTTGACTATCTTGTTGACTGTCTTCTGGCTTCAGGAGCTGTCAGGAGCCATCGGGAGCTCTCAAGAGCTCTTCAGGAGCTCGTCCAATGCTTTTAGGAGCCTCTGTTGACTCATCTTGTTGAACTTCATGTTCAGTTTTTGCTTCTTCAGGAGCTGTCAAGAGCAGTTATGTGCTATCGGAATCTACCACTTCATCCCATGAATTGTCTTTTAGGAACTCCACATCCCTACTAATGACTATCTTTTTAGTGACGGGATTGTATAGTCTATAAGCTTTGGACTCTTCACTGTAGCCCGTGAAAATGCATTTTTCACCCTTATCATCCAATTTCTGCCTCTTTTCCTTAGGCACGTGTGCATATGCTACACACCTGAACACTCTCAAGTGCTCAACTGTCCATTTCCGTCTTGTCCATGCCTCTTGAGGTATCTTGTCACAAACCGCCTTTGTTGGACTTCTATTTGTCAGATAAACAGCTGTTGCTACAGCCTCTCCCCAATATTCAGTCAAGAGTCCTTTTGCTTTCATCATGCTCCTTGCCATCTCCACAATGGTCTGATTCTTTCTTTTAGCCACTCCATTTTTCTACAGAGTATAACTAGTTGTAAGCTCCTTCTTAATTCCATTTTGCTTGCAAAAATTCATAAACAAATTAGAGGTATACTCTCCTCCATGATATGACCTTAGGACCTTAATCATGTGTCCACTCTCATTTTCAGCCTTGGCCTTAAACAACAAAAACTTGTCAAAAGCTTCAGATTTATGTTGCAAAAAATAGACCCATATCTTATGGCTATAATCATCGATGAAGGTCATAGAAAAATTGCTTTTACCAATAGAAATGATTTGCATAGGGCCTACCAAATCCGTATGCACCAGCTCCAATGATGTTTTTTCCCTTGTAGAGTTGCCCGATTAAAAGGGTTGCCTATGTTGCTTGCCCAAAATGTAAGCCTCACATCTAACATTAGGCTCTACTATCCTTGGCAAACCATCAATCATTTTATTCTTGGACAAAAGACTCAAACCAACATAGCCTAAATGTCCATACCTGATATGCCATAGCTTGGAGGGATCTTGAATGGTGCTCTTGAGTGCTACATGATGTATTGTTGTACATTCTCCATTCTTGAGAGGAGTAACACATCTCAATCTTCAACAGAAACATCTAGTTCTTTGTCATTTGGACTGTTGCAAACACCTTCGTCCTCTCATTCTTTTCATAAATGACACATTGACCCTTCTCCATCAGCACTTTGTATCCATTTTGGATCAGTTGACCAACACTCATGAGGTTATGCTTTAACCCAAGAGCAAGAAATACATTTTGTATCTCTTTCTTCTCACCTTGCTTGTTGCAGATCATAATAGATCATCTTCCAACAACAAGAACTACTCTGTTGTTTCCCATTCTAATTTCAAACTTTACATTTTTATCAATGAAATAAAAAAGACTTTCATTACCACTCATGTAGTTGTTGCAACCGCTATCCAACTACCAGACTTCGGGGCTGCCTTCTTCACCAATGTTGCACATGATGAAGGTTGTGGACTAGTTTCCTTCAGCCACATTTGCACTTTGTTTTGACTGATCTCTTTGCTTGGTCCAGCATTCACTCACATAATGGTCAAACTTATGATAGTAGTACCATTCTACATTGCTCTTGTCATTCTTCAAATTCAAATTGCTATTCTTCTTGCCTCTTCGGGAGTTGGTCTGAAAGTTGCTTGCTCCCTCTTGGTTGTTTGCTCACATCGAGCTATCTTCTCCAGTATTACCATGTCCAGATCTCCCTCTACCATGTCTGGAGTTGTTTCTACTTCTCCCCCTTCCTCTTGCATTCAACTAAGCCTTAAAAGCTTGCTCTTGGGAGGAACTTGCAGACCTATTTAGGCACTGCTCATGGGTTTGCAAAGAACCCATCAGCTCATCAACAGACAATGTTGTGAGATCCTTTGCCTCTTCAATGGCAATCACCACTGCATCAAACTTCATGGGAAAGCTCTTGAGAACTTTCTCCACAATCCTCTGATCATCAATGATCTTAGCATTCACTCTCAATTGGTTTATCAAACCGAAGAGTCTTGTGTGGAAAATAGAAATGGACTCACTATCCTTCATTCCAAGAGTCTCAAACTCTCTTCAAAGCATCTGGAGCTTGACCAATCTGACCTTGTTAGTCCCTTTGTAATAGGTTTGGAGGATTTACCAAGCTTCCTTTGCATAGTTAGTTGTTGCTATTCTGGGAAAAATGGCCTCTGTCAAAGCCGCTTCAATCAAACTCAATGCCTTAGCATCTTTCCTCCTCAATTCCTTCAATTGGTTCTTCTGGTTGTTTGTGAGCTCAGCATATGTTGTTGGGTCAGTTACATCATTGAATCCATTTACCACAAACTCCCACAAATCATTGGCGACCATAATGGTCTTCATATTCTTCGCCCAAACATCATAGTTATGTCCATTAAAGGACAATGGTTGCTTCCAGCTCTTTCCTTCATCTCCAACCATGTCTCCTACACAGAAAAAGCTTAATACCCAGAGAAAACAAATGCCTTAACTCACAAGGAAATGGGGCCTATGCCTCTGATACCATGTCAAAATTTTAAACAAAACGAAAAAGCCACAGAGCTACTGCTCTGTTTTCCAACCAAACTGGAAATACACAAATCAAAATGTGGAATAACTCAAAGACATGCAACTTTGTTTTTCTATTCAATAACTGGAAATGAACAATACATGAAAGATTAAACATAAACTGTCGAAAGCTAATTCTAAGCTACATACTTCTAACTTCTAGGAGCTTCATAAGCAGCTCAACCAGACACACAACAAACTTCAGGAGCTACGCAGAGCTCTTCAGGAGCAATTACTGCTCAATCAAAAATAAAATAGCTACTGCTATTCAGAAAATTCTTCAACTCCTACTGAGTCTTCTCAACTGATTCTTCTCCACTGACAGAATAATTTTCCTTCATTCTATTTTGTCTTCAATAGACATTCCCTCTCAAATTCGAAATCACCTACCAGCATTGAATTGGAATTCAAAAATTCCTAACTTCATTTACTTCTTCTGTAGTCTTCAGGTGCACATCAAGAGCAAGTGGGCAAGACAATCTCCAAAACAATCTTTCTGCAACAGGGATCGAATGCCCCTAACAAGTAGGTGGACGGGAAAAAGGCTCTGGAGCATTTACTTTTCCAACAAATTAGTCGATGGTCTTTTGCTTTAAGTGTTGGGAGTTCATATATCATGCATTCCTAAGGTAATTTGATGGTTGTATATTTCCTTAGCATTCGATAAGCGTAGTTTGCAACTCGCTGTTTATGTTTCATTATGGGTATTTGAATTTTAAGTAGCATATTTATATGGCTTTCATATTATAAAATGATAACTACATAGTAATATTTCCTTTCAGTTTATGAGGTTTGATCCATGCAGTTTTATGATGTATTCAATTTTTATATAAACATAAATGTATATATATATATATATATATTTATATATTTATATATGTATGTATATGAATGTATTTGTGTTTGCTATGTTTCTAACTGATTTACTATATTAAAATAACAATTTTTTTTATATTTATATATGTATAAGTAGACATGAATATAAATTATGGTTAAGCTGTAATTCGCTATGAATTTTGATTATTTAGAATATATTTTTTCCTCTACAAATAAATGGCTATGTTAGCTAAATAAATTGTGAAATTAATAAGGAAAAAGTTGATTTAATTATAAATAGTTAAATGGAAGAAATTGAGTTTTTTTTTAATTTAAATAAATAATTTAGATTATCTTTTAAATGTCGATGTCCTTATTAATCATTTATTAGTTGAATTGTTAATATATGTGGATTCCATGTTTATAATGTTTATTTGTTGTTTGTATTGGGTAGTGTGTTGGATTAGTGTATTGGGTGTGATTTTAGTTGTTGTTCAAGGTTAGAAGTCTTTGGTGTAAAGTGGTTATTGGTAGTATTCTAGAGGCTTAGGGGGAAATATTTTTGCATGTATGGTTTAATGATGGTTTCATTTTGAAGAGGTTGGTAATGTGCTTGAGATTTTTGCATGAGGGTTTATGCCTTGCACTAGTTTTACTTTCTTGTGTTTAGGATATGTGGGAGAGATGGTCAATGCCTTCCTCCATGTGTGAAATTAATGTGATGGTTTGCTTATTGTAGGGTCTACTAGTTGCAAGAAGGGGGAGTGGCTCTCAATTGGGGCCAAAACCCAAAGTGGTGTCCAAGGTAACCCATTTGGGAGTTTTTTAATTCAGTGATAACTTAATTAATGAATTAGGGGGTTGGGTAGATTGCACATTAATCAAGATAATTGGATTGCCTCACCCATGCCTTTAGTGCTTGTTTAGGCTAAGGATGGGTTGAGAAGGCCTAGTTGGAAAGATCAACTTCCTTGTCCTCACAAAAGGAATGTTGGTTTTGCATGTGTCACCCTATGGGGACGACATCTAGGGTAAAAGCAAGAAGTTGAGTACACGAAGAGGGGAAATTTTGGGGCAACAAAAAAAACTTCGCAAGAAACGCGTAAGCGTTTTTAAAAAATGTGTACGCGTTACGGAACGGGTACCCAAACTGAAATCCGAACACATATGCACTGAGCTACGGGTACGCGAACCAAAAACACGTACGCGTTTTGGAAATGTATTTAATTTTTTAAATAAACTGCTGACTTTTCATTTTATCAACTGTTTTCAGCCGCGCCAGAGAGGACAATTGAGACCACGTACACGTTTGTAAGCTCGTGCTTGGGGAAAATTTCGACTGCCACCTCTTCCCATCAACACACCGGACCTCTATGACCTCCAGGTTGGTTGAATTCTGCCATTTTTTGCTTTGTATCTTGTTTTTTTGTTTTTTTAATTAGTATTTAAGTTTTGTTTCTTTAATGTGTTTTAGTTCAATTTTTTATAGTTTTAAATTGCATTTAAAAAATCAAAAACATCAACAAAATAAATAACGTTAAATTGTAAATTGAAAACCATAAAATCTAAACCTAAATTGGACACATTTAACTTAGAAATCAAAACCATAGGTTACAAAATTTAGATAGGTCTCTAAAAACTAATTTACACAGGTTAATCCTTGGTCCTAAACCCTAAAACGTAAACCTAAAACCCCATTTACCCTAAAACGTAAACCTAAAACAAACAAGTCTAGAATTCTCTAAACTAGTGTATCAAAGATAACTTGTAGCACGAACATTTCAATGGAAAATTCAAATTACTTTTTTAAGGAAACTTCATAGATAATGATTTGTAAATGCAAGTGAATTGAACTATAACCAAAGGTTTATTTTTTAAGTTTATTTAAATTTATTGTTCATTGATCAATTGATTCCTCACTTAGTGGCAGGTTCTTATTTGAAAACCCGTGTCTCACAAATTTATATTTCAAGACTAGTGCCTACTCTAATGGGAAATATAATTAAGGTTGAGGTGAATACATTTGATTATAGATAAATACTTGTTCAAGCATTATTCCTTATGTAATTTATAAAGTATGTTCTTCCCCTTAAACAATCCAACTTGTACCACTTGATTTCCTCTAATAAGTGAAGACATACTAGCATGGATAATTTTTTGATAGATCAACCTTACTACATCTTCTCTTTATGCACTGATAGAATTACATTTTAGATTTTATACATGGGGAAATTTGTAGGAGTTAAATAATACCTTGGGGAAGAGGATAAACTATCACCATACATTATACAACCAAAATACATTAAAGATAAAATTAAAAAATTAAACTAATATTTATAATACTAGGTTATACCTATGTAAGAGGTTCATAAAATATAAAATAGTTACAATGATAAGCATCACCTTTCATACACAATGATTAGGTGGATTCAATACAATTGATGTCATCAACCAAAAATAGGAATAAGGTTATCTAACCAAAATCTACATATCTTTATTTATATATAAGTACTGATAAAAAAAATAGTAAAACTTACCAACCAAGTACTACCACTTGTGTGTCTCAATGTTGAAGGTATACCATACATGTATGCTTATCATTAAACTATTATTTAAAGATTATCATTGATATACAAGAAACAAATAATTTAGTATATTTAATATTTTATTAAAAAATGTATAGCTAACGACTTTGAAAGCCCACATGATTATGTGATAAAGTGCTAACAAATGAAGTGCTAGTAAATGTTATATTTATACTCTAACCCTTGAATTTTATAATATATATAAATTTTTATCTTATTGGGAAGATCTTTCTAAGTTTTATCTTAGAAACCTCTCTCCCCTTAGGTGAGCTAAAACTAGAAACCTTCCTTAAATTCCCTTTTCCTTCTTCCTAAGTCTACACACTCCTTGCATTTATAGTTCCTCTTCATTGATACTCTCTACCTACTTATACACATATATAATATGCTTGGCCAAGTATTCTACCTAGATGCACTCTTTGTATGTATTTCAACCACTTCACTAAACTTTGCAAAATATTCAAGGCTACATTCATATAGAACTTGAAACAATGTCTTACTATGCTCTAACTTACTAAATTGTTGTAAGAAAATTTACCATGTGCATATTACTAAATTGTTGTAAGAAAATTTACCATGTGCATATACTAAGTCTGACTAATTTGGTTTGTCACCAACTATAAATATTAGTAAATAGCCCAAAATTCCTATTCATCACATCAATATTTTTATTTACACTAGGATGATAAGTCAAGCTAAGATAAAACCACTCAACCTATTTTTTTTCAAATTAGAGCTACAATTTTTAATAGCCTAGTATTTTCCCCTTTAATATCTTTGGTTCCCTCAAGTACCCATCATTTCTATGAGATCATAGATTTACTAAAATGGGTCTCTTGGTTAACTTGTGAAATTCAAGTCATGCTTTGCCTCCCCTCATGTCTTCATCATATGCCTAAATTGTCAAATCAAATAAACTCATATGTATGAGTATGATTGACCCTATTTTTAGCCTATGGTGATTTTTTATACTTTCCTTTGCTAACACACTATTCCTCCATTATTCCCCATTTGCACATTTTCTTAGGTTTCCTCTAAGTTCTTTTATATATTTCAGTTTTCAAGTTTTTCCTTACCCAAGTATCTTGTCAAGAAGTTCTCCAAACTTTTTGTTCCCTGTTCAATATTTTTACTATGTTTAATTTCCTGAGATTTCATCTACCTCTATGCCTCTTCATCGATTCTTGTGATTTTTGCTACCCTTAACCCCATAGTGTGCATAAGGTTATAAGTAGTTGGTTTGTGGCTACCTTAACTCTTAGTTAAATTATATGATTTAAATCATAGTCTTATTTCTAGGTAATTAAGTTAGTGTAGATGAACATTATTCTTAGGTATCTAAGTAAATTTAAGTGAAAACCAATGAATACGTAGGGTACATATGGGAACTAGTGTTTTGTTTATTATCAATAAATTTACAGAAAAATCATAAGAGCAATAGGGATGAGAAGATAAAAATTGAATAAAATTGACAACAATAATTTTCACTACATTCACTAGATTTGGTTATACCACCATATTCATGTGCATTTGTGAGACATAACCCTATGAAGAATTCAATAATACAAATCTCACCAATTTATTCAATGTACATTTATTTACATTTATTACAATCCTTTATTTATTACCAAGATAAGATAATCCTTTGCAAGACAACATATTAATAAATTCATTTAGATCATTCATACTAGGGCCCTTTTGATACTTAAACTTAATCCTCTAAGAAAATGTAGATTCTTCTAAGTTCCCTTGTAGTTCATCAAAATCAACCACCTCAAGATTCTTGGAATTTTTGAATATCTTTTTTTATTTTCATCATTCTTTCAATATAATTCTTGGATACTGACTCATGCAGTGAATCTGAAAATTATTTGATCATCTTAGTAGTTGAGGTTACCATTTATGTTGTCTCCTAGAATGTGCAAGAGAGGTCTTCAATGATTTTCAATATTTTTCATCACTTGTTCTACTAACCTTCTGTTTTTATTCAACTCTCATTTATAGTTCTTAAGTGACTATCAGTTTCTATTCAACTCTCATTTATAATATGAATTTTTAATGCTATGATTTTTTAATGTTATAAATTGAATGGTCTTCAAATGAAATATATTTTGAATTTGTGCATGTTCAATGTGATTTTTAAATAACTTTCAAATTGTGTGCATTATTTAATTAGTTTGTTGATATATATTTTTTAATTGTTTAACATGCAGTTGCCATATCATTTCTCGGATGGATCCACTTTTCACTTTAGAGGATTTCATGCCTAATCCAGAAATCCCTATAGATCCTAGTGCACATCCCACCCCACCACATGAGGATATGCCCTAACACCTCCGCATTCTCCACCACCTAACCCCCCACCCCCTCCTCCATTTGACCAAAATCAACTAAGAGAGAATATTCGAGCCAACTTAGTTGTCATTCAAGGAAACATAGATCTCCTAAAAAATGAGACTAGAATCCCTCCACATCTCGCACGGTTTGCATCTACGATGCAAACTATTGTCGATTCTATTTGATCTATCGATGCAGACCTAGATAGGTTCCATCAATGGATAGAAGAGAGGAGACAATTATATGCGGATGGACTGTCATATAAAGAAATCAATGACCTAAAAATCACTAAACAAGCTATGTGCCAATATTTTGTGAACCCCCAAACAAACGAACCAATACCACCCACAAAAAAAAGAATTTCAATTTTATGGTGTAGGCACCCGCAGATAGCTGCAAATTTTTGGGAGAGATGGTGGATGGTGTTTGATACTCCACCACATGGCAACAGTGAGGTGCCCTTATATTTTTTGAGAAAGTTATGGGCTGAGTTTGAGTTGGGTAAAAAACCCAACTATTTTGATATGAGGTCATTTCAGGGAGCTGGGCGTGGCATGCCCCAACATAGACTAGGAGCACGTGTCGATCCTCAGCGACGTGCTCCAGTTGCTCCTCTTGTTCCTCCTCCTTCTCCTGGTATTCCCGCTGCATTTCAGCAGCAAACCATGTTATCTACACTAGGAGCATTGAGTTCACTTTCAGGACATCTCACTCAGCAGACTACACACGCGGCCACTGAAGTGGCCAATACAGAGCATGGAGGCTCGGGCTATAGGGATACTCAGACATCCACTTCAGGTGAGGCACATGCATCTGGGGCGGGATCATACCTAAATTTACTATATTCTGAGGATCGTCCCACACAGGTATGTTCATCTTTTGAACTTAAATTTAATTCAAGTTTGAAATGTAAAAAAATCATGTAAATAATAACATCAAACTATATATATAATATAATATTAATTCAATAATTTTGTGTTTGGTGTATAGACGCATGATGACGTGATGCCCGGAACTCAATATCATCATCGTGTGTATATGTCGAGTGTTGTAGATTTGGGCTCACCTTTTCGACAGGTACTTGAACCAAAATATATTAAATAATTTGTGTGGATATATATATATATATATATATATCTAATTTAATTTGAATTTGTACACATGTGTGAATTGATATATTATATCTAGATGCAGGGAGGTCATACTATTCCTAGTATTGACCAGCCACAAGTTACAGTGGTGAGCACTCCTGAGACATCATCAGCTCAGGTGCGTGCTTTCAAAAGTTTGTTAAGTTTAAATTAAATACACATCATAGATCTAATTTAATTTTTTCATTTACATATACATGTGTGAATGATCTATATGAACTGTTGTACATCTATATGTAGGGATTTGATGAGATAACCATGGCGGGCCGCGCACTTGAGACATCATCGACATCTATTCATGGGAAATCTCAGGTGCGTGATCATGAGGTCATATCATTTGAGGTTGTAAACTTTACTTTAAATCTCCTATACAGTTTTTACGAACATTATATATATATATATATATATATATATATATTCAAGATTTTCACATATTGTTTGCTTTATATGAATATGCAGGATATAGTGGATCAGGCATTTGCATCTTCTCAACTGACAATTATGTTACCTGTTGAAGAAAATGTGCCAATTGATTCACATGACCATATGGTAATTTATGCATACTAGAAATCATTTTTACTATATTTAGTCGATATTTAATTAGTTTTTTTTTTAATCTAAAAGTTTATATTTTCAATTTTAAATATGTTTAATCGTATCCAAATTTATAAATAAATTTAAATCTAATTTCGAGTTTCTTGAACTCTTTTACAGCATGATGCAGGGACATCTAGTCAACATGGAACAAAGAGGAGACTTGATTTGACAGATCAACCTGAGAGTTAGATGGTTTTATATTTTATGGACTACAGATCTCTAGTTTTATTTCAATATATGTGTTGGACTTGACATATAAATTTTATGGACTATCTAGATCTCTAGTTTTATTTTGAACATGTTATTATCATATATGTGTGTTTATTCATATCAGTTGACTTTAATATGATGATTATATATGCAGTCAATTATGAGATAGTGTTATGTTCATTTTCATAATTATATGCATTTATATACATATCTATATATTTATATTTTATCAAATTTTCAAGTAATACATGCACTATATAAATTCTTATCTAGAATCAAATTTCATATATATATAACTTATCACATGGTTAGGTGACAAATTAAAACATTCCTTAAATAGTTTCTTAAATCATATTCATAATAAATTAAGGGCAAGTAATTCTAACTATTTTCCAATTACATAGCAAATATTTGAATCAATAAACAAAAAACCATCTCCTTGTATGTATATTTAATGTATAATCTATACAATTGAATAATTATATAAAATGTGGTAAATAGAAGACACATGAAATATGTATAATCTATAAAATTGGAATAAGATATTTAAAAAGTGACATCGAACAAACATATATAATGTACATCAAGATGTTTAATGTACAACTATATAACATGATGAAACATATATGTGCATGTAGATACAATTAAAGCTTATCAACTTTTAGGTGAATACCAAAAATTGATA
Organism: Sequoia sempervirens; assembly: GCA_007258455.2. NCBI lineage: Eukaryota > Viridiplantae > Streptophyta > Pinopsida > Cupressales > Cupressaceae > Sequoia > Sequoia sempervirens. Next base: position 224,186,288 of record VDFB02058242.1, on the reverse strand, counting down.
TTTACATAGTCTCTAGATAAAATAGTTTTTCAGTTCAACAATCACATTGTAGACCGACTTGATGAGAACTTGCAAAAATAATTAATGTAAGTAACTACAATTTTTACGAGTCATTTAAGTAAAAAATTCATGCAAGAAAAGAACTGCATATAGTAAATTCCATACAAATTCAAATGATGTTAGCCATAGGATGGATTAAGGGGACCTAAGAGGATATATAGCTTAAGGGGGGGTCTTAAGAGAATTCCTTAAGGGGAGTTAAGAGGATGCATCTCATGAACCCTAGGATATGGCTTAACGGGTCCTAAGAGGATTAAGGAGATGTAAGAGGATATGACTTAAGGGTCCTTTAAGAGGACGAATTAAGGGGATGCAAGAGGGTGGATTAAGGGGAGTTGAGAGAATGAGTTGAAGGAATGCAAGATGGTGGATTAAGGGGAGTTGATAGAATGAGTTGAAGGGATGTAAGAGGTTGGATTAAGGGGATGCAAGAGGGTGGATTAAGGGGAGTTGATAAAATGAGTTAAAGTGATGTAAGAGAGTGGATTAAGGGGATGCAAGAGGGTAGATTAAGGGGAGCTGATAGAATGAGTTGAAGGGATGTAAGAGGGTGGATTAAGGGGAGTTGATAAAATGGGTTAAAGTGATTGAAGAGGGTGGATTAAGGGGAGTTGAGAGAATGAGTTCAATGGATGTAAGAGGGTCGATTAAGGGGAGTTGATAGAATGAGTTTAAGGGATGTAAGAGGGTGGATTAAGGGGAGTTGATAGAATGAGTTAAAGTGATGTAAGAGGGTGGATTAAGGAAGAGGGTGATTAAGGAGTTGAAGGATGCAAGAGGGTGGATTAAGGGGAGTTGATAGAATGAGTTGAAGGGATGCAAGAGGGTGGATTAAGGGAGTTGATAGGAATGAGTTAAAGTGATGTAAGAGGGTGGATTAAGGAGTTGATATAATGAGTTGAAGGGATGCAAGAGGGTGAATTAAGGGAGTTGATAGAATGAGTTGAAGGATGTAGAGGGTGGATTAAGGGAGTTGATAAATGAGTTAAAGTGATGTAAGAGGGTGGATTAAGGGAGTTGATAAAATGAGTTAAACCTGATGTAAGAGGGTGGATTAAAGGGAGTTGAGAGAATGAGTTAAAGTGATGTAAGAGGGTGGATTAAGGGGATGCAAGAGGGTGGATTAAGGGGATTGATTAAGGGGCTTGAAGGATGTAAGAGGGTGGAGGGTTGATAGAATGAGTTGAAGGGATGTAAGAGGATTATGAGTGATAAAATGAGTTAAAGTGATGTAAGAGAGTGGATTAAGGGATGCAAGAGGGTAGATTAAGGGGAGTTGATAGAATGAGTTGAAGGATGTAAGAGGGTGGATTAAGGAGTTGATAGAATGAGTTGAAGGGATGTAAGATGGTGGATTAAGGGAGTTGAGAGAATGAGTTAAAGATGTAAGAGAGTGGATTAAGGATGCAAGAGGGTGGATTAAGGGGATTTAATTAAGGGGACTTGAAGGGATGCAAGAGGGTGGATTAAGGGGAGTTGATAGAATGAGTTGAAGGGATGCAAGAGCGTGGATTAAGGGGAGTTGATAGAATGAGTTGAAGGGATGTAAGAGGGTGGATTAAGGGGAGTTGAGAGAATGAGTTAAAGTGATGTAAGAGGGTGGATTAAGGAGATGCAAGATGGTGGATTAAGGGGATTTGATTAAGGGGACTTGAAGGGATGCAAGAGGGTTGATTAAGGGGAGTTGATAGAATGAGTTGAAGGGATGTAAGAGGGTGGATTAAGGGGAATTGATAAAATGAGTTAAAGTGATGTAAGAGAGTGGATTAAGGGAATGCAAGAGGGTAGATTAAGGGGAGTTGATAGAATGAGTTGAAGGGATGTAAGAGGGTGGATTAAGGGGGGTTGATAGAATGAGTTGAAGGGATGTAAGAGGGTGGATTAAGGGGAGTTGAGAGAATGAGTTAAAGTGATGTAAGAGGGTGGATTAAGGGGATGCAAGATGGTGGGTTAAGGGGATTTGATTAAGGGGACTTGAAGGGATGCAGGAGGGTGGATTAAGGGGAGTTGATAGAATGAGTTGAAGGGATGCAAGAGGGTGGATTAAGGGGATTTGATTAAGGGTACTTGAAGGGATGGAAGAGGGTGGATTAAGGGGAGTTGATAAAATGAGTTAAAGTGATGTAAGAGGGTGGATTAAGGGGATGCAAGAGGGTGGATTAAGGGGAGTTGATAGAATGAGTTGAAGGGATGCAAGAGGGTGGATTAAGGAGTTGAGAGAATGAGTTGAAAGGATGTAAGAGGGTGGATTAAGGGGAGTTGATAGAATGAGTTGAGGGGATGTAAGAGGGTGGATTAAGGGGAGTTGAGAGAATGAATTTAAACCCCAAGGGGTGTTGAGAGAGTGACTTAAGGGGATGCAAGTGGATGGATTAAGGGTAGATATATGAGGATATTGATTGAGGGGTCCTAAGAGGATGAATTAAGAGGTGTTGAGAGAGTGACTTAAGTGGATGCAAGTGGACAAATTAAGGGTAGATATATGAGGGTATGGATTACGGGGTCCTAAGAGGATGGATTAATGGTAGTTGATAGAATGACTTAAGGGGCTGCAAAAGGATGGATTAATGGTACATAAGAGGATGACTTAAGGGGTTTTAAGAGAATGGCTTAAGGGGATATGAAATCAATTATAAAGTATCAACTAAATGTATCTAGAACTATATATAGTTACCTGTCTCTAGATTCAAATTCCATTGTAATATATGTGCATCTCCTCTCTTTTTTGTAAAGCATCTAATTTTGGGAGACCTGAAACAAAAAATGATATAAAAATTTAATTAGGAAATGATTAAAGACAAATATATATATATATATATCAATTAAATATATATACAACTAGATATAGTTACCAATATTTATTTACTCTATCGTACCATCTACATCCTCTCTTTTTTGTAATGCATCTATGATTGTCTCATGATCATCCATTGAAAGTGTCCATAAAACTTATTTAGCATGCCTCCCTTGATATATAACTAGTTTTATATTGGTTGCCAAAATCAAATGTGAATAATGCATAATCTTCTTGTGTCTTTCATAATCTTCAAATGCAGGCAAGCCATTCTTTCTCATCAAATATTTTCGAAGCCAGGTGCCAACAACAACCACTGAACCAGTTGGATACTCAAAGTTGTCATCATCCACTCTAGTATGTACCAACTTATGTTTTCTCTCAACACATCTAGCCAACCAGTACTCTATCTGCTCTTCATTCCCTTGAGGTGCAACAACAACATACACATGTCCTGCAAAAATAAATACAAAATTCAATAAAAAGTGACTTATATTTAACTCATATAAACATGCATACATACAAAATTCAACTCAATAAATAATGTACCTTCTTGTACAAGATCTGAAACACGATCATAATCATCTGATGCGAACACTTGATTATCTTCAATTGTCATTTCATGTTGAACATGTGTCAATGTAGGTGTTAAAGCTCTTTGTTGCCATTGTTTGACCCATTCCATATTTTCACATGCCTGCCAATCACCTACAATACAAAATTGACAATAGCATGCCAACTCCCTTGTCCATATTGTCCATGTGTTTGCATTCGAACTCTTAAATGAATGCCATTTTGCACTTCCATTAATTGTTTCACAATCCTGTCGAGAAAAAATATCATTTTCTTCAACTAACCAAAAGAAGCATCGAATTATTGATTTCTCACTTGTTCTTGTAGATAATTTGGTATTGCACCAATCTACAATTGCACATGCATTTCTAAATTTTGCAGCATCCTCAAATTTTAGTTGCTCTCTAGCAAGAGCTCTTTTCACACATGCACCTGCTCCATCGTGTTCTCCCTTACCATGACCAACTTCAAAAAAACTCCATATGTGTTGGATATTATTTTCCTTATGAACTCTACATAGCCAATAAAACATTCTAGCATTTTTGAATTGACCCGTGCAATTATCTGACCATATGAGATGTTCTAGCATTTGAATTCCTCTCTCTTTTAAATTTTTATAAAATATATCAAAACAATATTGTACAAACTCAGATGAATGTAATCGATTATCACTTACATAAAAATGGTACTCTCTCAAAAAATTTCTATTATCTTCTGTACTATCTTCAGCATGTCTATAAACAATGTGAACAAATATAGCTACTTGCACTGAATTATAATATTGTGATTGAATTTCTTCTTGTGGAGCAAGAGTATAATTTTCAACAAAATCAACAATTGACAATATAGTTCCAATTGGAAATGTGTTTTTACATAAACGAAATTGATTATCAAGCCAATGAGCATTCTGAGAGTGTTGAACATATTTAGGTACAAACTTATCTTTAAATTCAGTAATAAAAGCATGCACACTAACTTTTTCCACAATTAGCTCAACACGTTTTCCAATTTTACCATCTTTTAAAGAATACTCAATATTTTTAATTTTTTTTACATCCACTAATTGTTTTCCAAATTCATCTAAACTACTTTCATGCATACATTCTCCTAATAATGAAAAGTTACCACATCTATCGCATTCTCCAGAAATGCATCCTTTTAAAAAAAATGAGTTTCCATTTAAAAAGGGATTACAAAACAAACCTGCTATAAAATCTTTGATTCTTTTAGGTGGCATATTAATACCACAAATGTCCTGCATAATTTGGTTAGCATGCAAAGTGCATCGTATATATCGAAATATATCATAATAATAATGAAATTGTACATGAGTCTTACAACAACAAGAGATTCGTTGCTTATTAATTCTAACATACCAAGGTTTACACTTTTCGAATGATCTTTGACTTATGCTAATATTCAATGGTAAGATTGAAGCATCTAAAAAAAATTTATATAATTCAATTTGAGTCATATCTAAGAGATGCTTTGGATGAGGTTCACGAATTTTGGAACCCACCCTTAATTTTAAGACATCTCTAATGTTAGGTGATACTCTTGTATTATCATACCAAAATTTTTCGATTAAAGATTTAATTTCATTAGTTAATTTCATGTCTGATCTTGGGAGTCTACCACTAAAACTCCAACATTGATTAATAGGATCTTTTCAATACTTTCTCTTCTTTTAGCAGCTCTTATCAAAGTTCTAGGATTTAAGTTTATACATTTACTAATCTTACTTAACATTCTTTTATTTGAAGCTGTTTTATCAACTAGAGCAGTTGTTATTGCACGGCGAGCCGCATTCTTATCTTTTGATCGACTTTTCTTACCAATAACATCAATAGCATTAGCAACACTAGATATGACTTGTTCTACTGAATCATCTTTCTTTTTTGGTTTTACAAAAACACCTAATTTTTTCATCACTTTTCTCATTTTAAACATTCTCATCAATTGCACCATGAGTTGACATTGGAATCCTAATTTCTTTCTATAAAAAAACATTTTATATATTTTATTTCCATAATTTCTAATTTGTCTTGAAGAAACTTTACCATGAAGGTTATCTAGCACATTTGTTTCAATTGTTAAAAAAACATTTTCACCTTCATCCATAGATGGAGTTTCATTTTCATTCACACAAGGGGTTTCATTTTCATTTTCAAATGTAAAAGGGATTTCATTCTCATTTTCATCAATATTAGGGATTTCATTCTCATTTACATTCTCATAAGATATAATTTCATCATTTTCTTGTTTCTACATTGTTTCAACCCTAGTATTATTGATCTCATCAATTGTGTATCCAGCTTCATCTAAACAAGCAATATCAATATTATAAAAACTTGGGTTTGAACACATACCTGGATAGATTGTTTGAATAGGTGCATTTTCCATATCATTGGGAGGTGGATTTGAAGACACACCTGAAGTTGTTTGCATATCATTCAAAGTTGAAGTTGAAGGCACAGTTGGGTTTGTCTCCATAATTGCATTTTCTTCTATATTCACCATCTCCACATTTGCATCATCTAAATTCATTTCATCATTCATGGCTTCCTATTCAACATTCTTGGAACTAGATGGTTCCAAATCATTCATTTGATGAATCATTTCTCTCCTTTCCCTTTGTCTTTTTGCCTCCTTATCTTTATTTGCTTGAATTTCTTCGGGTGTCATTACCTTTCTACATCTTTTTTTTGTCTTTTCTTATCACCCATGGTTACCAAACCCTCTTTGATGACAAAAACAACAATTCAAGAAACCTATTTTAAAATTGCCACCTCCTTCAAATATTCAAATTAAACTATGTACTATGAAGATCATTTTTTCTATAAACTCTGAAGTACAAAATTAACATGAGTACATCCAAAAATTCACTTCTTCCAAATCTTCTTGTAAAAGGTTCTTGCACTTGATTCCACTTCAGAAAATTTAATTTACACTTTTTCTCTTCCAACAATTTGAATAGAATATGCCCTGCACAAGACAAATTTGCAATAAAAAACGCAGAAAATGACACTTTCGGACCGTACTATAGAAAAGGAATGTTGTAGGAAAACTGTGTTTTACCAGTATTTTTGAAATTAGGGAAAATGACTATTATAGAAACGCGTACGCGTTATTTTCAAAAAATGTGTACACGTTTAGAAACGCGTATGCGTTACGGTCTCCCAATGGCCAAAACGTAAAGCATATGCGTTATGAAACGCGTACGCATTTCATTTAAATAACGCGTATACGTTTCTATAACGCATACGCGTTATTTAAAAGTTGAACTCCCATACCAAATCCAGCGCTGGTTTTAGGCTTGGAAAAGGCTTGGCAATCCGAGCCTTAGCTTTTGACCTGCAACTAAAAAACTAAGGCAGATTGAAGAAGAATGTCCAACTTTGACAACATAGATGATGGGCTTTTTTTCTGAATGAGTCTATAAAATTAAAACACATTAGAGAACACAATGTCTACTTTCTAAATATATATTTTTTGTTAAAATTGGATTACGTTTGCTATTTTTTAGTTAATTTCTAAGCAAACTAGGCCTTAAATTTGAAATATCAGGTTTTTTTGGTTTTTTAATAACTTTGTATTGGTTGAGTTTCTTGTAAAAAAAATTATATGGGACCAAACTTCAGACAATTCTCTACACAATGAAAAAAAAAAGAGTCAAAAAATGTTTTGTTTAGGTCCAATTATGTTGTTTGTACACATTGATTTGAAAAAACATCAATTAAGGCCAATAAAAAATTAATAAAAAAAAATATTCAATCAAAAATTACAAAAAAAAATCCAGCCCAAACTTCATGTTGTTAGCTCTCTTTTCCTAAAAGGAATTAGCAAAATAATTTTATTTGTTTCAAAAAGTGTTGTCCGTACACCTGCTTGGTATGGTAAAAAAATAGGGATTTTTAAAAAGTGGTTTTTATAGATCCTTATCAAAATTTAATTTCTATAAACTGGGTATTTTAATAATTTACATATTTGGAAACTAGATTCAAAATTCAAAATTTCATATTAGTGAATTTTTTTAAGATTCATTGTGGAAGTGCCTCAAATTTTCAGTCCAAGTGTGACAAATTCTGAAAAACAGCAAAAACATTTCCACTTTTTGAGCTTTTTGTGTACCCGACTTCTTGCATCAGCCCTCTAGTGAAAGACTACCAGGGTAACCATAGATGGGGGCCGACATCTAGTGAGAGGTTGTCAGGGTAACCCATGTTAGGACCATGCAATGACACTCTTCCCTATTGCAGTCTAGCATTCCCTAATTATGTGATTCCCCTTTGTTGTGTGTGTGTGCCTCTGGAAGCAATGTCTCTGTTGCATGTGATGTTATTGTTTGTGGCAGTGTGGTGTTGATGTCATGTAAGCCTTGGTTATGTAGCCTACTATCTTCTTGACTGTTTATTTGTAGTGGGACCTTATGTTATCTCCTAGCACGAGGGGTGGACCTTAGGTTTCGACATGGTTGGTAGGTTGGTGTTTTTTCCTCCATTGGGTTTCCCTTGTTGCTTGTGTGCATGGAGGTTGTTCCTTGTATATTGGATTCCAAATCTTGTACCAGTTCAAGAAGACAGTCTCTATGTATATGTCTTGGACTTGTATATCAATTGTATTGTGTACTGCAATGTTGATGTATACTTCCCAATTGTATACAAGAAAGCATTATTGTAAATAATGTAATGATGTAACAATTATAATGTACTCTCATGTAATGTAATTTGTATATGTACTTGTTATTTATAAATGATCTTTCATGTTGTTTATGTGATGACATGTTATAGAGACTCATTGTTTAATCATTTAATGTGGTGGATTAAAATGTACTTGTTTACTTGTATAATCATGTTAACATATTAGTTAATGAACTAATTATAGTTCTCGTTAGAGTTGTGTTAGTAGCGTAGTCATGGAACCTTAGAGGACATAAGATTAGATTGTATGTTATGATATGTTATGCAAGATCATTGTTATTCCTCTAAAAAATTTAAAAAATGTTCCATTATTTAGTCATGTTATGCGTTGTCCTCTGGGGTTCTGTGGCGGGGCGTTACACCCTTGACTATTTTCTTTTGATTTATACATTTTCCTAATATTCTACAAGTGTAATTTTTTTCTAGTCTATTTGTTGTGCATGTTTTAGATTTGTTAACATTCTATTTTGTAGAAATTGGGATTATTCATTATTTTTCTCTAGATCTAGGGTTTCTTCAAAAGCGTGCTTCTTTTCTATTCATACATGTGTTTTTTCTGACTTTTTGTGCCTTTGTTTTGCCTTGTGCGTCTATTCTGACTGTATATTCCTCCGTTCCGATTTTCAGTACCTTCATTTTGACTTTCAACATATTTTTTCCAACTTTTTTCACCTACATTCTAACTTGTTGTGCCTCCACTCTAACTTTTTGTGCCTCAATTTTGACTTTCAATGCCTCTATTTTGACTTTATATGCATCTATTCCAACTTTCTATGCCTTTTTTTGACTTGTTATGCTTTTGTTCTAACTTGTTGAGCTTCTAATAAATATAAAGTTGTACCTTTGTATAGGTATAATTTTTTTCTTTTTGTGTTTCAATGCTTTTTTCTTGTCAAAAAGAACCTCTATTTGGTCTTGCAGTGCCTTTGTTTCACAAACTTGTTCTTTTTAGTTTCCTTCTTAAGTTTTCCAAGTTTCTTCTTTAGCTCATAAAAAAAGTCCTTTAGGGGATTTTCCCCCAAACCCTTATTAGCAGGCGATTGTGTTCATCCCCACACCCCCTATCATTGGGGTGAATATAACAACTGTAATAACCCATTCCAAAAATAAATTCAAATCTAAAACTCTTTCAATAATATTTTATTAATTTGCACATTTACTAATAAACAAAGAAGTTGGGTGAGTAATTTTGATCACCAAATTATTCCAAATTGAGCACAACTAATGTAGAATGAATAATTCTAGGATTTGAATGTATTTTACAAAATATTTTTTGCTAAATACACTTGTTAACAACAATGTATTTTTTCTACAAGACAACTTAGAATAAACCCCCAAATATAGAGCTCAAACACTCATATAACAACTCCAAACTCCACCATAACTTATTAAACTTCACAAAAAATTCTTCCACAACAAAAAACATGAAAATATAGTCTAGAAAAAACAAAACCATGGCCTCCAAGTTGTCAATGGTTTACCCAATCCATAAAATCAAAACAAACCCAAACTATTCAAACTGCAACCATCTTGCAACACATAACTTCTGGAAATGAAATGAAACAACTCAAATCTGCACTATGGTAATCTCTGAGTGAGATTACAATATGATGAACCTTTGACTCCCATCCTTATTTAATTTGGAAACCATCAAACATTTCATTCTTGAGTATCCCTCTCCATAAGCTTGACAGCCTCTTTAGAACAACAAATGCATTGGCAACAATAATCTGTAATAATCCAAAAATGAATCCCAACTAATATTAAAAGAAAAAAATATTCTAAGCCATATTTGGGTGTTCAAGAAACTCCCAAACCAAGAATGAAAATATCTTGGAACTTGCAATAATTAACTACTTTTCTAGTTGTCAAAATCCATCAATGATCTTTCTTAAGAAAAAATAGTCATCTTCATTTAAAATAGAAAGATGGTCGATACATTTTAGAATAGAAATTAGGTGTTGACTTGTCAACTAGTACAAATAAAAAACAACTAACTAAAATACTTATTTTAATTTCAACCAACATTTGATTTGAAAATTTTTCTTCTTATTAAGACAGTATCTCTGGGAAAGTTTACAAAATCATTAGAAATGTCACCTCACTTGGAAAACTTAGCCTTGGAAGGAAGTTTGACATACCAGATGGAGAAATTAGAATTGGAATGGAGAATGTTATGTAGTTTGAAACATCTAGTCTTAAGAGGTGGAATCATAATTAAAGCAGGGTAGTTATCAAAGTCCCTCAAAAAACTCACCAAACTTGTAATTTTAGTTTTGAGGTATTGCATATTAAGTGGAGAGCCAATTGGTCTTGTGTCTTATCAGAACAACATATGAGTAGCCTTGAAACCATAGAGATGTCTAATGTAAAGCAGACTTTTAAGGTTTCAATTAGTGGGAAGCATTGTCCCACACTTGAATATTTGCTCATTTAGTCCACAAAATCTCTAATTGAACTGAACATAACAGAGGTAACAAGACTGCATTTTCTTGCATTGAAAGAATGTAAGTGGAAAGAGTATCAGGAGAATTTCATTTAATAAAGATTATAATAGTTGATTGAAGTTCAAGCTTCAAGCATTTCTCAATCTAGCGAATTCACCCTTCCTAGAGAGGATTTCCATGGCTCAATGTCAAAAGACTGCATAGTATAGAAGGGATTTTGACAACATCAAAATATCAACATTATCATGTTGATCTTAATATTAAACGTTTCCTTCCCAAAAAGGTATACACATTACACACTCATCTCATTTTTAAGTACTCTTCGTCTACAATTAAACGTTTCCTTCAAGGTCGGGCTTAAACAACACACTAAGCCTTGATCACTTAGGTGGCTATTGTGGGGGGTGCTTCACCCTTCCCCCTTCCATTTGTTGTTCCCACTCACTGTTAGTTCCATGTAGTTAATTGGATGCCAGTAAATTCAATGGTTTAAAACTATTTCTCTCACCCACTTGCATTGCAAAAGTTTTTGTTGATGAGTGAGTGTAGGATCATGGGGGTCCAAAAAGTGGCAATATGACCCAAAAGTGGCTAATGACATTTTTTCTATCCAAATTTGATGAAATGAAAAGGGTTTATTGATAAAAAAATTTATCTTTCCACCAATATAAGATATGACTTATTTGGAATTAAATAGATAATTATTATTGATTTTCTACATGCATTCTGACTAAAGTCCTGATTGATAGGTTGATTGAAAAAAAATATAATTCTTAAAATATTTCATATTTTTTTAATATGAAAGACGCAAAAAATTATATGCTTCCCATACTATAGGGGTGAAAAAATAAACAATGAATTTCATAAATTATTGACCAAGTTATGGTGGTTAGACAAACAATTTTTAATATTTTTTAAAAATTTCTAATAAAAAATTCATAACTAATTATTTACTTGCAAAAAAATTATTAAAAAATTGTGTCACATCCAGGCATGTTTCCTCTACTTATATTGAAAGTTTCAAAAAATATATTATTTTTTCATGTACTTAGGTTGGTCAGATATTCACTTGGTTTTTATTTTTTTCCTGAAAAATTAGTACGAATGTATTGAAATTTCAAATTTTCACCAAATAGATTTACTTTTTCGCAAAAGAGGACTAGTATCTTAGAAACTATATTCAATTTGCTACAAAAAAATTTCTTACATATTTTTCAACTTATGTTAATAACCTATTCAAATATTTATGTCAAGTTATCTAATTCTATTTTTCTAATTTTTCATTACCACTTAAGGGCCTAGTTTGGACCCCCATGATCCTACATTGACCCTAATTCCAATAAATTTTCTATGTTGCACTTGCACCATTTCACCATATACACTCACACTCTTTCACCTTTTCCCTATTTCCAACCTGATCAGATTTCATTAGCCAACACACATGGATTATTCATATACCATAGTTGGATATACTCTAGTAGACATGCATGTAAAATGAGGAAGCACACCAACTATTTGATAGGATTCCTCAAAGAAATGTGGTCTCATGGAATGCTTTGATTATAGGATACACACAAAATGCATTTGTTGAAAAGGATTCAAAAACTTTCAATCAAATGTAACTTACAGGTGTAAAGCTAGTCTCCACAATATTTTCCAACATCCTTCCTGCATGTGCCAAAATGGGAGCTTTGGAATGGGGTGTGGACATCCATCAGAGAAGGAAAAATGAATTTTTCTAGATGTTGTAGCTACAATTTCCCTAGTAGAAATGTATGCAAAATGTGGAAGTATAAATAGGGCGCATGGCCTATTTGACAAAATTCCTCCCAAATTTTTTTTATGGAATGCCCTAATAGTAGGATATTCACAAAATGGATTTTTTGAAAAGGCTTTAGAAAATTTCAAGGAAATACAATTGGAAGGTGTAATTCTAGACTTTACAACGTTTTACAGCGTCCTCATAGCTTGTGCTGAATGGGAGCTTTAGAACAAGGTATGGACATCCAACAAAGCATAAAGTATAAAGAAATTTTGTCGGATGTAGTAGTTGTAACTGATTTGATATCTACATGTATGCAAAGTGTTGTTCAAGCATACACAAGGTAGGCAAACTATTTTACAATGTTCCTCAAAGAAATTTGCACAAAATGGATTTCTTGATAAAGATTTATAGATTTTAAGCAAACAAATTTGGTCAAATATTATTGTTGGAAATGCTCTAGTAGACATTTATGGAAAATGTGGAAGCATAGACAAAGCACATGAACTATTTAATGAAATTCCTCAAAGAAAAATGGTGTCATGGAATGAGATGTTTGCAGGCTATGCACAAAATTTATTTTGCAAAGATACTCTCAAATTGTTTGAATTAATGAAACATTTGGGAGCATATCCTAACATTATTAGTTTTGCTTGTGTTCTATGGGAATGCAAGGATCTCCTCAAGCAAAGGACGTAACTGAGCTCCCTCTAACTCCGACTGACTAGGATTTTGACCCCCACTTTCATGATCATTTTGAGAGCCATGTTGTTCCTCAAGATCACTCTCGTGGGAAATCTAAGAAGGGGTGTTATGGTGGTTAGTCCCACGTCCACCACCTCGACCTCTACCACAACCCTAACCTCGACCTCCAGGCATCTTCCTACACAACACCACCAAAGTATAAGTCTCATATTATTAGGAGAGGATGACAGAAGGTGAAAAACATAAGCTCAAGAGTCTAAGAAATTAGGACAACATAATGGGATCATATACAACCAGAGTACCTAGTGTTAGAACTTGGGCTCTGATAAAAGGTGTAACGCCCCGCCAAGGAACCCTATAGGACAAAGCAACCATGCTACAATAATGGAATATTTTTTTTATATATAAGAAGTAACAATGGAATGCATATCATAACTTAACATTAAATCTAACCTAAGTACCCTAAGGTTCCATGACTACACTACTAACATATCTATTAATTAAGAGCTAGAATTATTTCATTAACTAATATGTTAACATGATTTATCTAATAACAAAGCTCATTTTAATCCACCACATTAAATTATTCTACAATATGAATTTCCATAGCATGTCATCGACTAAACAACATTAAAGATCATTTATAAATAACTAACAAATATATATACACATTTCTTTACATGAGAATACATCAAAGTCTATTATATCATTACATTATTTACAATAATGCTTCCTTGAGTACAATTGGGAAGATTACATCAGATTACAATAAATGGTACAACTGAGTTACAATCCAATGCATATACATAAAAGACTGTCTTCTTGAATTGGAACATGAACTAGAATCCGCTACATAGGGTACAACCTCCACGCACACAAACATGCAACAAGGATACCCAATGGAGGAAAAATCACCAACCTCCCGACCATGTGGAACCCTAAGGTCCACCCCCATGCTAGGAGATAAAAAAAGGTCTCACTAGATGTATAAACAGTCAAAAAACCAATAGGCTAACATAAACAAGGGTTATTCTTGACTCCAACACAACACTACAACAACAATAACATCACATACAACACGTACATCACTTACAACATTGACTTCAATTCCAGAGGCACTCATACAACAAAAGGAGAACAACAACTAGAGAATGCTAGACTACAATAGGGAAGAGTGTCATTGCATGGTCCTGGCATGGGTTGTCCTGGTGGTCCCTCACTAGACCCTGACCCCCATCTATGGTTGTCCTAGTATACCTCTCACTAGGTCCCAACCCCATAGGAACAAGGAAGTTGATCTTTCCAACCAAGCCTTCTCAACCCATCCTTAGCCTAAACAAGCACTACAAGCATGGGTGAGGCATCCATTATCTTGTTTAATTGTAAAATAACCCATCCCCCCTAATTCATTATTTAGGTTATCATTGGATAAAGAAACTCTCTAATGGGTTGTCCTAGTCACCACTTTGGGATTCGGCCCCCATTGAGAGCCACTCCCCCTACTTGCAACCAATAAATCCCTACACAACAAGCAAGGCATTTATCATCTTGCACACTCAACAACATCACATGAATCCAAACATAGAGTAAGGCATTGACCCACTTGCACACTTAAGACTAGCACAATATACTATACATAGTGCAAGGAATTGACCCTCTTGAATACTACACAAAACATTACCAACCACTTCAAAGTGACACAAACATAAAACCCATACATCCAAAAAAAAATCCCTTGTAACCTCTAGAAACCAACCTTAATTCACTTTGCACAAAGACTTCCACTTTAAACAATTTACAATAATCAACACCTTCTTCAAAACAAGCAAACAAATAAACGATGCAACCATGAAATCAACATGTATTATCTAACCAAGATAATCTAACTCATTATCTAAACAATTCCTTCAATAGTCTAAATGTAAGTAACTCCATTTCCCAATTTAATTTTCCAATTTATTTATCTACATAATCAAATAATCATTAGAAAAAATTATTCTTTTTTACTAAACCATAATATATATACATGTATACATATACATACATTTATATACACACATATATTGGTATATATATTAATATTATAAACTGAATTGTTGTTTTCAATATAATAAATCAGATATTAATGTGGTGAACACAACTTTATATACAATACATATATACATATATATACTGATTTATCAATAATCAAATGCCATTCCTAATTTTATTCATCGAATTTCCAAACAACATATTCATCAAACCACATATAACTTGGATGCCATATACAAGACATAACCGCGAACTATATATAGTCGACTGTCAAAAATGGAACATAGCCATTGACTAAAACCAAAACATTCAATGTCTAATATAAAACTCAAGAATAAAAATCGGTACCTTTTATATTGTGATTAATTCACCAAATACTATATTTTCATCAAATTGTCATAATTGAAACTTAGCTATCGAATTAAATCAAAATATTCAATATATGTTATATGTGTTGGGAATAAGAATCGCTCCATACAGTATTCATAAAATAGTGAACACCATCACAAGTATATTCATTGATTATTATATTCAAATCATTCAAATTGATCTTCAAGCATTGAGCAACTCCAACGATTATCAAAGACATATACTAAATGTAAATCGCAGCCAAGGTATACCATTGAGTGGATTAAAATGCTCAACATTGAATAGGAAACATAGATTCAATATTCAATGAGCAGTGAACTCATCCAAAACGCATGCAAGTAGTGAAGGAGAGGGCGCACGAGCTGGGATATTCGGTTGAGATGAATAATGGGTCAAGCTGACCCCCTCTCATGAAATTTCATTCATATTATAATATAGCAGAATCTTTATCCTAGTTGGGATGAAAAAAAGCCCGCAACTGGAAGCATGTTGTGCACAAAATATTTTGTTGAAAAGGCTTAAGTAACTTTCAAGCAAATGTGAATGGGAAGGCATAAGGAAGGCACAAATATTGGATTTATTGTGTAGGTTTCAGAAAATTTCAAGCAAAAGACAAATAGTTGGAAGAAATAATTTGACACCATTATGCAGATCAAGATTGCAGAATATGAACACGATAGATTTTGCAAGGAAGTAATTGAAATCTTTGATTTTATGAAGCATTCCAAAACACATCCAAATAATCAAGCAATCATTTTTAACAAGTAGAAGGAGAGAGAAAAATTGATCACATTAATCAGAGAAACAAAACAAAGAACAAAGCCAACCTGGATCCAATGTTAGCTGAGACAGTGGAATCTGATGCCAAGATCAATCTTCTGTAGCAACAACTTCTTCGAAATTCCCAATCAATCTTTCCAATAATTCCCAAATTCCCCACAAAATGCACAACATATGAATTTTTTTTACAGACAAAATTATTTATCTTCCCCTAAAACAGAATGAATAATGAAAATCTCTCAAAAGGATAATTATTTACAAAAGGAAGGCTGTTTGATTTTCGAAAACAAAAATCTAATAAAATCTTTAAAATCCCCAATAAAACATCAAGTTTCTCTTTCAACCACCTGTTCGAAGTTATGCATGTGCTCCATAAAAAAAACCTTTCTATCCTTTTTTTTATATTATTTTTACTATTTATCAATTATCACATTCCATTATAATTTTTATTTTATATTATAATACTTCATCACACTTTTAATTTATTATAAACCATGTTCATTAATAAATATATTTATATCTATTATCAAAATACTTTTACTTAATAATTTATTTTAATACATCAATTAACCAAAAACAACATTTATCCAACAATTTAAATTAAACAAACCAAATGCTAACAATAATTACCTAAACCCTAACTAGGGTCGAAAAGTAAGACCAACTAACCAAAAACATCAGACAACACTAACGAGGTAACATACCAGATACTCATCCTCTTCAAGGATGATGGCTAGGGTAGGGGACCAAATGTTATCTTCGATCAACTGCTACATTGGGTTTTAAGGCACACTTAGACCTACCAATTTAGGTGGAGTTGATGCCTAGTACCTGCAACCTGCAGCAAACAAAATGATCGTGCATATACATAATCATACAATCAGGCACACCGTGAAAGGAAATCATAGCATAGTAGGGTACTCACAAGTGAGTAATGCGACACTATCCCTTTCACCCAAACACATCAATCAAGTAACCACATCAACTCATAACAATCAGTTACATGAAAAACAAGATAAGAATAATCACAAGATAATCACATAATAATCATGATAAGGTAACCACATAGTGCTCACGATAGAATTAATCCACATAATCAAATAAACCATATATCAGTCATAACATGTGCATAAACTCAAATAATAGAGTATCATCAAAATATCATTGTAGCAGTAAGTCCAACATCCAAACAATGTACCATAATGTCTCATCCTAACTAGATGAACTATCAATCTAATAGAGAATAATATGAGGGGCACTACATCCTCCCCCCTAGAATCAGGCTTACTCTTGGAAGCCTGCAAATAAGAAAGGGTATAACTCTCACATCTAGGATGCATCCTCCCATGTGGCTGAAGAATCATCATTAGGATCCCACTGGACCCTCGCACAATGTCTCATCCCCTAAGGATGAGTCTCCTATGCTGCAGAATGCCCATGGGCTCTGGAGCTAGCTACCCATCCTCTACCTGTAAAGCATTTTAGTCAAGAACATGATAAATATTTGGATAATATGGCCTGAGAACATAACATGAAATACATTGTGAATGCATGATAAATTGGGTGACAAAGCAAGATGGTACGCAATAGGATTGATCCTCTCCAAAGCCTGGAATGGACCAACAAAATGGGGTGCGAACTTAGATCCTTTTCCATAGTGGATCAAACTCTTTCGTGAACACACCCACAAAATACCTGGTCATCTATAGAAAATTGACGATCAACCCTATGAGCATCTACAAACTCCCTAAGGAGAGGAAGATCATTGAGGGACACCTCTCGACTCTCCCCCAATCCAAATCATTGACTGTCACAACAAACAACTAGCAACCCTGACACATACATCTCCTTAACTGCATAGCAGAAATCATACGCAAGGAGATGGGCCTTTGAATGCCAACTACTTCTACCTCCCTGCCAGAATCATCCAAACACCACACTAACTTACACTAATAATCTATCACTTCTCAATGAGCATCCAACCAATCCATACCCAACACTACGTCATAGGATCCTAGGGGTATGATGCAAAGATCTACTATGGTAAAGAGAGAACCAATCCTCAATCCACATCCATATACAAGGGATTCTACCACTACTCTAGCTCTGAAGGCCTATTCAACTTGCCACCTAACATCCTGTTTTGTTACCACTAGTCCAAATTGCTCCACTAAAGAAGGGGAAAAGAATGAATTAGAAGCACTAGAGTCAAAAAGGATAGAAATACCAATACCATGCAACACACATGTAGCCTCCACAATTGTGCCCTAATGCTCTACCTAGCATTTATCAACTGTTGCAAACAGTCTATGAGACTTGCTTGCATCACCCATTGTTGGGTCTGAGGCTTTTGGCCTCTGAATGAATCTTGATGAACTCTTCTAAGGACATTGTCTGTCTATATGGCCCTATTGGCCACAAGAAAAACATCTTGTGCCACTGCCATACCCCCTTCCACCTAAGGGTATACTGGACTGCTAGAAACCACCTCTACTAACTATAGACTATGTGTTATGAGCTAGTTGGTTAGGATGATAATGCTTGGCTTGCTTCCAATTCTAGTTTTTCCTATACTAAGAACCACTACCTTGTTGAGACTGATAGTTCTTAGGTTTCCACTGGGAATGTTGTCGTTGTCGTTGCTATTGTCCACCCTTAGCGGGTGCTTGATGGCTCCTAGAGGAACCTGTTGCCTAAGACTGACCATCTTGAGACCTAAAGCTTGCTAGAGTTGCACTACCAATCTACACACATGTCTGATCTCCTAGTGCCATGGCCAAATTCTCCTCTACCAAATGAGTCTTCTCTACTGCCACCTCCATGGTCTTCAACTCAAATACATGGACTCCCCCACTAAAACGGGCATTGAAACCCCTAATGAAATGTTGAACCAACATGGCCTCATCATCACCAATACCTACATACTGCTTAAGCTCATAAAACCTATGCTCATACTACTCCACATACATAGCCATCTACTGCAATTTGTGAAACTCATCAGCATGACACTGCCTCTAGTGGTATGAAAAAAATCAAGCTCTAAACCTCTTCAGAAACATCTCCCAAGAGACTAAACTAATATCCAAATGCAATTTTTGTTCCTCCAATCGCCACCATGTAGAAGCAAAACCCCTAAGGTGCATGATGACACATCTTGCCTTGGTATTACTACCATACGAGTACATGGAAAAACACCTATCTAAATCTATCAACCAAGTCTCTACCTCCAAGCCACCACTAGAACCATCAAAGGTAGGTGGACGTTCCCTCAAGAGATCCCTCATATGACCTGTTGAAATAGTTTCCTACTCTGTTGTGACCTCCTCCTCCTAGGAGACCTTTCTCGCTCCCTAACCACCTATCGATTACCCTCCTTTCTAGGACCTAGGCGGGCAAGGATCTCCTCAAGAAAAGGATGTAACTAAGCTCCCTCTAACTCTGACTAACCCAAATTCTAACCCCAGCTTTCTTGATCATTCTGAGAGCCCTGTTGTTCCTCACAATCACTCTTGTGGGAACTCTGAGAAGGGGTGTTTTGGCGATTAGCCCCACAACCACCACCTTGACCTCTACCGTGACCCCAACTTCAACCTCTAGGAATTTTCCTACACAATACCACCAAAGGACAAGTCTCATATTATTAGGTGAGGATGACAAAAGGGGAAAAACATAAGCTCAAGAGTCTAAGCAACTAGGACAACATAATGGGCTCATATACAACCAGAGTACCCAATGTTAGAACTTGGGCTCTGATACCAGGTGTAACACTCCGTGAAGGAACCCCAAAGGACAACACAACCATGCTACGATAATGGAACATTTTTTTCTTTTTTATAAGAAGTAACAATGGAATGCATATCATAACTTAACATTAAATATAACCTAAGTCCCCTAAGATTCCATGATTACGCTACTAAAATATCTATTAATCAGGAGCTAGAATTATATCATTAACTAATATGTTAACATGATTTATCTAATAACCAAGTTCATTTTAATCCACCACATTAAATGATTCTACAATATGAATTTCCATAACATGTCATCAACTAAACAACATTAAAGATCATTTATAAATAACTAACAAATATATATACATGTTTCTTTACATGATAATACATCAAAGTCTGCTACGTTATATTATTTACAATAATTCTTCCTTTAGTACAATTGGGAAGATTACATCAAATTACAATAAATGGTACAACCAAGTTACAATCTAATGCATATACATAAAATATTGTCTTCTCGAACTGTAACATGAACTAGAATCTGCTAAATAGGGTACAACCTCCACACACACAAACGTGCAACAAGGATACCCAATGGAGGAAAGAGCACCAACCTCCCAACCATGTGGAACCCCAAGGTCCACCCCCCAAGTGCTAGGAGATAACACAAGGCCCCACTACATACAAACAATCAAGAAAACAATAGGCTAACATAAAAAAGGGCTATATATGACTCCAACACAACATTGCAACAACAATATCATCACATACAACACGTACATCACTTACAACATTGACTTCACTTCAAGAGGCACACATACAATAGAAGGAGAACAACTAGAGAATGCTAGACTACAATAGGGAAGAGTGTCATTGCATGGTCCTAGCATGGGTTGTCCTAGCGGTCCCTCACTAGACCCCAACCCCCATCTATGGTTGTCCTGGTATACCTTTCACTAGGTCCTAACCCCATAGGGTGACAGATGCAAAACCAACATTCCTTTCATGAGGACAAGGAAGTTGATCTTTCTAATCAGGCCTTCTCAACCCATCCTTAGCCTAAACGAGCACTACAAGCATGGGTGAGGCATTTGTTATCTTGTTTAATGTGAAAACTACCCATCCCCCCTATTTCATTATTTAGGTTATCACTGGATAAAGAAACTCTCCAATGGGTTGTCTTGGTCACCACTTTGGGATTTGACCCCCATTGAGAGTCACTCCCCCTACTTGCAACTAGTAAATACCTACACAACAAGCAAGGCATTTACCATCTTGCACACTCAACAAAATCACATGAATCCAAACACGGAGTAAGGAATTGACCCACTTGCACACTTAACACTATCACAAGTTACTATATACAGTGCAAGGAATTGACCCTCTTGCACACTACACGAAACATTACCAACCACTTCCAAGTGACACAAACATAAAACCCACACATCCAAAAAAAAACTCCCTCCTAACCTTTGGAAGCCAATCTTAATCCACTTTGCACAAAGACTCCCACTTTAAAGAATTGCCAAAAATCACCCCAATTTACAATAATCAACACTTTCTTCAAAACAAGCAAACAAACAAACGATGCAACGATATCTAAAGCAGGACCAAGCCTAGGCAGCCCTCCTCTTTTCTCCTCCAAGCTCAACATAGAATTGAAATCACTAGCTAAGATCCAAGGTAGAAAAGGTGCACAAGACCTAACATACCTGACATGAGCCCAAAGCTGGATTTTACCACAAATGTCAATCAGAGCATAAAAATTACTAGCCAAAATAGTCTCACCAGATTCCAAAACCGAAGCCACCACAAAAATAGCAGACTGGCTAGAAATCCACCAATGAGGAACAACCTTACGAATATCCCAGAAAAGAGTAAGACCTCTAGAGTTTCCCCTAGAACCAATACACTGACACTGGCCAAAAAACCAAATACGAGGAGCATGTTGAAGCATGAGGTCTCCTTAACACATAAGACATCAAGAGAATGAACCATAATCAAATCCTGAATATCCTTTTGACGGGAGGTGCTATTCAACCCCCTTGCATTCCATGAAAGAATAATCATGAGGAAGGTTGAGAGAAGTGGGCCTCAATAGTCTTTAACAGAACCAGATTCCACCAACAAATCCCCAGTAGATTTAATATTTTCCACATCCTTCTTATGAACAACTTTAGAAGAATTTTCAAAATTCTCCTTCTTGAGAGGGCATTGCAGCACCCCCAAAGCTAGAGATGATCCCCGATGTTTACCTGAAGAGAACACCTCCTTAGCTAAATCCGCTAATACAATATCATCTTGCACATCTGCAAAGGCACCAAGAGACTCATAAATCCCCTGTTCCAAAGTTGGAGAAATATTCTAAACAACAATTGCCTGCTCTAGCCCTGTATCCAGTCCAACATCCATGCCAGTGGCCCTAGAAGAAATCTCAACAGGAATCCCCTCCTCCAAGGCCTGATTATCCAGGACCTCAAAATGATTGAAACCCTAATCACTCTGTCTATCCTTATAGGCCCACTTTTGACCCCTCCCTTTAGCCCTCGGCTTAACAGGAATAAAGCCATCCTTATCAGGCTCACCCTCAACCACATGCGCCTTTCGTTTATCCCCCTTCTCCACCGAAGGCCCAAAAGAAGGAGAAGAAGAAACCCCTACCGCTTTGGGTGCCTGATGACATTGGCACTGAAGGTGTCCATACTCGTGATAAAAGCGACAACGAAAAGGAAGGGACTCATAATCTAACTGTTGAGTCCATGAAGTAGAGCCAATACAAATTTCCAAAGAATCCAGCAAAGGGTTATTTAAATCAATTTCAACACAAATGCGAGCATAAGAGAATACCTTTTTGTCCAAAGTTTTATGAGCAATAGCAGCTGGCTTCCCCAACAAAGCAGCAATCTAGTGTAGAATATCCTCCCTCCAAAGCTCCAACGACAGCCATGGTAGACGGACCCAAACAGGGACCCATGTAGGTTGATTCTCCACCACATTAAAACCTCCATGCTAGGGCTTAATGAACAAACCAACATGATTGTAAAAATATGGCCCTCCCTCAAAAACATGATTATGATCCAAGATGCAAGAAAAATCAACCATGAAATAGCCATTTACAACCACCAAAAGATTGAAATCACCTTCAACCTACCAAGTCTGATGAAACCAGGACTCTGAAGTCGAGAGAGGGACACTAATACCCAAGAACTTATAAATTAGAACATGTTGGCTCTAATAAGATATGTCCTAAATTGATTTGGGAGAAATAGCTAGAATAGGGCGATCTTGACTTTGCGGCAAGTAGCCGTTCACTTTCTTGAGCTTAGAGCTCTCATCCACAAAGGAAAAATCTATCTTCTGAGCATGCATGGCTGCCGAAAATTCCTGAGATGGATTTCCCCAACAATCACCAGGCTTTTGGAAGCCTCTGCCATATCCCCACACCAAACTCCTACACAAAGCCCACTCTGTTTCTGCCAAACCCTTACCACACCGCTTCCACCACTCACTTCCCCCTCACCACACCACCTCCCACCAACCACTACCCACAACCAACACCCTTCCCACACACAACAGACAAAAGGAGGAGGCCCCGACCTACTACAGGTCGCGGGTACACAGCACCAGCAAGCGCACGTTAAAAGTCTCCATCTCATACAATTAACTTGAATTTCAAAAGAGGGCCTATAAGGATAGACAGAGTGATCAAGGTTTCAATTGTTTTGAGGTCCTGGATAATCAGGCTTTGGAGGAGGGGATTCCTGTTGATATTTCTTTTGGGGCCATTGGCATGGATGTTGGGTTGGATACAAGGATGGAGCTGGAAATTATTGTTCAAAATATTTCTCCAGCTTTGGAGCAGGGGATTTATGAGCCTCCTGGTGCCTCTGTAGATGTGCAGGATGATATTTTATTAGCAGATTTAGCTAAGGAGGTGTTCTCTTCAGGTAAAGGTCAAGAATCGTCTCTTGCTTTGGGGGTGCTGCAATGCCCTCTCAAGAAGGGGCATTTTTAAAATTCTTCTAAAATGCCCTGCTTATGATCACCTTCACTTGGTGAAAGGTCTCCTATACCACCGATCATTTTTAAAATTCTTCTAAAATTAATTTTAGTTGAATTAATTTTATAAGAATTTTCAAAATGCCCCTTCTTGAGAGGGTGTTGCAACACCCCCAAAGTAGGAGATGATCTTTGACCTTTACCTGAAAAGAACACCTCCTTAGTTAAATCCACTAATACAATATCATCTTGGACATCTGCATAGCCACCAAGAGGCTCATAAATCCCCTGATCCAAAGCCGGAGAAATATTCTGAACAACAATTTCCTGCTCTAGCCCTGTATCCAACCCAACATCCATGCTAGTGGCCCCAGAAGAAATCTCAACAGGAATCCCCCCTCCAAAGCCTGATTATCCAGGACCTTAAAATGATTGAAATCTTGATCACTCTATCTATCCTTATAGGCTCGCTTCTGACCCCTCCCTTTAGCCCTCGACTTAACAAGAATAAATCCATCCTTATCATGCCCACCCTCAACCACAGGCACCTTTCCTTTATCCCCCTTCTTCACCGAAGTCCCAGAAGAAGGAGAAGAAGAAATCCCTGCTACTTTGGGTGCCTGAGGACATTGGCGCTGAAGGTGTCCATACTCGTGACAAAAGTGACAATGAAAAGGAAGGGACTTATAATCTAACTGTTGAATCCACGAGGCAGAGCCAATACAAATTTTCAAAGAATTCGGCAAAGGGTTATTTAAATCAATTTCAACACAAATGCGAGCATAAGAGAATACCTTTTTGTCCAAATTATTATGAGCAATGGTAGTTGGCTTCCCCAACAAAGTAGCAATCCGGTGCAGAATATCCTCCCTCCAAAACTCCAACAGTAGCCATGGTAAATGGACCCAAATAGGGACTCGTGTAGGCAGATCCTCCACCACATTAAAACCTCCATGCAAGGGCTTAATGAACAAACCAAAATGAACGTAAAAATACGACCCTCAAAAACACGATTACAATCTGAGATGCAAGAAAAATCAACCATGAAATAGCAATTCACAGCCACCAAAAGATTGAAATCACCTTCAACCTACCAGGTCCAACGAAACCAAGACTCTAAAGTCGAGAGAGGGACATGAATACCTAAGAACTTACAAATCAGAAAATTTTGGCTCCAATAAGATATGTCCTCCTGAACCGATTCGGGAGAAATAACCAAAACAGGGCGATCTTGACTCCGCGGCAAGCAGCCGTTCACTTTCTTGAGCTTAGAGCTCTCACCCACAAAGGACGAATCTGTCTTCTGAGCATGCATGGATACCAAAAATGCCTAAGATGGCTTTTCTCCAACAATCACCAGTCTTTTGGAAGCCTCTACCATATCCCCACACCGAACCCCTACACACAGCCCACTCTGTTTCCACCAAACCCTTACCACACCGCTTCCACCACTCACTTCCCCCTCACTACACCACCTCCCACCAACCACTACCCACAGTCGACACCCTTTTCCCACACAAACCCCCACACAACAGACAAAAGGAGGAGGCCCCAGCCTGCTACAGGCTACAGGCACACAGCACCAACAGGCACACGTTAAAAGTCTTCATCTCATACAATTAACTTGTTGCTTGTTGTGGAGTCAAGATCGCCCTGTTCTGGTTATTTCTCTTGAATCGGTTCAAGAGGACATATCTTATTGGAGCCAACATGTTCTGATTTGTAAGCTCTTGGGTATTTGTGTCCCTCTCTTAGCTTTAGATTCCTAGTTTCGTCGGACCTTGCAGGTTGAAGGTGATTTTGATCTTTTGGTGACTATGAATAGCTATTTCATGGTTGATTTTTCTTGCATTAATTTTTGAAAATTCTTCTAAAATGCCCCATTAAAAGTCTCCATCTTATAGGCCTATTTTAGACGAATTTTAAAAATGCCCCTTCTTGAGAGGGCGTTGCAACACCCCCAAAGCAAGAGACAATCCCCGACCTTCACCTGAAGAGAACACCTCCTTAGCTAAATCCACTAATACAATATCATCTTGCACATCTGCAGAGGCACCAAGAGGCTCATAAATCCCTTGCTCCAAAGCCGAAGAAATATTTTGAACAACAATTGCCTACTCCGGCCCTGTATCCAACCCAACATCCATGCCAGTGGCCCCAAAAGAAATTTCAACAAGAATCCCCTCCTCCAAAGCCTGATTATCCAGGACCTCAAAACGATTGAAACTCTTATCACTCTATCTATCCTTATAGGCCCACTTCTAACCCCTCCCTTTATCCCTCGGATTTTAAACAAGAATAAATCCATCCTTATCAGGCCCACCCTCAACCACAGGCGCCTTGCCTTTATCCCCCTTCTCCATCAAAGGCCTAGAAGGAGAAGAAGAAACCCCCGTCGCTTTGGGTGCCTGAGGACATTAGCACTGAAGGTGTCCATACTCATGAAAAAAGCGACAATGAAAAGGAAGGGACTCATAATCTAATTGTTGAATCCATGAGGCAGATCCAATACAAATTTCTAAAGAATCCAACAAAGGGTTATTTAAATCAATTTCAACACAAATGCGAGCATAAGAGAATACCTTTTGTCCAAAGTATTATGAGCAATGGTAGTCGGCTTCCCCAACAAAGCAGCAATATGATGCAAAATATCCTTCCTCCAAAACTCCAACGGTAGCCATGGTAGACGGGCCCAAACAAGGACCCGTGTAGGCAAATCATCCGCCGCATTAAAACCTCCATGCTAGGACTTAATGAACAAACTAGCATGATTGTAAAAGTACGGCCCTCCCTCAAAAACACGATTACGATCTGAGATGCAAGAAAAATCAACCATGAAATAGCCATTCGCGGCCACCAAAAGATCGAAATCACCTTCAACCTGCTAGGTCCGACGAAACTAGGACTCTAAAGTCGAGAGAGGGACACAGATACCCAAGAACTTACAAATCAAAACATGTTGGCTCCATTAAGATATGTCCTCCTGAACCGATTTAGGAGAAATAACCAGAACAAGGCGATCTTGACTCCACAGCAAGCAGTCGTTCACTTTCTTGAGCTTAGAGTTCTCACCCACAAAGGACGAATTCGTCTTCTGAGCATGGATGGCTGCTGAAAATGCTTGAGATGGCTTTTCCCCAACAATCACCAAGCTTTTGGAAGCCTCTACCATATCCCCACACGGAACCCCTACACATAGCCCACTCTGTTTCCACCAAACCCTTACCACATCGCTTCCACCACTTACTTCCCCCTCACCGCACCACCTCCCACCAACCACTACCCACAGTCGACACCCTTCTCCCACACAAACCCCCACGCAATAGACAAAAGGAGGAGGCCCTGTCCTTCTACATGCCGCAAGCACACAACAACAATAAGCGCACGTTAAAAGTCTCCAGCACTAGCAAGCGCACGCTTAATTAACTTGAATTAATTTTAGTTGTCTAATGACAATTATTTAATTAACCTAAATTAACCATAAAGATTTAAAAAAAAAATTACTATTATATTATTAACTATTGTCAAATAATTAACTATTTGAATGCATCACCTCTTTCTAGATTTCTTTTATTTTCCATCCCATATATTTTAGTTTTTAGCATTAAAATAAAAGAACTAGCACAAATCCAAAGGTTACTCTAAACTTGGTCTACTCTTGGCTTCTCATTATCATGATAGCATGAATTAAACAATTTGTTGTGTTAGCAAACATTCTAACATTTTAGTTCGTTTTTTTTATTTTTTCAAATTGTAGCATCTACTTGGTGTTAATAGTTCTTGAAAATATGAAGCAAAAGTTGTCTCAAGCATTGTAACAAATGCAAAATATTGTTATCATTAAGTCTTTTGGGAAGTCTTTATGTTTTTTTATTAGATAAACACTTCCAGGAATAGAGTTATGAATTGGAAAAAGGTTTTGAAAGGACCCTAAAACCTTGAACATCAAGAAGGACAACAACAAGAAGAAACTAGAACCAACAAAGAAACCCGCCTCACAACCTAAAAAGCCCTCAAGTAGTCAAACTACAGCAGAAAGATAGTCAAACCAACAATCAAGGAGATTTGAATCCAAACCTGACCAAAAAGCTCTGAATTGAGTTAAAATCTGACCCATTTAAATCATCCTGTCTTTTTCCAAAGAAACACTAAGTTCAACCAAAAGACATAATCACAGCTTCTGATTTTCTCTTATCCTTAAAGGAAAACCCCCTCACATACCCACAGAACCCACAACTACAAATCTACAATGTCCAACTCCTTACCTTTTTCAAAGAAGAACCAGACACGACAAAACGAACAATATCTGGTTTTCTCTTGTCCTTGAAGGAAGCCTTTATATTGTTGTTTGCTATATATTTCTGTTTGCTGCACTTCTCTAGAAATTTGCTTCAGCTGGGACCACTACGTTACGAGTTGCCTTACTGTTGCGGGTGGGTTCCTCCAATGGCTTAAAAATACCCCTCATAAACAACACGTATTGCTAGTTTTGGTGAACAGATGTAATTTATGTACTCGTTGAAGAAATTATGTTTTTTTGGAATTCTCTTGGGCATTAAAACTAGAGATTGTAGTTCCAATTTGTTGGAGCTTGTTCTTATGATGGTGCCCAAGTTTTCTTTCTTTGCCTAGCTTGCATTTTGGGTCATGCCCTTTTAAATACCCATTCAAAAATCTAGCGTGGCATTTTTAACTCTTGATTGAAACGAGAATGTTTTCAATCTGTATTTTAAAGGACGGACAACTTGTTCAGTGGAGTTTTTGGGATGAGAGGTTGTTTTGGATTGTATACTTGATCTAAGTGTGTTTGCTTTTGGTGTCAAACGAAGCAACCATTCATGTGATCAAGAGAGATGGTAAGCAAGAATCTGTGCATTTTGATAAGATTATTATGGAGTTTGAAAAAATTGAGTTATGGACTGAATACAGAGCGCTCTGATCCTGTCTTGCTTGCCCAAAAGGTCTATGTTGGTGTTGTAATGGTGAAACTTGCACAGCCGTTATAATGAGGCCATTGTGTTCTATTTTCAGTGAATCAGTCCATGACTTTTTCTTTTCAACTACGCAATAATCTTGTCAGAATGCACAAATTCCTGCCTACAATCTCTCTTGACCACACACATGGTTTGTTTTCTTTGGCACTAAAAAGCAAAGACGGTTCAAATGTACAATCCAAAACAACGCCTTGTACCAAAGCCCAGCAAGTTATCTGTCTTGAAACTGCAAATCATATTCATTTTCATTTCAATCAAGAGTTATATTTTTTAATGGGTATTTACAAAGACATGATCCAAAATGTAGACCAAGCAAAGAAAGAAAAATGGGCACCATCCTAATAATAGGGTCCAATAAGTTGGAACTAGCACCTTCAATTTTAATGCCATGGGGGATTCCAGGAAGCACAATTACTTAAAGACTGCATGAGTCGCATCTCTCCACAAAAAATAGCAATAGATATTGTTTATGTGGGAGATTTTTGGCAACTGGTGGAGCCCACCTGCAGCAACAAGCAGCTCATAAGCTAGTGGTTCCATCAGAAGCAAACTTCTAGAGAAGTGTGCAGCAGCCAAAAATAAATAGCAAACAGCATAAGGGCTTCATGGGAATAAAATTTTGTAACTTTAGAGACAACCATAAACCAAACTTCTACCTCATATTTTCGAGGACTATTTACCTACACACAGAGGATGCTACAATTTGACAAAAGAGAACAAAAAAAACTCTAAAATACTAAAATGGTTACTGTTAACTTACAGCTATTTGTCTCTGGCAGCAGCTCAAAGCCTTCCTCCAAGAGGATACCAACTCTGCAATTTCAGACAAAGATTCCAGTATTCTTTGAGCAGCCTCGAAAAACAATAAATGATGGCAAAGTCTCCATGCGCCATGGAATTAGTAACTTTCAAAACCTATGGTAGCTTCCAGAATTCTTTGTTCTTGATATTTGATATAAAAAACATTTTAGTCAAATAAAAAAAAACTAAAATAAATTTTATAAATATTTAAAATTTGAAAAACTATTTGTTTGGAACTTTAGTGGTAATAATTGTGATCTCAAACCACAAGTTGGGAGTTCTTGTCTCACATTATTTGATTGCGTTCAAACAAAATTACACCAGCAAGCAAGGAGAAAAATGCCATTGTTGAATCTGTGATTATAACTAATACAAGGCAAACAAGACTTGGATCTTTTCTTTTAGTACAAAAAGCTGATGTCTTGTTTTCTGAATGGTTCAATTAAAAAACTCAAGGGACTACAATAACCTCCTCATGGAACTCCCCAAAAAGAAAAATTTGTAGAATGGAAGCAGATAGCCCTTATAGAGTGTCCACAGCTTTCATGAAAACTTTAAAAAAATTGTTGGAGAAGTCACCCACTCATAGTATATGTTTCATTTGCAGGCCAGCTATCAAGTTACTTACTGGGCTTGTGAATTTAGAGACTGGGAAGGCGAGGGGAGTGAAGGCCAGTTGGGGATTATAGATCTCAATCCAAAATCTTGTGGAAAAGCTTCAGTATGACCAGCTCTACCAGCATTATGTAGAACGGTCTTGCCTGGGCAATTCACAATAACCCTTCTATCTGGGTTACTCAACACCCTCCAACAAATTCCCCCATTGAATTTGCTTATATGAAGGTCAACATCCATCTTGAATCAATATTATCTTCTACTCTGCTTAACAAAAACATAGCAACCATGCAGATGTTAATGTGATGCCAATGTCACAGTGTTAAGAAGCAATCAGATGTTGATGGGACAGCCCAACTAATAGCTTTACAAATTTAAAAATGCAAGCTTGTGTGATTGATACAGAACATTGTGCCTCTAGACATTAACCTTCATGCTTATGAAAAAATTGAAAGTGATGAATCACTTAGTCATATACATTCAAATAACAAATATATATTGAAACCAAGTAGAAAATTGAAGAGAAGCTTGCAGAACTTCAAGGAAAAAAGTGAAGAAAGTACATAGTTTCCTGCAGTGGTATCAGATACTGTTGTGAAATAAACTCATCTTCCATGCTGGAGAATTTCTGGTTTATGTAGTATGTTAGGGAACATACATGTTATAAGCTTGGTCGGTGGTATAGATAACCTTTTTCTTTTTCTTTTTTGACTTCACTGTTCGATGAAATTATTCGGATTGGACCACCCAGATCACTTCGGCCTTCAAAAGGAAGACTAGAAATTGTGGAGGTGTGTGAGTTGGCAACAGATAAGTTACAAGTACATGACAATTGTTGTTATTCTTATTAGATTGGTCGTATGTTAATTTCATAGTCTAGTCTTTGGTTGTCTCGACTGTGCTACAGTCTATGCACTAGTTATTTTATTAATCTTCTTTTGAACTGATTATTCTTTCCCTTGTAATTCAGCTTGTTC
Source organism: Sequoia sempervirens (assembly GCA_007258455.2). Taxonomy (NCBI): domain Eukaryota; kingdom Viridiplantae; phylum Streptophyta; class Pinopsida; order Cupressales; family Cupressaceae; genus Sequoia; species Sequoia sempervirens. The sequence continues at coordinate 224,154,950 of VDFB02058242.1, read as the reverse complement.
AATATAAAAAAAATAGATAAATTACAAGTACAACCATAGATTTGTGCTATTACCTACAATGCTTTTTATTTTAAATCAGCTAAGAAAAAAATTGGATAATGATTCTTCTAATTAAGTTAGTAATATAATAGGGAAAAAAGATCATAAAATATTTTTATATTTCGTTATGTTTTTCTTTTTTTTAAAGTTAAGATAATGATGATTCTTCTGCAATTTAACTTTGTAATTAAGTTAATAATATAATAATGAAAATAAATTATACTGCTAGTTATGTTTTCTTTTTAAAATCAGTTAAGAAAAAGATTAGGGTGATGATGATTTTTTCACATTTAATTTTGTAATTAAGCTAGCAATATAATAAGAAAAAATAAAGCATGAATACGATGTTTTTATAATATGTTATGCTTTTCCTTTTAAAATCAGTTTCACATTTAACTTTGCAATTAAGTTAGGAATATAATAAAGAAAATAAATCATACCCTGCTTTTATAATTCATTTTGCTTTTATTACTCTTTATGGGAAACATTTTTATTTTTTGGAAATACTCACAAGCTTTTGATTTTTTTTATGTCAAATTTATAACTAGCACTTGTATGCTTAAGAGGTTCAAGTGATATGTCCATAGAAAATTAAAGATAAAATTTAAATGTATTTTAATATTACATAATTAGCTATACAACAATATAAAGCTATACATGTTTTGGCTACAAATATGAATTTTAATTTGTACAAATAATCATTGTATTATATAACTAGATGTAGATGTTATTCAACAATTTTTTAAACTTTGTTGAATTTTTTCATTTAAAAAAAAGTAGTTTCTTTTAAAGAATCTAAATAGTCACATGTCATTATATGAATAATATGGTAGAATTGATTGTGACTAAATTATCCATTCCCTTTAATTTGAAATTAAGATTAGCATCCATTTTACATTGATCAAAGTTCTATAAAAGTGTCTTTTGTCTTTGGAAGCTGTATTTTATTTTGTAGCTTTTTTTTTTTAAGTCTTGTCATTCCTATGCATTGAAACACAATGTTCTCATATGGAAAACCATAATTTGTAACCATTTTATTATAAATGTAAATTTAGTAATAAAAAACTAAATTCTTGAGGAGGTTAAATCTTTTGTTTCTACTTTTCTAATAATCAATTGTCCACTTGGATAAGTTAAACTATAAAGTCTGCCCCTCAGGCACTACAATTTTTTTTAAACAATTCCCCACAACCACCAACTTAACCAACCAAGCATCTTTGCTTCTAGATTAGAATTGCTAATTACAAAATCTCAACAATGAGGGAATATGCCCAAAGCCACTCAAAATCTCATGTATTCCTTAAGCTAGTCTTTAGAAGTGATAAACACAACTCAAAATCAAACATAGAGAGATAAAAAAATCATATCCATGCTTCTACTCCTAAAAAATGTATTCAAAACTAACATCCATAGTTCAAGACTTAAATACTTGAGTTCAAGCAAGACACAAAATAGAATATATTTTAAAAAATGGTTCATAATATATATAAAACCATTCACCATTAAGTGGACCAATATGAGTAGCGGTATGGGATTATTTTTCCTCTAAAGCACAATCTCCTCAAAAAGGTACAAATTTAACTCACATCTAGCTACTCCTTGATCTTTCTACTAAAATCTCATCCAATGAGTCACCATTCTAACACTCAATCTCTAAAATTAAATATATATCTATATCCTCAACCAAATATGATATAGCACATAACTAATCATCTCATGTCAATTTAACTCCAACTTAAAAACCACAATAACTAGAAGCTAAAGAAGAAAAATGATCACAACACTCATCTAGAAAATTTTCTTTAAATCACTAATAAATTCCACTACATTATTAATATGGAATAAAAGAACTACTAATAATGTCATGACTTACATCTCACTAATACAAAATCATATATCTAAAAGAAATAGATATGCTCAAATTAAACCATATCATGTCACCACTCATATCAATAATAAATATTCCATTGTGACATAATAATATCATCCTCTAAACCAAGTATCATCTATCTAAACTAATATATCATAATTGACAACTCAACCAAATACTCCAAGAGCCATACATGGAAAAAATTATATACATCTTCAAATAAAATGAATATAACCATCCTCTACTAGAAAACCTAAGAGTTTTCAAAGAACTCCTACTACTCACATAATGTAAAATCTAAGAGTTTCTTATGACACCAACATCCTCCATAGAATATCATTTATCACAAAGTGATATGTATACATCATTACCAAATATCTCATTGAAAGTTGTCCCAAGCTACACGTGGTGTTATGATAATAATCTCCTAACTAAAGATCACGCATGACCCTCACATAATCAAAGTACTCAATTCAAACACTAGAAACTCCTAATTATAAAGTAGAACCATGGATTCCAACCAAGATGATATCACTAACTATACAACCACATAAATATCCCACTAAACCATGATTCAAATTATTTCATGATGGCATAATTAATTGCTATATAGGTTCCAAAACACAACTTAAAATGACCCAAAGAACTAGTACAAGAATGTTGCAAGCATCCCAAAGTACTAAAATAGAAATCACATGTAGTCGAAATTCCCATCTCTCTATCTCACTACAATAAATATACTAGTGCACCATGATGATTGTAAAGGGAAACCAAATATAATATGCATCCCCACATGTGGAATCCACAATCAAAACCATATTATAATAGTCCTAACACCAATGAAACACTAAATATATGTAGGTATAGATAGCCCACATCCAAGTTCTCCATGAAACATGTGAGTATAGACTAGCCATAATAGGTACAAATATGGAATCCAAAGGTGGAAAGAAAATTTTGGCCAATATCCAACTAGATATAAGGAGGCTATTATGAAAATCATAGATCTTGAATAATTCATCACACCAATTCAGCACCACAATAATAACATGTAAAAAAAAGACAACTAGAGATAGCATGTAGATTCTCCATGACTAGCATTCTATTAAATCTAGATCTAACTTATTACAAATACATAAAAAAATAACCATAATTCAAGATTGTGATAAACAACTACGAGAAAATGTTGAGCAATCAAATAGATACCAACAAATCTAAATCGATAAATTTGTAACATAACTCCTCAAACCATGCAAAAAAATTGTGCAAATTTACAACTATCTCCATCTATAAAACGTTGAATAATAATATCTTTATAGATCCACAAAACCATAGATTTTAATTAACATGTAAAATCATATATGCAAATCTAAATCTAAAGAAACCTCCAAAAATATACAAATTTTAAAAAAACTAACTTTGTAAACTAGAATAATAGAAAGTTACAAATAAGCATAACCATGGATTTTTAAAAGGACGTCTGAAAACCTCATAAATCCAAATAACATGAATTAAAAAAATGAAAGTAGAAGCATCTACAAGGATTAAGTTGTTCTCCAAGAAATTTAGGCCATTAGAAGGCCAATTCCATTGAGTATATGCAAATGGAGAGATCATGTTATCTAGGAGATTCTAGATCACCAAAATACCAAATCCAAACCCTTCATGCAACTAGGGACTAATCATCTAATTTTTCCATTTAAGCAAGGACTAAAACCACAAACCTGCCAATAACACTCCATATATTAGTCAACATAGCTAGTTCTTTCTTGTGTTACTAAGGAGATAAAAGTAGACACCCAAGATAAAAACTCTTTTGATGTACATGACCATAGGATGAATGAATACAACCTCCATACTAAAGGTTAGTCACACACAATCAAATAAAATCTCTAGTTCATCACCATGCAACATACAAATACCTGACCACTTCCATATCATCTACCTTGAGCTTCTAATGCCTAATGTTGGTTTTATTGAACCCATCTTCCATTATACTAGTACTCACCATACTATTTACTAAACTAAAACAAGATCCACTATAAAATCTAACTCATGTACAAGGATTAATAACTATAAGATTCTTTCCAATAATTTCTCACAAGCTTCTCAAGCTAAAAAAATCAACTATAGAGGAATACAAAAAACTAAATCACCATGGATGCATCATATTAAATGAAATACAAGTACATATAACTCACATGAAAGTACATGCAACTCACATGCAAGCACATACAAACACAAGCAAGCAAATTTAAACCATGTAATTGTAAGAAAATTTATAGTGCAAAAAATAAAGAAAAACAATAAGCACAACTTTAACACATTATTTATGTGGAAAACCTGGTAAAATTATACAAGGAAAAAACCACGGACAAAGATATTTCATATTTTATTTCTCAAGAAATTCATAATTACAACAATCTTCAAAAGTTATATAAAGCATGACTTCAACAGTGTATAATAAATGTGAGTTGCAAAGTCCTTGTTGAACAAAAATTTCCAAAAATAGAAAGTGTAACTCATACAACTACATGTCAAACATTTGTCAAAACTACCAACAATAGGGAGTCCTAAACTGAAAAAAAAAATTGGCTTCATTGGAAAGGCCTTTGACACCCAGGGGGCTATGACAACCCCCTTGGGACCCCCTGTCACATCAACCTTTGGTATAATATTACAACCTTTGGTTGTATAGTAGGCCTTTGGCCACGTCGGGCATGTACCTGAAGCACTAGCTAGATATCAATGTCGACTATTCGTCACTAACTAGAATAATAATAAAATTTACTTCCTATTCCAACAATCTCACACTTGAAGTCAAATTCCTCTCTTGCGAATAAATCCTCATACTGAAAGACCAATGCCTATGTTGCCAATCATCCAAACCTATAGAAGTTCTACACCAAATGAACTTCTCTCTACCAATGGGCTTCATCAAAATATCTGTTGGGTTTATATTAGTGTGTATCTTGGCCAAATATATATGTCCTCCTTCCACCACCACGCATACAAAGTGATATTGAATATCAATTCGTGAGTGCAGGATCATGGAGGTTCAAAAAGCGGCGATATGACATAAAAGTGGCTGACAACTTTCTTTTTATCCAAATTTGATGAAGCGAAAAGGGGTTATAGAGAAAATTGTTAGCTTTCCAAAAATATAAGACATTCACAAACTATAGTTTTAAAAAAAAAATCATAATTTTTGACTAAGTTAGGTTGGCCAGACAAATGGTTTTTTAATTTATTTTTAAAAATTCCTACTAGAAAATTCATAACTAAATATTATTTGCAAATAAATTACAAAAAAATATGTGTCACATCTAGGAATGTGTCCTCTACTTATATTTAAATATTTAGAATAAAATATTTATTTTTTCTCCCCATTAGGGTGGCCAGACAAACACTTGCTTTTTATTTTTTTCCTGAAAATTTAGTACTACTACATTGAAATTTCAAATTTTCACCAAATAGATTTACTTTTTCCAAAAAGGAACTAATAGCTTAGAAACTACATTCAATTTGCTACAAATTCTTTTTCTATATATTTTTCAAATTATGTTAATAACCTATTCAAATTTTTATGTCAAGTTGCATAACTCTAATTTTTTGAATTTTCATTACCACTTAGGGGCCTAGTTTGGATCCTCATGATCTTGCACTGACCCCAATATGCTTTTTTATGGCATGATATGCTAAGTTATGTGCTCAATGTAAAGCACTTTTGTTGTCACAATGCAACACCATGTTTTCTTGCTTTACCTACAATTCACCCAAAAATCTATGAAGTTAGATCGCCTCCTTACTAGCTTGTGTTGTTGTCATATATTTAGCTACACATGTGCATATACCAGTTTATTTGTACCTTATGAGGAAATGATGACACACATGATTTATACAAGGTGTTTTAATGACTTGCAAATTATTGAAAAGAGATTAGATAAATATTTTCAAAACCAAGAGATCCTCAAATTAAACAACAAAAGGTTAACATTCCTAAGGTCCTTGATATACACATGCATCTTCTAGTAATCCATGTGAGAAAAAATTAAGAATGTACCAAAGATAAAGAGACATCAAAAGAAAAGTACAAAATAAGTAAAGTTGAAACCAATCATTGAGTTTCATGAACAAAAGACTACATGGAAACCAATGAATAAATAATTTGTGGTGCATCAAATGCCTATCATTCCACTACAACCACAAGTTTAAAAACAAGAATTAGTAAGAAAATAAATACCTAATGTTATAAAAATTGATCATATATTTTCACCAAACACAATGAAATATCAAAATGAAACATGTGTTATTGAAAGAGAAAGTGAGAAAGAGAAAAATACAAAATTAAAGGAAGATAAACTAGATTATATCTTTTGTAACAACGATGATCTAATGGTTGATGGACCTAAAATAAAGGTACCCAAGGTGGTATCTAAATTTTTTTTGTTCAATAACTTATGAGAGCCATTATGGTACATATTTGTATAAACCTATACATTAGATTTCATATCACTCCCCTTTTTTATTTCATGCCTTAGCTACTTTTAGGTTTTATGTTTTATGCCTTATCCCTTTTTATTATACATATATGGCATGTCTTTGTTTAATGTACCTATTTCACATTTTATATTTTTTTCACATACTTACCCTCCCCCACTTTGGGAGCATTGATGGTTCACTTTAGCTTTGTTTCTTATACCTTACCTTTTTTGTTTTCATTTTCTACTTGGGTTGCCTTTTTTTCCTTTCATTTTCCCTTTGTACATGTTTGCATTGCACTTGCATCCTTACACTTATGCTCGTGATCGATAGCTAGTATATTATTATGTCATGCATTTTAGCACTAAACATTGATCTAATATTGTTATAGCATGCTTCTTAGATATTATTCATTGATCTTACACTAGTATAGCATTATTTCTAGATCTTAATCATTGAACTGAATTGGTATATCATGCATGCTATATCTTTCATATTATTCCTTCTTTTACACATCATATTATACAAATATATGGCATTGGCATATATCATTCTTATTAGAGCTTATAATTTGTTCAAGTACATTAATACATATTGCTTCTTAAAGATCTACACATGGAGTCCATATTGATACATCTTACTCCATAGAGATATTTTTGTATTAACCTTGACATAGCATTCTTTTACAGCTTTACATCTTGATATTTTATTGGCATATCCCATTACTATAGTCACCCTTATTTTGGAGAAACATTATGCATAGAGATTACTTTTTCATATCCTTAGACCGAGGTGGATCATGCTTTGAATTGCAGATAACGTGTCATTGCACATCCTTGCACTAGGGGGCTCATGCATTCATACCTTCTATGTTCCCATTGCCACATATTTAGTATTTATGTTGGGAGTATTATGCCTTCCTATTTTATTTTTTACACCTTCATGTTAAACCTTTATTTGGATTCATTGTGCTAAACATTCCCCTATGTATCCCATTTGGGGATATTATGATTAGCACTCCCCTCTTTATCACATTTTGGGGCATCATATTTCCCTCTTTTACACATTATGCATGCCTACTAGTGCTATACCTTGGACACGTACCCCATCATGTCAATTGCATGCCTTTATACCTTCGATTTGGCTTTATGCCTTGTGTTGGTCCCTTACCCCATAGTTTTCATTCCATAACATTCTTTAGATTCCCATCACCATTAGGGACCTATATCCTCACCTACAACTTTGTGTGCCTATTCTCATGGATGACACATTGAAGGCATATTCCTACCCTAGTGTCTTATGTTCTTACACAACTATTTTGGGCCATTGAGAGCTATATCACCATGTTATTGCCCATGTTGGAGGAAACCTTGTTATTCATTGGTATCATCTCCAAACTATGTGTTTCAATGATATTCATTGATCTACATGCTTATATGATTGTATACTTACTTTCTTAGATTATATTTACTTTTCATTCAATATTTTTTCCTCTTCTAATAATTCATTATATCCTACACATACACTCAATTGTTGAGTGGGATGTATTCTATCACTAACATTCTTATGTATAGATATGTAAATAGTTATAGATTTTTATTGGGAATCATCTTATAGAGAATACATTCATAAAATAAAAACACATATGATCATATCCTCACAAGGCCCTTTACTTTATATGGACACTCAATGTCTAAATATTTAAGAAACATGATCCTTTTAGGATTCGCATGCACCTCAAAGTGGAAAAAATTAATGGTAAAATTTGAATATGCACATTCCATTTCCCATTTAGTTTTTGTTTATTTTGAGGAATGATGCATGTACATAGTAACAAATGGCACAATTTTGTGTGAAGTTTGGCTCATTTCCCTAAATTTTTATCCATCTATACACACATATTCCTATACACTTAGTCCTACCATATTGATCACACACACTCTTATAATCATTCACCCTATCCACCCTCTTATAATATTTATCTATGCACCCACCTCCATTTAACCATTTTCAACCTAGATTTGAATATTAGCCCATTCTAGGACAAGTCTACAATCATGGTGGCAATGAATATGTCCCCTTCTATATTAACTCACAATAAAATTTGGCCAAATGGACCATGCACCTAACCACATTAAGATGACTAAACACACATTTGGCTAAATTTGATAGTATGTGCTAGTATTTAAAGAGACTCAATGTATTCATTATAATCATCCACTCAAGAATTTGAAAGTACATAATTCTAAAAAAATAGAGTAGTCAGTAGTGACACATTTTTATTTGGTACAATAAAAGGAGTAGAAAATCATACTTAAGCACTTGCTTCTTGTTCTCAATCCTATTTAATTTTGGGGGGTTTATGTGGGAGAACTTACTCCTTGTGATTAAATGATAGCCCTAAAGGTATTTTAAGTACCATTAAGACTCCATATATTCAAGAAAAGAAGTACAAAAGATCACACATTGAGCACAATTGCAAAGTAGAACACCACTAATTGTCAAGATGAGCCTTGACCAAAAGGAGAGATCCATGAGTGCAACTTCATCCCAAATATGAGAACTTGTCCTTTGACAAATCATAGATCTCGTGTAGTCATCTAGACACATGGCTGATAGATAAGCACTATTTCTAGATCAAACATCAAAGAAATTCCATAATATTTTCCACTCGCTATTCATTATTTTGTTATCAAACTAAATACCTTCATTTCTTCATTTATTATCCCAAAATAGCATACTATCAATTTACCAAATTTATATACTTCATTTAACTTGAATTAATTTTAATTGTTTAATCACAATTATTTAATTAACCTAAATTAACCATAAAGATAAATTATTTTATTTACTAAAATATAATTAACTATTGTTAAATAATTAACTATTTGAATGCATCGCCTCTTTCCTTCTCTTTTAAGAGATTTGTTTTATTTTCCATCCCATATAATTTAGTTTTTAGCATTAAAATAAAAGAACTAGCACAAATCCAAAGGTTACTCTAAACTTGGTTTACTCTTGGCTTCTCATTATCATGAAAACATGAATTAAACAATTTATTGTGTTCGTAAATATTCTAACATTTTAGCTCCTTTTTTATTTTTGTCAAATTGTAGCATCTACTTGGTGTTAATAGTTCTTGAAAATATGAAGCAAAAGTTGTCTCAAGAGTTGTAATAAATGCAAAATCTTGTTATCATTAAGTCTTATGGGAAGTCTAGCCAATAGTGGCATAGTATGATGGTTAAGTTGTTGTGATGTTGTTCTTGTCATCAAGGTTCAAACCCCACTTGGGTGTAATTGTTGAATGTTTAAATTAGGGATGAGGTTCCCCATTTGTGACCTCATTTGTTCATAGCTTTAGGTTAAAAGCGTTTACCCCTTATCAAAAAAAAAAAAAAGTCTTATGGGAAGTCTTTATATTTTTTATTAGATAAACACTTTTGAATAGAATTATGAATTGAAAAACGGTTTTAAAAGGACCCTAAAACCTTGAACATCAAGAAGGGCAACAACAACAAGAAACTAGAACCAACAAAGAAACTAACCTCAAAACCTAAAAGCCCATAAGAGACAAGTAGCCAAACTACAGCAGAAAGATAGCCAAATGAACAATCAAGGAGGTTTGAATCCAAACTTGACCAAAAAGCTCTAAATTGAGTTAAAGCCTGACCCATTTAGATCATCCTGCCTTTTTCCAAAGAAAAACTAAGCTCAACCAAAAGACATAATCACAGCTTCTGATTTTCTCTTATCCGTAAAGAAAGACCCCCTCACATACCCACAGAACCCACAACCACCATGTTCAACTCCTTACCTTTTTTCAAAGAAGAACTAGACACAACAAAACGAACAGTATATGGTTTTCTCTTGTCCTTCAAGGAAGCCTTTATATTGTTGTTTGCTATATACTTCTGTTTGCTACACTTCTCTAGAAGTTTGCTTGAGATAGGACCACTACGTTATTGCTGGCAGGCAAGGGTGCAGCCACACAATCACTACTGTTACAGGGTGACAAAATGGACAACATAGAATAGACAAAACAATACAGAAGACGCACAGTGACAGCACAACAGAAAATATGACAGACAGAAATTATAGATTTTCATATATTCTTTGTTTGCTTCAAAATACAAAAATTACTGTAATTACAGAGAATGTGCTCTGTTTTATACAATAAAATAAAGCATAAACTATTTGGACTACTGTCCAATACAAGTTGGCAACTCTCAAACCTGAAACTATAATTGGCTACAATTTTGTAGCTGTTATTGTTACGTCTGGTAAAATTCCTATGCACTGCTGTTTCCTGAGCATTCCCTTCTTCAGCTTAAAAACATTCTTCTTCTGCTGCAGGTTCAACACTTCAATACAAAAACTGACTCTCCTCTCTAACGGTTGCAAACATTCCTTTTTGCCTTTACTTGTTTTCAGCTCATGAGAATGAGTGCTCAATTCAAATTTCAAATTTACCAAACTCATTTAATGCTGGCAGGTAACAACAGCTGTTTCAAGCTCAAAAATGAATGCTAGAATTTAAATTCAAAAATACCAACCATATTAATTGATACAACGTTGGGGGCAACTTTGAAAAACTTCGATCTGACGTGGGGTGCTGACTGGAGATTAATAATATTCCCTCATAAACAATATCTATTGCTAGTTTCGGTGAAGAGATGTAATTTATGAACTATTGAAGTAATTATTGTTTTTTGGAATTCTCTTGGGCATTAAAACTGGAGATTGTAGTTCCAATTTGTTGGAGCTTGTTCTTATGATGGTGTCCAAGTTTTCTTTCTTTGCCTAGCTTGCATTTTGGTTCATGCCCTTTTAAAAATCTAGCATGGCATTTTTAACTCTTGATTGAAATGAGAATGTTTTCAATCAGTATTTTAAAGGACAGACAACTTGTTCAGTGGAGTTTTTGGTATGAGGGGTTGTTTTGGATTGTATACTTGATCCAAGCGTATTTGCTTTTGGTGTCAAACGAAGCAACCATTCATGTGATCAAGAGAGATGGTAGGCAAGAATCTGTGCATTTTGACAAGATTATTATGGAATTTGAAAAAATTGAGTTATGGACTGAATACAGAGCGCTCTGATCCTGTCTTGCTTGACCTTTAAAGATGAAATTTGCACAGCCGTTATAATGAGGCCATTGTGTTCTATTTTCAGTGAATCAGTCCATGACTTTTTTTTTCAACTGCGCAATAATCTTGTCAGAATGCACAAATTCCTGCCTACAATCTCTGTTGACCACATACATGGTTTGTTTCCTTTGGCACTAAAAAGCAAAGATGGTTCAAATATACAATCCAAAACAACCCCTTGTACCAAAGCTCAGCAAGTTATCTGTCTTGAAACTGCAAATCATATTCATTTTCATTTCAATCAAGAGTTATATTTTTTAATGGGTATTTACAAGGACATGATCCAAAATGTAAATCAAGAAAAGAAAGAAAAATGGACACAATCATAATAATAGGGTCCAATAAGTTGGAACTAGCACCATCAATTTTAATCCCCTGGGGGATTCCAGGAAGCACAATTACTCAATAGATATTGTTTATGTGGGAGATTTTTGGCAACTGTTGGAGCCCACCTGCAGCAACAAGCAGCTCATAAGCTAGTGGTCCCATCAGAAGCAAACTTCTAGAGAAGTGCAGCAGCCAAAAATAAATAGCAAACAGCATAAGGGCTTCATGGGAATAAAATTTTGCAACTTCAGAGACAACCATATAAGCAAACTTCTACCTCATGGGAATAAAATTTTGCAACTTCAGAGACAACCATATAAGCAAACTTCTACCTCATATTTTCGAGGACTATTTACACAGAGAGGATGCTACAATTTGACAAAAGAGAACAAAAAACTCTAAAATACTAAAATGGTTACTGTTAACTTACAGCTATTTGTCTCTGGCAGCAGCTCAAAGCCTTCCTCCAAGAGGATACCAACTCTGCAATTTCAAATAAAGATAACAGTATTCTTTAAGCAGCCTTGAAAAACAATAAATGATGGCAAAGTCCCCATGCGCCATGGAATTAGTAATTTCAAAGCCTGTGGTAGCTTCCAGAATTCTTTTTTCTTGATATTTGATATAGAAAACATTTTAGTCAAATCAAAAAAAAATAAAATAGATTTTATAAATATTTAAAATTTGAAAAACTATTATTAGTTTGGTGGTAATAATTGTGATCTCAAACCACAAGTTGGAGTTCTAGTCTCACCTTATTTGATTGGATTCAAAATAAATTACACCAGCAAGCAAGGAGAAAAATGCCATTGTTGAATCTGTGATTACAACTAATACAAGGCAAACAAGACTTGGATCTTTTCTTTTAGTACAAAAAGCTGCCGTCTTGTTTTTATGAATATTCAATTAAAAAACTCAATTGACTACAATAACCTCCACATGGAACTCCCCAAAAAGAAAAATTTGTAGAATGGAAGCAGATAGCCCTTATAGAGTGTCCACAGCTTTCATGAAAACTTTAAAAAAATTGTTGGAGAAGTCACCCACTCATAGTATATGTTTCATTTGCAGGCCAGCTATTAAGTTACTTACTGGGCTTGTGAATTTAGAGACTGGGAAGGCGAGGGGAGTGAAGGCCAGTTGGGGATTATACATCCCAATCCAAAATCTTGTGGAAAAGCTTCAGTATGACCAGCTCTACCAGCATTATGTAGAACGGTCTTGCCTAGACAACTCACAATAACCCTTCTATCTGGGTTACTCAACACCCTCCAACAAATTCCCCCATTGAATTTGCTTATATGAAGGTCAACATCCATCTTGAATCAATATTATCTTCTACTCTGCTTAACAAAAACATAGCAACCATGCAGATGTTAATGTGATGCCAATGTTACAGTGGTAAGAAGCAATCAGATGTTGATGGGGCAGCCCAACTAATAGCTTTACAAACTTAAAAATGCAAACTTGTGTGATTGATACAGAACATTGTGCCTCTAGACATTAACCTTCATGCTTATGAAAAAATTGAAAGTGATGAATCACTTAGTCATATACTTTCAAATAACAAATATATATTGAAACCAAGTAGAAAATTGAAGAGAAGCTTGCAGAACTTCAAGGAAAAAAGTGAAGAAAGTACATAGTTTCCTGCAGTGGTATCAGATACTGTTGTGAAATAAACTCATCTTCCATGCTGGAGAATTTCTGGTTTATGTAGTATGTTAGGGAACATACATGTTATACGCTTGGTCGGTGGTATAGATACCCTTTTTCTTTTTCTTATTTGGCTTCACTGTTCGATGAAATTATTCGGATTGGACCACCCAGATCACTTCGGCCTTCAAAAGGAAGACTAGAAATTATGGAGGTGTGTGAATTGGCAACAGATAAGTTACAAGTACACTATAATTGTTGTTATTCTTATTAGATTGTGGTATGTTAATTTCATAGTCTAGTCTTTGGTTGTCTCGACTGTGTTACAGTCTATGTACTAGTTATTTTATTAATCTTCTTTTTGTGCAGTCTCCTTTTGAATTGTTTATTCTTTCCCTTGTAATTCAGCTTGTTCAATATAAAAAAAATAGATAAATTACAAGTACAACCATAGATTTGTGCTATTATCTACAATGCTTTTTATTTTAAATCAGCTAAGAAAAAAATTAGATGATGATTCTTCCAATTAAGTTAGTAATATAATAAGGAAAAAAGATCATACAATATTTTTATATTTCGTTATGTTTTTCTTTTTTAAAAAGTTAAGATAATGATGATTCTTCTGCAATTTAACTTTGTAGTTAAGTTAATAATATAATAAAGAAAATAAATTATACTGCTAGTTATGTTTTCTTTTTAAAATCAGTTAAGAGAAAGATTAAGGTAATGATGATTCTTTCACATTTAACTTTGTAATTAAGCTAGCAATATAATAAGAAAAAATAAAGCATGAATACGATGTTATTATAATATGTTATGCTTTTCTTTTTACAATCAGTTTCACATTTAACTTTGCAATTAAGTTAGGAATATAACTAACACTTGCACCAGGAGGGGTGCAAGGGTTACACTGATAGAAAATTATATTTTTATCGTCAATTGATGGAAATATTTATATAAAGTTCGTTTTTGAAGATTTTGTAGTCAATGATTTCTTATTCATTTGTGCATAGAGTTGAAAAATTGTCCAGACAAGATTGGTAACAAACAATTGTTGGTTGTTACAATTACAACTTATGACCAAGAATTTGATATTCCAAATGACAATGGTTCTAAGTTTTCTCTAAAGGTTGTTGTTGAATAGGATATAATGGACAAGTAATGAAATTTATTAAGAAATATCTTGCAATCACTTTACAACAACAAATGGCAATCAAGCACAAACAACCTAAAAGTGCTAACATCTTTCAATACATACCATGATACAATGCCCTGGTAACAATAACCAGATATGCCAAGAAAATACAAGAGGATTGTGTACCGGTGATCATAGCTCGGTTGATGGAAATGTCAGACATATGCAAAAATAAGACGTGTTATGGTCCAATGTGATAATGCAATTCTGCACAATTGTATAACAACTAATGCAAGTAATAGAAATATATGTATCAGTACTCTGTGCCAATTTGTCTTTCAGTGAAAAGAAAAGTAGACAACCAACCAGCTTGAGAAGATAGGCCTCAAGAAGGCACAATATATATTACTCACTCATTGAAAGATTTTGGAGAATAGGGCATCGTACATGAATTTTATCTAAATCTGATTTGCTTTGCTGAACTCCTCCGTTAGTATACAAGATTACAGACCTCCACTTATACATATTGGATAACTTAGTAGACAACAAAAGATGTGTTGTCAGTTGTTTGTAGGCCTTTTCACTCAAAGATGTCTTCCTAATAATGGTAAAAAATGCTTTGTAGCATCATGAATCAATTTTTCAAAAAGAAACAAGATTTTTTTCTCAATCTAAAGTATTTCTTACAAAATGTTCAAATCCTACAACAGTATGAATTTCACTTCAAACCCTGTTTTATTCAAACTAGTTAGCTTTAGAAACTAAATGATCAATCTTAACTCAAAGATTATGCACTATAATTGCATATACTTTAGAAGACCTAGTCCCTAATCACTGGATTTCTTAATTTGTCCTGCAAATAAAGGAAATATAATATGATAAATTTTCAGATTTTAAATGAAATAGAGATGTACATGAGTTTAAGATTTGAGATTCTTTTTAAAATTTGTAATACAGAATTACTTAATAAAGATAATACGATATAAAGAAAGGTATATATCCATATCCTATGTAAAACAAAATGGCAAAAAAATATAGTAGAAATTTAACATTTAACAATGTTTTGTTTTCATTACTCAAAATAAAGAAAAAAAATATGTATATATCTTTCTAATAACATTTTTTTTTGGAAATAATGCAATGGTGATAAACTTGAATTCAGGGTTATTCTCTATGCAGCATTTCCAGGGAAGATTTGACAATAAAAAGGAATTACAAAGACTTTTGTACCAATGGTTAGAATTGATCAAAAATTCTTTCATAAATACATTTATTGCAGATGAATCAGGTTTCTTATAGAGAGGAGCAAGATTATAATCTTGATTTAGGATTTTAAACAAATAGTTTTTTTATAGAATTATCAAATCTTAGAGCATTCAAAAATTCTAATTTAATTTTGATCTTAAATGTTGTTTAATCAATTATGTCATCACTGTAATGCATTCACATTGCCCTAAATAATGGAGTTGAAAATGTGTCCTGCAAATTTAGAAAATATAAAGATATATTTAATATTCTAAACAAATGGAGTGTACAGGGATTCTTTGCACAATAGGAAATGGTCCCTTGTTAACCAAAGAGACACTAGCTCTACTAACTCAGTAAAACCATAGCAAGTGACATACCTTGAGATTCTGCTCAAACTATGTCACATTGTCAATGATGCTGATGAAAAAAGTGGAGAGAGTTTGCAGGAATGATATTACGAAACCCTACCAAAGAAAAGTTTTGTTTTAAGACTAACCAATATCGATCTCCCTGCAATTGTTGCTTCAATCTAGTTTATAACGAGTGAAAAGTAAATAAAAAATATCGGATTCTTTTAGCCGAAGATAAATTTTGCAGTGTTGTTTTAAATGTAAAAATATTGGTTCGCAGAATTAAGGTAGGCAATTTTATAAATTTATATTTGCAAAATGAAAGGAAATCCTTGGCCAATCATAGATTGGATTGGGCGAAAATTAACAAAGTTTCTGAAGTTTTAGTATTCCCAATTATTGTTCAACTTACCCTAACAAAACTTTGACATGTGATATGCATTACCAACGCACCAGCTAGATGGATGAAGGCAAATATAACTGTGGTATGCATTTACCGCACACCTATTTTAATGCATGGCACTAATACCATGAAATATATATTGCCAATAAGAAATCTTAAGGTGAGGTGTTGGGTTTTGTATATAGAAAGATTGTATATAACCCAATGTCAGAATGCAATTTATAGAATGCAAGGGAGAGCTAAAATAGCCAGCATGTTGTGTATATTTAGACGGTGTCAGGGTCATGCTTAATAAACAGATGCTTGCATGGAAATGGCTTAAGCAAGCTTCAGGGCATAGTAGCAATAGCATTGGAGAAAAATGCAGCGTTGAAAACAAAGCATCAAGCAATCAGCAAGAACTCCCCTACCAAGAGCCAAGACAATGAAAGAGGAGTTATTTATTTAGCATGAAGTATTAGGCAATTTACCAATCACCTCATAAATATAGTTTGTTTGTATTTTGTAGACACTACAGTACCTCCCATGCCTGCATGTTAAAAACTTGTTGCGAGACATCCCTGTGAAGCAATTAGAAGAAGAAAAATATGCACTAGAGTAGAAGGCATTCTATATTTCCAACATTTCAACTTAATCTATGTATTGTTGTTGACATAGGGTGGTATGGCTTCATATCGGACATTTGATAGTTACCTATAATGTTTTTTTGCTTATTGAGTTTAATTCATTATAATGCAGAATCTGTGTTTTTTTGCCTTTGATAAATGTTCCATATTCACATCTATGTGATGAGTTGTGTGTTATCTTGTTCATATCTATGTGATGAATTATGTGTGTTATTATACAAGCATTGTATACATGATTTTTTTTCCTTCTAATAGTTTTCTGCTATTGACATCTTTTTCGTTCCAAGTATTCTAACAAAATTCTCCTTTGCAAATACAATATACTATCTATAAATGACATCAAGATATCAGATCTAGAGATGTCACAATTATTAAAGAAATATATAGGACCATATATTTTTTGAAATGATGTTTCATATTGTTTCAAATCAATATAGGACCATATATTTTTCATATTGTTTCAAAGTTGATTTGCAGGTATGAATTTATTGAAAATCATATTCTTGAGTTCTACTACATACATATTTGAATATAACTATTTAGCTGTTGTGAGAGCATGTCCAGCTGAAACCAATTTACTGTCTATACCAGGGATAGGAATAAAAATGGCTAGTTTTCTCCTCTTCAATCACTGGCAAAATGTCTTTTTGAGAGGGTGGGGCTTGGATTCTTATCCTCCCAAATTTAAAAAGAAAAACATATATAGACAAGGTTTGCCTTTGCAGCTGTAGTCCCTGCCCAAAGTTGCAAGCCTTGAGCGGAAGATGTCCGTCTATGGTTATGTGTATGGAGGTCACGGTGGATAGAAAATAACCCCACATCTTGAGCAAGTTGCTTTAGTTTCTGCAATTAAATTCTCAGAAGCTATAAATATTAAAATACGCTTGCAATTACTTCCAAATAAACTTGAAGAATGAGAGAAGCGAAGAATAAGCAATGGTGATTGCAATAACAACGAAAGCACTAAAAATATTTGAAGTAAGGGTGATTGTAAGTCTTACATCCAGTAGCGATGAAGCTGAGAGAAAAATGGGCAGAGTTTGCAAGAAAAATATTGCAAAACCCTATCAAAGCAAAAATTTCTGTGAAATGAAATGAACCAAAATCAATCTCCCTGCATCTGCTTATTCAATGTATTTATAACTTGGGTAAAATTTCTTACTCTTTCGACTTAGAAAAGTCAGGATGCGGTCACCCTGCTTTTCAAATTCAGTTTGTCTCTTGACAAACCACATCTCATAATCAATAGTGTAAACTGCACAGTTTTCGATGACAAGCACAAAACAATAATAGTTGTTAATGATGGAGTTTTTTTAAATCCACTATGCGCGGTTTTACATAGACCTGTTAATCTGACTGCTTCTCCTTTTATGGTGGCTCCTTTGTTCTTCCACTGGATGTTGCTTGCGATAGTGATTTGTTGTATGCTTGAAATTTCATATCGCCGCCTTCATTTTGGCCTGGTATTTACACGGTGATTCAAGTACCCGTATAGGTACTCGTACCCCATTTTTATATTGTTGAGTTTATTCTTGAGGGGTTTGAAATATTGTGGAATGGAACTGGTGAAATGTTCAGAAACTGTACCGACTGTGAAAAAAGGAAGGGGATTTGTGGGTTCAATGTCTCGGGTTCATTTGTTTGCTATGTCCTTGAAAATTTCAATTTCACAATCAATGGAATATTCGCTGGTATGACATTCAACACAGATTTATTGGTTTCAGCTAGTCAGAATTTTTCTAGATGGGTGTTGGTACTCTGTTTTCTGAGGATTTGAAAGATTTATTAGTTTCAGCGAGACTGTTACAATTTTTGACAAATGGGTTTGTGACGGGTGTTGGTTCTTTGTTTTCTAAGGATTTGAAAACATCAAAAATTTGTAGCTTCTATTAAGCTCAAGAAAAGGGAGATACCATCACTTAGGGGAGAGGGGCTCATAATGGAGCAGGGTCCAATAGTAGGGATACAAGTAGTCCTCAGTGGCCCATAGTGGAGCACTTTAATATCCAATTGCAAAACACTCTTTATCCATAAAGTATGCAAAGTGACAAATCATGTGATGCCACATCAACACACCAATAAAACATGACTTAGTGCACCACTATCGGTCTCACTTTTCTTTTGGGCCTTTTTGGATACCTCAACAAAAAGCATGTTGATGTGGCATCATATTTGATGATGTGGCCCTAAAACGAAATATAGAAGCACATGAGTTGCCAAATAAATTGTTGTATAGAATTGGGAATGATTTGAAATTTCCACATAAGATTTTGAGAAACGCGAAGTTAGGGTGCTCCACTATAGGCCCCTCTCCCCTACTCGGTCATGAAGCTATAATGATTCATTAGACGGCATGAGATTCTTCTTCGCTCATTTCTATTGCCCCTAACCTTTACCTCTATAGCCTGCTATTTTAGAGACATTCACCATACACTTAATGCATCGATGCATGTCATAACAATTCATTAACTTTTTCTGCATAAAAGAGTAAAAGCTTTGAAATGACTACTGTACTCCAAGCATGTACAAAGTTCTATCTTTTTTCCAATATCGAGTCTCGTCACTACAGATTTGCGATCAAATGTCCATAGATATTCAAATGTCATATCTTCACATGAGCATCACCTTCATACAAAGTTTCCAACTGTTTCCAGATCTCATAAGCAGTCTTTAGATCCATTACATTTGTCATCTCGGAATCAGTCAGAGCACTCAACAATGCTTCCTTAGCCCTGATATTGTACTTGACATCCTTAATCTCAGCAGAAGTAGAAGCACCATTATGTGGGATGATATACCTATTCTTTGTAATTGTCTAGTAAGGTTCACCAATGCATCTTAGATGACACTCCATTCGAGTCTTCCACAGAGAATAATTTGTTCCATCAAATCTCAGACTATCCTTCTTAGATGTCACCATCTTGAATCACCTCAAGCTATTAAACTTCTTCTAAGGATCTTGCTCTAATACCAATTGTTGGCAACACAAGGGTAAACAACTAAGAGTGGGGGGTGAATCAGTTGTCACCGAAATTATACTTATTAAACTTATTCTTAGATCTAATAAATAAACATGAAATCATAAACCATCACCACATCAGAAACACACATAACACCAAGATTTTTACATGGAAACCCTATTAGGGGAAAAACCACGGTGGAGGTTAGTCCACAAGATTATACTCTGCTAAAAGTATAAAAGAATTGTAAATGGGAAATGCACATGCATTCAGGCGCACTGCCTAGAGCTCACTACTCAAATACAAAAAGGCTTACTTCCCAAAGGAAGACACGCTGTCTTATAGAAACATTCATATTACATCCAGAAGATTTTAAACTGAGAAAATAACATCTGCTAATGCCTAATTATAGTTTCGGTTAAACTCACAAACATTTGCTCATTCTTCTGCACACTTTACTTCTCCCTTCAAATGATTAGAACATTACTTGCACACACCACTTGCACACCACTTGTACACACACCTCCAAATGAAAAAAACAATCACTCATATATATCCACAACTAAGGATAACATCATCTACATATCGGCTTCAACAAAATATAAAATATGTACAAACTGTCGGCCCAATCCATAAACAATTTTCAATGCGCACCAACCAATGTTGGCCACAACATGGTGAAGACCCAAAACAACATCCTCAAACATGAAGCACCTTCAAAAATTATGCCTCGAAGATCCACAACATGCTACAATCACCCTGTCGGCCATGATAATGGAAAACATAAACTCAAAGAAGAAAATCACCAATCATGAGCACAACAATCAATGCAGACATACAACACAAATAGAGCACGATCTAGAAACATCCACGAGCATCATGAATCACTACAGAAGCATCCACAACAATTCAAATTACTAGAATCACATCATCTTCTTTCAGGAACACCAACTAAAGCAACATAACAACTATCAGAACACAGATACTCATAACTCGATCAAATCTTCATGCGGATCTCTGAAACTTTACGTGGATAAACTAGATATACTCGACAACAAACCCATTAATCCACAACCTCTTATCATCAATATATTGAGCTAGCCATTAGACTAAACTTCACTACATCACTGATAACCTACAACTTATTCTATTACAATTTTCTCAATATCCTTGACATATACAACCTTAAAGACATTAATGCCAATAGTGTTGGCATAAATGACAACCACATATTAGCAATATCCAACAGATTCTTCATCTATGTGAGTGTAAATTTGTAGCATGCCTCTTTATTTTGTGATATGCTTCCATTGTATTCTTTTCCCTTATTATTCACTTATGTAGTTATGTTTTATGAAACTCCTTTATTCAAATATATATCTTGCTTCGAAATTAAGGGAAATGTCTTCATATTTACCTTAATTTTATCAATAAATCTGTTTGAATGGCATTTTCCTTTGAGGTGTTATATCTTGAGTAATTAACATCCTATATTTTCCTTCCACTTCCACCTTTATGTTTATTGGTTCCTTCTCCATCCCTTCTAGATTGATTGTTTCCATGTGTAGAAGATGACAAATTTTGGGTGGTATATCCTAATTATTCCTTGTAGCATGAACCTAACAAGTTCCCAATTATTTGTAACATATTGTGGTGGCATCTTGAAGTTATATCTCTTAATTTTACTTTGTTGCTTTTCAATTGGGAATGTGACAAGATTTTGGATCCTTTTATGTAATTGATGTATCTTTTCACCTTGATGAAAAAAGTTGAAGAATTTAACAAAATCTTATTTTAGCTTATCCTAGTCCTTTATTTGTTCTTTATGTTTTTGATGTATATACCAAGAATGAGGTAGTGACTTTATAGTCCAATAAAATAAGCGGACCTATATTAATTTGGTTTTTACTCCCCTATTAGTCAAGAACTTCTCAAAATATTTAATATGTTTTTTGTGGATTGGAAGTTCCTTTAAATATAGGCATCTTGTGCATTAGTCAGTCCTTCTTTATAAATCTAAATTTAATTGCAATCTCTAGGTTTCTCCATGTGAGGATGTTTTCTTTATGGGTTTTCCACCATTTTCCTGCATTCTTTATAAAAGTAAAATCGAAGGCTTCCATCCTAATCTCCTCATATGATTCTTCTTTCTTCATATTCTCTAGATAATTCTCAACATCCCCAATTCCAACATATTTGGGATATCTCTTATGGTTAATCCATACTAAGATTTTAATGTTGATCATAAGTCTTCTCCACTCTATTTCATCATCATTTTTACTATAGGAACTACTATTTACATCCATATTTATGTTCCTTTATTTTCCTTATCTTCTCAACTATTTATCAATATGTTCTTCTTTGTCTTCTTCAATATAAGTGGCATTAGGGATGGCATGTGATCAGAGAGGGTCATTTCCTCATGTGGTCTCTTGATATAGGGGATTGCATACTTTGGAATTTTTTATTTTCTAATATTTATTACTTTTCCCTTTATTTAAATTTTTTCTCACTTCTATTTTTATTTCCACTTTTATATCATAAATATATAAGGTGTTTCCATTTTGTAGGGTTTCTCCATAGTTTCCTCATGATCCATCAATTCTAGGGACCTTTCCTTTTCTCTACCTCTACTTAGCCGTAGCCTCTTTGGCTTGCTCTAATTCCTTTTCAACAACACCCTTATTGGTGCGCTTAACAAAACCCTCCTTGGCACACTCTAATTCAATCCTCAAATACTTCTTCACATTTTATGAGTCCCTATACTATGGCGTGATTCTACCAATTGGTGATCTCCCAACATTTTGCTAACTACCCCATTCCTTATCTTCCTCTTTTTTCTTCGTCTAATTTATTCTCCATATCTCTTTTTTTTCTTTTAGTTTTTTCATCTTACATCCCTTATCAATTCTATTTTTCAAAAGAAATCCCTAATTTATCCCAACAATCATGTCTTTTTGGATCACCTCCCTTCTTTATGTCATCACTTTAGTTCCTTGTTCTAATTCCTTTTCAACATCACCCCTATTGGTGCACTTAGCAAAACCCTCCTTGGCACGCTCTAAGTCAATCCTCAAATACTTTTTCATATTTTATGAGTCCCTATACTATGACCTCAATGATTCTACCAATTGGTGATCTCCCAAAATTTTTGCTTACTACCTCATTCCTTATCTTTCTCCTTTTTCTTCCTCTAATTTATTCTCCATATCTCATTTTTTTTCTTTTAGTTTTTTCATCTTACATCCCTTATCAATTTTATTTTTCAAGAATTTTCCCTAATTTATCCCAACAATCATGTCTTTCTGGATCTCCTCCCTTCTTTATGCCATCACTTTAGTTCCTTATTCCTTGAGGGCTAGTTCTTATTTTGTATTACCACACTTTTTCATAATAAATATTTTCACCATAGATAAAAAAAATTTTAAAATCCAAAAATTTTACTTCTAGTCAACTTTTTAATACTTATTTCTTTCTTTGGTACGATCTCCCTTCTTATGTAACAACAACCAAGGTTCTCGCAATGGAACTAGATGTTGACAAAGAAAACCTTGACCAGAGTCTAAGGTTTAATTTATTTTGTTATATGTAGTCAACCTTGGTGTGATGCAATATAAAGGGAGAACTTAGGTATGCAATAAGTATGAACCAAATTATAATAAATTATGCATATTAATATATATACATTCATAACATCATATATTAATATAATTTAATGTCTTATACATGTTGAAGATAATAATGTAATCATGATGCTTTATCCATATACATCTTACACGTGTCCTTATTATCATATATATTTAATCCATATGATTCCACACTCTTTCACCCTCTTATCTCTCACTTTTCTCTTATTTATATAGCCTCTTAATGCCTTCTCATAATTATTTTCCATCATATCCTTTCGTAATAACACTTAACTATCTTGTTCCCAAGAATTTAACCTTTTTCTCTATTATATTTTACACTTTTATAGCTTATTTATGCATATTAGAAGTGTTTTAAGACTATTTAAGTGGTATATAGTGGATATGTCACGAGTCTAGAAATGACCCAAATGACATATGTGGTGTCTCACAACCCTCTATATCATGCCAACACTCCTTACACTTGTGCTTGTGATCCATAGCTACTATATTATTATGTCATGCATTTTAGCACTACACATTGATCTCATATTGTTATAGCATGCTTCTTAGAGATTATTCATTGATCCTACATTAGTATAGCATTCTTCCTAGATCTTAATCATTGAACTCAAGTTGTTATATCATGCATGCTAGATCTTTCATATTGTTCCTTCTTTTACACGTCATATTATACAAAGATATGGAATTGGCATATATCATGCTTATTAAAGCCTATAATTTGGTCTTACATTGATACATATTGCTTCTTAAATCTCTACACATTGAGTCCATATTGATACATCTTACTCCATAGAGATATTTTTTGTTAAACCTTGACATGTCATTCTTATAGGGCTTTACATCTTGATCTTTCATTGGCATATCCCATTATTATAACTCACTTATTTTTTATAAATATTACATATATAGATTATTTTTTCATATCTTTACACCAAGGTGTATCATGCTTTGTATTGCATATTATTTGTCATTGAATATCCTTGCACTAGGGGGCTCATGCATTCCCTTCATACCTTATATGTTTTCACTACCACATCTTTAGTATTTATGTTAGGATTAAAATGACTTCCCATTTTCTATGTTACAACTTCATGTTAAACCTTTATTTAGGTCCATTGTGCTAAACATTCCCCTTTGTATCTCATTTGGAGGTATTATGCTTAGCACTCCCTCTTTATCACATTTTGGGGCATCATGTTTCCCTCTTTTACACATTATGCATGCCTACTAGTGCTATACCTTGGACATGTACCCCATTATGTCAATTTCATGCCTTTATACCTTGTATTTGGCTTTATGCCTTGTCTTGGTCCCTTACCCCATAGTTTTCATCATATAACATCTTTTAGATTTCCATCAACACTAGGGACCTATTTCCTTACCTACAACTTTGTGTGCCTATTCTCATGGATGACACATTTGAGGCATATTCCTACCCTAGTGTCTTATGTTCTTACACAAGAAGTTTTTCCATTAAGAGTTACATCACCATGTTATTCATTGGTACTATCTCCAAACTATGTGTTTTAATGATATTAATTGATCTACATGTTTATATGATTACATACTTACTATCTTAGTTTATATTTACTTTTCATCTAATATTTCTTCTTCTAATAATAATTTATTATATCTTATGCATACACTCAATTATTGAGTAGGATGTATTCTTTCATTGGCATTCTTTTGTTTAGATATGTAAATAGCTATAGGATTTTATTGGGATTCATATAATATAGAATGCATACATAAAAGAATTTAAACGCATATGATGATATCCTCAGAAGGTCCTTTACTTTATATGGACACTCATTGTCTAAATATTTGAGAAACATGATCCTTTTAGGATTCACATGCACCTCAAAGTGGAAAAAAAAATAATGATAAAATTTATATATATTCATTCTATTTCCCATTTAGTTTTTATTTATTTTGAGGAATGATATGTATGTACATAGTAACAAATGGCATAATTTTGTGTGAAGTTTGACTCATTTCCCTAACTTTTTATCCATCTATACACACATATTCCTATACACTTAGTCCTCCCATATTCATTACACACACCTATATGCACTCACCTTATCCACCCTCTTATTATCTTTATCTATGCACCCACCTCCATTTAACCATTTTATACCTAAATTTGACTATTAGCCCATTC
>VDFB02058242.1:223978752-224128790 GCA_007258455.2 Sequoia sempervirens | reverse complement strand
AAGTATAAATAAGGGTTTTTCCTCTCACTTTAACACCTATTCATTCAAGCATTCACTCAAGCAATCAACTTAATCATTCTCAAGTATTCAAGCACTCTAAGCACAATCAAGTCATCCATTGGAGCAATTCATTGCATATCTTTAGATTTATACATCAAGGGTTTGGTAAGTTTATGAAATTGCATGTTTATTTGTCATTCCCTTTCCACTCATTTCATTTCATTTCATAGGTTTTGATTACCAAAGTGGGATTTGACCAAGGCAAATCCCTATACTCTAACCCTTAACCATTTCCCCCTCTTTGCATGTGTGTTTGTAGACTTTGTAGGAATATTTGTCAAGGAAATAGGTGTTGGAAAGTGGTCAAGAAGTAATAAAAGTCATTCAAGTCAACACAACCATAATTCAAGCTTGGATACACTTTTTATCCTGTTTTCTGTAGAATCAATTGTAAAACAGAATTGCAAACACAGGCCTGAATTTTGTCAGAGATTTAAAATTTGAATTGGACTAGATCACCACTAGTGGAGGATTAAGACCGGCTTTTTAAACTGAAAAATTAGTTTGCATTTTTGGATACCCATTTTGGTAGATTCCTATTCCGACAAGTTTTCTTGAAATTGGGACTAAGTCGCCCAGCCTGGCGTAAGTGTCTGAGTCAACATTTTCAATCAATTTCTTAGGATTCTAGAATCTCCCAACATCAAGTTCCAGATTCTAGGTGCACCTCTTTGATTCTATTTTTTTATTTCATCATTTACTTGCATTTTAGGCTTTTTTGCATATCATAGTGTGTTTTCCAGCACTTTGCATTTCTTAGGTTTTGCATCATTAAATCATTTTCTTTTCAGATCAGTGCATTAATACATCTTAATTAGACATAATAAATCTCATTTACATTAACTTTGAGTGTTGACATTTGTATTTTGGATCACATCCCTTTCTCCTTTTAGGTGAAAAAGCCTAGAAGGAGCTAAAGCAGTGTGGGAAATTCAAAATCATTGTCCACAATAGACCACACTTTGTAAGGGGCCGCACCCCCCAATGGCTACCCTGTGTAGGGTTTCAGCTCTGCATAGGTCGTGGCCAATATTATTTTTGTTTTTATTTATTTATTTATTTATTTTATTTAAACTTAAATATCAATATTGTAATATGTATATCATTTTAAATAAATATATATGTATAATATGGTATGATATATATATTATTAAATATATTATATTTTACTTTAAAAAAATCAGACATATGTTTTTTTTTTCATACACAAAGTGAATACCCATTTTAGATAAGTGAATATTTAATTCCTCTTATGTATATATATGCATTATTCAATTACATATTTGTCATATACATAAAATATTTTCTATAAAATGGAGCACATATTTATATAAAAATAATTCTATAAAATAGAAATTGTATGAGAGTTATTTTATTTCTCTTTTATTAATAGGAGACTTGCAATTGATTGAACTTATTAATCACTTAGAATTTGTTGATTCTTCTTAATAATAATTGTATTTGCATTTAAATAGACAGGGTATGAAAGAGTTCACTAGTAAAGGTTGAAGCTCAAACTCACTCCCTCATACTTAATATATTGACTATGGATTTAGAATTAATACTCATAAACAAATCTTGTTTTAGAAATATTCTTACTACATTTAATTGAAATCAAATTCTACATCTTCAAATTTTTTTCTTTAGAACTCAAATATGAATCATCATTTCTTCAAAAGAATAATACACAACTTTTACCTAATCTTTCATATGTATACTAAAATTTCAACCTCTATAATTACAATACACTAATAAATTTCTTCAATGAATTTAACAGATTTTTTAGGGATGCTTCTCTTTCTTTGCTCTCCCTTTTTTTTAAAATTATGTCATCAATCAGGGAGAATTTTTTGCTGGTGGTTGAGAAAATTGATATTTCGGGAAGAGTGAGGGTTTTAGATTATGATGCTGCGGTGGATACCCATTAGAAACTCTCTTGTGATATTGCTAAACCCTTGAAGAAGGATAATATGGATAGGGAAGTGGTTTTTTGGTTTCCTCCTCCTCTTGGTTGACACAAAATAAACTTTGATGGTTCGACTAAAGGCAATCCCGGTCCTACTAGTTGTGGGGGAGTGTTGAGAGATCACAATGGTAGGTTAGTTTTAGCGGTGGTGCTCCCTTTGGGAATCCAGACAAACCACTTTGCTAAAGATGTTGCAGCCTATCATAGCATTAAGTTGGCCAAAGAAAAGGGGATCTCTAAGCTTTGTATTGAAGGGGATTCCCTAAATATTGTTAATTGTCTAAGGAAAGGGTCCCCCCCCTCTTGGACTATTCAAAATTTCATATTAGATTCCCTTGCTTTAATTCAAGAATTTGATGAAATCTATATTTCTCATGCGTATGGAGAGGTGAATTCTATGGTTGATTGGTTGGTGAACTTTGGGGTGACGTCGAAAAGGTTTTGGGAAACTAATGACATCCTTCCTATTAAATTAAGCTCTCTAATCCATAATGATGCATCTTAGCACATTGGCGTTGGCCACCTCCTCAACTTTTGGAATGTGTGGGAATTATGGAGTTTTCTAGTTGATTAGACTCTTCGCGTAGATGATGCTTATTGGAATTCATGGACATTCAAATCCGAGTTGTATGAGCCTCTTGTTCATAATTGCTCTCGGTACCGTCCTTAGCAGATGCACTCACTTTCTGGGTGTTCATATCCCTCTTGCCTCATTGTTTTTTTTATCTTTGTGTGTGCTTTCTCTTTGCAAGTGCAAAGCTTTTGATGATGGGTGGGGATAGGTGCAAAAAAAAAACCTCTTTCTTGTGAAGACATCAAAGCCAATACTGACGTCTGGGCTATTCTGTAGAGGGGTGGTGTGACCCTTTTCATGGAAAGGTTGCATGGCTTTAAGGCCAACATTTCCAAAGATTTTGTTGATGCTTGGCATGGCCAGGTGCTCAACATGTTTAAAAGGGATACCATGATCAATGAATATTTCATTGCGGAAGTGACGGGTATGTCGGTGGAAGGTAGGAATTTCTACAAGGACAAGAATCTCTCGTAGTCGGCTAGGCATAATTTTCTCTGGGATAGAGAACATGCTAAAATAGTTAGATTGGACTGTGTTGGGTATGATAGGACCAAGATTAAACCTATCTTGAAGGATGTGGCGGTGGCGTTGATGCAGTACTTTACCCTTGACAGCAAATACACAACATTGTATGGTCACCATTTCATGTTGCTGAATCACTTTCGACATGGTAAGCTTGTGTCCTTCCCTTTTTACCTTTTGATGTCTATGGAGGAAGGAATCTTGAGTTTTAAGAACCCTAGAAACCCTTTTCTACATGAGGGTTTGATGTTGCTCATTGTAGATTTTATTAAAGTTAACTGCATTGTTGAAGCTCCCTGGTCCCCTGTTTCAAAAAAGAAGAGGAAAGGGAGTGGGAAATGTTGGATTGAGGAGATTCCAGAGAGTGAGGGAATAAAAATTGAAGAGGAATTAGAGGGTTGGTCTAATGGTTATGAAGAACTTGATTTTATTCCCTCGTTAGAGGGAAGAAACCCTCAACTTCCAAGGCCAAATCTTCCCTCCCACGTGTTAAATACAAACTCAAGGAGGCTTTCGTGGAGGGTGCAAAGGAGGGGCTTTGTAGTGGTAAGAAGGCCAAGGGTTGTTCTAAGGATGTGGGGGATAAATTTTAGGAGGTGGCAGACGATATCTAGGGTGATGGGATGGGGAATTTGGGGAACTTGAACTTGACTTTTGATGGAGATGGTGGGTCCCCTTTGGCTAGTAAGGTGAATTCTGTGGTCAATGTGGATGAGTCTACTCAGGTGTCAGTGTCCAAGGATAGGGGCAAGGCAAAGTTCATCCCCGATGTGTCTCAAGATGAGGATCCTCCTGCTGACTCACAACAGGGCATGGATTGTTTTGTTGGGCTATGGATTTTTCATAGGTGTCTAGTATGGTGAAAGAAGGGGCTGATATTTCTTTTAATTTACTAATGTGGCTGGTTCAAGAGGTGTAGGACCTCCACAATAAGCATGACATTATTTCCCGTAGCAATATTTCCACTCTGTGTAGTCTTAAGGAGAAGGACTCCATCTTTGGGTTGGCCAAGTCATTAAATTTCAGTGTCAGTTGTGTGGTGGACGAGCTAGCAAATTTGAAGAAAGATTATGGGCCGAGGCTAGCGTTGTTGGAAAAGCATAATAGGCAGCTCCGTAAGGACATGGACATGATTATTAATATTAGCAGGGAAAAGTTGGAGGCTTCGGCTAAAGGCATGGTCTTCCTCAACCAGAAGGCTAAAGAATGGATGGGAAGAGGACTGTTTGAAGAGCATGTGAGCAAGGATAGGGGGAGATTGTTGTCATGGAAATGCATACCATGGATCTGGGTGCTGAACTGAGTGTACGTACTTGGAGAAAAACCAAGAAGTGAAAAATAGTCCCTGGACAAGATGTTGATGATATCATGGAGATGCATGATAGGCTAGCATCTAAGGATATGGAAGCGATAAAGATGCTCAAAGAACTTCTCTAATGGCTGTTTGTTTTGCTTTGTTGTTTGCTATTGTTTTCGCTGATGGTATGTTGATGTTTTGGTAATCAACTTGTTTTTGGTGTGTTGGGTTGGCAGTCCATTGTTTCATCTTTTCTACCACTGTTCCTTTTTGTATAGGGTTTTAGGTACCCTTCAAAACCTATTTATTGTTAAAAAAATAATGACTTTTATTCCAATTTATCATTAAGATGAAAACAATAATAATTAAATTCTAACAATGTTTTTCTAATGTCAAAAAGAGATGCCAACCAAAAGGAGAAGTAAAGCTCTCCACCCTACCTTGACATGGCATCATGAGGTCATTGTAAGACCCTAGATATCCCCTGAGTTGAGAGAACCATATGAAACCGACACTCATAGATTGAAAACTAACACTAAATCCTTTTGCTAGAACCCAAACATAAAAGTCTAACACACATAAACTCTCCCATTTTCACAACTTATTAACACAATAAAAGAATAAATAATGACTTATTGAAACATTTTAAACACATATTTTCAAAAAACATCTTCAACCCAAGAAAACTTCATATCTCTCATACCATCAACTACAAGCAATAGAGTAAGGAGGACTTATCTTTCTACATCATATTAGAGATGCAGCCTCCTTCTCCTTGCTGCTCTTTTGAATCCATCACTCCTCCTTTCTCCCATGGTTCTCAAGCTTTTCTTCTTTCCCAAAAATCACAAGTATGAACTAAAAATCAAATGAAAAAAACTCTTCAAAGCTCTCCAAAATAAAAAGAAAGCCCCCTTTCCCAATAAATCAAGAGCCTTTAAAGAATCTAAGACTCCACACCCTTGGATGAGATGGTGAAATTTGTCATCATCTCATCCAATTTCAATTTCCTCACAATACCCCAACATTTCCACCAACTTCTCTCCTTTATTTAAGATGCATGGTGCACATGCACCTCCCTTTTCCCAAGTCCCTTCTCATAAATGAGAGGGAGACCAAATTGGGATGGGGATGAGTCAAGTCCATCCTTTCATCCCCAAAATACATCACCTCTGTTACAAGGCATTTAAGAGAGGTCATTAATAAGATATGGGCAAAGGTATGGCCAAAACAAATCCCCCCAACCCATAGGTACTATACCTAGGGATTTAAAGTGAAATAAATAACTATATTATGACCTTTTTGACCCTCATAAAATCACCTCTAAACTTGCATCCAAAAATCACTTTTTTACACACCACTTACAACTTAAATTTTGAAAGGAATCAATATTTAATTAAAACATAAAACATAACCCACACATAAACACCATTACACATTAACCATAGACCTTATCCCTCAAATTATTTTCTTGATGCTAAGGTCCTATTTAGTGTTAGGAAAATGTGTGTTGTACACCTTGCATAATGTATTTAATGTAATTATTCTTGGGGCCACTTTATGTTTTATGTAACTTTGGGACTTAATTGTAAAATATAATTATTTAATATTGGGGAAAAATAAAATATAATAAAGTACCCAATATTAAATGTGGGGTCACATGATATTGTAAGTTCATGGTTTTGGGCACATGGTTTATGTAATACCATTTGGTGGTTTTGTGGGATCTTGCTTCTATAAAAGCAACCATAAGGGTAATTTTCTAGGGTTGGAGAGTTTGTTGTAGGTTAGTAGGTTGAGCTTGTGCATGTGTGAGGGTTTGAAGCATGGCATGGGGTGTGTGGATTCATGTTTGGTCACATGGAATGCATGGATAACTTGTGCTTCAGAAGTGTTCATGGAGTCTCTGCAGATGTATTGTAATGGGTTTTCATTGCTAAATAATACATGGAGTGTGGATGCTTTTGGAGGCTGGGTTTTTCCCAGGGTATATCTTGTGTCATCTTTCATGGGTATGTTGTCTATTCTCTTGCATGTTGATATTGAGTATTTACTTGCATGATTTCAAATTTGGGTTATGTGGAAATTGTCATTAGATGGCTGCAAGTTTCCTTACAAGTGGTATCAGAGCATTGGTTGTGGATTGGATAACCCTAGGTTGCATGAGATAATGAAAGAAAATGGTAAGATATGAGGGTTTTGTAGGTGTTTTATTGCAGATCTAAGGGTTTTGGGTTTGCTGTTTTGATGGGTTGTTTGCAGATTTGGGGTGTGAATTTTTTTTGGCAAAATAGGGTTTCTTGGTTATGCATTTAAATGAGGGTTTTGTGGGGAAAAATTTATAAATGGCCTCCTAGGAAAAAATGGACCTCATGGTTGGATTCAAGTTGGCCAAGAGACGA
This sequence comes from Sequoia sempervirens, assembly GCA_007258455.2. NCBI lineage: Eukaryota > Viridiplantae > Streptophyta > Pinopsida > Cupressales > Cupressaceae > Sequoia > Sequoia sempervirens. Next base: position 224,121,969 of record VDFB02058242.1, on the reverse strand, counting down.
ATTTTGATATATAATTTTCCCTATTTTGGTTACTAGAGAAAAATACAATTTTTTTTGTAAAAACCTTATTGCACATTAATAGAGCCATTTAATATTCAAAAAATTAAAGAAAAAAAAATTAACTCCAGTAGGTAAAAAAAATTTCCTATAAATTTTTTTAAAAATCAAAATCAAAATGGGGCCGATAAAAGGTTTTGATTAAAAATTAAAAAAAGTTTTTGGGGAGAGTCACCCGACTACTCTACTAAGTACTTACCCGTGGTAGACCTTATACCTTGTGCATTGCTAGTACCACAAGCTTACAATAACCGTAACAAATTTTTTAAACTTTGAAATTTTTTAATAAAATTTCATTCAATGAAAAGTTTGCCGAAGGAAAACACAACCCCCGGACCTCAAAATGGTTATGAGTTGGATTTAATATGGCATTGGGTCCGAAGGGGGGGTTTACAATTTTTTTAAATAAAGAAAAAACCAAAAATTATATGTTTTTAAATTGAATTTGAAATCTGCCACCGGCCGGCCACCGCCACCGGTGGGCTGTCGATGGAGCTACCGTAGCGCCACCCCAGCAGGGTTAATTGGACATTTTATAGCAGTTTTTTTCAAACGCATGTAACTTTCACTTAGTATGTCAGATTATCGACTCTTTGGACTCATTGGAAAGGTGACTCAAAGCTATACACTGTGGTGCTAAATATTTTTCCATATTTTAAAGTTTTTATAGTGTTTTTCTTGGTCAAAGTTAGGTGTTCATTTTGAGCTTCGAGAGGTGATATCGGGTGCATACAGAGTCAGATTTTGGACTTCAAATAGTCAATGAAAAGCTTGTTCAGAGCACTACATAGTGGACTAGGTTTGGAGTTATTTTGGCATGCTTTATTTTCTATTTTCTTTATCTAAGTTGTTTATGGGTTACTTTGACTATGGTGATACTATGAGTTTATGGATGATAAGATCTTGGAGATTTGATGTTTGATTCATTGTATACTCAGTTGTACATCTTAGATTATTCTTATTTGACATGGTTATCAATAAATAGTTGGATTCTTTATGTTGCATTGTTGTATCTACAAGTTGTGCAATGTTTTAGGTGGTCTATACTTACATGTTGCATTTATGACTTAGACATGGGTTGTCTTTTCCCATTGATATTTCAGTGTTGATGCATGTTCAATTTTGGTGGCTTGGTTTAGTCACTTGGTTTGCTGGTTTTGTTGTCATGTTGAGGAGGTGAGATGGTATTACCATGTACAGTCATGATATGAGACCTATGCAGTTGACTATGATTATGTAGATATGTGGACACGATTGGGTTGAGTTGTTGGTACATTTGGTGGTGATCATGGTGTCATGGATGTTTCTTGTGCATTAGAGACTTTGGCATGTCATGATGGTTTATGTAGGTGCATTTTTTGTGGTGCTATATTGGATCTTGATTCAAGTTGTGGTGGTGTATCTTCTTGGTTTGAGGAGATTGGTTTCACGATGTCATGGATAGCTTGGTTACATGGTTTAGTGGGAGCTTTTGACAGTGATGGATTGGAGGTGATGGATATGATGGTTTGTTGGTGTATCTTCTTACTTTAGAGGATGGTTATCATGTTGTCATTGAGAGCTTGGATTCACAGGTTTGGTGTGAGCTTATGAAAGTGATGTGGTTTTGGTTGTGTGCATCATGATGCCATAAAATTGCTCGATATCATGGTTAAGTGGGAGCATTTGGAAATGATGTGGATTCATTTTTTATTATGGATGGTTGTCTTTAGTAGGGGTTGATTGGTGTCATGGAGGAGCTCTTGGATTATGTGTGCTACAGTGAGAGTTCATTGACATCAGGTGTTGGAGATGTTGAGGTATTGTTTATGACTTGTTGGTTTTGAAAGGTGATCCTTGGTTGCAGGATGGTTTTGTTATTATGTCATGGTATACTCTTGATTATCGGTTTAGAGTTGTGGCATGGTACATGTTATGATGATTTGAGCATGTGATCTTCTTTTGAGAAGATGTGAGATCATGATGTCATGTTTATGTTCTTGATTCTGTAGTTGGAGCTATGATTTTGATCTTGGTTGGTTCTCTTTGTATTGAGTACTTTGATCATTTTCTTGGATTTTAGCATGGATTGGTTGGTTATAGGTGCTCATGGATACTTGTAGATGTAGGTGAGGTTGGAGTTCTCTTGTGGTTAGATACATGTTGTTGAGATGGTTACTCTTGATGAGATTTCAACAGGAAGTCCAAGGAGCCTACACCTTGGTTGGAAGTGAGTTCAACTTAGACCTATGAGGAGAGTGTTCTTGGTTGAGTCATGATGACTTGGTCTACTTGGTGGTTCACTTGAGAGGTATTTCCCATTTTTCATTTAGGTGCATTATGTTTATGATTTCTCTTCTCATGGATATGGATCTTGAGCTGGATGGGTATTTGGTTCTGGAGGGTTCATTTGAGGAGTGTTGTCATGTTTATATCCTTGTACATGTTGGGTTTAGGAGATGATTTATTGGGCCAATTTCCTTGGTTTGGGAATGGTTACTTTGAGTTTGATCTTCTTGTTTTGAGATGCTTACATCCATGATTAGTTACATGATACATATGTTATGTTTGATCTTGGTGATTGGACGGTTGGATATTGTTATGGATTTTGTTATGGGGTGTTGTGGAGGAGATCATACTTGACACAGTTGGCATTTAGAGGAATGTGTAGGAGGACATGCTATAGGTATTTGGTTTGCAAGTTTTGCATATAATTGTGGATGTTCCTTGGTACTACATGTTTACATCTTCTATGTGATGCTGTTAGTAGACTTGGTATGCCTTGATCACTTGTGATGGTGCCTTATTTCTAGAATGTTAACGAAGCAACACATTGAATACGCTCATTCCAGGTTTGCATTCATCTGGACATTTCCCATGTAGTGGGAGCTCCTGGATGTGTACGCCACTCTTTGTCAGGTTTGCACATGGATTTTGTTATTGTGGTTTATGGGTGGATATGTTGATATGAGTTTACTATGTTATGTATACCTTGGAGGTGTGGATAGTTGGATGTGTTGGAATTTTCTATGGGTGTCATTTCAGCTATGGTGATTCATTCTTGATAGCTACTGGTGCATATTCATTACCTTTGGATTGAGTGTTTGTGTTTTGAGATATTGGTTTGAGGCAGGATTATGCTTCTTTGTGACAGTTAGTGTGACATCTTTGGATGTGTTCTTATCTTAGTGCATTGGCATGGTGGAGGATGAGAGAATTCATGGATGAGATGGTGGTCACCTTGGTTATTGTTATAGGTATCTTGATGGAGCACATGGAGCACTTGGATTCCAAGATGGTACATGTTGCCTATGGAGTTTATTATCTTGATGTTTGAGCTTACTTGTTACCCCCTTATGCAATGTATACAAGTGGAAGATTGTTAGGAAAAAGTGTGTTGTACACCTTGCATAATGTATTTAATGTAATTATTCTTGGGGCCACTTTATGTTGTATGTAACTTTGGGACTTAATTGTAAAATGTAATTATTTAATATTGGGGAAAAATAAAATATAATAAAGTACCCAATCTTAAATGTGGGGTCACATGATATTGTAAGTTCATGGTTTTGGGCACATGGTTTATGTAATACCACTTGGTGGTTTTGTGGGAGCTTGCTTCTATAAAATCAACCACAAGCGTGGTTGTCTAGGAGTTGGAAAGTTTTCTGCAGGTTAACAGGTTGAACTTGTGCATGCATGAGGGTTTGAAGTATGGCATGGGATGTGTGGATTCATGCTTGGTCACATGGAATGCATGGATAACTTTGCTTGAAGTGTTCATGGTCTTTGCAGATGTATTGTAATGGGTTTTCATTGTTGAATAATACATGGAAGCATGATTTTTGTATCTAACAAGCAGATATCGTATAGGTTTCCTTAGAATTTTGAATTTGGACTTGAAAAACAATATTATTGTAATATGTTACATTATTATATAAATATATTTAGTCCACTTATATCCTTTTATTAAAAAAAAAACATGGAGTGTGGATGCTTTTGGAGGCTGGGTTTTTCCCTCTTGAGGGTTTTCCCAAGGTATATCTTGTGTCATCTTTCATGGGTATGTTGTCTATTCTCTTGCATGTTGATATTGAGTATTTACTTGCATGATTTCAGATTTGGGTTATGTGGAAATTGTCATTAGATGGCTACAAGTTTCCTTACATTTAGAAACTCAAATAACTAAACCACAACCATAGTAGTCACTTGACCTTTACTTTTAACTCCACACTGACTTAATTTTTATTACAGATGGTCACATTCGAGAAATTTGACCAAGTGAAGCATTGACAAGGGTATGAATTTGTTCTCCCTTCTTCCTAATGGCACTCATTTCTTAAACATTTTTTTTAACACATATGATCCAAAACTCATGGGAGTCACCTGCTCCTATTTTCAATTAGATTCAACTCAATAGGTCAGTGCATAGAAGTATATCAATATATATAATCTTTATCTCCTTCGATACAAAATAAGAGTTTGAATCTATCTCTAGAAATAATGAAATCCTAACCTTAATTATTCCATTGTACTTTTTATTAAATCCTTGAATAATCATTTATTACCAAACATCATTATGTAGCTAAATAATTTTTTTACATAAATTACCTTGTTAGTTTACCTTAAGTATCCTCGTTGTCAGTTAGAGTTGTCTCAATTTACCATCAACGATGTTAGGAATTTATTCATTTTGAATTTCTTCATTATTTACAAGGGTCCTATTTCATTCTCAAGTATTACCTCTTTCCACAAAACATGACACATATTAGAAAATAACTTGTACTAAAATACATTTCATTCTTTTGCTCATATCAATTCAAATCTGCTTATCTCTTGATGCTTATAAGAAATCTAGATACCCTATAATTCTCATACTTTCCTAATGAGTTGCCAAATCATATTTAGTAAAACACATTTACTACAATAATCTTTTAACTAAGTCATGGAAAGATTTAAACATTAAGTATGTAGTTGAGCACAATCATTGGTGTTATTTTATACCTTCAAAACTCAAATATATATAAATATTAGTTTCACACACACACTCCATCATAATACTCTAGGATAATAGAAATTAGAGATTTAATTATTTTATCCATCAACATTGTCAATGCTATATTATATTTAAACAATATTGATCAAAATATTGAATAATTCATTAATCAACATATTTGGACTTATAAAAAGGTCACAATTGTCATAGATAGTGTTGGACCTCACACTTACCATTTGAGTTTTGGACTATGAATCAATTATATAAGATCTACAACATTTTTGGAGTTACTCTGGAGATTGATGAGAAGAACCTAAAAAAACTCATTCATATATTCCAGAATCTATGTCACCTTCATCAAACCAATTCCAACAGAGATATACATTAACACTTTGTTTGAGGAATGAACACAATCAATAAAAATCAAAGAACAAGAATTCTTTTGTGTAGCTTGTTGAAGCTATTCACATTTGGGGACTAATTTTCCAAATAAGATGGAGAAAAAATTAAGATGATATGGGTTGAGAAGGCTAAGGATGGTCTAGTGGAGGTGAACATCATCAAAATGAATGAGCAAAAACATAATTATAGGATGATGGTCCCTTCAATAAAGGAAAAACAAAAGTAGTTGGAAGATGTAATCCATGGTTATAACTGTTACCTAATTTAGCTACCAGCTCAATTGGGTAGAGTTGAGATAGTGTTTGCAAAGAAAAGATAAAAGGTATACATTCTACTCTGCTATGTTATATCCATATGCATACAAGAAATGATCAAAATATTGCATTATTACATTATGCAAATGCACACAACAGAGAAGAGAGAGAGAGAGAACAAATGTTGCATAAAAGTAGTCTTTATTGATAATCATAAATGTATGGTGTCCCACACAAGCTGTGGGACTAACTATTTTAATGCAATAAAGGAAATAGACTATACATTTATAGATACATAAAGGAAAAAATGCATATGGAATAAAAGGGGATCTGCCATTGCCTAAATGACGAATCCTAGTTGAGTTGAATTGTTGCATCTGCTTTAGTTCTCTTGCTTGTCCAACTTCCACAATTTGCCTCTAGTTCTCCAAGGTTGCCTGCATGTATGAGGAAAAGTTTGTTAGAGCTCGGGATCACCGATCATTACATATGAAAACATCTACAAACATACAACCTAATCCTCATAAATCATTAAAATATTCTACATATTACAAATGTCCGGGAAAATATAGAGGTTATCATAAACATCTATCATATGCTCTGTTTTATCTAACATGTTTGTTCACTGTGTAGGAATAGGTGAAGTCTTTATTACTGGTTTGTTTCATTTGATCAAAGCATGTGGAGTAAAATGGGCTCCCACAAGGGTTGAGCCCAACATGCTTCCCTCTTGTTCCGTTTGGGAGGGATAGTTGCATATTGAATCATCTATGGAATCCTTGAAAACAAGTTTTCATAACCATGATGATATTGATAAAAGATAGATACCTTATTAATAGGGGTTCTTTCCTATTAATAAGGGCACTCTGTTACCAATATCAACATGATACAATGCTGGTCAATAGAATTTCCATGATGGTTTTCATAAATTAAAGTTTAGTGAGCACTGATCATGCATAGAGGGAGTGCAATCATTAATCAAGAAACAATATTTTTGAGAATCATGAGGGACAGTCATGAAAAATAGAGCATCCACATTACAATGCAGTGATAAGCTCCTCTTGGAATGAAAGATAGTTCCTTATACAGATTGAATTCATTAATAAACAATAGCATTACATTGGAAAATAGATAGTTAGCAAGCTATAAGAGACAAAGAGTCATAAATGCAATGTAAAAGCAGTGACAAGATCATCTAATGATTTATTGTCACTTTTGCAATCAATAAGGGAAACATATCCATTGGTTTCAACATGAAAACAAAAGAAAAGCATGTTTAGATTTGTCATATTGCAACACTAGATAACTATTATTGAAGTTGCATAAAGGTTTAGTATTGCTTTGAAATGATAGCCATCTGGCTAATGAAATAGTGATCAAACAATAGTGAACCAGAAGCAAAATACTTCACTTGAATGCAGAAATTGAATCATCATAAGTACATTTTAAGTAAACAGTGCATCATAGTGTGAGTGTGTTCAAATGAAGGGAGATTCATGCATGGTAATGGAGCTACCTAGGAGTGGGAATGGATTAGATGCATGATGAGTATGGTACATCAAGCCATAGGCATCAATTGATATACTCTGCATCATAAAAGAACATGAAAAGACAGTGATTTCAACAAGTATAAATAACTGTCCTAGATTGTTTGTACCAAGAGAACCTTCAGGTGCAAGAACAGTGAGCAATGAAACTTGCAAAGACAGGGACATTAATGCATCAGTTTCTAGATTTCTTATATTTTTAATACCAATGTACACTATTATTGTCCAATGAGTAGGAACATAAGGGAATTTTTAATATAATAGAATTGCAAAGTGAAGAGTGGAAACAAGGCACAATGAAGTAGAAAGTCACTTTTGAGTTTACACATATGATGATATATGTTTTCATATAGACAACCGTTATAATATTTTGAGAACAATGACTTTGATACTTTAAACTCACCAGGGACAACATAAGAAAGACACATTCAATTTTGTGCCTTAGTGAATGCATTTTAAGAAGATTTAAGGAGCAAAAATGGTTTAAAGTGAAGTCTTTGCTTGTGCCAAATTTGAAGCATTTTTTCATAAGGTTTGAACAAAATTGAAAAAAATTGCAGTGCTTCTCACCTACAAAACCTAGGGCCGAGCCATGACCATGAGGATTCATAGGGATAGTAAATAAAAGGAACATTTTTTTTGGAAGACCCAAAAAAGATAAACCTTCTTTGTGCAAGAATGAAGACCTAGAATGGCCATAGAAATATTGAAGCTTGGATGACCCTTGCAATTGCAAGTTAGTGAAAAGGGTAGTGTTCATGAAGGAATGGAAAAGATGTGTAGAGTCATTGAGTTATACTCGTACTGTGCAGGGGTTTTGAATCATTTAGCAAACCTATTTTTCTTTCATGGGGCAACATTTTCTTGTGAAACAGTCGACTGAGATAACTCTTGTTTCAACTGTCCAACATCTCATAAAATATCTTTCATATTATGGTCTTGCACATTTTTTTTTCACAACAAGGTGATTATGGCACCGCTGGTCACTACTACTTGGAATCACAAGGAAAACAAAGATTCCCATGATTTAAATCAACATAAAAGAATGAGGAGAAGCCCTTGTATTTGCAAAAAGATGAAGGAAGACCCAAAAACCAAGTATTCTGAGAAAATGGAAAGCCCAAGGATCAAGCTGCAACCTGTTGAAAATTAACTCAGGATTTTTTTTCAAATATAAAGAAATTGAAAACCCCTCAAGGCCTATAAAAGAAAATATGGAAGAGAGTCGACCACAGTTAAGCAAAAGGAAAACCCAGTACCTGCAAATAGATGAGGCTGCGACCATTCTTCTATATTTCCTATAGAAAATGCTTGAAATGTGCATTTGAAACACACACTCGTGGCATAGAAATGCCAAGAGAAATGCATGAAAGAATCACAGAGGGATACAAGAAACAAAGTGTTCAAAATTTGCACTTAAAGAGCTTGAGTTAGAGCGCATTTTCCTACATAAATGAAAAGAGAAATGCAAAATGTGTTCACCAGAAGCTCACCTGAGCTTGTGTTTATTGTTTTGCACAAAAATCTAATGAAGATGCCACTTTAGACTTCCAAAAATCCGCCATGAGAGTACAAGATACAAACCCTATGTCGGCAACCAAGGAAAACTCCAGAAAGCTCGATGTTGCAAAATGAAATGCCTTGCAACTTTTAGGGTTGGTTTTTGTTGCTAGGGTTTCATAACCCTAAAGCACATGCCGATAGGACTTGAGGCATTTTAGGCCTTTCATTTTATTTTTGAAATGAAAAACTAATATGCCCGTGGGATTTCATGCCTAGTAAACTTTACGAACCCCTTGTATATGCTAAGTGTAAATGCCTTCATAACTTGCATTATCTTTGCATTGTTTTCCTCATGGATCGAGTTATGATCTTTTTTTTTTCATTCAATTTGAAATGTAAAGCATTTAACAAAGTGATGTGTTATAAATCACTTAGTTAAGTGCTATTTTTAATGCAAAATGAAGTATTATGCCTTGTAAATTCCTTAAAGAGGATTTAATTAAGTTTTTATGCCTTGCAATCATATAGGAGAGGTTAGAGAGGTTAGTCGACATATGGAGGAGATGTAGGGAGTTTTTACTCACCTTTTGGAGGGAATGAAGATATCTAGGAGTTAGTTTCTCATGCCTTCATGATGGACATGGTCAAAGTTGACCTTTTCAGCATTTTGGAGCCTTTTTGAAGGAGATATGGTAGCTATATTTTTGGCTTTATTGTTACATACAACCAAGAAGGTTCTAGGTCCTTTTTTTGGTGGATCTTGGAAGAGGATGGTTATAGTCACTTGTTGACTCATTTTGTATTCAGTTCTGATTATGCTCTAATTTTACTTAGTGACTTTTTTTGGAGTCCTTTGAAGATACTGCATATTTTGTAACTCTTTTGGCATGTATACCAGTGAGTACCTTGAAAATCAATGAAATTGAGTTATTTTTCCTTCTCATTTTCTACTTTATTGTGTGCATTTTAGTTGATTGATGAGATTACTTGTGAAGTTTTTACATTTCCTTGTAGTTTTGTCTCATGTTAGCACCTTTTTGCAAGAAAGTATGTATGTTGCAGGTTATAAGCTGTGTTATGAATGCAAATGCTTTTAGTTGTGAAATTTCTTTCCTTTTAAGAGTTTAGCTTTAAAACCTTCTTATGAAGCACTTATGCAAGAGACATACAAAAGTGAGTTGTGTAAATCTCTGTCATTGTTTGAATTGTGTATGTAAGTTGTGTTTAAAGGTCTTAGTTACTGTTTTGGTGCATCACCTTAGGAGTTAATCTTTTTCAGTTTATGTTTCTTTCTTACCCTTTTCCTTTGCAATTTTTTGGAGTAGTTTAGGTGAGTACCTTAGGAGCCAACCTTTGCTAGAGTTCCATTCCAAGTTTAGGTGACCCACAACCTAGGAATGTTCCAGTGTTTCTCCAAAGTGCTAAGTTCTAGAACTTAGTAAGGGTGCAACTTTGAGAGACAACAATAACAAGGCATCCTACATGCAACTTGCTCTCATTCCCATCCTGGTGTCGAGGGAAAATCACCAAAAGTGAGTGGTGGTGGGATTTGATGATGGAGAATAATGGTTGAAGGAAGATGACTCTAATTTTGATGAAATTGGCATTGTTGATCCAAAAAGTATAATCCAATATGCTTATAAATCCCTAAATAGTGGTCTTTGAATTAAGAAGAAGAAAGGATGAAAGATAAAGAAGTAAAAATAGGAGGAACTTGCTCAAGAGAATGACTTGTCTAACATCAAAGGGTACATGCTGAGATCTAAGGGAGGAAACCCCTCCCTTAGAGAAAAATAAAGATAGTCACATGGAATTTTAGGGGCTTAAACACCTCTAAAAAGGGTATATGACTAAATGAAATTTGGAAAATTTTTGGTCAACATTGTTCTTCTTCAATAATAAAACTTAGTGTAGTTGAAGCTAACCTTTCCATCAATCATTGCAAGTGTTGGAACAACCTATTTTTTGAGGCAATGGGCTCAACTAGCGGGCCTAACATACTATGGAAAGCTAACAATGTTTGGTGTTGACCAAAATTGGATGATGTGTGAGGGAATAAGTCTTTCTACAACTCTAGCCTTTTATCTATCTAATTTTTATGATATTGTTAAAATAGAGGACAATTTTAAATTATGCAAGACTCTAGCCAATCACGTTTTGGACCATGAAGATGAAAATATTATTATGGGGGGTGACTTTAATGTGATTCTCATTCTAGAAGAAAAAGAGTGACAAAATTTCATTCAAATCATCTGTGTTGAAGGATTTTAAGAGGTTTTGTGGATTCAACTGGCTTAGGTGATGTGGTCTCAAAAATGGATTATCCACATGGACCAATAGTAGAATTGGATTTTCAAAAATTTCAAAGAGATTGTATCAATTTATGTACTCATTAAAATGGTTAAAGGTTTCAATTTTTGCAATCTAAAATATTACCTCATTTTGGTTTTGACCCGACCACTATCTAGTGGAGTTGGATATAAGAGAATACTCGCTTGTGATAAAAATCTACCTAAATTCAAAAAAATATGGTTCCAAAGGGATAATTTGTTGGATCAAATCAAAGAGTGGTGGATTGTGACACCAATGAAGTCCAACACCAAAAGTTATAAATTTATGTCCAAGTTGAACTTCCTAAAAGGAAAACTTAGAGATTGGAACAAAACATCCTTTAAGAACATTTTTTTAGAGAAGGAGCATATTGAAAAGGATTTTTTGGAGCTTAATTAAAATTTCTTTTAATACAAAATGTTTCATACTTAATTTTCAAAAGAAAAGGAGCTCCTTATTGATCATGTAAAAATCTTGGTGAGAGAAGAAGTTTTCTAGAGATCAAAGCCTAAGAGTTTTGGCTTCTTGAAGGAGAATCAAATACTAAATTCTCCCACAACATGGATAAGGTGAAAAGACACGAAAAATAAAATAGAAACCATTACAAACTTGAAATTAGATAGTAAACCCACAAGAAGACATCCAATTGAAGGTTGTCAATTTATTTCAAAATATATTAGCTCCATAAGATTTGTTGGAAACTTGACATAGGAAAATTATTGAATTTCATCCCATCATTGGTATTTAAGGTAGGTAATGAGATGTTATTAGCTCCATTCATAGAAAGGAAATTATGGATGTAGCCTTCCAAATTCATTTGTAAAAATTGCTCGATCAGACATTCTTTTATAATAAAGGTTGGCACTTAATTGTTCATGAAGTTGTGAGATTGCATAAGACTTTAGGAAGAAGAAGAGATTTGTGAAATATTTGAACAATATGATAATTGTGCTCATCCAAAAAATATAGATTGCACCTTTTTTTGTTGATTATTGATCAATTTCCCTTTGTAATACTCTATACAAAATCATAGCAAAATCAATAGAAAATAGAATATTCTTTTTTGGAGCACATTATATTGGAGGAGTAAAGTGGATTCACCCTAGGTAGAGAAATAATGGACAAACATTATCACAACGAATGAAATTATCCATTCAGTGGAAAGATCAAAGAAAAATGTGTAATGTCCTCTTCTCAATGATCACACCGAGGACATAATAGCCTATTTAATTCTCGTAGGCTATAGTCAAGAAAATGGAATTAATTTATTTAATTGTTTAATATTACCTGATGACAAAAAGTACATTTAAAAAGGTAATGTTAAATAATTAATTAAATGGGTTATAAAGTGACTTTTGGAAATATATTTAAAAGTAACTTTATAAAGTCACATTATTATTTATTTGAGTGGGAATTAAAGTGATTGATACAAAAGGTAATTTTGGAGCTCTTTTGCACTATGCTTGTTTATTTGATCACTTCCACTTTTAGAGAGCTTCTTGGAGTTCTTGGTCTTGGGGAAGATAAACCATAGAGAATTTGGTTTCGGTGGTGAAATGATTCCACCCTAGCTATTTTGTGGGGAAATCACTCAGGTTTTCCATTTGGGGTGATTAAAGCAATTTTGTATGTCTCACGCAGAGACAAAATTGGAAGAGAACGATATACATTCTATCTTTTGGAGGATGAGGGTTTGATAAGGATTGAAGAATATCAGTGTGGAAGTTTTGACCGCCATTATCATACATTATTCAAGCAAGTTGCAGTTATTCTTCTATTCATACTAGCGTAGCATGCTAAAGACAAATGTGTAGCTTTTTGGTTATTATTGTGGGCATGTCTTAGACTACTAGGAATTATAAGGATGGAGTAAATGGTTGGTTGGGTGTGAGTTTCATAATAATACAGGTTGTAGATCTTCTTATCATTTATTTGACTTATTTTTGAAATCTATGCTTGCACCAGTGTGGTCATGGGTAGGAAAGTCATTGTTTATCACTGTTCATTATTGATGAGTGTGTGTGAGGACCTACTGAGTATAGATGAGTCTTCATTTTATCATTCATGGAAATCATAAGAATATGCACAAGTATTTTCATGCAATTGGTGTGAGTTCCCAAACCTAGACACAACCATAATTCACCATATTTAGCTTTGTAGAACCTACATGTGGGAGTTTGTGGATGTATTCTGCCATTATGAGGGTCACAAGAGGTTACTGAGGCTAGGTGTGAGAACCATTCTAGGTTACACCCATTCGCCAACTGTTGCTATCCATTCTCAAGATAGGTGTATGGTTTCAGTTTTGAATATCAGTGCTAAATGTTGTCAATGTTGTATATAGAATACAAATATTGTTTAAATGTCAATAATTCTTGCTGATATATAATATAGTCTATAACTCATCCATAAATTGAGAATTAGTGTTGTTTAGTCTGAAAGTAATATGGTTGTTGCATGAAACAGTGAATACCTATTTGTGTTTGTCTTTTAGTAGTGTATGGTAATATGAATTTCAATATGAAATCTGCAAATGCATTTGAATGTGCTATGTGATTATTTCATGCAATGTATTGTGAGTTTGACAAAATGAACTCATATATCAAACTAGAAAAAATGTTTTAAGAATTCAAGCAAAAATTCAGTAAGGGTTTTTATAGTGGTATCAGAGCTGGTCTTCCTGCCAACCTGTGTGTTTGAGATGTTAAGTTGTATATCAAAATTTTTTGTGCATGTTTATTTATGAATCTAGAGTATTAGGCCTATAGAACCTACATGAGTAGAAGGGAAAGAGAGAGAGCATTGGGAAGTATATTTAATTTAGTCATCAGAAGAAGAAGATGGGTGATAGGCGTGAACCAATTGAAGGTAGTATCTTGCAAATTTTAAACGACCTTGCACGGGGTCAACAAGTAGTCCAAATCCTCACTCAGTTGATGGCTGATCACAATAATGCTGGTAAAAATGGTACATGAGGTACTAATGGGATTAATGGAGATAATGGAAACAACAAGAACAATGGTGAAGGGAGTAATACTCATATTCCTGCTCAGAGCCACACTAGGGTAGTGAGTAGGGCAACTCCTAGACCCCTTTTGCCTCAATTTTTTGGAGAACAACTAGGTAGTAATCAGAGACAACAAGCACAGGGTGAAGGATTTATAGATTATTTGAGGGAGTATTAGTCTCTTGGTAATGAGTTTCATGCAATGATGACTCTACAAGATTTTTGTACAATAAAATATAGGAATAGGCCAAGGGATCGCAACATGGGCCTTGAGAATTAGGATTTGCAGTGTAAGGTGTAGAAACTATCTGTCCCTTCATTTGATGGCTTAAGAAAATGCACTGCTAGATCTTGGGTTCAGAAGTTAGACACCTATTTCCAAATCAATCCTATGTTGGAGTATGAAGCTATCAAGTATGCCATGTTACATTTAGAGGGTGAGGCCCATGAGTGGTGGTACCATGGGTTAGTCACCTTGGGGCATGCTAGCATCACATCCTATTTGGACTTCACTCAAAATTTGATGGATAGGTTTGGCCAAAAGGACCCATAATTGCATTTCAAGGAGTTGGCACATCTCAAGTAGGGTGGTATTGTGGACGCACATATTTCTGAGTTCCAAAGACTCTCAATTATGGTATCAAATGTGTTAGAGGAAAAATTGATCATACTCTTCATTGAGGGTCTATATGAGCCATTGCATGGTTGGATTAAGGATTTCAAACCAGAGTCACTTTAGGATGTTATCATATGGGCATGTGACATGGAGCATTCAGTGCCTAAGAGTAAAATTTTGTCTAAACCACTCATTCCTCAAAAGAACAAAGATAAAAATCCCTTTCAGAAGGAGTGACCCAAGATGGACACGTTAGATGATGAGGCTCATAGGGAGTTGAGGAGGAAAAATCTTTGTTTCAACTATAAGAAGCCATGGGAGTTGGTACAAAGATGCATGGGTAATGGTTAAGTACACTACATTGAGGTTTTTTTGATAGTGAGGATGATGGGGAGACAAAACAGTTACACGATAGAACTCATAGCAAGCTAGAGGATGAGAAGCCACATGTGGAGACTAAGAGTGGAGCTATTTCTACTATATCAGGTACTCATAGATTCAATTCCTTTAGGATTAGGGGAGTGTTACAGGGGAAAAATGTTATAGTTTTGATTGGAAGTGGGGCAATCCACAATTTCATGATAGACTCTAAATTGGTGACCAAGAGGGGTCTACCTATAGAGGACTTTGAGGGATTCAGTGTGATGGTGGTAGATGGGTTCAACATGACTTGCACATGGAGGGTTCCTCACTTGGGTGTGACATTGGGAAACTACACAGTTACTGATGAATTTTATGTAGAAGTTGATCAAGCATACCGGTTAATTGGCCCCATTGTTCCGCCGGTTTCGCCTTCGCATGTTGCTGCTTCGTACCTAAGCGATGTTGCCAGCGAAGTGGTATTGTTAAGGTTTTTGCGCCGGAGATGCTACAACGGTTCCTTTATTCCATCGCACGCATAGTGTTTAAATCCCGCAAATGCAATTGTTCGTTCTGCCAAAAGCGCGATGGTTTCTTTGCATATGCGATCTGGTGGTATCTCCTTGATAAAGGGAAGCCTTGAGCCACGGCCGAGCCAGCGAGGAGATAACCTCGCTAAAATCACCTGTTCGCGCGAAATCAAGCGCATAGAGAAGAAAAATGGGCGAAGCCAACGCAGCTGATGCGTAAAGCGCCATCGAACCCTTCGAAGCCCTGGGTCGGCTTCTTGCAGTTCGCGTTGAAGCAAAGTATGGAAAAACGTATGCGTATAGAACACGGGTACGAAAAGCAGCTTATAATAAGCAATGGCGCCCCGGCACCGGCCGAGCTGTTTTCACTTTAGAGCCGCAAGTACCTCTCCGCGACGATAAGCCCCATCAAACACCGCTACAGTTCCAGAGTATAGCTGGATGGCGCAAGAGCAACTGCCGCCATGTTCGAGCTATTGCTCAACTTCGACCCTGCTGCATTCTCCAGTCCCGCGCAACCCATATCCGCAACGGCAAGCTCTGCAATCGCCTGGCTTAAGTTCTCGATTTACGCGGGCAAAACCGCATTTTACTGGCTTCGGTAATACCGGTTTGAAAAGTGCTGTAACCGCTGGACCCGCCCCCATGCGCACCGCGCAACTTCGGCATTTTGTGCCATGTACTGCATCTTTATTTCAGCGCGCGTGCGCATGCACGCAGATACCGGGACGTGGCCGCCCACCCACGCACCGCAGCACCTGCCGCGGGGGTTCTCACAGTTAGGTGCACTATTGAAAAATCACATGAAGAAAGGAGCTTTCAGATAGTCAAAGGAGGCTTAGAGAGCATTTGAAAAGCTTAAGGAGGTAATGAGTAGTTGTCCTCTACTAGCACTTCTTAATTTTACAAAGCCCTTCGTATTGGAGTGTGATGCATCGAGTGAGGGCATAAGAGCAGTTTTGATCCAAAACATGCACCCAATTGCATTTGAGAGCTATAGGTTGAGTGGGATTGACAGGTTGTACTCTATCTACAATAAGGAGATGCTCGCCATTATGTATGCATTAGCGAAGTTTAGACAGTACTTGGTAGGTGGGAGGTTTGTCGTGAGGACAAACCACAATAGTCTTAAGTATTTATTAGAGTAGAAAGACTTAAATGAGAGGTAGTAGAAGTGGGTCATCAAAATAGAGGCCTACAATTTTAATATCGAGTACGTTAAGGGCAAGAAAAACATAGCTGTAGATGCCCTCTCCAAAAAACTAGCAACATATTTCGTTGCAGATATTTCAGCTAACTAGAAATCTCACCTCTTAGTGGAGTACTCCAAGAAAAAGTTTGCTTGCGAGATTATGGATGGGAAGGTCCAGGATGATCGGTATAGGGTGGTAGATGATATCATCTACTATAAGGATAAAATATACTTGGTGCCAAAATCCAAGCTTAAGGAAATGATTTTGAGAGCTACTCATGACACTCCATTTGTAGGGCATCAAGGGTACTACAAAATATACATGCAGATTAGGGAGAGGTTCTCTTGGAAGGGCCTCAAGGATGATGTGTTGTGGTACATGAGGGAGTGTGTGACTTGTTAGTAAAACAAGTTAGAGCATATCCATCCATTTGGGTTATTTCAGCCATTACCTATGCCCAAGAATAAGTGGAAGAGCATATCTATGGATTTCCTCACAAGTATACCTAAGTTTCATGGTAAGGGTTGCATCTATTTTGTGGTGGATCGATTGACTAGATTCAATCACTTATTTGTGTTTTTTGTATAATAGAAGGCACCACAGGTAACAAAGTTGTTTTTTAGAGAGGTTTTTAAACTACACGGGTTGCTTAAGTATATTGTTAGTGACAAGGACAACAAGCTTCTTAGTTATTTCTGGCAGGAGTTGTTTGACTAACTGACACTGATTTGACTCCAAGTATTGTTTAGTGCTTTCTGGCAGGAGTCGTGCATTATATGGTTATGATGCACCTTCATTTTTGGATTTGGCTTTTGGGGATAGAAGGGATCCCAAAGCCAAGGATTGGATATAAGAGAGCCAATATATTCTTAAGGATCTTAAGGAGAACTTATAGGTGGTGTAAAATCAACATAAGACTTATGCAAATAGGCATAGGGTTGAGCATAGTTTTGAGGTGGGATACTTGATCTTCTTATGATTGCAGCCCTATAGGCAGTATTTGTTGAAGAAAAGCGGTGTTGAGAAATTGAAACCATAGTTTTATGGTCTCGATAGGATTACTAGGCGAGTGGGAGAAGTAACCTATGAGTTGGAGTTGACGAAAAACAACAAAATTCACAATGTTTCTCATGTGTCATGCCTAAACAAGGCACTAGCACAACAAGTTACTTCATCGGAAAAGTTACCTCTGTTGGATGAGGAAGGGAATTTGTTGTTGGTTCCTGAGGAGGTTGTTGATGTTAGGGAGGGGAGATTGAGGAACAGAGTAATCAAGGAATATCTAATTAGATGGAGAGACTTGCCAGTAGAGGACACAACTAGGGAAGGAGAATAGCTATTGCAACATCCCAATTTACAATTGCTTGAGGGCAAGCAATCTCAAGAAGGGAGGATTGTAATGTCCCCTTCTCAATGATCACCCTAAGGACATAGTAGCCTATTTAATTCCCATAGGCTATAGTCGGGAAAAGGGAATTAATTAATTTAATTGTTTAATATTACCTAGTGAAAGAAGTGCATTTAAAAAGGTAATGTTAAATAATTAATTAAATGAGTTATAAAGTGACTTTTGGAAATATATGATGTGAATTATAACTTATTGTATACTCTATTTTAATTTCTTCATAACGAAAAAATTTAAAACTTTTCATATATCGTTCTCTTCTAATTTTATCTCCGCGGGAGACTTACAAAATTGCTTTAATCGCCCCAAATGAAAATCTTGAGTGATTTTTCCCACAAAGCAACTAAGGTAGAATCGTTTCACCACCGAAACCGGATGCCCTAGGGTTTCTCTTCCCTAAGACAAAGAACTCTAAGAAGCTCTCCAAAAGTGAAAGTGAGAAAATAAACAAGCATAGTGCAAAAGAGCTCCAAAATCACCTTTTATGTCGATCAATTTAATTCCTGCTCATAAATTATTCAAGTGGTTATTCTTCTATTCATACTAGTGTAGCATGCTGAAGATGGATGTGTAGCTTTGTGGTTATTGTTTTGGGCATGTCTCAGACTGTTAGGCATGATAAGGAAGGAGTAAATTGTTGGTTAGGCACGTGAGTTTCATAATAATACAGGTTACAGATCTTCCTATCATTTATTTGACTTATTTCTAAAATCTATGCTTACACGGTGTGGTCGTGGGAGGTAGGAAAGTCATTGTTTATCATTGTTGATTACTGTTGAGTGAGTGTGAGGACCTACTGAGTATAGAGGATACTTCATTTTATCAGTCGTGGGCATCATAACCAGAGGCGTGAGTCTTTGTATGTGATTGGCTCAAGTTCCCAGACCTAGGTGCAATCATAATTCACCATATTTGGCTTTACAAAACATGCACATGGGAGTTTGTGGATGTATTCTACTATTATGAGGGTTGCATGAGGTTATAAAGGTTGGGTGTGAGCATCATTCCAGGTTACACCCATTTGTCGGCTACTGCTATCCATTCTCAAGATAGGCATATGGTTCTAGGTTTGAATATCAGTGCTAAAAGTTGTCAATGTTGTATAAAAATAAAAAATATTTTTTAAATGTTAATAGTTCTTGCTGATATACAATATAGTCTATCACTCATCCATAAATCTAAGAATTAGTGTTGCTTAGTCTGAAAGTAATATGGCTGTAGCATGAAACAATGAATACCTATTTATATTTAAGCCTTTCAGTAGTGTACGGTAATATGAATTTCAATATGAAATCTACAAATTCATTTGAATATGCTATGTGATTAATTCATGCAATACATTGTGTAAGTTTGACAAAATGAACTCATATATCAAACTGGAAAAATTGTCTTAAGAATTCGTGTAAAAATTCAGTAAAGGTTTTTACAAAATGTATGATGATAAAAATAGATATCAATAAGGCTTACAATAGGGTGAATCAAAGGTTTTTGATGTTGGTAATGAAGAAGTTATCGTTTTGCAACCAAAGGATGCATTGGATTTTTCACTATTTTCACTGCATTTCTATGGTGCATTTCTCAATATTACTTAATGGTTCTCCTTGTGTTTTCTTTGAGAGTACAAATAGGATTCACCAGGGATACCCTCTTTCTCCTTTCCTCTTTCTCATAATAGTAGAGGCTTTGGGACACTTAGTTGGGAAGATGAGGCTATCCAAAAAAATGGAAAGGTGTAATGATGGCTAAAAATGTCGATCCCGTCACCCATCAACAATTTGTAGATGATACAATCCTCTATGGTGAATTGAATATGAGAGAAGCTAAGGCCATCAAAGAAATAGTGGATCAATATATTAATGTGTTTAGGAAACTTATTAATAGAGATAAATAAAAAATTTACCTCCTTAACACAAAGAAGATATGACAAAATAAAATTACATTTTTATTGGATTTCCATTGATTTTATCCATCCAAGTATATTGGCGCACCAATTTCAAAGGGGTTGTAAGGTTGATTTTGTGTAAAAATTCCATTGAAGACTGTATGAAGAAGCCCACAACTTGGAAAGGATGAGGGTTTACACTTTTTGGTAAAATTACAATGATTAGGGTTATGCTTTACACTATCATGATATACATAATATCTTGTATGTAATTGGCAAGGAAAGTGATCTTAAGTCTTGATAGAATCATGAAGAAGTTTTTATAGGAAGGTTCAAATGAGGTGAAACAGGTTCCATTGGTGCATTAGAATTTGGTGAGATACAATTTACATGATGGTGGAATTGGAATTAAAAATATTTGGATGCAAAAATCCTCTTTAAGTGCGAAGCTAATTTGGAAATTATACTCATCTTTTAAATTTTTTTGGTGCAAATCTCTTTAGAATAAATACCTACATGGAGGAGAACCAAGCTATATTTTTACAATTACTGATTCTCCAAGTGGTTCTCACACTTGGAAATTCATAAAGGAATGTAGGCCAATTATCACAAAAAAATTAACCTAGAAGGTGAATAACAATAGGGAGGCAAAATTTTGGTCTGACTCTTGGAATTACCATTGACCTCTTTCAAAATTTGAAGAGTTCAAGGAGTGCAAACATATAATGGTAAATTATCATGGGTCCAAAGTGGTTGATTATGTTGAGTTGACAGACACAAACTCAGGTCTATGCTAAAATTGGGTTGAATATTTTCTAATTAGTGAGGATGTGAAGAGGGTAATTGCAAGAGAATGAAAAAATCAAAAGATTGTGTTGAAGACTCAAAAAGATAGAATCATATGGTGTTGTTCATTGAAGTCTAGTGAATACTCTTCCAAAAATTGGTTACCATATGCAAACTCTACTAATGAGCACCATGGAATGGCCCAAAGATTAATGATGGAGCAAATTTTTCCTACCTGAGGTTGGGGCTTTCACTTGAACAACACTACACAAAATGATCTTAAATGGAGATTGACTACATATAGTTGGTATTTCGAGACCTAGTCATTGTCCTCTTTGTAAAGAAAATGAAGAAATGATAAACCATATTTTA
The DNA here is from genome assembly GCA_007258455.2 of Sequoia sempervirens. Lineage (NCBI taxonomy): Eukaryota > Viridiplantae > Streptophyta > Pinopsida > Cupressales > Cupressaceae > Sequoia > Sequoia sempervirens. The sequence continues at coordinate 224,100,749 of VDFB02058242.1, read as the reverse complement.
CTGAGTTGTTCCTTTACATCCCAATGTTGGGATTGGTTGCACAAAAATCTTAGTTGGAATTGCTCGAGATAGGTGATTACTCTTGATTTTTTCTATAGTTGGCCTCGACTAACATAATTTTTTTTTTTGGGTGGGCCTATGGGTGGCTATCCCTTCAAGGCTAGTCTAGGAGTAATGGAAGGAGAAAAATAGAAGGATATTTAATGACTTAGAAAGTTCAATAAACTTGGCCATTCAAATAATTAACAATGGCATATGTGAATTGATGAAATCTGTCAAGATCCTAAGGAAGGTGACTTATATGAGCTAGGATGATGCAATTATGAGGAGCTTGATTGACCTAAAATTCTCCCCTCACTACAATTTTTTTAAGGGATCAATAGAGAAGAGGCAAACTGCAAGGTGGAGCAGCCCCTAGTGGTAGGCCCAAAGATTAAATTTTGATGGTGTGTCTAAAGGAAATTCAGGGGCATCAAGGGTAGGGTGTATAGTTAGATATGAGGGTGGTCATCTAATTTGGACCCTTTCCAAAAAATCTTGGGGAAGCTACAATAATGAAGTAGAAATGGAGGCACTAATAATTGGTCTATGGTTGTGCCAAAATAAAGGTATTAAGTCAATCAAATATAGAAGGTGAATCCCATGTATATATCATTGTAATCAAAACGAGGAAAATAATGAGCTAGAAACTTCAAACATGGGTTGATGCTATTTGGTTTAGTTTGGGGATTGTGGAGGATTTCTCTCTTACACATGTCTTCAAAGATCCAATTAAGTTGTAAACTTGTTGGCTAATTTGGGTGTCATGCAAAGAAAATATCTCATTTTCTTTGATTAAACCTCTTTGTGGAATGGTTTGGAGAAGATTTTGGTTGATGAAGGTACCAAAAATGGAAAATGAATGTGATTTATATCTTTTCTACTCTATTCCAAGATCCTAAGCTATTTTTCTCTTCCTTCAAGCCTCGATGGTTTTTTCTTCAACATGAGAAGGAAAAATGGATGTTTTGGTGGCCTACTTAGGAGCACATGAATATCATAATTCTTAGATTAGAAGGCTCATTTCATTAGAAGATAATAATGTTGCAAGATTCATTCCCCTAGTTTTCAATACACGAGTACACAATGGTTCCCATGTTCATGATGGTAGGATCTTTGGAGATTTCTTAGCGAATGCGATTTTAATATTGGGTTAAAATTCTCACTCATAGCCCCTTTTATCCTAGTGGGTAAAGACAATGCATAATTCCATCTCTGTCTTTAACAAGTATTAGAATGTTGGTTTTATTATTGGTATCTTTGACATGAAGGATATTTTGGCTAGGGGTGGCCCAAATGAAATGTTGAATTTTTTTCTAGATATGGATTCATTTGTAACAACATGGAAGGCTTTTTTCTCTTCCTTGGTCTTCATTTGGGCTTGTTTTCTCTTGAGCAAATAGATGAGATGTTTGAACTTTCAGATGGTTTACGATTATTGGTCCATCTTAGGAAATTGGCCTCTTAATATACAATTATATGACTATCACATAAATGTATCCTCTATTTTTTATTCAATAAAATGAGGGCTACCCCCTTGGTAGTGCTTATTCATAAAAAAATAGTGATAAGAAATCTATAATTTATAATTATCAAATAAAAAATAAAACTAATGTGTAAGAAATATTATTATTATTATCAAGTACATAAAAATGAAAATATGATCAACATATTTTCTTAATTATAAGCATAAATTTATGCTTTTAAAAAGTAACATACACATATATAATATTTACTACACTTTTTAAATAACGAATAGTGGTTTTTTGAAAAGTAAAGTTTTTTGAAAAGTAAAATTAAAATGTATACACAAAAGTAAAATAACTCTTCAAATTAAAATAAAGAAAATAATATAATAAAATAAGTTAATTATAAAGTAAAATAAAATAAATCTTAAGTAAATAAAATAGCGCTTCAAATATAAATAAACATTGTAAAAATAAAAAATTCTAAAGTAAAACAAAATAATTTATAAGTAAATAAAATAAGGTTGAAATCTCTTAATAGTCACACACATGCATGAATATATATAATTTTTTAAATAAATTTATAATTATCATATTTATATTTTTTATAATAATAAAATTTTCTTCAAATATAAACAAATAATGCAAAAATAAATAATTCATAAATAATTCTAAAGTAAAATAAAACAATTCAAGATTGAAATTTCTTAACATTTGTTCACATGTGTGTATATATAGAGAGAGAATTTTAATAAATTTATAATTATCATATGTATAATTATGTGAGGCGGCCTGTGAGACGGTGAATCATATCCTGTTGTGCTGCCCCTTTTCCTTAAGATGTTGGCAATGGTTATGTGCTAGGCTAGGATGGTCCTCAACATTACCCAATGACATCCTCACTCTCTTCAACTCCTGGCCCAGGATTCAAAAGTTAAGTCTTTTTGGTATCCTTTGGACGATTTCCCCCTCTCTACTAATTTGGGAAATCTGGAAAGAGCGGAATAGAAGGGTCTTCCAGGCGAAAAAACTTGATGAGAAATCCTTCTTGAATAAATTGGAAGCGGCTCTAACATAAGTGGTTAATAGCATAAATTTGAAGCATATCAAGCAAAATGTCTCCTTTACTGAATGGGATAGTGCAATCAGGAAGGTGTGGTCAGGGCTTAGTATCCCCCCCTTTTTTGGTCAAGGCGAAAAGGAATCTAAGAAGTTAAGGGCTGAAGGGAGATGGTCGCCCCCAGCTTTCGGGTGGTACAAGATGAATTTTGATGGTGCCGCACGGGGCAACCCAGGGAAGGCTAGAGCAGGATGCATTGTCAGGGACTGGAAGTGCTCAGTGGTAGGTCAAAAGGCAATTCCTCTCGAACAAACAACTAACAACTTGGAAGAACTAAGAGCACTATTGGAAGGAATGAGTCTGTGTAAAGCATTGGGTCTGTCTAAGATCGCAATTGAAGGTGATTCGACAATTATAATCAATGCTTTGAGGACAGGTTCAACTCCAAACTGGAAACTAAGAGCCTTTTTAGATAGAGCCCTGGAACTTCTAAATTATTTTGAGGAGATAACCATCAATCACGTCTACAGAGAATTGAATAAGGAGGCGGATGTTCTTGCAAACTTGGCGGCAGACAACATTCTGGTAGATACATCAAGGACAGTTTAATGAGCAGCTATGCTGGCTTGTCTTCAGACCAATATATGTGCTGTAAATTAGTATGTTCATATGTTTAGGGAGTCTGTCTGGCTGAAAGTCAATCTTCAACCCAATCTATGTATTCGTTGTAGGCAGGAGGCGCATCAGGGCTAACACATTCGCTGCCTGTGATGGCTGGTCTGGAGCTAAGCTCGACTGGCTGTTTTCATATTTTGTAATTTCTCATTTTAGACAATTTAATATGGCTTAGGCCTTTTACTGATCAAAAAATAAATTATTATAGTAATTATAAAAAATAATTATAATCTAAAATCACAATTAATAATTTTTTTTATAAAGGGATGTATAAAATAATATGGAAGGAAAAAGGAAAAATTAGAGATAGCTCAAAAACTCATAGAAAAAAGAAAGAAAGATATAAAAGAGCTTAAAATGATATGAAATGCAAGATTATAATGGAAACAAAGAATAAATTATCAAGAAGAGCAAAAATATTAAAACATTAAATCTCTTGTCACTCTTTTTTATTGGTCTAATTAACAATCATTCTTCATTTTACTCTTCTCATCTTAATGATGGATCATTTAGTGTGATTTTAAACATTAATAAAAATACTACTACATAATTTTAATCCAAAAGCTATCAAATTTACTAAAATGGACTAGGAAAATACCATAATATTTAACCTAGTATAATCTTTAGTGATGGAAATATGAATTCAAAGAAATGAGAGGCAAAATAGATTAGTAAATTTTTAATTATTTATCAAATTTCTACCGTGGGAGAGCTCCCATTCTATTAAAGTTTGAAAAGAAACATTGCAGACATATCTATGAAGAATTGTACGTAGGGTAGAGTCCATTTCTTTTAACCTTACAATCCGTGTGTATGATAAAATTTCATCCTAATGGGATATGAAGAAGGCATAGGTTTCCATTTTATTCTTGACATTTTTTTCTCAATAGAGTGTAATCGCTTGCTTAAGGCCTTCATTGTCTTTGGTCATAGTGATGCATATTGCATCTCTAACAAGTCCAACAATAGGTGTTGCATGAGTGTAGATATTGCATTGATAACCTCATGCTTGATTTTCAGAATGACAAGTCGGTCTATCACTAGATGTGTCCAATTTACACTGCCCATTATCCTAACAAAACATCGACTAGTTGTGTATATGGGTAGACTCAAAATGGTTCTTTCCTATGATATCACATATTGCATCTTGTACTTGAAGGTATGGGGTTTCCTTGTGAGGAGATAGGCCAAAACTAGGGTAAAGAATAAACTGGATTCAACTCAATCTAAGTGTTAATCTGGGGATCATAAGCTCATGAAAGGTGTCATGGCTATATGCACAGGGGTTGCAAGTCGTGAGGTGAGTGGGGATGAAAATGCATTCCTAAACTCAATCAACTACCTAAATTGAAAATAAAATTAGTGTTTATGTTTTGCTTTCGTGACTGTGGTTGTATTGCAATATTTATGCAACAAAGACTGCAATAAAAATAACAACAGTAATGATTCTAGAAATTGAACTCACAACTGCAATAATATGAACAATCATTAACACAGATAATCATTAGATCCCATAATTAAATTATAAGCAGTAAATAGATTCATAAAATAACAAAAATAAACACACCGCTGAAAATAAGCACATTGCTGGAAATAAACACACTTACTACAAAAGCTACAAAATCACTAAGCATTCCAAGAAGGGGGAACCCTTCCTCCTCAGTCTTCCTATTGCTAAAATTGAATTCCTTTACACTAATTCAGTAACGTGAATATGTTGTTTTATTTATAAAAAATAATACAAAGTCTATATATCCCTTTTCGTCTCATGTGGCTCATATATATAAGAAATGTGTGTGCAAGCTATTTCCTATTTTTATGCCACTTTGATATTATTTTGTGGATGATATTTAGCTGTTTGATTTGTTGAAACAACTCACTCTAAATTGTAGGAGCTTGTTTAGCTCATTGTTACAATCAATAAATTAGAATATTATTTTCAACGTGAGGACATTCTAATCAAAACTGAATAATAATTGGTTGTAACTAAATAACCAAAGTATTTTATGAGAAAATAATTATATGGGTGGAATTAATTTGCTAATATGTGTATCCACGCAAAACAATAATAAGAAGACGATAGGAAGTCTGCATTCCTCTCCTTCAATCAACATGCTGCAAGATATATTTTCTTAGCATAATAGAAGAAAATACTAGTAAATACAATCTAATAATTATTATTCACTTATTTTATCTAAAAACTAAATTAAATATTACTTATTTATATTTAACCATAAGTAGAAAAAGGTGGTAAAATGGTATGATAACGTACAAAAATGGAATATGGAAATGGGTTAAATGGTATAGGAAAAAGGATGAAATATGGTATAAAATGGAGTGTGAATGACACTCATCATGAGGCCCCATCAAAATTGAGGTTCAGTTTACCCTTCAGTGGGGCCATCCATCTGACCATCTTTCTTTTGTTGTTTTCATTCATCGGGTTGCATATAGAGGAGGGCTTTTTTAACAATGACCACAATATGAAATACTCTTGTCCTAGAAAGATAATCTACACTTTTTGATCTTTGATTCCATGAGTTCTTGTGCTCACTAATACCTAACTTAATTTTATTTATGATAGTCTATAGAAGATGTCTTTCCTTGAATATTTTGGCATTGTTCTTTTTCCATGATTGCCATATTACCATGACAAGGGCTTCATCCCATAGACCTACCTACATTGAAATTTATATAGCCTTGGCCAACTTTTGAAGAATTCAAGGAGGATGATAGGGAGAGAACCACACCATCCCAACTTCTAGAAAATCCAGTTCAAGCAATTTTAGGAAAATAGGAATTGCCATAATAAATTATTATTGGATTCATTACTATTCTCACATAGGGGCAGCAAAAAGGATATGAGAATTCCAACGATAATAATTTGTCATCTACTAAAATTTTGATGTGTAATGCAATCAATACGAAGGTGTTAGCTTTCGATAAGACATTGGCATCCCAACATAGATCCTTTGGCCATTGCTCAATAGGGTCCACCAACATATGTAATTCATAGCCCATTTTTTGTACGTACCTTTCAAATTTAGGCACACACCAAATTACTTCATCCTATTTATTGGAGAATAATATATTTTTATTTGAGAGCTCTTTCAGTAAAATAGCTTTGGATCTAGTGGGTGCAAAATCAAAAAATTTCCATGAGAAATTTTGGCCTATTAAGTTATCTTGCATCCTTCACCATCTCGTCATAAAACTCATTAATTATGGCATTGCAATATAAGTACTAGGATATCATATAGGGGGGTATATCCAATCCAAGAGTCACCCCAAAATATTATAGAATTATCATTATTGATCTTACAAGAAGGATGTTCAGAGATTAAAGGTTTGTATTTGGTTTTGAAATTCCATGAGAGTTTGTTGAAGGGTTTGTAATTGTAAGTAAGGCTCTGCTCTTTTTTTCAATAGATGCAAATATTCTATTGGTATCATGGGTATATTTATCGAATGATAATAGGTTGAATTAAAGTATTATACTTTGAAATTTGTCTTGATTTACAATAAACACATTATAAATTTATATATGTGCTAGCTGCATGGGTTATCTTTAGAGATACATTAGGATTAATTGAAATTCATGATATGTGTGTTGAAGTATAATTTGTGGATTTACATGGTAATAAGTAACATTTTTTTGGTTAACAATTTAATCTACATGGCTACTATTGTGGCATACAAAAGTTAATGAAGCTATTATTCTTATTGAACTAATTAGTGTCACGTGTAAAATTTAACAAGTTATTATTCTTTAATATTTATTATTTGATTTGATATTCATTAAAGTTGAAAAAATTATTTAGTCAATATCCGTTAGTTACGTATGGTTCATTTTACGAGGTGATTAGATATTACTTGCATGTAATTGTTATTTATGCAGTATTTATTAAGATAATGATTTGATATTTCTTATATGTATTTCAAAGGTATCGAATAGTTCTTAAGATTTTATCATTTTGATAATCTTATCATTGGAAAGGTTCTCAGGTTATTATTGTTTGATAATTTAGATATCATTTGAACATTTATTGAGTTATTCTAGTTATCACGCTAATAGTTATAATGGTGGTCCAAACAACTTGACCCGACAAGCCAACATGGTCACCTTGGTTTGATTTGGAACTGCAAAATTCTTTTTGTCTCAGGGCTAGTAGGATTGAGGTACCAACTCTACTAATGGTATATGAATTCCAAATACTTATTCTATGATCACCCTATGTACAAACACCAACAAATGATTTAGCTCCCATGTACATTAATAGCATACCTTTATATGGGTTTCATGATACAAAGTTTGTACCTTAAGGATGTTATGGTGTCTTAAATAAATTTGCTTTTATTATAAGGGTCACAACAATAGCCAATACCTTGAATCCTTTAATGACAAAAATGAGGTAAGATTACTACCTACCTCTCACATAGGAATATGAAATTTTAACTTGTTAACCAACATAAGGGTATTTGAATAAATTATTGTTGTCTTTATATATATAAATATATACATATATAAATATAAATATATACAAATAAGACAATTAGACCATTATAATATTGTCATGAATCCGGTGACAATAATATTACTATTTGATCAATTTTTCTTAAAATAATACTAATAAAATTATTATATATTTAATATCTGGAAATTATTAATACTATTGCTATTTATTCACCCACAAATCCATAATTATATTATTATTAATAAATCAACAAATAAATTTTGATGATAATAACACTGTTGTTTAAGCTTTCGTAAATATCACATAAATTTTAATGATAACCAAATTTATAATAATCAATAATCAATGATAATGATCAGATTTAATGAGATTTCAAGATAGATTAGAAATCTTAGTTGGTTGGTTCATTACTCTGAAGGTATGGGCTAGACATTGATGAGGATGGTGTGGAAGCAGTGCCTGAGAGACCATACTTGGCCCTTGGAAAAACCAACAGCCAACACTCAATATAGAAATTTAATTCCCCAACGCCCAACAGTAGAAATGGAAATTTCTTGTAAATGCATAAAAGGAGGTTAGCTATGTAGATCAGGAAAATAATGCATCTCTGGGAAGGAAGAGAGTATGGAGATCCATTAAGGAGTTGTCAGGTATCTTCCATTAGAAAAAAGCTCATGGATATTGATAAGTATGCATTTTACAGGGTGAGCAGAGGTGGGGATGGAACAAAAAATGGTGGAGGAAGGCAAGTGTTTTGGGCTATTCTCCTTCCTACACAATACTTATCTGCATGAGCAAACAAATATTTTACGTTGGCTTTATATTTGGTGGAGACGATAGCACTTGCCCTACAAATTTTACCATTTATTCTCATCAACATGTTTGGCACCACGATTTAATTTGTGTAGAATCTTGAGGTAATTTATGACACTCGACATCCAAAATTGAGAATGCTACATTGGGAAGAGGGGAGAGAGGCGTTTAAAAATGGGGGGCAGCTATGACTACTTTTAATTCTTGAGATGGGGAAAAAAAATGAAAATCGAAATACTGCCTGGGAAAGGAAGTCACGACCAGGCTTGTTAATGGCGAATGGTGGTTGAGGCTTCAGTGCAACCATTCAAGTTGGGGAACCATGGGGAATTTGTATCTTGTTCATAGAAGGCGATTCACTCCAGAGGTATGTGGTCATGGGTATGAGTAATATCCACCAGCATATTCCATTCTATCGCAAGATGTTGCTAGGAGAAGTCGACTGTGTTAGCATAATTAAGGAGGCATTTGAATTAAGGGACAAAATGATCTTCTAACAAGCTGAGTAACTACAATATTAGCTGCATCTTTATATTTCCTTATTAGTGAATATCCCAGATCAATTTTGTGGCAAGTGTGGTGATAAAATATTGAATAAATCTGCTATAGGTGTTTCTACAAATGCTTCTAGCCGACAATCCAAATCATGTTGAAAGAATGAAGAGGGAACGTCTTAATGTGTTGTCATTGATGCCAACATTGATTGTTGATATTTATTTTAATCCTGTGGACATAATGAAAATATCCTAATCTGGTATTTTGGTTTGCATTTGCTCATGTGATAAGGTCTATTTATGCAGTGATAATATGCTATTCTTGATCATTATGTGCATCTATGTTCAAGATCTTAGTTGGTTTGGGTGTATAGTTTGAAATTTACAAGCGACAGTAGTTCGGCATACAGTTTTGGCTATATACAGTGTATTTGGATATAAGTTTAATCCGGTCTGTGTTCCTCCAGTGTTAAGAGTCAAACTTTACAATTTTTGGGAGATTGCTTACAGATGTTAGTATATTGTATATTCCAAATGGCACATGGTTATATGATCAGATGGATCATTGGTGATTGATTAGTTGGCATATTTTATGATTAGGTCTAATTCCTGTCCGACCTAATGCTTGATATATGTTGCACTCATTAAATATGTATTGCAAATGTTAGAAAGATCTATTTTAGGTCTTATTTGGTCTGTGTTCCTCCAGTGTTAAGAATCAAACTTTAATTTTTTTGGGTGATTGCTTACAGATGTCAGTACATTGTATATTCTAGATGGCACATGGTTATATGATCAAATGGATCATTGGTGATTGATTAGTTGTCATATTTTATGATTAGGTCTAATTCCTAGCTGACCTAATGCTTGATATATGTTACACTAATTAAATATGTATTGCAGATGTTAGTAAGATCTATTTTAGGTCCATGCTGACCTAAATTAAGTGTTGCACATTTGGTTTAAGCGCAAAGATGTTTTTGATTCAAGTGTGGAATTAACAAGGAAATTTTGATTTAATGTAGGTCTACATCTAATTAGGCTGACCTAATTGATGTATATGGATGTATTTGGTATATATGTAAGACATTTTTGAGATTGAAGGAGAGACATGATATGTGATGAAAAGTGAATGTGCGAATTTTTGTGTACATGAAAAAAGTTATTACAAATATGTTGTGAATATTGGGCGGTTGTAAAGAAAAGCAATGTTTTGTATTTAGAGCTTCAAAGGAATTGAATTCAACACAAGGAAGGTGTATTTTGTATCAGTTCACATCCTAGATGTGTGACTATTTCTATTTTGTATCTATCTTTTTGTGGTTGTGAGCCTTATTGGATAACGTGTCCTGGTAGTGAGCCTCTGTAATATCTTATAATCGGTTATAATATATGTCGAGCTAATCCTCACTGTGGTTTTTACCTTTTTGCGTTTTCCACGTAAAATATTGATGTTCATGTGTCATGTGATCTTGTGATTGTTTCATGATTTCATTCATTGTTGCAGTTAGATGTGTTTTATTAATTGGATGGATTATGATTAAATGGTTTAGTGGAATACTGATTCACCCCCCCTCTCAGTATTCCAAGTGTTCATTTCAATTGCTATCAAAGCTTGGTTCCTTTTAAGTAAGAATCCTAATAGCTTGAGGAATATCTTGGAGATTGAACAGATAGTTGATAAAGAGTTTTTAAATCTTATTGCTGAAAGTGATTGCATGACTGATAAAGAAGAAATCGAAGTTGCTCTTGAAGATCTTGACAAAGTTGAAAGTGAAAAAAAATATCTAAAGGAAAATCTCAAGGAAGCAAATAATGCATCAAAAAATTAAGAGAACAAATCAAGAAATTCAGAGAAAGACATAGAGAAGTCAATGAACAACTGAAGTGAGCAAATGAAGAAATCATCGAACTGAAAGTACAAGTGGAATAAAAGAAAATAATTGAGAATTTTTTGAATGAAATGGTAAAAAGAAAGACTGATGAATGCACAAGACTTGAACAAGAAGTGGTAAATCTAAGATCTGATCTAGAAAAAGAAAGAGTTCATGAGGAAAAATTAAAAACAAGTACTACAATTCTTGATGAACTAATTGCAGGATACAAACCATCTAAAGATAAAGGAGGTTTGGTACTTGAAGAGGGAGAAATATCAAAGGATAATCAAAACCCTAACAAGGTTGCCAATCAAGAGAAGACTCAAGGCAATGACAAACAAATTAGAAATCAAAGAAGCAATGCTAGAAGACCCCTTATCAGACAACCAAATGCTCAAAGGTTAAGGGTATTTTTTTTCATGGAATAAATTTGGACATAAGGCAATAAAATGTAGAAGTAGAATGAATCAAAATGTTGGATCCTTCTCTGGACAATGTTTTGCATGCAAGAAATTTGGACATAGAGTTATTGAGTGCATAAATCAAATGATGAATAGATATAATGCTAGTAGAAAGGTTCAATCTTTCAATGGTTATTGTTCTAAATGCAATGTATTTGGACACAAAGCTAACTAGTACAAATCAAGATTAAATAGAGGTTAGTTTGGTCATGAAAAAATGTTGCATGTTATAGTTGCAACAAACCTGGACACATCTCAAAATTTTGCAGAAGTAAGAATGGAAGACAAACTAATCTAGGAAAGAGAAATGAACTTGTGAAGAAAATTGATCCTACTGAAGTCAAGAAGGAAATGGAGAAGATTTGGAAAAAGAAAGAGGAATTTGAGAACAAGGATGAATCAAGAATTACAAATGTATATTTGCCTCCCTCAACCTAGGCATGGGCCTCAAGGGGGCAATAATAGAAAAATCAAACAATTCCCTGGAGATATGAGGTGTCAAGCAATGACACGAATATACATGGTATAAAATGACATTCTTAAGCTTTTGCAAAAGAAACCAACAAAAATTATGCAAATTTAAAGAAATGCAGAGTGTTTTAGGGTTTACAGTGTATTAGTGAAGGGTTTTATTAGGTTTATGGAATTTGAAGCATTTAATGCGGAATTAGAGAAAATAGGAAAGGTTTAAAGTAAGTTTCTAAGTTGATTTTAATCACATTTGTGAATTCAAATAAAGGAGAGCAAGTTGAAGGAGATTTGAAGGCAATTCCAAGAAATTTGGTGCAAAGTACTCAAACCCTAGATCCCATTGTGTGGATAAAGGGTATTTACATCTTTTTGTGCTTTTTGGATTTGAGATAGAATTTTTTTCTTAAGTATTTGAGCTCGAATCAAGATTAAAATGGATACCCCAATCATTGTCAACATTACCTGAGAGTCCTAGACCAAAATTTAAGAAGTATCCAGTGAAAATATTTGATAGTGACCTCGATGGTGCCTTCTTGAAGATTCCATTTAGGGTTTTACCTACAGAAGATACTATGGTATACATACATGGGAATTTGGATGAGTATAATTGCCTAAGACTCACAAAATTTTGAACCAATGAGCTTATTGGAGATAACCACTTGGTGAAACCTAAATACATTAACATAGTGAGGAAAAAACTAGATGTTTGGAATTGGTTTCCTAACTACAACAATGATGTTGATGCTGAATATGTGAGACTAGTATTGAGAAGGCTACATGAAAATTTTCTATGGATTGACATTCTTGGACTAATAACCAAGAAAGTGATCAAGGTTGTTATAGGATTGTGTGATACTTGACCTGTATCAGTTCTTAAATCTGTGAAGAATGAAGTTGTTATGGAACTTACTGGTTCCACCTATATGACAAGAGGGATTTGACAACAAAACATATCATGAATTCTATTGTGAAATATGCCTCTATGATGATAGGTCACAAGATTTACTTCACAAATAGGGAAATTCAGTTTCGGCTATTGCTATCTATGTTGCACATGAAATGGTAGTGAATGGGAAGGACTTTGATCTGTGTGAGTTTCTTCAGCAACAACTTCTTGAGAATCTGAAATTGACTAGAGAAAAGAAATATGCATTCAAGTTTGGAAATTTAGTAATGTGTTTATTATTTTACTTTTTGAGAGAGCTTCTTGGAAGAAAATATATTATATGGGATAGGAGAGGACTTGTAGCACATCAAATTATGGATTATATACATAGCTTAGGCAACTAATATTATATTTTTAAAAATAGAAAACACCTCAACTAACTTACTTTACCTTTACTTCTTTAAAAATAGAAAACACCTCTAGAAAAAAAATATACAAATGCTCATTAACTGATTATGAAGACTTACTTTCTCCCTTATCAATGAAGCATTTACCCATTCTTTAAATAAATAATTGATTTGAAAAGGGCATAGTCCTCTAGCCTCTTAATAAGTTATCAATCTTTGCTTGTTAATTTTAACACACAAATTATAAGAAATTCTGAAAAAACAAACATAAGATGACATGACAAACTAAAGATTATGACATTTTAAGACACCAATTTCAATTTAAAATATATCATTTACATTTGAATCTATTAATATCTGTTTATAGCAAAATGAATATCGTCGTAGATGTTTTTTAATATAATTTAGACCCTTTATCTCTTGTATAAAGAAATGTGAGATTTGAACTTACTACCTCCTACGAGATATAAATTTCATTCTTTTAAAAAATCTCTTGTTATCTTCTCTTAGTATAAATTTAATAAAAAGAGTTGAAAAACTTTTTAGATGGTCGTTTCAATAGAAACTACAAGCTAAGCTTGTGTTCAATTTGCATTGTTGTAGAATATAAGCTCTTTTGTATGCAAATCACACCTTAGTAAATTTTCATAATGAGATAAAATTTCAATCTAGGAACTCTTCTACGCACTAGCAACCACACTAGCAATGTTCTTCAATGCTTTCTTAACAGGATAAAATAAATCTCTTACCAAGCACTAAGAATAAGATTAAGTTATGGATTGAACGACCTAGTTTAAATAGTCATTTGTTTAAATTATTCATATAAAATCATATTGATAAATGAAATTTATTAAAAACATTACTATAATTTCAAATAAACTATCTAAACAGATCAAAATTTAAAATATATTATATAAAATTATACGAACATTCTTTTATTTGCTCTTTTGTCAATCACCAACAATAGAAAATGAAGCCGCAATCTGCCATGCAGTTTGTTGGGTGTTAAACATATACTCCAATCTTTGGCAAATGAATCTACGAGCCTTACATTTTTGAAAATTTAATGCAATTTCAAAAAGTATGGACCATGTATGTTCTCGAAGAGGCTCAAATAACTGCTCTAAGGAATAGTTTACTTGCACATAAAAATTGCTCGAATAAATCAGCACCTTATACCCTAAACCTTGAACATTATCCCTTAACTTCATACTTTATACTTAAACCCTAAACCCTACACTCTCAACTCTTAACCCTATACCTTATACCCTAAACCCTACACCCTAAATCCTATACCCAATAACCTAAACCATAATCCCTATACCTTATACCCTCAACCCTCAACCCTATACATTAAACCCTAAACCCTACACCCTCAATCCTCATCCCTATACCCTATACACTCAACCTTATACCCTAAAACCTAAACATTATCCCTCAAACCTATACTTAAAACCTAAACCCTACACTCTCAACCCTTAACCCTATACCTTATACCCTAAACCCACACCCAAAGCCCTATACCTAATATACTAAACCTTAATGCATGTACCCTATACACTTAACATTATACCCTCAACCCTACATTCAACCTTGTAACCTAAACCCTCAACCCTAAACCTAATGCCCTCAATCCTATACCACATATCCTAAACCCTAATCCCTATACACTATACCCAATATCCTAAACCCTAATGCATATACCCTATATACTTAACCCTATACCCTCAACCCTGAGCACTATCACTCAACCCTCAAACCTATACCTTAAACCCTAAATCCTACAGCCTCAACCCTCATCCATATACCCTATTTCCTCAACCTTATACCCTAAACCCTGAACATTATCCCTTAACCTTATACTTAAACCCTAAACCTTACACTCTCAACCCTTAACCCTATACCTTATACCCTAAACCCTAAACCCTAAATTCTATACCCAATAACCTAAACCCTAATCCCTATACCCTATACACTTAGCCTTATACCCTTAACCCTCAACCCTCAACCCTACATTCAACCTTGTAACCTAAACTATCAACCCTAAACTAATGCCCTAAACCCTATATGAATATACTAAACCCTAATCCCTATACCCTATTTTCTTAACCCTATACCTTCAACCCTAAACACTATCCCTCAACCCTCAATCCTATACCTTAAACCCTCAACCCTAAACCCTCATCCCTCATCCCTATAACCTATACCCTCAACCTTATACCCTAAACCCTACATTCAACCTTGTACCCTACACCCTAATCCCTAAACCTACTACACTCAACCCTATAACCAATATCCTAAACCATAATCCCTATACCTTATGCACTTAACATGTTATACCCTTGAAACCCTAAACATTATCCCTCAACCCTCCACCCTATACCTTAAACCATAAACCATAAACCATACACCCTCAACCCTCATCCCTATACCCTATGCCTCAATCTTATGTACCCTAAAACCTAAACAGTATCCCTCGACCCTCAACCCTTAACCTTATAATTAAACCCTAAAACCTACATTAAATCTTGTACCCTAAACCTTGAACCCTAAACCCTGAACCCTAAATCCTAAACCCTAAAATCTCAACCCTAAACCTAATACCCTCAACCCTATATCTAATATCCTAAACCCTAATCCCTATACCCTATACACTTAACCCTATACCCTCAACCTTGAACACTATCCCTCAACCCTATACCTTAAACCCTAAATCCTACACCTTCAACCCTCATCCCTATACCCTATACCATCAAACTTATAACATAAACCCTAAACAATATCCCTCAACCCTATACTTAAACCCTAAACCCCACATTCAACCTTGTACCCTAAACCCTAAACCCTCATCGTAAACCCAAAACCCTCAACCCTATACCCAATATTCTAAACCTTAATCCCTATACCCTATACACTTAGCCCCATACCCTCAACCTTCAACACTATCCCTCAAACCTCAACCCTATACCTTAAACCCTAAACCCTACACCCTCAACCCTCATCCCTATATTGTTAGAAACCAAGATCTGAAATGCAAACCAAAAAATCCTTCCACATAAGAGAAAATCATAAAAGGAAAAGCTTTGCAAAAAGATGTGCAAAGTATTATTATTCAGGAATTCATAATTACATGAGATAATTTGCTTTATAAAAGAAAAGTATGCATAACCCTAATCTTATCTTGAGCAACAAGATAGCTCAACAAGATAAGGATGAGAATAATTAACCTAGGAATTAAAATATTACCTAAGTAAAGTTATGCAAGTGCAATTAAATATTAATTGCACTAACATATATCTTATACCTCAAAAATTGAACATTATCCCTCAACCCTATACTTAAATGGTAAACCCTACACTCTAAACCCTTAACCCTATACCTTATACCCTAAACCCTAAACCCTAAACCTTATACACAATATCCTAAACCCTAATCCCTATACCCTATACACTTAACCTTATACCCTCAACCATGAACATTATACCTCAACCCTCAACCTTATACTTAAACCCTAAACCCTACATTCAACCTTGAACCCTCAACCCTAAACTTAATACCCTCAACCCAATACCCTCAACCCTATACCCAATATCCTAAACCCTAATCCATATACCCTATACACTTAACCTAATACCCTCAACCCTCAACCCTACACCTTAAACCCTAAACCCTAATTCCTCATCCCTCATCCCTATACCCTATGTCATCAACTTTATACCTAATATCCTAAACCTTAATCCCTATACCTTATACACTTAATCCTATAACCTCAACCCTATACCTTAAGCACTAAGCCTTACACCATCATCCCTCATAGAGGGAGAGAGAAAGAGGGGGAGGGAGGGGAGGAAAGGGGAGATAAAGATAAGTAGAGAGGAAAGGGGAGTTAGAGAGAGAGGAGATATAAAGAGTAGATAAGGAAGTAGAAAGGGAGGTGAGAGAGAGGTGAGATAGAGAGAAATAGTGAGAGTGTGGTAGGGAGTGATGGAGGGAGAGGCAAGTAGAGATGGATAGGTGAGATGGAGAGAAGTAGAGAGCGATAGAGATATAGGGAAGGAGGGAGGGTTGGAGAGAGAGGGGAGGAAGGGAGAGGTAAAGAGGGATAGGTGAGATAAAAATAAGTAGAGAGAGAATGGTGACATACAAAGGAGAGAGTTACATAGAGGGAAAGAGAGAATTGTGAGATAGAGAGAGAGTGAGAGAAAAAGAGGGTGATGGAGGAGGGAGAGAGAGCAAGACAGAGAGAGGTAAAGGGAGGGAGAGGAGAGATAAAGAGTAGATAGGGGAAAGGCTAGGGAGGGAGACATAGGTGAGATAGAGAGAGAAAGAGAAATAAATAGACAGATAGAGAGAGTGATGGAGGGATAGGTAGATAGAGAGAGGGCGAGGTGAGATAAATATAATTAGAGAGGGAAGGATAGGTAGAGAGAGAGAAGTAGAGAGGGAATGAGGGAGGGAGGGAGAGAAGTAAGATAGAGAGATGTAGAGAGAGTGGTAGGGAGTTATGGACGGAGAGGTAGGTAGAGAGAGATTAGGGAGATAGAGAGTAGAGAGAGGAGAGGGAGATGTATGGATGGAGAGAGTGGGAGGTGAGATAGAGAGAAATAGATAGAGAGTGGTAGGAAGTGATATATGGAGAGGTAGATAAAGAGGGAGGGAGAGAGGGAGGGAGATGTAGTGAGGGAGAAAGAGGTAAGATATAGAGAAATAGAGAGTGATGGATGGAGAGGTAGGTAGAGAGAGGGAGAGAGGATATAAAGATAAGTAGAGAGGAAGGAGAGGTAGAGAGAGATGATAAATAGAGAGAAGTAGAGAGAGTAGGGAGGGAGAGGTATGGAGGGAGAGAGCCAGATAAAGAGTAGAGAGCAATACGAGAGGCAGGAGAGAGAGGAAGGAGAGACGGAGAGACAGATAGGAAGAGAGGAGAGACACGGAGAGAGGAGTGGAGGAGGGAGAGAGAGGAGAGAGAGAGAGGAGGTGAGAAAGGGAGGAGAGTAGAGGAAGAGAGGAAATGGAGGGAGGGAGGGGAAAAGAGTGGAGGAAGAGGGAGATGGATAGGGAGGGAGGAGGAGGTAGGAGAGAGAGAGAGAGGAGAGAAAAAAGAGTAGGAGAGAGAAGGAATAAGGGAGAGAGAGAGGGAATGAGAGAGAGGAGAGATAGAGAGAGTGGATGGAGGGAGGGAGAGAGGGATGGGAGATAGAGAGTAGATAGGGTGAGAGAGGGAGAAATAGAGAGAGGATGGGAGGGAGAGGTAGGTAGAGAGAGGGAGAGGGGAGATAGAGAGAAGTGGAGAGGGAAGGAGGGAGGGATATGGAGAGAGAGAGAGAGAGAGAGAGAGAGAGAGAGAGAGAGTTAGTTCTTGAGCACAAGGGAGAAAGTCAGTTAAAGGGATGGAGATAGTGAGAGAGAGGTCTAGAGTGTAAGGGATTAAAAATGAGTAGATGGAAAGAGAAATAATACAACTTGTTGATTACTAAAATTTGACCTTCTGATTACTAAAATTTGACATGCTAATTATTGAAATTTGACTAAGTCTAAAAATTTATAAGATCTTCCAAAAACTAGAATTTGCATTATAACTTCTAGAGATCTAAAACCACTCTCAAACATCCAGAAACTATATACATGAAATATAACTTAAAAATAAATGTCGACGTGTAAATTCCAACTTATACTTAAATGTTTATTTCATGAATATAGTTTCCCTTGAAGATAACAAAATGAAAGAGGAAAAAAAGAGAAGAAAAACAAATTCAATGTAGACCAAAAAGTGAGTGTGTTATAACACACTCACATTTTGTCAATGCATTCAAATAACGTGAGCGTGTTATAATGCACTTGCGTTTTGTCTTGCCTTGGGAATTTGCTTTGGATTTCCAACCCAAAGGCTTGGAGGGCCTTCCCAATGTCCAGAGATGTGTTTTTGCATATTCTACAAAATTTCACATAATCTCGTTCGTACTAACCATCAGGTTTGCACATGTTTCAAGGTTGAGTAAATCAAACAACTGGGTAATGTTAGGCTCTCTATTAGCTATCTAACGATCTTTGATCTTTAATTTCTTTTTCTTATGTTTTCCTTTTTTGGAAAAAACCATTGTTTGATATTTTTTTCTTTATAAATTAACCGTTCATTGAAATTTCAAATAAAATACATTTTTAGAAACTATACTCCATTCTACACATTAAAAAAAATGATTTTCAATTAGTTTTCAAATTTTCTAGGGGTAGCACGACCAAAATTCTATTTTTTAGGATGTGTCCACTTTGAAAATTAGTAAAAAATCAAATATTCATTAAAAAATTAATTGAAAAATCATGCATTTAAACTACATGCTGTTAGCTAATTTCTCACAAGAGCAATTTTAAAAATACCAAAAAAAAGTTAAACTTTTGAGGGAGCCACAAAAGTTGCTACATGTTATGTTTTTTTTATAAAAACAACACTAATTTTTGTGGCTCCCTCTTTTGAACCACTTAATCTATACCATTTTCAATAAAAAAAAGTAGTTTAGAAAGAAGACTTAGAGCACTATGTAATCCTTGTTTTTGTTGCATCTAAATTTTTTTAGTGTAACTATCCTCAATTTCTCATCCAAGGTCAGTATTTCTTGATTTCAGAAAAAGTGGCCACTTAAGACCCCTTTTCGCCCCCCATCTTTTTGTACTTACCCATAGATAACATTTGGATTCAATTCAATGATCGTCATATTGGAAAATGTCAGGTTGTAAAATTAACACACTTTAACCAAACATATGTTGACAATGGATGGGTACCAATTCTCCGAGTTGCAAGACCATCCCAAAAACTAACTGCTACACATAAGAGTATTGTTAGAAAAAAATTTCCATTACAATTAGCATGCACCCAAACAATACATAGAGCACAAGGGCTCACTATGCATGGTCTTGCATTTGACCCTTCCAATTCTGGTGTGCATTGACATGCGTTAACATACACAACTTTGTCTTGAACATCAAGCATTGAATCACTTTTTGTTAAACCCTCTAACACCAAAGAACTTTAAGGTAAAACCAACAATCATGCAAGAAAGGGAACGACTTGAAAAAATTGATAGTTGCACTCTTCAAAATAACATTCATTATAAAGAACAAACATCATGTATTAGACTATCTACATTGAAAACTTGTCATTTCCAAGCACATAAAGAAGACATCTTACATGACAATGACTTAATGTCATCATACATTATATATCTTCAAGAAACACACTTGAAAACATTCATAACAAACAATCCAATACCAAACTACAATTGCTTTGTAACATACCACATGCATGGTATAATGACTTGTGTTAGAAAAGAGATACATACATGTTGAACGCAATACCTTTAACACTTGAAACTGTTGAAGCAATATTGCTTTCATTCATACTTAATGGATGAACACTTTTCATTTGTAACATTTATGCCAAACCAACAACACTTACAAATATCATAACAATTATCAGTAACGTAAAGACAATTGTTTCTAGCCAAGGCCTTATCTATATTGCAGGTGAACTCAACATCAATGTTTCCACATACACAAAAACTGTCAAAATGTTTAAACAACACATGCAAATACACAACTTGCACTTGTTAATTGAACAAGTGGACCATTTGTCAAATACCATTATTGATCACATTTGGACAAACGACAATGCATACAAAACTAAAATTCAAATACTAGAAACATACTGGAGCGATCATGACATTCTTCTAACTCACATTGATACCATTGTCCAGGCATGGTATGCATTTTCCAAGAGCTAAACATGAATAGCAATTTTGGTTCACACAATGTATAATTCTGTACTTATATCATTGGGTTGCTCAATGTTGAAGACTATAAATTCATATGCCGAAATCTGAAATAAACACTATTTTTCAAGTGACTACATAACATGAATATTAGAAATGCCACCTCCTCTGCTTCAGTTTCCTCAAAAGCAAAACATGTAGCAAAAAAAGAGTATAGTATCTAGCAAATATCAACAAACTATTTACTTGAACAATAATCTCACTAACATTTTTTATTGCTAGCTAATATTCTTGTTTCCTTCCATGACTATTACTGTTCTCCTTTTGTAGATCCTCCAAGCACATACAACCTAGTGGCCCAAATCTTCCCATTCCACAAGAGTAGATTAGGAAATGGTGAAGCATGTCAATGATGCTAAAAGAATACAAACTAATATCTCACTTTTTTCAACTATGTAAATTAAAATATTGCTCTTCTTTGTTTTAGGCACCTACAAACCATTGAATCAAAGAGCACCTCCTCTTGCAAAATAAGTACACCAAGGATCCAATCAAAGGACATGCATTAATTCCACATACTAGTTGTCTCCAATACAGTTGGCTACTTCAGCTAAGTATATTTTTTTGTTATTATTGTTCAACCAATAATAGTTAGGCGAGATCAACTAGTTCATTGTGTTCAGAAGCATGCCATGCAATGGCAAAAACTTCATTATCTCACAATTGACTAACAACTTCTTTTCATTGCATAAATATAAATGTTTTTATTTTGTAAATGCATCAACAACATGGAAACCAGTATGGAGGATGTTGCTTCTCGACAACAATAGGCAAGAGAATAGTAAAGACATGTCTACTATGCTAAATAAATTAACACTTATACAATAACTTTTTGAATAAGTCTTTGACCTATAATTTTAGCTCTGCTTTGTTATAGCCACACATGTAGTGTACAACAAAAAAACACGGCCTCTTGCAGCATCAACACACAAGCTAGTGAAACAAAACAAAGGTAACAATATCAACTACTTCATGACGTATGCTTCTACAACTTCTATTTATTTTTATATCACCTTGGTCAACATATAGGTTTATTTTCTAGAAATGACATAAGTTAGTTGTCTATTTCTATCACCCATGGCATATTTGATTTCATTATTTGTTACTCAATGCAATTTTTTGTCAATCGATTATGTTTATTTTAGTACCATTCCATAAGAAAATATAAGAAAACGATGATGTGTGTCAATTACACCAAGTAAATTGAGACTTATAACATATTTTATTAATTCTATGTCTTACAGTTCTATTTTTCTTTGTCATACATAATTGCACAACATCAAGCCAAACAACACACCCCCTTCTAGATTAGACACACAAGGCACACAAATAAAACAAAGGTATTGATCACAACCACTTTATCTCAAGTCTCTTTATAGCCATGATTTTGTTTCAATACTTCTTAACCTAGAAACTCCAACAACAAATATGATGTGGATATGGATTATACTTAGTGTGTTAACTATACATATATATGATACTCTACAACCAAACAACAAATATAAATAGCATAATCAATATTCTATTCTTCCTCCAGCAATTCAATAGCTAGCCAAAAAGGAATAAAGTACTAAAAATCTGACTTTGATCATCATTTTTGTCATAGAATTTGAATCTTAGCTACACGAAGGAAGTGATTGTCATGTGATTAAAAGAAATTACTCATTGTTCAGTTACAATTTGATACAAATGTTCATTGTTTCTATATTCTTTATTTCTTGTCCATTTCATAACCATACTTAGACAAAGACATGCGTTCTACTATTTTGTATGATATTCATGATAGAGCTAACATGCATTTGCAACTTGTCCCCAACATTGAAGCACACTAGCACAATATTGGACCTTTGCACACAAAGAAATGGATCTGTATTTGAAGGCAATGTTCTTATCATATATGGACCTACGTCAAACAAAAACTCCATTGTGCAAAACAGAGCAAATATTGTTCACAAAAATTGTTCACATGGACCTTGTGGACTCCAATGAACAAATGACAATCACCATGAACATTAGCAACAACTGCAATAAAGCCACACAACCTTCACATCTCCACAGTTTGCTTTGCACATTATATAGCCAAGAAAAAAAATATTGATTGTTGTCTACAGGGAGAGCTTCTTCAACAACACGTGCCAAAAATTGCAGAGATAACATATGAACAATACAAAGTAGACATTTCACCAACAATTTTTCTGTTGCATAAATTCCAAATCCATGGAAAATTCACATTGGCTGTGAACAACTGTATTGTTCAGATTATTAAGAACTATCACTTTCACAAAGCTAAATGCCTTTCATGACTGTTTAAAAAACATAATTCGTGTTCTCATTGATCTTCATGAAGAATCTACATGTGTAAATATGTCAATGTATTTGGAATTTTTTAGTTAAGAAGGAATTACCAAAAACCCTTTTTGCATTAGTGTATTTGTATTTTGTAAAAGTAATCTGATAAGTATATTCTGTATGGTGTATGGTATGTGACTCTTCTCCTGGATTAATTGGACACTAAATTACTATTACAATATGATTTGTCAAACATATTACATTACAACATTTGATTTTCAGTGACAGACGTTAAACTTAGAATTAGCTATGAAATTTATGAACTAGTTTAGATAATGTTGACCTTGATCAATCTACCCTTTAGGTTGTATCAGTCAAGTCTGCTAAGAGTTGTCTTGATATTATTTATTATAATCATTTCATATTTTTCAATTTTTGAAAGTTACTTTTAAAATCATTTATGTGTTTACCTATTGATACTTAGTTGTATGAGTTGTCCATAGGGTATACTTGTAAAACTTGACAAAAATCATTCTAACATCCTAACTTTGTACACTCCCCATTTTAGGTGGCAACTTATGGATCATTTATTTGAAGCTACAAATGATTGCTCAAGCAATCAAATTTCCATTACAACATATTTTAGGAGAAACGTGACAAGGTAGAACTAGGTAAAATTTCAGATGTAGCTAATTCTTCATTAAACCATCCTTAAATATTTGATATATCTCAAATGTTTTGCACTTGCAGATATCTTGTATACCATTTATGTTCCCTGCCTATACTTCTATAACAAAGCTAAAGACTTTGTCATAATACAAAGATGTAATTTTCTTACTCCTTCTTAATCAATATCATTTTCCATTTTTATGTTATTGCAAACCAAACAATTATTTATGCGTATGATAATATCCTGAATATGTTTGTTGTCTTAAATCTAAGATACCATAAAATTCATATAAATATTTTGTCAAATTAATGTAAGATATCTAGTTCTTCATTCGTTCATACATTTTAAGAAACTGAGAATTTCCCTTCAAACCCTTTCAACTTTATTTGATTTCCCAATTTTTGGAAAACTGAATGTTATTCATAAGTTTCAATAAGTTTTGAAATAGGCATGATAGTTTCCAGACCATTTTTAGATATTTCTCAATTACTGGTAGGTTATTAGCAAATGAATTTAACAAAATACAACAAGATTCTATGGTTCTATCAAATGGCCTTCACTTGTTGTAGTTGGTAACGTGACTTAGATCACATTGTAAACAAGCTGAGTTGAGAGACTTAACCAAGACTTAGCAGCTCAGTGTCAGACTCACAAGGTTTCCTAGGTACATGGAAAGTTGCAGGAAACTTGCTTAGTTCATGGAGAAGACTGACTGTAAATAAACAAGGCACAAAAGGGAACTCTTTGTCTTGTAATCTACATTTAAAATATAATATGGGCTAGATGGCTATCAGGCATAAAATTATCTCATTATTTTCAGCTATCTGAAGGTATCTGCATTTTCTTCCCAACTCACAATTAGAAACATAAGGAATTACATGCATTTAACCACTTGCCAATTGGGAAATAGTGTAGAGGGTGAAATCAAGTAGTGGATTTTCTAATTGTTACCATCCTCCCCCATACTAAAAAATGCTTGAAGATAGCCATTATTTGAAATATTCCCAACTGAAAGGTAACCTCAGAGCGGTGAACCAATCAACTCAAGACCTTGCATACAAATTTTAAAGGAAATTAAAAGTATTTTTTAATATTTATTGTTACAATATCTTTGGCTTTTTCCATTGAACCTAACTTTGTAATTGTTATTCTGCAAAGTTACCAGACATTTGTAGTCGCTCTGTTGTTTCCATATCTGATCTTGAGTTGGACCATGTATGGATACTTGACAAGGATACGTATCACAAATTTTGTGCAATATGTGCATACATAATGGATGTGACTATGTTGTGTCCAGTTAGACACAGTTGTATTCAGGATATGGGGCATAGATTACTCAGATAGGCACAATTGTATCCAGATGTGGGAGTTTCCTATATCAATAATTGTGTTTATTATAAATAAATTTTTATATATGGAAATTTTAGGAAATTATTCTTATTTGCAAGGTTATTTATATCAAAACTAAATCATTTTCTGCAAAATAGTGTCTAATGTTGTATTTAATATGAATGCACTAGTAACAACTCTATGAAAGGTCATTTTGTTTTGATTCACTTCCAACACTGTGTAACGTTTTTCTATAGTCATGTGGTTGTTGGTGCAAGTGATTTGTATTTGTCTAGGCCTATGTCATCATCCTAATTGAATAATAGATTTGTTATTTTCCTTCCTCTATTATAGCACCTTCTACTACTAACCCTAATCATGATCAAATTAGACATATGTCAGTTAGTTAGATTTAGCTAGAGATTTGAAACAAGGAATTGACATTCATCATACAATAATCTTGATTCAGTTTTTGGACATTGTCTTGCAAGCTCCTCCAATTTGTAGTTCCTCAAAAGTGCCCTGCTAGCACTAGGAAGGAACTTCGCTGCACTGCAGCTCTTGTTATTGTAAGCAACCTTTTATATGCTTACTTATAACTAACATAGATGTGGCGCATGGCTATTTGGTTTCCCATCAAACCTTATATGATTGGCATACATTTATATGCTCACTAATAGCTCATGTATATTATATTATTTTATAGTTTTTCCTCCATCTACACCTTTCTTTTTTCTTATTATTTAAGAGCTATTTTGTTTACTTAAGAATTATTTACTTTTAGGAAAAGATATTTAAGAATTATTTTACTTCTCTTTTTTTTGTAAAGAAATGATTTTATTCAAGAAATCATAAGTACATACATATGACAAGGATTTCCAATGACCATTTCCATAGCAACATATATCACAATACAAATATACAATTTACTTCTATAAAAACTTCAAATAGTACAAATGATCAAACCAAAATTCCTCTTGCCACCCAAGTCCCAAAAGCTGAGATTACCTTTAACTTCATTAATTAACTTGGTCACTATTGAGGTTTGTCAAGATCTAAATCTTCTCACACTACAACATTTCAATTGTGATCTCCTTGAGAGGCCCATTTAGTTAAGCAAGGAGAAACCTTGTTACAATCTCTAAGGATGTATAAAATAAATTATCCCAAAATCAAAGGCTAGAATTAGAATCTTCTTGACAACAAGAACCAGTCTCTAGGAAGAATCTTAGAACTTCCTCTTATTAAGAAAGGAAAAAAATCATAGAATATATTTCACAAAACTTTTCTCCAATCAATTGCCTTGGCTCTTTCTAGAACTTTGTGCACTACCCATGCTTCCATTAGATTATTAGAGTGATAACCCATCTAGGAAGAGAAGAGATAAAGAACCAAGCCTTCATTATCCCATCCAACACCACCTTGATACTAGCCATAATTGGATTACCTTCGAAAGAAACATCTATTTTAATTTTAAGGAATCCACAAGGGGGTGGACCCCACTTACAATATCTACTCACTTTCTTATAAACTCGACCACTATTACCATGACTGAGATGAGAGGGGTTAGGAAGAGAAAGCTCCAAAAGATTAACTAGGGTAAAATCAAAAGAGGTATGTGAGTCCTCCAAGGTGAATTTGGCCTCAATTATTTCTTTAATCATTCCTTTGATTTTAAACCAAAAATGTATGACATTCTTTTGAGACTCTTGAAAGATTCTTTGAATGTGCTTCAACCAAATATGTGAAAAAATGAAAGAGGGACCAATATCCTAGGTGGCAATAAGAAATGCAATCGAGGTAGGAGGTCGACCCAAGCTACTCCAGAAGTAAGATAAAATTCATATGAATGATGAGTCTTTTTCAAAGCTTCCACCACATGAGTTCCAAATTTCAACAAAAAAGGGGCATTGGAAGAAAAGGTGAATAGTACATTCTTCATTATTTCCACATAAACAACAAATGGAAGGCCTTGAAAACCTCTTTTCATAATATTTTTCTAGCAGAAATTTATTATTGGCTAAAAATAAAAATTGCATTTGGGTCATCCAATCTTATTCCAAACCTTCTTCCACCAAGGGACTATGTAATCTCTTTCCACTATGTATCAACCAATTATTTTACAAGATCCACAAAGTAAACTCCTTTGGAATCATGACCCTGGGAAGTCTTCTAAAGAGCAAGAAGGTATCTCAACCAAAATTGAAGCCAAAGTATCACAATCTTCCATAAATCCCCTATTTGGCCAGCTACAAGGATCCTTCCATCTATAAATTAAAGATCTTCCCAAGGTAAAATGGTATTTGAAATCAACAACCTTGGACCACCCTACTTCCAAACAAATGTCCTAAAGAGGTCAAAGCTATGGAAAATATGATATGATAGTAGGATGGTTATCCCATGAGTCATTCCAAAATAAGGAATTGTTCCCCTTATTGACAATTCATAAAATCACATTCTTAATTAGTGAGACCCTTTTTAATGGTGTTCCATATTATGGATCCTTTCCCAAACATCTCCATTCTTGGAATATATTCTTCTAGTACTCCCCCAAGATATTTGAAATTTAGGATTTTTCCCCCTGTTTACCCAAATTTTTACACCATATCAATATAATTGGTAGCTAGAGCATTGCGATTGAACTCTGACTATTTGTGACCAAGACCCCCAACCTCCTTGGGCCTACATACCATGTTCCAATTTACAAGACTTAATTTTTGGGTCTCTAGATTAGCGTTTCATAAAAAATTCTTGGTGAGAGCATAAAAAATCCTTAAGAAAGCTCTTTGGGGAAATCAAAATTGAAAATCTTTAGATAGGAAAAGAAAGGACATATTTCAAAAGAGTTAACCTACCAACAAAAGATAACTAATGGAAATTCCAATGGAAAATCATCATTTGAAATCCGTTTAGAATCTTCTTCCATTGTCCTCTTATAAGACTACCAATATTTTACTTTATTTACATTGTCTACTTTGTGTTTATTTGAAGATTTATTTTATTTTACTTTAAAATTATTTAATAAATATGTGTTATATTTATGTCAGTTATAGATCAATTTTTAAGTCATAATTTTTATATATGAATTGTGGACTTGGGGTTGCTCTTTTTTATTAAATCAAAATAAAAATTACACATATTTGTCCATTTTGAACTAGACTAAGAACATAATTTTAGTGTATAGATCTATTGAGATTAATAGTAGTATAAGAGCCCACACAGTAAACATCATACATTAAAGGGAAATTGATGTTGGAGCATCTCGAGAGTTCAACAATCCATATCAACAAATTTATTTCAGTGTGATTTTTTTTTTAATTTTTGGTTTGGAAATTCAATTTTGGTTTTGAGTTGTGGTAGGTTGTAGCGAAATTCTTGTCAATTTCATTTGACAAAATGTCTTAATTTTTTCTCTAGTTCCAGTTCATTAATTTCAAATGTAATTGAACGGTGAATAAATTTTAACTATTTTAAAATTAATACTCCATGCAACCTAGAGGTTTGTTAGTTTTGAAAGATAATGGAAACCAATGTCAATTGAGGAGATTGTGTTCTTTTAAAGACCATTACATGAGAAAATTTAAAAAAAAAATTTGAGGATATGAAATGTCGTGTAGACTGGAGAAAAATTATTAGCAATAAAAATGAATTAAAAATGGAGCATAATAAAGGTGCAGATGAAAAAATTTCATCAATATGTATTTGAACAAAGCACATTGCGAGGTCGATTTGCCAGAGTTTTTAAGTCAAAACTATTCAAATTTGCAATGACTTGATTTAAAAAAGGTAGATTAAATGTTAAGAGGCAAATAAAGAGGGACATTAGGTTAGCATGGCATCAAATGCATAAACAAAACCCTAATAAACAATGATACAATAGAGTAAAAATGCATAAAACAAAGAACAATTTCACCAAAAGTCTTCATGCCCTCCATGATTGACCTTCATTTCCCCTCTCCATTTGCTGCAAAATGGTCTCTTCCCTCAAATTTTTGATGAGAAACTATGACTATGACTAAGCCCTAAGTAAATATTGAAGGATTCCACTATTGCTGCAATTTGCAAATATGCAAGTATGAAGCAAGCCTAAAGTCTGAAGCATAAAATAGTCAAGCATGAAGTGTGTCAAATGAGGTAAAAATTGCCTTTTTATAGAAAAGCCAATTTTAGATGAATGGCCAAGATTAGAAATTGAGAAATTCCCTAAGATCAAAGGCTGAAATTAAATGTGACAACCATCAATTAGGGTTAGGGAAACATTAGGGAAAATTTTGAAATGAAGGGTTGAGATTTGATTTTAGAAAAATCAAATCAAGGGTCAAGAATGCATGTGACAAGGAGATATTGGATACGAAAAATGAGATACTAGAAAATCAAATAATAATTTAAAATTATTTGATTTTAAAGGCTGAGTTGACCTTTTGAATTAAAAATTAATTTAATTCAAAAGTGGTGGGGTCATGTGACAATAAATAATGATTTTAAATTATTTACTTGGTGGGAAAATAGAAAGTGGACAATTTTAAATAAATAATTTTATTTAAAATTTAAAAAAGCCAAGGTGGATAATGATTAAATAAATCAAAGAAATTTATTTAATTATAGGAAAATATAAGAAATTAATGACATATTTAAATAAATAAATAAATTTTATTTATTTAAATAATCAAGAAGAAATAGTGGACAAATAATAATTAAATAAACCTAGGAATTTATTTAATTATAGAAGGACATAAGAAATTAGCGACGCATTTAAATAAAATAAATGTAATTTATTTATTTAAATAGTCAAGAGGAATGAAAGAGATGAGTTAATTAAATAATTGAGAATTATTTAATTAATAGTTGAATTTCGACTATAGGACATAATTAATTTTTAATTATGTTAAGAAAATGTAAGAAAGGAAAATAAAACTTGGGCCTAGGTCAATTTTATGTATACAGGTGATTTAAGGCATCCAGTTTTAAGCAACTTCATATGAATGAAAATTAATGGCAGATTAAAAGGAGGGGTGTGGAAGTAAAGAGAAGATATCTTGAGGAAAATGAAGAACAAAGGATTTGATAAGAAAAATAAAATTAAAACGTGTATATTGTAAATGATATCTTGCCTCTAAATTGTGAAGTTAATAAAATCATTAATTTCCTTAGATTTTTTGGTGACATTTTAAATTGAAAGAAATGAAATTGATTGAGCTGCTTAATTCAATTGTTTGATAAGGCACTTGGATTTTGAACTACATCAATTGGTATCAAAGCAAGGAATTGTGGTTGTGTCGAAGGAGAACCCAAAAAAAATATTGTGGGATTGTGAAGAGAAGAGACCCATAGCTATAGGGTGTTGTGGATATGGCGCTAAGGGGACGTGGGTGAAGAGAACCATGGAATAGACTGAAAAATGATGATGGTGCAACCATCATGGAGATGCTAAGAGGCATCACAATGAGGTTGGGTGAGATGGGGATGATGTACAATGAATAAGAATACTGGTGGTAGACATCAATGATGATAAAGAGGAGGTTGAGTTTCAAGAACTTAACTTGGAAGATGATGGAAGAGATGAAGTGGAAGGTAGATTCTTGCGAGCCATGACAAGGATTAGCAGCAAGCCAAGGTTGGACCCCCTAGGTACAATCAAAACTTGAATTTGGAAGAGTCAATGGATTGGATATCTGAGATAAAGAAATATTTTGACCTTGAGTCGACTAAGGATGCAAAAAGGGTAAAGTGTGCTTGCATAAAGTTGAAAGGATGTGCTTCATTGTGGTGGGAGCATGTGCAAGTTGAAATTCAATGAAGAGGAAAAGAGAAAATCCAAACATAGAAGAGGATGGTCGCAAAGTTGAAGGAAAAGTTTTTTCCTATCAATTATCACATCAACCTATTCAAGAAGTTGCAAAATTTGAAACAAAGGGGTGATCACAATACTAATTTACAATTTTTGGCCGGACATTGAAATAATTTTTCTAACTAAATCTTCACTTTTTGGGCACCTATAGTAGCTAAATGCGTGAATAATTTGAAGATGATGCAAACTAGTGATTTGTCACATTTTTTCTATAGATTCTAAATATATTTTTTCAAAATTTTGGAATTAGATTGCACTTCTTTTCCATCTCCTTTGAAAATTAGTTTTTTTGTAAACATTTTTAAGGAGTGACACTACCAGTAACATATAACTTTTTTTCCATGAAGGATAAAATTCTAATTCTTAAATTTAGATTTGTAATTATGATATCTAGTGCTTCCAGTTGGTTAGATAGTTTTTTATTGAATATTTTTTTCCTGATCAAGTTTCTAAGTCAAACCAGTTATAATTCAAACCTAGAAACCGTGTAACACATAACTTTTTGTATGTATCGAAATTCTTTTTTGTTGGATCAAGGACTTCAATATCTGGTGCACTCATATTTTTCAATTTTTTTTTGATAATCTGCTATTTTCCACATGTGAGAACATAAGAGCTTGATTTTCATGAAAACCTATGTTTAATAAAACTAAAAAACAAATACATAATAGAACCAAAACATATTAAAATTATATTTTTTGGATAGCTTGTTTTGAGACTACCATCATCTAGTTGGGTTTGTGAAGTCTCCTTGATTTTCATCCTCAACTTGAGCTTTGGAAGCACAAATTTTGACTTTTTTGGTGCGGAGGGTGAAAAGGTGGGAAAAGGGGGGTTCGAGCGAACTAGGGGGGTTTGAGTGAACCCCCAAGGGTTTGCTCAAACCAGGGTTCATTCGAACCCCCTTTCAAAAATTATTTTCCTTATGTTTTTTGGCGAGAATGGTGGGACCTTGCATTTAATTGGTTCACTCAAACTAGGGTTCATTCGAACCCTTTTTTGGTTCGCTCAAACCAAAGGGTTCATTCGAACCCCAAAAAACATTTTTTTTTGCATGGGGTAATTTTTTGCAACTTGTCCTTCCTCACTCGAATTGTAAACCAATTTTGTGGGTTTACCCAGGGAGAAGAATGTACAAGAGTATATTGATGAGTTTTATAGGTTGATTATTCGAGTGATACATGTGGATGATGATGTGGAGAAGGTGTCAAGATATATGAATGGTATTCACAATTCAATTTAGGATGAGATGAGCATGATTCAGATAACAAGTGTGGAGGAGGTATATCATTATGCATTGAAGTTGAAGGAGAAGCTTACAAGAAAACAGCATAATAGCTCTCAAGATAGGGGCATATTTTCAAAGGGAAGATGACAAACAAGTAGTGGTAGAGGTTACCAAAACAAGCAAGAGGAGGAAAACACGTCTTATGCAAACACATAAGAAAGTAAGGAAAGAGGAGAGTCCTCTAGAGGAAGAGGAGATTATTCTCATGGTAGAGGATATTTTGTAAGAGGTAGAGGAAGAGGCTTCAATTGTATGTTCTTTTAGTATGGAGAGTCAGGGCATAGGGCATATGAATGTCCATAAATGCAATAGGGTAATAGTAAATGAAAAGAGGTGAAAATTCATGTGGCACAAGTTGATAATGAAGGTGTGGATTCACGACACCATGGAGAGGATCCCAATATGGAGAGTCCCTAATCTTATGAAGGATTTTGTTAAATCCAAATAAGGAAAAAATTGAACCAATACAAAGGAGAAATTTATTTCAAATAAGGTGCAAGGTGGGTGGAAAGTGTTGCAAAGTAATAGTGGACAACAATAGTACGTGTAACATTGTATTTGAGGAGATGGTGGAAAATTTGAGATTGAAGAAGGTAAAACATCCCTATCCATATCGAGTTTCATGATTGTAAAAAAATAATCAATTGGTGGTGAAGGAGAAATGTTTGGTGAGCTTTTGCATTAGAAACTACACAAATGAAATCACATGTGATATGATGTTGATGGATGTGTATCATATCCTCTTGGAGAGGCCTTGGCAATTTGATAGGAAAGTTGTTCATGATGGGAGAACAAACACCTAGAAGATAAAGAAAGAAGGAAAATAATATATTTTAAACCCGTTGAAGGATAGAGAAGAAGAAGTGGAGAACAACTCCAAAGTATGTTTTGGTTTTAGAAAGCAATTCTTGAGATATTTGAAGAGAATGGGAACATGTTCTGTAATTGTTCGCTAACAGATTGGGCACCTTGAGATATTGCAACTCCACGCTTGAAAGGTTCCAAAATGAACCAACAACTCTAAATATTTACCCTATAGCAGGAGCAAATATCCTCTAAATTTTATCAAGGTACAACTCTCTCACCATATTTTCAATGAATTGAAACACTGAAAGTAAAAACACTATTCTCTTTTAACCAAAAAATAGTAAAGGAAGACCCAATACCAAGAAGAATCCCAAATAATAGGTGCAAAATTCAGTAAATAGAGAAATTAGTGCAAAGACCAATTTATTGAACCACTTAAGAATTAAAATCATGCATTCAATACCATCTGAAAAATGAAATTAATTATGAATAAAATTGTGTAACCCACACAAAGATAAAGTATTGCATTAAGATATTCCTAAACAAAAATATTTAAGGACACCAAATTATCTTCATAAACTATATGCACAAAGACAAACAGTAATTCCATTCACAGAAAATAGCAAAGTCTAGTATAGTATTGAGCCATTCAAAGAGTGTGTGGAGAGATGTCATATGAAAATAGATACAAATAAATAAGCGAACAAGTAATCACCTCTTTCTATTTCCAATAACTAATTAAAATTGAAAGAAAAAAATAAAATATTTGAACCGTTACGATGGTGTCACTTCGTTTCCTGCTTCTAGGTTTTCCACGGGTCTCTTTTGCAAGGCTTAGAAAGTCTTGAGGACATGTGACAACTACTTGTGATGAGGGATAATTACATTTTTCATATGCACCTTCCATGATAGTTGATTATCTTTAACTGTCTCAATGTGTTGATCACATGCCTTCATAAGATCGATCACTTGAGATGTGACCAAGTGTAATTCACTAAGTTTCTTCAGATGTTCTACATTGAATTAAGGTGAATCAAGTTTTTCCTTGATTATCCTCTGGAAACTATCTATCAATATTTTTACATTTGCATCATCCCCAATTTCACCTTTGTCCCATTGTAATCTGAGAGCAACCAAGTTACCTTGTGCTTCCTCTGAAACGATGGTGCATTCAACTACAATTTCTTGAAGTTTTTGTAGACCTTGTTTATCAATCTGAAACTTCCATTCTATTCCTTTGCTCCATGCATAGCAACAAGTGTCTAGAATTAGCTATAATCTATTTTGTTGCCAACATTTCCATACCCCAACTTAACATTATTTTTAATTCGGTTTGGTAGTTACTCCATGAATTCTCTTCTCTTTCCACTGCAACAATCTCCTTCCCCAAAATGGACCTCAAAGCATTCACTTTCTGGAAACATTTTATAGATTCAAAAATAACAAGGCTTCCCTTTTTAGCAAGACACTCACTCCATTCCTCCACAGCCCTACGTAGGGTTTGACAACTTTTCATTTTGGTCATGGCTTCTTTTCCAATCATAGTTTAGGATTCCACAGAGGAATCAACTTGGGAGACTGTTGAGGAACAAGATCAAAAATAGACCTTAAACATTCAGTCAAGGCTCGAACCTATTTTTTTAGTTCATGCTTACTTTCCTTCTCTTTTTTCGATCGTTTAATCATCTTGGTTACAGACACCTAGAAAATTTGAACATCTCCATCTCTAGTAGGAGGGCCAAGATCTATTATTTTAACCTCAAATCCACTCTCTATTTCTTGTGTGATATCCTTTTGTGCTGAAGGATGCACAATCCCTAATTGGAGGCTTCTTAATTCCACGTCATCCACCAACCTTATAGTAGTCTTTAATCTCTTTGGTTTTGGGGTTGGGGTTCTTTGTAGTAATTGACCTACCATATCTTGTTTGGGTAGACTGGGTTGCACAACCTTCCTTTTCCTAGATAAAGTACCTTCTAGCCAGGTAGGAGTAACTGGAACATTAGTTGCTTTGAAACCCAAAGACCCGACTAATGTCCTAGCAATAGGAGGGGTGTCAACTAGTGTGTAGTCTGATATAAGTGAAACAGTTTGTGAATTCTATGGTGCACTTACTTCTTTGACAAGTGATTTATCCTAAGAAGGGGAGGAGTTCATGCTTAAAGTTTCCAAACCCTCTTCCTCATCTTCTCCTTCTTTCCCTTTTTCCAGAAGGGGCGGGTTAAGAATATCCTATCCACATTTGTGAAAACATATTTCTATTAGGTGGATCATCACCACCATCTCCTTGAGTCTGTGATGGTAATGAATAGGAGGTGGTGATAGTTGATTATATGCTTACAGAAGTTTGGGAAGTACCCTCAGAAGGCTGAGTATTCTAAGACCTAGTGTAAGGACGAGACTGGTATGTTCTTTTCTTGGTCACCCACTCCTATGTCCTATCAAAAACATCAATAGTTTTTGCCTCAATAGTTTCACTTTCCTTAATGCCAGTCCATGGCAAGAATAGGATGATTTTCAATTAACTCAGTATAAATTGGATCTACCATGTCAAACCCATCCTCCACAATGCCCTACAAATCCCATTTCAAGTCATAGATGATGATTTGTTCCATAGACAATCTCATCCAACTCCTTCTCTTGACTTTGTATTAATCAAAACAATCAGACCAAAATTCTTCAAGACTAGGCTAGTGAAAGAAGTTAGGGCTTAGTTTTAAATTATTCTTAACATAATCTTTCAAATCAAAAGGAAACCATTCATCATATGAAATAAAATTATACTTAGACAATTCATTCTCAATATTTAGGGTATCAGACATAGATAGACAATTATAAGAACCAAATCCAATAGGAAAACAAATAGTCACTCTTCTTTTGTTTTGACATATCCTATTTACATCTACTAATTGCTTGCATACTTCAATTACAACCCACTTATCTTTAGGATATTTAGGTAGTTTGATTGTAAAGCCAACATATCCACCCACTCTTATATAAGAGAATCTTTGAAATTGAATGAAATGACTTTCGTAAAAACCCACAAATTGTATTGCCTCAAGTGAAAATCACATTGTATGATGCCCCTATAATTCTCTGACCTCCCTCATAGTGAAAGTATTAGTTATCCTCCTAAAATGCTAAAAACTTATATGAAGCTATCGCTTATCAAGATAATCATAAATTAGTACTTTCCCTGGAGGTAGGGAACTTAGTCTTAATCTAGGCCAGGGTCTTGTGCTAGAAATGGCATAAATTAGGCATGAGGACATATAGAAGAATCTGTTGAGGGTAAAGAAAGTTATCAACTGATGTAGGCGGTCATTGATAATGTCTGCCCAATCAAGGAATTGTTGTTCGGATAGCATAATTTGGATGAAGAAATACATCCATTCTTCAAACCCATGTACATCCCCATTTCCCCTAATTCTATGTAGCAATACCACAATGTCAGCCACCTTTTCCACAAAATGAGTTCTATGTATTTTCTGAGGTAATTGGGACTTACCCCACTTAGGTTTGGTTAACCAATTTTTTGCTATTTCATTCCTGTAGTGCCCCTTTTTTGTCAAAAACTCAATTTGAGAATTCATTATAGTCATGGGAAAATAATTATCTCTTTATGGGATTTTTAGACAAGACACGAAGGAGGACCTCTAGACTTTCAGTACCAATTGGTTATCTTCTGTCCTAACCTCTCGTGTTTGTGAATTATAATGTCTAATACATTCTAAAATAATTTTAGGGCCTTGTACTGCTATAGGGAATGCAACATCTTCCACCAAATTGCTATCAATTACTTGCCCAATGATGGGTGGCAGATTTGGTTTATTAAATTTACCCCTTATTTCATCCAAATTCATGCGTCCTAAATGGGTATCTCCAATTTCTATTCCCTCATAAGTTAGCCCAAATGCATACTCATACACTTAAATTTTTCCATGACTAAGAATTTAGGGCTCAAGCAAGAAATTACCTAAACAAATTTGAAATGTAAACACAAATATCCTAGAAAGACAAATTCGAAGTAGGTTGATACTATAAATACCTTCAATGGTGAATTTTGTAGTTGAAACTCTATGTCATGTACCTCATCAATCTCATCCTCAGAAAATGACACAATGGGAATGTTTTTCTAGCACTTGAAACCTTCTCAAAACCCCGTAGAAAGCATGAGAGTAGATGGGCATTTATTATTTCTTATTTTCCATATGACACATGGCGGTTGTCATCTCACTGTTTCATCATAATTGCTTTTCAAAAATTTGAAAAACAAACATCTAGAGGTGGAAGAGTGGAGAATTCGATGAAACCCATAAAAGTGTGCTTGAGTTCAAATTTCATCTCAATATGTTGCCTAGTTAACAATTCTTACACTAGGTGGGAAATGGGAAAGTTCGATGAACTGTATAAAACTTCGCCTGAATGGAAAGAACTCAAACATTAATGGGAAAACAAGTCTAGGCAGAAAAAGCAGGGAGTTACATGAACTACTTAAAACAATGCCTAAGTTTGTTGGACTAGAAAAAGCACTGTCTTGGAAGGACTTAGCCAATTCTAAGTGAATAAATGAATTTTTGTGGACCAAATCAAAAATGTGGGGTAACAGTGGCTCTGACCGGGGACAAAGACTACCAAGGATGAAGCAAGGAACCCATACCCAAATTTGTATGACCAGTGCTTTATTTATTGGGAAAAAGAGTCAATAGAGGTAGATGACACTCCCAAGCACTCAAGAAACAAGCCAAAACGAAACAAAAACCCTAAAATAACTATGTACAGAAAGGAACCTCGGGGTTGATCAAAGTTGATAGAGCTTTAGGTCCTACCCATTATAAGGAATAGGTAGGGGAGTACCATCAAAATAGGCAAGGTGGAAAGTATTAGGCCCACATTCATGAGTGATTTTAAAAGGACCAATGCAGAGTGCATTGAACTTCTTATGAGCACCTTTAGGTTCCCTATGCTTGTCCCATAGTGAGACTGAATCTCTGAACATAAAATTTCTTGGCCTAGATTTTCTGTCAAAAAATTTCTTGAAAATTTCTTGATGTATGGTTATTTTATCAACCATCTGCTCTCATTGTACTTGGATTTTTTTCAAATATA
Source organism: Sequoia sempervirens (assembly GCA_007258455.2). Lineage (NCBI taxonomy): Eukaryota > Viridiplantae > Streptophyta > Pinopsida > Cupressales > Cupressaceae > Sequoia > Sequoia sempervirens. The sequence goes on along the minus strand of VDFB02058242.1, from coordinate 224,062,462 downwards.
AAATCCTTTTCTCTAATGCATCATTGAATTCAAGATCTTCAATAGCAGCTTGCAATTTATGAATTGATAGTTCCAGTGAAAGGGGAAGTGTACTTTCTACCCCGTATACCAATTCAAAAGGATTCATCCCAATTTCCATCTTAGGAGTGGTCTTATCCGCCCACAAAGCTTCTTATAGCTTTTTGTGCCAGTCTTTTTGGTTTTCAACATCTAGTTTCTTGATGATGTTTATCAAATTCTTGTTGCTAGACTCAGCCTGACCATTTCCCTAAGGATAATAGTCAGTCGAATGAGATAAGGAGATCCCATAATCATAGAAAAAGAGTGAAATCTCACTAGAGGAAAATTTGGTCGCGTTGGCAGCAACTAACTTATGTGGAACTCCATACCTAACTAGAATATTCTCTTTATTAATGAAATTATAGACTACTTCAGAATTGGTTCTCTTGACTAGAATCACTTCTACCCACTTGGTGAAGTAATCTATAGCTATGAGGATGTGACTGTGACCATTACTGGACTGTGGACTGATTGGCCCTATGAAGTCGAGACCCCATTGTTGAAACGACCTGTCAATTATTACAGGCCTAAGTGGTAAAGCTACCAATTGAGGCCTCCCTGCAAATAATTTACATTTTTCACACCTGGCACCCAATGATATGCATCTTTTAACATTCATGGCTAGTAATAGCCATGTATTATAATTTTGAACACAGTCACAGTGGAGGAGAAATGACCTCCATAGGCCTCATTGTGGAAGATGGTTAGCAACCTCTCATGCTGGCCTTTATCTACGCACTTCAAAAATGTTCCATCCATGTTGCATTTATATAGAGCATCATCCCAGATGACATATTTAGCTACTTTCAATTTCAAATTTCTTTTCTTCTTACCTGAGATGTGTTTGGGACATTCCCCATAGGTGATAAAATAAGTTATGTCATAAAACCATTCATCTTGTAAGCTAACAGTTAAGGCCAAGGGTGGATCTTCATCTTCCTATACTTCCTTTGGGTTTTTCGTCATCAATTTATAGAGTCCCTTTCCCTTGACTAACTTTGTATTCTTAAGGTCTAAGTCATATTCTTGCACCTTTTCTATCTAGCTACCTCTTCTATTGCAATCAATATCATGTTGTGTCAAAATACTCTTAACAACAGGGTCTGACACATACATAATTGAGTGTGAATGCAAGATATAGAAGCGAAACTGGTTAACTTCCTTGACCACTGCAAATGTATTTTTCTCAATTTATGAATAGTTTAGTTCATGTTTCTTCAATGGTTTTCTCATAAAATCAATAGGTTCCTAAATATTATCTTCATCTGCTTGCAACAAAATGGCAGATGTAGTTTGTTCTAAAGTGTAGCAATAAATGATGAAGTCTTTCTTGAAGTTAGGACTGACTGAGATAGGGCTTGGGAAATTTCTTCTTTAATGTCTTTGAAGGCCTATTTTCCAGTCTCATTCCATTTAAAAACCTATTTCTCTTTCATCATCTCTATGATATGCTTAGTGATTTCAGAGAAGTCTAGGACAAACTTCCTCAAGAAATTTACTTGGCCAAAAAAAGGCTTCACGCCAGTCCTGCTTGAAGGAAGCCTTAATTGTAGGATAGCATTAACTCTCTCTAGATCTATTCTCACACCCTCTTTGGACACAATGTTACCCAAAATTTTACCTTTAGTGATAGAGAAAATGGAATTCTTTGGGTTAAGAAATATACTGTGCTCTTTGCATCTATGTAGAACTTGCTCTAGGTCCTTTAGGTGGTCTGCTCTTTACTTGGAAAATAATATTAAATTGTCAAGGTAGATAACTATGATCTTATTTTGAAGATCACCAAAGGAAAATTCCATGGATCACTGAAACATTTCTCCTTCATTAATGAGCCCGAATGGCATCTGATTATAAGCAAAGGTTCCCATGGACGGGGTGAATTACGTTTTGTGTTGATCTTCTCTAGCCACACTAATCTAGTTATAACCAAAGAAATTGCCCAATATGGAAATCATTTCTGAGCCAACAACCGCTTGTAGGATACGATCCATTTTGGGAAGTGGATAATTATCTTTCAAAAATGCTTGATTCAAATTATTGAAATTGAAACATATCCAAATTTCCCCATTTTTCTTGCGAACTGGAACAATGTTCGCCACCCAGGTAGAATGATGTATGGGATATATAATTTGAGATTTTAGTGTCTTGTCAATTTCTCTAAAAATTGCATCGATTATCTTAGGGTTATAGTTTCTCTTCTTTTTCCTAAAAGTAGCCTTTCCTTCCTTTAGTGGAATGTGGTGCTGAAATTTCCCATTCATGAAATTTTTTAGGTCATCATAGCACCAAGTAAAAACCTATTTGTACTTAATAAGTAGAGCTATCAACTTTTCCTTTTCCTTTGATGAACAACACTTCCTGAAATAAACCATTTTCGGAGAATCAAGGTCTCCAATATTAATTGCTTCAAATTCACTAGAATGACTAGTAGATTCACTCATCTTTCGTTTTATGGAGCAGTCATGGCGATTGAATAAATCTTCAAGGGAGACTAGCCCCTTAGGTATTTTGTTGCATTTCAATTGAATAATTTCATCTTTGAGGCTGCCCATCTTGCCAGAACAAAAATCCTTACATTCATTATCACCTCCTTCAAAGAAAACCTAAACAAAGGCTTCAATGTTCTCTAAGAAGGCCTGGATCTATCTATCATCCTCCAAAACTTTCCAGTGGTTAACATTATCGGGAACACTAGGCTGATAAATTAATTCAATTTTGTAATATTTGTTTTTAAATTATGGGTGTGGAAGCAACAAAGAAGCGGATACTACCAATGAATTAGCCTTAGAGTTAAGTTCCCTGGGAATGGATTCTATCAAAAATGCATCGAAGCCTTCAATGGCAGCCCAAACTCGATTCCAATAATGTTTCAACCTTTCATTTTTAATAGTGAAAATATTTTGTATTTGTTTGACAATTATTTTTGCATCTCCCAAAACCTTAAGCATCTTTATTCCCAAACCTTTAGCTTCAATTATTCTTAACAGAAGAGCCTCATATTCAATAGTATTGTTTGTATTCACAAATTCCAACTAATAATAAAAAGGAAATTTCTCACCAGAAGGAGAAATAAGAACAACTCTTACTCCCGATCTAGAATTGGAACAACTCCCATCGAATTCCATCGTCCAAAGTTCAGGTTCTAAATCTAGGACACACACATTATTTCCTTTTTCTTCATCTAAGAAAAGCATATAGTTCCCAAACTCATTTTCCTCATATAGAATCTGCGCTTTAGGGTCTTCAGACTTTAGCACCGTTATCTTGGCTTTTGGCTCAGGTTCCAAGCACACTTTCCCCTTGCCAATTGGTATAGTAGCATATGACCAATCTAATTGTATTTCTCCTCCCAGGTCTTTACAAAATCTCCTACTTAGAAGCATACCATAACTGGCAGGTATGTTCGCAACTAGGATGGTGAGCTTGAGTCACTTATTTGGGTGGGCCGCAAGTACAACTTGAGCATCTTTGATTTTTCCAAGTAGGGGAACCTATTTGGAATCCATAGAGTAACACTTCTCAAATGTCTTAGTAATTTCAAGTCCTAGGGCTTTGGCAATTTGTGCGGGCATGACATTGTCAGAGGCACTTAAGTCGATGATGCAATTACTTACTCCGAACCCATTTACAAATAGTGATACATAAAATGGGTTAATATTTTCATCAAAGGCTGATAGAGAAGGCGCCTTACTACTGGATGTAGTGTTGGAAGCCAAATTTTGAGAACTAATCATTCTTTCATCTAGGCCTACATGAGATTCACAATGTCCTAGCCTAACATATTCAATTAACCTATCTAACTCCTTAGGATTCATTCATAAATATTTTTCTTGGGAAATTTGTACTTTAGAATTTTTATAAAACTCTACAATATCAAAAGTCCCAATTTATTTTTTAGTGAGTGACACAATCATATTTTTAGAAGAGTCATCAACTATACTTTGCAAGACGTTTTCACCTTTTGAAGTTGCACTAGTTCTTGTAAGTAAGACTTTAGGAGGATTTGGAGTACCTTTTTGTTTGGAATGTTGCTATCTTCAAGTAATAATGACATAAGTAGCATCATCTAAAGTGATGTAAACATCTCCTCCTCTATCATCATTGAGTTCAAATTCTAGATATCCATTTGCAAAGTCGCCATATTGATTAGATGAAGCACCTTCCTCTGTGAATTCTTCAATGACCTCCTTGGTAGTGGTCAATTGCATAAACCTATTCTTCTCAAGAAAATCAATGCCATCATGGTCAAATGTGAGGTGAAAAACACACATTTTCTTTTTATTATCTACAAGAGGAGCCTCAATTTCTAGCCTTTGTTGAGTTGGAGGCAAGGGTAGTGTTTTATTCCCTGGTTGAAAATTCACCCTCCTAGAAATATCTTGATAAGGTTGGTTTCCTTTCAGTATTTTCCTTTTGAGATAAATTATATCATTAGCCAATATTTGGATCATAGGATCAAAGGAACTAGTCGGAAGTGCTTTGTTCATATGTAGTTCTTTTTTCCATTTTCCCCCTGAGATAAAGTCATCTTCTAACTCAATGGCCAGTGCTTGTGTAGCCTCGAGAGTATTTATTGGTTGCCTCTTCAACATAAGACCAATATCAGGATGTTGTGTGTTGAAGAAGAAACATTTTTTCATTTCTAGGGAGGGTCTCTTGTTAGTCGTAATTTGGTTCACTATCCTATTGAACTTAGCCACAAAATCTCTCATAGCCTCATTTGCTTCTTTCTTCATCTAATTAACTTATGCTATTAAACTTAGATCATCATCTACACTTTTGAATCTCACTTCAAATTTATTGCACATTGTGGCCCAATTAGTAATTCATTCATGAGGCAGCTAATAAAACCACTTTGCAGCTGCACTAGCTAAAGATTCTATGAATAATCTAACTGCTACATCTTCTTCTTGTACAACAAGAACACCACATGCAGCGAAGAAAGCATCGATGTGTTCCTCAGGAGAAATATTTCCATCTCAAAATTTAGGCAAGTTCTTACGAGAACCCTTGGGAAAATCATGTAGGTTATTTCCCAACTGCAAGGGGCCAACAACAACGCCCTAGGGAATGGGTTGTTATGGCTGTTGGTGAGCGATTTTAGGAGAAAAATTAACTACTACTAGTAGGATAGTTCTGTGTAAAATGAGTGCTTGGGAGATAGAGAGATTTGAAGGTGTTCTAGTTGGTGAGGCAGGTTTGCTTCTAGCCCCATCCCTTCTCCTAGAGGGAATAATATAGGAAAAATTACTTCTTTGTAGGGTTTCAAAAATAGGACAAAAAATTCCCCTACTTCTTTCCCCTCTAGTAAATCTCTGAGAATCTAGGATTAATTTGAATTACTTGTGCAGTATACCTAGATAAGACAACACAAACCTATTATAGCTTGATCCCCAGTAGATTCACCAAAAATTTGTTGGCTAAAAGATTGGGCACCTTGAGATATTGCAACTCCATGCCCGAAAGGTGCCAAAATGAGCCAACAACTCTGAATATTTACCCTATAACAAGAGAAAATATCCTCTGAATTTTATCAAGGTACAACTCCCTCACTAGATTTTCAATGAATTGAAACAGTGAAAGTAAAAACATTGTTTTCTTTTAGCCAAAAAGCAGTAAAGGAAAACCTAATATCAAGAAGAATCCCAATTATCAGGTGGAAAATTCAGTAAATAAAGAAACTGGTGTAAATACCAATTTATTGAACCACTTAAGAATTAAAATCATGCACTCAATACCACCTAAGAAATGAAATTAATTATGAAGAAAACCATGTAACCCATACAAAGATAAAGTATTGCATTAAGATATTCCTAAACAAAAAGATTTAAGGACACCAAGTTATCTTCATAAACTATATGCGCAAAGACAAACAATAATTCCATTCACAAAAAATAGAAAATTCTGGTATAGTATTGAGCTATTCAAAGAGTATTTGGAGAGATGTCATATGAAAATAGATACAAATAAATAAGTAGACAAGTAACCGCCTCTTTATGTTGTAAAAAACTAACTAAAATTGAAAGACAAAAATAAAATAGTTGAACCATTACGATGGCGTCGCTTTGTTTCCTACTTCTAGGTTTGCCACGGGTCTCTTTTGCAAGGCTTGGAAAGTCTTGAGGACATGTGACAACTCCTTATGCTGAGGGATAATTACATTTCTCATCCACACCTTCCATGATAGTTGATTATCTTTAACTGTCTCAATGCGTTGATCACATGCCTTCATAAGACCGATCGCTTGAGATGTGACTATGTGTAATTCACTAAGTTTCTTTAGATGTTTTGCATTGAATGAAGGTGAATCAAGTGTTTCCTTGATTATCCTCCCTAATTTCACCTTTGTCCCATTGTAATCCGAGAACAACCAAGGTACCATATGCTTCCTCCAAAACAATGGCACATTCAACTACAATTTCCTGAAGTTTATGTAGACCTTGTTTAGCAATTCACAAATTCCATTCTACACCTTTTCTCCATACATAGCATTGGGTATCTGTAGCATTAGGTATAATCTATTATGTGGCCAAATTTTCCATACCCCAACTTAACATTATTTTTAATTTTATTTGGTAGTTACTCCATGAATTCTCTTCTCTTTCCATTGCAAAAATCTCCTCCCCCAAAATGGACCTCAAAGCGTTCACTTTCTGGAAACATTTTATAAATTCATAAATAATAAGACTTCCCTTTTTAGCCAGACACTCATTACATTCCTCCATAGCCCTACCTAGGGTTTGACAACTTTTCATTTTGGTCATGGCTTCTTTTCCAATCATAGTTAAGGATTCCATACAAGAATCAACTTGGGAGACTGGTTGAGGAACAAGATCAAAAACATACCTTAAACATTCATTCAAGGCTCAGAATTGGGTTTTTAGTTCATCCTTACTTTCCTTATCTTTTTTTGATCATTTGACCATCATGGCTACAAACATTTTGAAATTTTGAACATCTCCATCTCTAGTAGGAGGGCCAAGATTTGTTCTGTTAACCTCAAAGTCATTCATTGTTTCCTGAGTGATATCCTTTTGTGCTAAAGGATGCACAATCTCTAATTTGAGGCTTCTTGATTCCATGTCGTCAACTAACCTTGTAGTAGTCTTTAATCTCTTCAATTTTGGGGTTGGGTTTCTTTGTAGTAATTGACCTACCATATCTTGTTTGGGTAGACTAGGCTGCACAACCTTGCTTTTCCTAGATAATGTATCTTCCAGCTAGGCAAGAGTAACTAGAACATTAGTTGCTTTAAAACCCGAAGACCCGAATAATGTCCTGGAAATAGGAGGGGTGTCCACTAGTGTGTTCTCTGATATAAGTGAAATCATTTGTGACTTTTGTGGTGAACTTACCTCTTTGACAAGTCGCTCATCCTTAGAAGGGGAGGAGTTCATATTGAAAGTTTCCAAACCCTCTTCCTCATCTTCTCCTTCTTTCCATTTTTCTAGAAGGGTCTGGTTAAGAATATCCTCCCCACATGTTTGTGAAAACATATTTCTATCAGGTGGATCATCACCACAATCTCCTTGAGTCATTGATGGTAATGATTGGGAGGTAGTTCCAGTTGATTGTATGCTTACAGAAGTTTGGAAAGTACCCTCAAAAGGCTAAGTATTTTTAGACCTAGTGTGAGGACGAGATTGGTCTATTCTTTTCTTGATCACCCACTCATGTGTCCTGGCTAGAACATCAACAGTTTTTTCCTCAATAGTTTCCCTTTCCTTAATGCCCCAGTCCATGGAAAGAATAGGACGATTTTCTATTAACTCAGTATAAACTGGATCTACCATGTCAAACTCATCCTCCACAATGCCCTATAGATCATATTTCAAGTCATAGATGATGATATGTTCCACAAACAATCTCATCCAACTCCCTATTCTAACTTCGTATTCATCAAAAAAATCAGCACAAAAGTCTTCAAGACTTGGCTAGTGAAAGAAGTTAGGGCTTAGTTTTGAGTTATTCTTAACACAATCTTTCAAATCAAAAGGAATTCGTTCATGATATGAAAGAAAATTATACTTAGACAATTCCTTCTCGATATTTAAAGCATCAGACATAGATAGACAATTATAAGAACCGGAGCCAATAGGAAAAAAAATGCTCACTCTTCTTTTGTTTTGTCATATCTTATTTATATTTGCTAATTTCCTACATACTTCAATTACAACCCACTTATCTTCAGGATATTTAGGCAATTTGATTCGAAAACCAACACATCCACCAACTCTTATATAAGAGAATATTTGAAATTAAATGAAATGATTGTAGTAAAAACCCACAAATTGTATTTCCTTTGGTGAAAATTGCATTGCAGGATGCCCCTATAATTCTCTGACCATCCTCATAGTGAAAGTATTAGTTATCCTCCTAAAATGCTGAATTTTTTTATGAAGCTGCAACTTATCAAGATAATCATAAAAGGGTACTTCCCCTAGAGGTAGGTCACTTGGTCTTAATCCGTGCCAGGGTTTTGTGTTGGCAATGGTGTAAATTAGGAATGAGGACATATAGAAGAATATGTTGAGTGTTAAATAATTCATCAACCGATGCAGGCGGTCACTGATAATCTCTGCCCAGTCAAGAAATCGTTGTTTGTATAGCATAATTTGGATGAAGAAATACATCCATTCTCCAAACCCGTGTACATCCTCATTTCCCCTGATTTTGTGTAGTAATACCACAATGTCAGACACCTCTTCCATAAAATGAGTTCTATGTAATTTCCGAGGCAATTGGGACTTACCCCGATTAGGTTTGGCCAGCCAATTTTTCACTATTTCATTCCTATAGTGCCTCTTTTTTGCGAAAAACTCAATTTGGGAATTCATTATAGTCATGGGTGAATAATTATCTCTTTCTAGTATTTTCAAACAAGACACAAAGGTGGACCTTTAGAATTTCAGTACCAACTGGTTATCTTCTATCCTGACCTCTTGTGTTTGTGAATTATAATGTCTAATACATTCTAAAATAAGTTTAGGGCATTGTACTGCTATAGGGAATGCAATAGCTTCAACCAGCCCGCTATCAATTACTTGCCCAGTGATGGGTGTTGGATTTGGTTTATTAAATTTATCCCTTATTTCATCCAAATTCATGGGTCCTAAATGGGTATCTCCAATTTCTAGTTCCTCATAAGTTAGCCCAGATACATACTCATAACCCATACACTTAACTTTTTCCATGATTGAGAATTTAGGGCTCAAGCAAGAAATTACCCAAACAATTTCAAAATGTAAACACAAATATCCTAGAAAGAAAAATTCGAAGCAGGTGGATATTATAAATACCTTCAATGGTGAATTTTGTAGTTGAAACTCTACGTCAATGTACCTCATCTAACTTTTCCTCAAAAAACAACACCACAATGGGAATGTTTGTCTAGCACTTGAAACCTTCTCAAAACCCTATAGAAAGCATGAGAGTAGATGGGAATTTATTATCCCTTATTTTCCATACAACATGTGGCGGCTATCATCTCACTATTTCATCATAATTTCTTTTCAAAATTTTGAAAAACAAACATCTAGAGGCAAAGGAGTGGGGAGTTCGACGAACCCCATAAAAGTGCACCTGAGTTCAAATTCATCTCAATATGCTGCCTAGTTAACAATTCTTACACTGTGTGGGAAATGGGAAAGTTCGACGAACTATATAAAACTTTGCCTGAATGGAAAAAACTCAAACATTAATGGGAAAACAAGTCTAGGCGGAAAAGCGGGGAGTTACATGAACTACCTAAAACGCTGCCTAAGTTTTGAGGCTAAGAAAAGCACCGTCTTGGAAGGACTTAGCCAATTCTAAGTGAATAAATGAATTTTCATGGACCAAAGTAGAAATGTGGGGTAGCAATAATTATTCTAAAGCTTGCAATAGTTGGGACATTGAAATTAAATGAATAAATACCAAGGGAAGTTCAGAGAATTTTGGATGAATATGTTGATATATTGATGAAGGAGTTTCTTGATGGATTTGCACCAATGAGGAGTATAAGACAGGGATTTGATTCTCGGTGCAAGTTTACCAAAAAAAGAACCATATAGAATGGCACCTATGGAGTATGAGGAAATAAATAAGCAAGTACAAGAGTTTCTTGATAACGGGTTGATTAGGGAAAGCTTGATTCCATGTGTTGTTCCAACAGTGTTGAAACCAAAGAAAGATGGAGAGAGGAAGATGTGTATGGACTTAAGAGAAATAAATAAGATAACCATCAAGTACCAGTTTTTGTTGCCTTGAATGGATGATATGATGGAATTTTTGAGTGGAGAAAAATGCTTCACCAAAATTGATTTGAAAAGTGGATAGGTCATCAAGTAAGAATATGAGAAGATGACGAGTGGAAGGTGACCTTCAAAACGAAGGATGGTTTATATGAATGGATGGTGATGTCATTTGGTTTGACAAATGCTCTTAGCACATTTATGAGGTTTATGAATGAAGTGTTGAAACCATATCTTGGTAAGTTTGTTATTGTGTATCTGGATGATATTTTAATATTTAGAAAAAAAAGAGAATTTGTAGCATGTTAAGGCAATTTTGCAAAGGTTCAAAGAAGAGACGTTGTTGGTGAATTTGAAGAAGTGCAACTTCATGAAGGAGGAGCTAGTATATTTGGGGTTTGTTGTTTCGAAAAGTGGACTAAAAATAGACCTGAAAAAATTAAAGGCTATTAATGATTGGATTGCACCAAAGAGTATGGTTGAAGTAAGAAGCTTCCATGGGTTGGAAAGTTTCTTTAGAAATTTCATTTGAGATTTCAGTGTTATTTATGCATTGATTATGAAAACAATGAAAGGTAATCAAAAGGATTTTGTGTGGAAGTTGCAACAAAGAGGAGCTTTAATATATTGAAGGCAAAGGTAATGAAGCAACCCATTTTAGCATTTCCAAATTTTGGAAAAGTGTTCCAAGTGGATTATGATGCAAGTGGTACAACAATTGGAGGATTTTTGAGTCAAGAAGGAGGGCCAATAGCATGTTTCAACAAGAAATTAAATGATGCCAAGTGGAAGTACTTTGTATATGATCAAGAATTTTATGCAAACATACAAGCACTTAAGAAGTGGTGACATTATTTACTATTGAAGGAGTTTATTTTGTACACTAACCATCATGCCCTCTAGTTTATAAACAACAAAGGTAAATTAATTCAAAAACATGTAAAGTGGATTGAGTTTCTTCAAAGTCATTCATTTGTTTTGAAGCATAGAAGTGGAAAATCTAATCGAGTGGCTGATGAATTAAGTTGAAAGTGTTTGTTGTTGAATGAGATGCAAATAAATGTTGTTGGTTTTGACTTAGTGAAAAAATTGTATGAAGATGATGTTGATTTTAGAGAAGCATGGGAAACATTCAAGAATCTAGTAGAAATAGATAGAACTCCATGGATAGAGTATTTTGTACAAGAGGGTTTGTTGTTCAATAGGAATGGATTGTGCATACCTTGTGGCTCAATGAGGGAGAATTTGATAAAGGAGAAACATAGTGAGGGTTTGAGTGGCCATTTTGGAGTGGAAATTTTCTTGGCACAGCTAAATGAGAGTTATTATTGGTCAAGATTGAGGACATATTTAAAGAAACTGGTACAAATTTGTGGGGTTTGTCAATATGCCAAGGGAGTGAGGCAAAACATGAGGTTATACCAGCCATTGTCAATAATAGAAATACCATGGGATCATATCGATATGGATTTTTTTTTTGGGTTGTCATGAACACATAGAAGCAATGATTATGTTTTTTGTGGTGGATAGGTTTTCAAAAATGGTTCATTTCATATAGTGCCAAAAGTGTATTGATGCTTCACATATAGCAACTTTGTTTTTCAAAGAAGTAGTTTGGTTGCATGAGTTGTCAAAGAGTATTATTTTTTATAGAGACACCAAATTTATTGGTCATTTTTGGTGCAATTTGTGGAAGAATATGGGTACACAATTTAGTTTTAATTCAACCTATCATTTGCGAACTGATGGACAAACCAAAGTGGTGAATACAAGTTTGGGTAATTTGTTGAGGTGTTTGGTTGGTGATAAGCCAAATCAATGGGATTTGACATTGGCACAAGCAAAGTTTTTATATAATAATTTGTTCAATCAAAGTGTGGGTAAGAGTCCATTTCAAATTGTGTATGGTTACAACCCTAAAGGAGTGGTTGAAATGAGGGATAGTTCATAATTGAGTAGGAAGAGTGTTGTAGTGGGACTTTTTGCTAAGAACATCTATGATTTGCATATGGAGGTGAAGAAGAATTTGGAGAAAAGTGTTATGAAATATAAGGAGTACGTTAATATGCATAAAAAATAAAAAGATTTTCAGATTGATGAGTTGGTGATGACACATTTGCGGAAGGAGAGATTCCTACAAGGAGCCTATAACAAGATCAAGAGAAAAAAAATGGTCCATGTAAGATTTTGAAGAAGTTTTCATCAAATGCATATGAGGTAGAACTTCCAACCAATATTGGTATTTCACCAATATTCAATGTCACTGATTTATATAAATATTATGAATGAGAAATCGATAGACAAGGGAGCCAATAATCATCTTTACTAGATGCACGAGAATGGATACAATAGTTTTTGTAGAAGAGGTTTGAAGAAATTAAGGATATAATTGATTCCTATATGGCCAAAAAGACAAGGGGAAAGGATATTTAGAATATTTGGTCCATTGGAAGAATCGAGCAACTAATGAAGCTTCATGGTTCAATGCTTCAAACTTAGAGAAGTTTGGAATTATGGTTCCAAGCTTGCCTAAATTTTCATGAGCTCTTCACTCATGGAACATTTTTGTACCTAGTGTGTTTGATGCCAAAGCATTTTGAGAGTTCAGTAATCCACATCAATAAAAAAAATTAGTGTGATTTTTTTCATTTTTGGTTTAAAAATTGAATTTTGGTTTTGAGTTGTGGTGGTAGATCATAGCGACATTCTTGTCAATTTCATTTGACAAAAAGTCTCATTTTTTTATCTTTCCAATTCATTCATCTTGCAATTGAATAGTGAATAAATTTTGACTATTTGAGAACTAATTCTCCACACAATCTAGAGGTTTGTCAGTTCTGAAAGATAATATTCAAAACCAATCTTAGTTGAGGATATCACGTTCTTTTGAAGACTGCTAATTGAATATTTGCTTGTGTTTTATACCTTTTCAGCAATACACAATAATGCAATGCATCAGTTGTTGATTAGAAAGGGGTGTTATTTTGCAAATCCAGTTAGTGGTTTTGTTTGGACAATTTCTTTGCTAGATAGATTAGGTTAGAATTGGTTTCAAGTTTCCTAAGTGTTGTTTCAACACAGTTAGGTAGTTTCCCTTCTGCATTTTTTCTTTCAATAAGTTTCCAAGGTGTTCTGAGTCATTTTTGTTGAGTTACGACATTGAATTAAGTTGCTTTCAGACTTGTTTTGAGTTTCTGAGCGACCCTATGCCCAATGGATAGCCTAGGCAATAGGTCTTCATGTTTAGTAGGCAAATATATAGCAGATGTCACCAGAAATGTTACCAAATTTCCCTAATAGCTCAATCAGGTAGAGCTCTTTGTTTTAAAACTGAAAGAAAGGTACATTTCTTAATATTTCCTATAGTACATTTGGGTGCATAAGCAAAAATCAAAATATTACATTAACAAATTATTGCATTTATGCAAGTGCATGTAACATTGGAAGGATTTACACAAATATTTCTAAAAAGTAATCTTTATTGATACAAAAATTTATATTTGTCTCACACAAGCCGTGAGACTAACTTGTTCAATGTAATTGAAGAAAAACATATACATGAATAAGTAAACAAAATGTAAATGCGCATATAAGGAAACAGACCAGCCATTGCCTGCGAATGATTGGTTCAGGGTGTGTTGTCTTGCACTGTTGCTGCCCCAAACTACTTGTGTCCCTCCTAGCTCTATATTGCTCCTTGTTCCTGCATCTAGCAATAAAAATAATGTTAGAGCAATGCTCTAAGCAATGAAAGATCTCAAACATCATATGAACATACACCTATGCATGTGTAAGTTGATCTCCAAATGCATTAAACAAGCATGCAAACCTTGGATGTCCTAGAAAACAATGAAGTCATCAAACACATCCAAAATATGCATTTATTTTTCTAACTTGTTTGCTTCATGTGCAGATACAGGAAAATTTGTTGTTGTTTTGAGTTATCACTTTCCAGCATGTGGGTTAAATGTGGCTCCCATGAGGGTTGATCCCAGCATGCTACCTTATTGTGCTTCATAGAAGCATAGAAAGGTAATTTTTCTCTTTATGGTTCCCTCAAGCAACCATACATCATCTATGATAGTAAGTTTTTAGTCACTATCATAAGTGTTATATATTTGTTCAAGTAAATCATTAAGGATGCATACAATATCATTGTGTTAAAACTAATTGCAAATTGCAGTATGAATATGTGTTTTTGATATGCATGACAGAACAACAAGATCAAATACATAAAGTTCCAACAATCATATAAACATAATCAGTTGTTACAAGCTTTCATTATAGTTATAACCCATAGTGATTCATTTGTACATTTAATAGATCACTATCCAAAGTAATCCAAAGACAAGTTTAGATGTACAATTAAGTTAATGCATAGATGACAGTCTTTTTGGCTCATAAAGGTTTCAAGAACAACACAATGTTTGAACATATGGGGGGCAGTCACTTTGCAAAGACTTAGGATAGTCCTATCCACGAGTCCAAGACTTTGAACAAAGGCATGAGAACAGTGAATAGTGGGATGTTGCTCTGTCACTCTTTGAAGGGTGTAAAACTCATGAGTACAATCTACAAAAACAAGATAATGATCCCCAAGTTTCAAGAGGGAAAGTGTTGATGAATCAAAAGGCAAGATAAATATATGATTAGCTGAAGCCCAGTCTTTATATCACAGATCTTTCTAGATACCTGTATGCAATCAATGGAAAATAGCAACCGAAATCTTCTAAATATTGGAGGGCAGCAAGAAGATGGTCCTGGCCATAATATCATTGCAACTAATAAACATTGATTGTCATAAATATTATCATAGGATGATAGTATGTATGCAAAATAAGCCTTATGGATTATGGTGTGCATTGTAAATGGTATAAAGCCACAACTGTAGGGGTCTCATAACCAGAGCCTCTGGTGTTTACACAAAATGTTACTCAGGTACAAGAGAAAGTTTAAAAGGAAAAAACCTTGAGGAAGGCAAAAAAAAGAGTGGGGTTTTGTACATGAAGGAATGAAAAGCTATGGGGGGAGTTTTGGTGTTGGTGAAATAAACCCAAAGGCAATAATTTTTTGCATGGAGAAGGCAAATAGAAGGCGCAGTTTCAAAAACCCTAAATGCTATAGAAGTATACATTATTTTTTGCACTCTTAGAAGCCTATATCTGAGCTTTTATTAATGAGAATATTAAAGATATGCACAAAATACTTCGTATAAGTCTATAATGAAAGCATTGTGGAAAAATAGAGGATCTCAAGAAAAAAATTTCCTACAAAAAATTGACAAAGCTTTGTATGAAACTATGAACCAAGGTATGTAATACAGAGCCATGGAGTATATAGAAGAGAAGTCGATCTCAAAATGAGCTTCAAAATCCAAAAAATGTAGAGGAATGCTCATTATTTTTGCTACAATCAGAGCTTAAGGCCGAGTTATGGATGTGGGTCATAGAACAAGCAAAATTTATGCATTTTCCTACAAATCGAGCTCGTTTTCGAGTTTTCTTTCTTCAAGAGGGGAATAAAATAATCAAACTTGCATTATAAAGAGTTACCTTAAGCTTTTATATGTTTTTTTCCAGAAGAAACACCTCCCAAAACTCCATATTTCACCATGAAATACTTTCTGCAAAGTTACCATCAAACCCTAGGTCGGTGGTATCAAGCTTCTTCCTAAAGCTTTGAGGTAAAATGAATGGATTTTTTTTTCTTTCATTTTGTTTCCTTTTGTTCTTTAGGGTTTTTACCCTAAGTGAAGGTTGATGGGATTTAGGCATTTTTGCCTATATTTTTATAAATACAATGCCAAACTAATGAAGGTTGTGGGTTAAGACTTATGTCTTATGCCTTAGGGCTAAATTTTATTGCATTTACCATGTAATAAGTCTTTATGACTTTAGAATATTTGTATTGATTGCTTATGGCCAAATCATGGGCCTTTGTAAATTTTGCATTCTTTGAAATGTAAAACATTTACTTTAGTGATGTTTATAAATCACTTAAAGTATAAATGTTGTTTTAATGCAAAAGAAATAGTGGAAGCTTCCAACTCATGAGGAGAGAGGATATGCTTTTATTTATGACATTGATAGCACATAAGGGAGGTTGTTTTCAGTTTGCAAACATGTGGAGGGATTTTAGGGAATTTTTACTTGCTTTTTGGGAGTCTTTTGAGGGTTGTTTTCTGAGTCACCATGTTGGACTTGGTCAAACTTGACCTCTTCAATAGTTTGGAGCTCATTTGTTGAAGATTTACATGCTTTATTTTTGGCTTTTTGAGGGCATCCGACCCAAGAAGTTTCTAGGAGCTATTTTGATGGATCTTGTTGGGAGTTGAGTGATATAGCCACCTATGTGACTTCATTGTAATCAGTTCTTACTGTGTTATTTTTCTCTACTCTATGACTTTTTTGAGTCCTTTGGAGAAAATACAGTGCTTTGTAACTTAGTTTTGGAGATGAAATTCAATAAAGACCTTGGATATTATTGACTTGAAAGCTTTGCCTACTTGTTCTTCGCAGTTTTGTGTCTAGTCAAATGATTGATCAAGTTATTAGTGAGGCAATGTTTATTTCCTTGTAGCTTTGTCTCAAGTTTTAGAACCTTTATGCAGAAGGTATGTTTATGCAGGTTACAAATTGTGTCAAAAATTGTAAATGACTTTTGGATGTGAAATTAATTTTCCTCCTAGGAGTCTGAGCACTAGGCCCTATTTGTGAAGCACTTTTGCAAGAATATACAAAAATGATTTGTGCAAGTTTATCTTCAGTCATTGCAAGCAAGTGTAATGTTTAGGTGCATCACCATAGGGTTTAGTTTTAATTTTCATGCATTCCTTCTCCCTTTCCCTCTGCAAAAATCAGTAGTTTTAGGTGACACCATATGAAATCGGCCTTCTCCGAAGGTTGACTCTATTTATAAGTGACCCACAAATTTAGAAGTCTTCCCATGTTTTTCTCTGGAAGGTTAAGTCCTACAGCTTAACTTGTTAAATCATGCAGCTTAGCTAGGGTGCAATTTCAGTAGATAACAATTATAATATCCTTTTTGTATCTATTATACGGACCTAAGACCTAAAAGCATGATGATGGAATTATAGTTTAATATATTAGCATTAAGTGGTTTATATGAATATGTGCATGGAAATGTTGATGGAAAGCTATGTTTTAATCTGATGGTTATCTTTATGTACATATTATGTTGAACTAACATGTTTGCAACAAAAAGAGGAACCATAATGCACAACTATTGTGGGATGAACTTGTAGCAAAAGGAGTGTTGAATACCAGAATGGGCGATGCTGTAGAAATAGTTGAATGTGGTGGTTATTGATCAAAGAAATTTATGAAGATAGAGCACATGTTGTTATGACAATTAATAAACGTTGAAGAAGAGGTTTTCTTTGATTTAGAACTTTGACAGATGGACGCATAACTTAATGAAATCTTTTTTCCAGAGTTCTATTCTTTTTAGGATTCTCTTTCAGTTATAGATTGAATAAGACCAAATCTTAAAACCATGTTCTAGATATATGAAAGTGGAATTAATGATTTCGATTTTAGTTGTTACTTTCAATAAAGACTCCCTCAGCTTGTATATAATTGATGGTCGAGTTTGTAGTTTAGTTTCTTGGTTCTTACAAAGTTTGTATCATCTGTTAATTTCCAGTTGAAATATGAATATACTGAATGGTTAAATCCAGTTTGTGAGAGTTTTTGTAATACTTTATTTTATGCAATAAATGAAGTTTAGTTCACGAGATGTGTGAGATCTACTAGTTAGATTGTGCTCAATTAAGTGGGAATAGTTACTTGAGAAAGCCACTCAAGGTATTGTTCTCCACTTCATCGTTCAATTAAATTTATTTATATTGGTAGTTAATATTAGTTTACTGTTATGAATTATAGATTCTCTTTCCTGTTTATTATGACTGTGTTTGCTTAGGAACATGCATGCAATAATCGTTAATAATGTTAATAATACTTCGGAGAATAGTTTAGACATTGTAGTCATCTTAAATAGGTTTTTAGTTTACTTTCATTAGAAATAGTTCAGTTACAATCATTGTTGTAGGTACCCGTAGCAACTAAGGTTCAGTTTTAGTTTCATTGTTTTGCAATTTTTATGAGTTTCCAGCAACTAGAATAACTTAAATAGGTTAGTTTGAGTAAGTTGAGTCCATGAAGGAATATATCTTGTTGCACCATCACAAGCTTACGCTCCTTGGTCGATAATCTAATGTAGTCTTAAGTAGTGTCAAGTGGACTATTAAATTTGTTAATCCTCCGAATTGAGTGACTTTCACCAAGTTTACAAAACATTAACTTAGACTCTACAGTGGATACAATAGATTTCGAAGAAAGGATTTGAAGAAATTGAGATAATTGATTCCTATATGGCCAAAAAGACAAGGGGAAAGGATATTGGGAATATGTGGTCTGCTGGAAGAATCGAGCAACTGATGAATTTTCATGGGTCAATGCTTCAAACTTAGAGAAGTTTGGAATTCTGGTTCCAAGCTTGCCCAAATGTTCATGAGCTCCACTCATGGAACATTTTCATACCTGGTGTGTTTGATGCCAAAACATCTCAAGAGTTCAATAATCCACATCAACAAAAATTTTTTAGTGTGATTTTTTTTTCATTTTTGATTTGAAAATTAAATTTTGGTTTTGAGTTGTGGTGGTAGATCATAGTGACATTCTTGTCAATTTCATTTGACAAAATGTCTCATTTTTTTCTCTTGCCATTTCATTCATTTTGCAATTGAACGGTGAATAAATTTTGACTATTTGAAAACTAATTCTCCACACAGCCTAGAGGTTTGTTAGTTCTGAAAGATAATGTTCAAAACTAATCTTAGTTAATGTTCTTTTGAAGACTGCTATGAGAAAATTTAAAATAATTATTTGAGGATATGAAGTGGCCTGTAGATTGGAGAAAAATTATTAGCAATAAAAATGAATTAAAAATAGAAGCATAATAAAGTCATGGATGGAAAAATTCCATCACATGTATTTGAACAAAGCACATTGGGAGGTCGATTTCTTTTTAAATCAAAACTATTTAAATTTGCAATGCCTTGATTTTAAAAAGGAAGATTAAATGCTAAGAGACAAAAAAAGAGGGACGTTAGGGCTGCCAGGAATGCAAAAAGGCAAGTTTTCTTAAAAAAGAAGAAAATTGCTAAGGTATGCGTTGGAAAGGAAAAAGCCAGGAAAAATAAAAAGAGTGTAGCATTAAGATTAAGCTAGGCGTAACATACAGGAAGAGGGGGGATTATAGGTAATTCGACCTGCAGGTGATTGAAGACATCTAGTTTTAAGCAAATTTATATGAATAGGAATTAATGGTAGATTAAGAGGAGGGGGCATGGAAGTAATCAGCAGAGATCTTTAGGAAAATGAAGAATAGAGGATTTGATAAGCAAAATAAAATTGTAACTTGCATATTATAAATGGTATCTTATGTGTGAATTGTGAAGTTAATAAAATCATTGAATTGTCTTAGATTTTTTTGGTGACATTTTAAATTGGAAGTGAAATGAAATTGATTAATCTACTTAATTCAATTGTCTGATAAGACACTTAAATTTTGAACTGCAATGTAGTATCAAAATGCTCAGAAGAAAAGCTATAGAAAATCAAGCTAAAAAATTAAAGTAGATGACTAATATATAAAAAATTCTCGTAGTTCAGAAACATGTATCATTGAGTGTTTAATTATCTTCCTCCTCAAGAGAGTCGTTAAGGAGTACATATCCCCAACTTGTTCCTCCACCATCTTCAATCCTAATTGCATGCTAAAGGAACTTGCAAGCTCTTTCTACCTTTAGCCTCCTTAATTTCCTGACCAATCATGATAGATAGGCACCACATCCCACCATAATTTCCATCTTACTTTAGCACCATTCCTTCAAGTGGTGGTGAGATCCTATTAGTTAAATCCATGTACAACATTATCCCCAAGCTACCTAACCATGATTTATTTATTTGGAAAATTGCAAGTTTTTGTATGATAATGTTTTCCTCCCTAAGGTCCAAAAGGACACTAATGAACATAGAGGCAATGTTAGTGTTGACCCTATAATTGTTTGTTGAAAATATAAATTCATCTCATAATAACCATTTAATCACAAAGATGACCAAACTAAAATTATTTTTGAATACCTTTTTGAGCTAAGGGAAAGGGGTCCATAGTGGGTAAGGGTCCAATGGTGGGTATAGAAGTAGGCCTAAGTGAGCCCCATAGTGGGTAGGCTTAATATCCAATAAACTTACAATTAATATCCAATTGCAAAACACTTTTATCCATAAAGTACACAAATTGACAAATCATGTGATGCCACATCAACGCACCAATAATACATGACTTAGTGACCCACTATTGGTCTCACCTTTTTTTTGGGGCGTTTTGGATACCTTGACTAAAAGCATGCTGATGTGGCATCATATTTGATGATGTTGCCTTGAAACCAATTTTTATAAGTAGGGGACTTGCCAAATAAGTTGTACAAATTTGGGAGTGATTTGAAATTTTCACAAAAGACTTTGAGAAGTGTGAAGTTAGGGTGGCCCACTATAGGCCCCTCTCCCTTATAGCTCAGAGATATTTTTGAGGAAATTCATTTGCTTATGTGCATTGACCAACATCACATTTGTTCCCATCCTTCATGGGCCTATAAATTCATATAGAAAGAGGGGGGGATTTTTTAGTTGACCACTTAGAAACCCAATATCAAATGAATGTCAATACATTGATGGATCACAATAATATTTTGGAACCATCCACCACCAAATGTCCCTCAAATCTAAAGAGACTGGCCATATATGTGTCCTTCCAATCATTCACAATCCTACATGCACTTCAAGATGAATCCTTTAATGATCCTTATTATTTTAGAAGGTCACATTATTCACCAAACCAACATATAATATGGGATAATAAGCTAAAGGTAGATTATTATTTTTTTTAAATCTCAAACTTATATAATTTAAACATGTCCTTAAATAGTTCCCAACTTTTGAACTTGTCACTAACCACATATTCTTCTTCCATGTATATGGCTTGATTGGCCAATAATTCTACTTCTAAATTAATCTTTCTATATATGTGTTGAATTGAGGAGAAAAAAACATCATGCAATGGACATACAAGAGAGAATGTTATTAATTTTCTAATTATTTTAATTATGCTTCTATATCACATTAATGATGATAATAGAATCACTCTCAATCTGAACGGTTCTTATCCCAAGATGAGAAAAAGATAAAGCCCAAGAAGTAGTGCTTGAGATTCAACTTTATTGTTCATGTCAACTTTGAGTTTGTTGTATCCGCGTTAATTAATTTACCATGAGAATCCCTAATCAAGAAAATAGCTCTAGACATTCATGAATTCCCCCCTTACAATTCCATCAAATTTTATCTTGTCCCATCTTAGTAGGTGTCAGAAGGATATTCCTAAGTGTGTATTTGGACCTTAATTAAATTTGGAAAGCCTATGAATTAGGGAGGCATTGATCCCACTCCATTAGTTTAACAAAAAAATATTCCAAGAAGTTATTTCTTTTTACGGGATTGGTTTAGGACCTTTCTATTCACAACCTCCATAATTGATATTTCAAGTTTTCTCAAAAAAAAAAAAATCCTAACAATGCCTTGGCTTGAAAGAATCTCCAATTCATCTCCTTCCAAACTTCCAAAATTAAGATTTATAGAAAACAAACCAAATGCATGAAAAGGTGGTCTAGTTACATACTAAAGGCCAAGAGTTAGATAGAGCTATAATGTCATTAGGTAATAGTCCAAGCCATCCCAACTTCACACATAACCACTACTAGAATTTGGCAAGAAAGGGGCAATTTATCAATAAGTGGGATTGACTACTTCCTCAACCAACTCACAAAGTTAACACTTCGATGCACCTTGATACCTAAGATTCTTAAATCTCTTAGTTATTAATATTTTATTCTAAATTTCTACCCAATAAAAGGCTCCTATATTTGGTAGACAAAATTGAATAGGCCAACCACTTTTTGTTGCATAAGAATCCTCAACCAAATAACCAAATTTATTATAGTGTTCTCCTATTTAGAGCATCTCCATATCAAAAAATCTTGATCCTTGATAATGAAGAGTTTCCTCTTAGAAAGTTCTTGGAATTAAGTATAAATATGAAGATCAAATAGACCCAATCCTTATAGGTATTTCTACACCCAATCCACCCCCTTCTTAACATTAGGGGTTACATAATCCCCGACTCTTAACCTCAACTCTTCTAAATATACCAAGGATAGGTAACCATTATAAGGATCCTCCCAAAATTCAAGAGATTTACCATTTTTAATTTCCCAAATTACACATTTTTTTGTAATATGTCTACAAGTAAGAAAAAAATTATAAATACAAGAGCTACATGGAATCTTTTCTACATTCAAAATATAAATTGGGACATCCAAATATTTGTTTTAAATTTTTCAACCCATTTCATGTGGGGTTCAAAGAAAATTCCCCAATTCAACTTTACCCCAAGGGCCTTATTTCGAGCACAACCTCTTCTTATTCCTACTCTACTTTTTTCTCTTGGTTTGCTAATGGAATATCATAATACTAGGGGAGTTTTCCTTTCTTATGAATTTCCACACCAACAAAACTTTTGGATCTTTTGTTTAAATTTTTTTGTATGTCTTGGAAGGAATTATTATGCATGACATAAGGAAATTCAGAATAGCATAGATAATTACTTTTATCATCAAAATTATTATGAATAATGAAAACCCTTTACTCTTTAGATATTCATTTTTAATTGCATGATTCTGAATGAGGTTCCCATAAAGAGGATTTAAAATTTCATTAGAAAAGTGTAATCCCCAAGTATTTAATTGGAAAGGAACCAATTTTAAAGCCAAGGATAGCTACTATTTCCTTTTGCCTTTGCCAACTTGTATTGAGAAATATATTTTTGACTTAAATTTATGTCTTGGATGGAGAGAATTGAGTAGGTTTCAAGAATTTCTTGTGTCTCTCAATCATCCTTTTTACTAGAAGATATGACTAGCATTATAACATCTACAAAATAGTGGTGGGAGATGGGAGGGAAATTCTTTGTGATTTGAATTCCCTACCAAGATCCATTAGATTAGGATGAATGGATTAAGTGCCCCAAGGCTTTATCCATGATGAAGAAAAATAAATGAGATATTGAGTCCCTTTAATAGAAGCTTATAGATGGATCAAAGAAACCCTTAACACTAGTATTCACTAGGATGGAGTAGCATGGGATGAACACAAAATTAAAAATCCAATCAATCCAGTATTTATATGTAACGTAGAAAATTGTATACACTTAAAATTTCACATTATGTTTTGGCCCTCTAATTTATTGGACTTAATTAAGCTTCTAATTTTTCAAATTATGCATTCTAATGCTTAATTTTTACTGTTTTCCAAAGTAGGACAAGTATTAAAAAAATGCATTCAATCATTAAATTGTCCCTAACTTTGAGTGTCCTGGAATTTCAAGCTAGGACCCAATCACCCATGGGCAACTAGTGATTTGTTAGGATCTATGGTCCAATTGCATGAATTAATGTTAATTTAATATAAACAAGAAATTGAATGTCTTAAGCTTAATTACAAATGCTTTTAAAAAGACATTAAATGATTAAAACAATAGGAATATGAAAACAGAGAAGACAAGACAAGACAAAAATTTGATAACGAAGTTTTCCAAATGGTTACGTCTCTAGGTCTCTCTCCAATGGAGTGGTTGATCCTTGATTATGCTCCAAAATTCTGGATTACAAAGCACTGTCAATTTCCTCCAAAGCCTTACAAAGTCTCCTCTAGTGATAATGAAATGAAGAAAAATACCCTCCTTCAAGTACAATTTAGCTTGACCTAAAGTCCATCATTGTACAGAGTGGAAAAAAAAATCATTATCAAGTTTCATCTAATTCCCCCATACCCTCACAAGCTAATAACCCTCCTTTAAATACAATATTGAAATCCCTTTTAGGGGGTAACAATAATATCTCCCATATTCTTGTATCTCCCAATTTGAACTAAATTTTTTGAATGTATGGATTTTATTCATTAAGCCATATTAATACAAATTGAGATACTATTTAGGAGTTAGCAATATCTCTAATTAAAAATTAAAATCTTAAAATATTTAGCTCGTTTACATCGAGCTCCTTAGAAAAACCCCTTAAAAATCTTTTTAAATTGGCTTACAGATCTTTAATAAAAGGATACTTGCTCTACTTACTATTTTGAAGAATGAAAATTGTACATCCATGGAGGGTTGGGTTTGTTGGAGGGTGGGCACAGTTCAAACTTCCTGACCCCTCCAAATCGCATTGTTAACTTTTTAAATAGAAACTACCTCCTTATATATAGAGAGTTTATATTATGGCACAATGGTAGGCATGAGCTATGGAGAAAAGGAGGTTGGGGGTTTGACCCCCAACCAGATATTTTTATCAAATAGTTGTAACCAACACCAAAGGAGATAAGCAAGGGTGCCACGTGGCACCTAGTGATTGGGCCATGTGGCACCATTCTATTCACAACCAAGTCGACACATGTCAATCCACAATTGGTTCACCTCAATGCCCGTAAGTGCCACGCCATGTTAACATCACCAACCGCATGTCATGCTATGATGGTGCCATCTTAGTATATGGTCTATTGAAGTCATGTTGATGTCAGCATCTGTACAGTGTTAGTCAACATTTTTGCGTAAACTTTGACTAGCTGTAACTTTTACATACGAGCTCCATTTGATGTGAAACATGGCGTTGGATTTGTATCAACAAACTTTTTGATTTGATGTTGTCCTTTCTTGATTTTGAAATGATCAATTTTTGACCTAGCATCTTGCATCTGGTACCCCTATTTTGACCAAACTTTGACCTAGCATATCTTGAGCGTATGAACTCCTTTCTAGATGATTCAAGTTGCATTGGGTTCATATCAAAGAGCTCTTTAACATAGTGTCAACTATTGGAGCATCTAGAACAATTGAATTTTTGGTGAACATATCCACCTGGATCAGTCCTCCCCACTAGAGAGCTTTTGGACCTCTAAAAGCTTGATTATACAGAAAGTAAGTGAGGGTATAGTTCCCTCACTTTTCCAACCTCCATCCACTTTTCCTTGCTAGGATTCATCCCTTTCAATCCCACTCTAAGGTACTCAACAACACCCCTTCGTGAAGTTCTAGCATTTTTGTCCAGGATGACACCCTCTTGCAACTCGTTCATGTACTCAGGTGATAAACCATCAACAGAAGGAACTTGAACATTAGCCTCCTCATCCAATATCATTGGAGGTTCATACAACTTCAAATTTTCTACATTAACCACTGAGTAGATATGCATATAAGGAGGTAGATTTAGGTGAAAGGCATTGGTACCGATCTTTTCTAAGATCTCAAAGGGACCATACCTGATCAACTTGAGATTCTTACCTTCGCCTTGCATTGTTTCCTTGCTAATTTGTAACCAAACTCTGTCACCAATCTAGAATTGATGATCAACATGATGCTTATCATGTTGGGCTTTGTACTTTTCTTGGCTCTTCTCCAACTGTAGTTCAACTACTTGATGAACTACTTGGATATTTTGGATTAACTTTACGGATTTGTCTGCATCATGATGTCCATCTTTAACATCTTCCTTCCTGAAAGAAAAATCCATAGGTGTCCTTCACAAATAACCGAGACAAGTCTCAAAAGATCTTTGAGTAGAAGCATGTGTTGCATAGTTGTAAGCATGTTACACATAGTGTAGGATATCATCCCACAACTTAGGATGTTTATTGCAGTAACCTTTGAGAAGATGCACAACTATCACATTTACTACCTTTGTTTGTCCATCAGTCTACGAATGGAACATTGTACTCTTCTTCAGTCTAGTGTCCATGAGTTCCCACAATGCTAACCAAAATTCCCCCAAGAATCAAGAATCTTGATCTAATACAATAGAAGTAGGAATCCCAAAATGAACTCATACAAATTGAAAGTTCATATGTGTTGTCAAGTTCAACTATGACCTATTTTTTACAAGGCATTAGAATGCACATTTTACTAAACCTATCCACTACCACAAATAGATAAACATGCCCTTTCCTAGACGTTGGTAGCCCCCCGACAAAATCCATTGAGACACTCTCCCATGGATGGGATGGTACATGAAGAGGTGTGTACAACCCTAATTTCCTATTTCTAAGCTTGCTTGTTGCACACATTACACATCCTCTAATGTACTTGGATACAGTTTCTTGCATGTGAGGCCAATAACAATATTTTTGCAATTGTGACATTGCTTTGCTTACCCCAAAGTGTCTAGCAATCAATGACATGTGTGCTTCTCTGATTACCTATGCTTGTTCATCTTGTGGAATACATAACTTTCCTAAGTGATACAATAACTTATCTTGCACATAGTAGTCTTTCTCTTCTACATGTTTTCCTTGAATTAATGCTACATAAATATCCTTAAAATCTTTTTCATTAGCATATTTTTCTTGATAACTTCCATGTTCCATTGAACTACTTTTAAGAATAATTGTAGCATTTGCAATAGGAGGCCTAGATAACATATCTACTACTTTGTTCTGAAACCCTTTCTTATATTTTATAACCAAATGAAACCGCTATAGAAAACCCATCCACCTAAAGTACCTTCTTTGTTGCAATTTAGATTGTGAGTGAAAATATTAAAGTGATTGATGATCAATGTGCATTACTGTTTCCTTACCCATTAGATAATGTATTTCCAATTTTTTACACTCTGAACTAATGCATACAGTTTTTTATCATATGTGGGATAGTTACTTATAACAGTCGTGAAAGTTTCAAAATGGAAGAAGATATGTTTACCTCCTTGCATGAGTACTACTCCCATGGAAAACCCACTAGAATTTGTTTCAATTTCAAATGATTGTTGTAGATCTGATGCAATACCAAATTCCCCTCTTCAAAAACTCCAATTTCACATGACAAAAGCAGCTCTACCAAAATTGTTATCACCCTAGTTTGATTTTTACTAGCATAAATGTAGTCAAGAACAAATTTCAATTTAACAACAATGTTGCATTCATATACTCAAGTATGTAACAACTGTCTGCAATAATTTATTTATATTAATTATTTTAATAACCTCTTACATATCAACATATTCATCAATCACAAATCAATTTTCCCTCTTCTTAAATCTACTCATTCTTCACTAAATCTGCTTCTATGTGTGCAAACATTCATTTATTTTAACTTTGGCTAGCTTTTCTTCCACCACTCAATGGTGCGACCTATTCCTTTAATCAAAATCTCTCTTCTCTTAACCTGTGTGCCTTGCTACATAGCCTCACCTTTGATTTTCTCTTTGCATCATTCCATCGGCCCCTTACTTTGACTCTGCCACTTGGGTTTAACCTCTGCCCTATTTTCTTGTTTACCGCCACCTTTCACTCCTATATGCCTCAAGACTATTGGCCTGTTTTCCTTTAGTATTGTTCACTATTTACTTCATCAACTACATCTTCTCTTATCTCTTCCGAACTGTCTTCTACTCGTAACATTTTTGCAGCCTCTCCTCTACTATTTTTCTACCCCCCCATTCTATTATTGTTCTCTAAATTCCATGCGCCCCTTCACATTCTCTCCTGAAGTTTTGACAATAATTCCATATCTCTCATATGGCATGGCTTTTCAACTTATCTCCCTTATTTCGTGCACTTACTATTAAAATTAAAACTCAATGTTAATTTATGGCGTCAACCCCTCTTTTCATCCTCTGCATGATTCTTTTTGGTCTTCTTTTCTATAGGCACTATATAGTTGATTAAAATCTGCATTTAAATTTCAACTGTCTTTTTACTTTCACGTCGTCCCTTGTATTTTGGAAATGGGTCCACCTTATCCTCTTCACACTATGTTAATTCCAAAATACTTCATTGTATATCTTTCCTTCAAGAAGATTGAATCTGACTACTTAACAAATGCTCCTGCATCAGACGCACCCGGTAAAAATTTTGTAAGCATAGGCTCACAAAACGGAGCTGAGTAGTAGAACTACTCTTCAAAGTTGCGAACAACTTGCAACATTCTCCTGCGCTAAAATTGGTACCCACAAATTATTTCTTTTTCCTCTTCTTCCAGCATCTTGCCAGAACATTCGTTATTTCCCGCCAACAATTCTGCACTCCAGTCTTCTCTCCTCTTGTGGACTTGTGTCCACCATGTACCGACCTCCTCCTTCAAACAATATCTTCACCCTTCTCCTCTATCGTTGGTTTTTACCCACCACAAACCGACCACCTCCACCAAAATTCACTTTCATTTTCCACCTTTGTGGGAATTAACCCACCACAATCCATCCTCCTCCAAGAACTTTCATCCTCTTCAACCTATCTTCTTGCCATCCCAACATAATGACTTTTCTTAGGTTTCCCTTCAACCCTTAACACCTCCATGCTTTGCTTATCCACATTTCCAAATTTAAATTGATGTCATCCAACACAAATTTCATAATCACAAAAATCAAACCTTACCTATGTTTCTGCAATCTTTTCTCTTTCACTTTCAGCTGCAACACTTGCATCTTCATCATTCATCACCACCATCTACTTTGTGTCCTCCAAAGGACAATTTATTTCTGCTCTTTCTACTTCTTCAACCACAGCTACAACTTTCTTACCTTCACCATCCAAATAACTTTGGATTTTTCTCATCTCTTCTCTGGACAACATTTCACCCTTGTTCTCCTCAACCTCATCATCAAACTTGGCACCATTTGTGTTCACTATTTCAGCTTGCGAACACCCTTCTTCCACTTCACACAACTCGATCCACTCACATGCCATCGTTGCAACCTATGACTTAACATCTTCTCCACTTGTGTGGGCTACCCCCACATTTTCTTCCTTCCACACCCCTTCTATCAAAAGGCTGCAAAAATTTTCATCTTTTGTAACCTCGGTTACAATCTCTTCTCTTTCCTCTTGATCTTTTTGCACAAGGATCTTCTCTTCTTTTTCTTCACTCTTCATATCTGCTGCAATTTCTTTTACCACTTCCTTTTATTTATCCTGCAATGGATTCAAAACATACTCTTCCCCATCCTTTATTATGCTATATATATTTTATCTACCATTATATATAGCTTCTCTATCATAGATCCATGGTCGACCCAACAAAATATGGAAAATATCCATGGGTATTATATTACATACAATCTCATCCTTATATCTATGAATCTAAAAATCAACAATACATTGTTCACTTACCCATATCTGACGATCTCCTTGCAACCAAGAAATACTGTAAGGGTTTGGATGTTTTCTTCTCTTCAATTTCAGCTTCTCGACCATATTTAATGACACCAAATTATCTATGCTACTGTTGTCCACAACCACTTTGAAACACTTTCCACCTTACTTGAAAATAGTTTGAAACACATTTCTCCTCTGGATGGACTCTTGCTTCTCTTTTTGTGGCTTCAAAAATTATTTCTTCATCATAAAACATTTTCTTGGCTTCCAAGACATTTTGTCAAACACTTTCCATGCAACCTCAATCTGCAACCTACACAAAGTTCATAACCTACTATCTGCAACTTCACCTCTTCTCTTTTCCACCCATAGGTCCTAGTGTAGACTCTACACACTCAAGAACTTTGGCTTTGATACCAATTGATGCAAGACCAAATTCCCCTCTTTTCAAAAACTCCAATTCCACACAAAAAAAGCAACTCTACCAAAATTGCTATCACACTAGTTTGATTTTTACTGGCATAAATGTAGTCAGGAACAAATTTAAATTTAACAATGTTGCATTCATATACTCAAGTATGTAACAATTGTCTACAACAATTTATTTATATTAATTATTTTAATAACCTCTTACATATCAACATATTCATCAATCACAAATCAACTTTCCCTCTTCTTAAATATGTTCATTCTTCACTAAATAAGCTTCTATGTGTGCAAACATTCATTTATTTTAACTTTGGTTGGCTTTTCTTCCACCATTCAATGGTGTGACCTATTCCTTTAATAAAAATATCTCATATTTAACATGTGTGCCTTGCTACATAGCCTTAGCTCTTATTTTATCTTTGCATCATTCCATCGGCCCCTTGCTTTGACTCTATCGCTTGGGTTTAATCTATGCCCTATTTTATTGTTTACCATCACCTTTCACTTCTATATGCCTCAAGACTATCAGCATTTTTTCCTTTAGTGTTGCACACTATTTACTTCATCAGCTGCATCTTCTCTTATCTCTTCTGGACTATCTTCTACTCGCAACCTTTTTGTAGCCTCTCCTCTAGATACTATTTTAACACCCCCCAATTCTATTATTGTTCTCTGAATTCTATGTGCCCCTTCACGTTCTCTCCTAAAGTTTTGACAATAATTCCATATCTCTCATATGGCATGGATTTTCAACTTATCTCCCCTGTTTTGTGCACTTACTATTCAAATTAAAACTCAATGTTAATTCATGGCATCAACCCCTCTTTTCATCTTCTCTGTGATTCTTTTTGGTTTTCTTTTCTATAGGCACTGTATAGTTGATTAAAATCTGCAATTAAATTCCAACTATCTTTTTAATTTCACATCATCCCTTGTATTTTGGAAATGGGTCTACCTTATCCTCTTCACATTGTGTTAATTCCAAAAGACTTCATAGTATATCTTTCCTTCAAGAAGACTAAGTCTGACTGCTTAACGAATGCTCCTACACCAAGATTCGGTAGAGCCAAAAATGGTGCAATGTTGAGCTTTTCCTTTAAAGTATTGAAGGCCTTTTGTTGTGGACCTCCCCACTAGAAATTCTTCTTCACACTTGTTAGTGTATCTAATGGAGATTCTATGTAGGATAAGTTAGCTATGAACTTTCTCCAATATTGTACCAAACCTAGAAAACTTCAAACTTTTGTAGTTGTACTTAGCTTAGGCCAGTTTACAATGACTTTGACCTTGGTAGGATCCACTTTCAAGTGACCTCCTCCTACAATATAGCCTAAGTACAATAGTGATGTCTTTTAAAATTCACATTTTGACATCTTTGCATACAATTTTTCTTTTCTCAATACATCTAGTACTTTTCTCACATGATCTACATGTTCTTCCCAAGTTTGACTAAATACAAATATATCATCCAAATAAACTATGAAAAAGTCATCTATGAATAGACGAAAGACATCATTCATGACTCTCATAAAGGTATCTAGTGCATTACAAATCCCAAAGAGAATGACCAACCACTCATATAGTCCTTGTTTTGTCTTGAATGCAGTTTTCCATATATCATTATCTACAATTCTTATTTGGTGATATCCACTACGCAAGTCTAACTTAGTGAAATAAACTGCATGTTTCAATTGATCAAGTAAATCATCTATTTGGGGAAGAGGATACATGTTCTTTATCATTATCTTGTTTAGGGCTATGTAGTCAATGCACATTCTCCAAGACCCATCCTTTTTTGGAACCAACACAATTGGAGAACCACGAGGAGAGCTACTCAAATGAATAAATCATTTCTTAAACAACTCTTGAACTTGCTTCTTGATTTCCTCATTCTACAAAACTTATAAACGATACATGCCAATGTCTGGAAGTGGCACATCCTGTTGTAATTGGATTTCATGTTGTATCTCTCTCTTTGGTGGAAATCCCTTTGGCTCTTGAAATATGTCATCACATGTGGAAACTACTTTGACCAATTCAACTTTATGCTCAAGATCACACCCTTTGAATGCCTTAGATTTATCATCTTCTTTGGCTTTTACAATCATCAATACAAAGTTCTTACTAGCATTGACTAACCTCTTCATTTGTCCAATATTCACTAATGCTAGATTAGTCTTAATCTTATGTGCACGTACAATGAATTATTTACCATCCTTAAAAAGGTGATATTTATTTAGCCCCTATAAAATATTGCTTTTCGGTCATAAAGATAAGGGGTCCCTGGCACAAGGCCACAAATATCTAAAGGAACCACATCAACTTCTACCTCATTTATAAAGTTTATAGTGATAGCAAATCTTAACCTACTTTGCTTCGTTACCTATAACTATGCATCATTGCAAACCCATCCAAGTGGATATTGCTTCAGATGAGGTGTTGTAGCCAAGTTAAGTTTCTTAACAACTTCTTCAGATATTAGATTTACTTGAGATCATGTATCAAACAAAGTATCAACCTTAGTATGCTTTTTTACAACCCGAATGTGAAATAATTCATTTCGATGCTTATCCACCTTAGGTGGAGAAGATTCTTTACTTGCACCTACACTTGCATTTGAAAAACTTGTATCAGAAGAAAGAGATATACCTTTTCCTTTACCTTGGATCCTGGCAGCAACAATCTTTTTTTCCTCCCCAAAGTCAAATCCAAGATCCTGTTGTACTACAACAACAATATTTTGTTTGCCTTTGTTTCCTCCATACTTCTTCGGCCTTAGTTCCAGATGCAACTTCCAAAACTTTGAGTTATCATGCCCCTCCTTCTTGCAATGGGAGCATGTGGGCTTATCACCCTCCTTCTTGATGGTTGTGTTCTTTTTTCCCTTTTCTTTGCCTTTGTATTTTCCTTCAGGCTTAGATGGCTTCTTTTCAAAATCTTCATTGAAAATATTCTTACCTCTTGACTCCAAATGTGTGGCTTGTACACATACTTCATCTAGATTATTAGGATTTAAAACCAAAAAGGTATTCCTTAAGTAAGAATGAAGACCACCTATATACTTAAGCAATGTGTTTAGGGTGTATAATGGAACATTAAGTGCAATAGCCTGCTTCCTAAATTCATGAGTATAGTCTTGGATAGATTGACCCTTACCCTACCTAAAAAATTTCTAGCTCATAGTTAACTATTGCATATGGCCTAAAGGATAAAATTATTTTTTAAGAGAAACTTTAAACTCCATCCAAGTTAAATTGACACTTCCATGTCAAGAAATTTCTGCCTGAGTTTTAATCTCCCACCAGGTGAGAGCAGTTCCTCCCAACCAAAGAGTAGCTAATTGGATTTTAGAAGAATCATCTAAAAGGCTTTGAATCCTATAGTATACTTCTACTTGTTGAACCCAATCATCTTATTTCTCAACATTTAAGTCTCCAAAATATTTAGGTAGTTCAAATTTTACATCCAATTTGATGTAGGCTTATGTGAACTTTTGAAAGGATTAACATAAGTAGAATTAGAAGAAGATGGAGAAGATGGAGATTGAGGAGTTTTTGGAGGCTCACCATCACCTTCTTCTCTTTTCCCTTTGTCCTTCCAATCTTCATTGTCTTGAATTTTTCTTGCTTTGACAATCCTCCTTTTTCACACTTCTTTCGTACTTGCTTTTCCTGATAGAGATCTTCCACCATAGCCTTCATGTCAAGAAAGGCTCATTTAAAAAATTTCTCATCGAGCTCAAAAAAATTTCCAGCTTTCGTTTCTTCCATCTTTGAAGAAGTTCTTCATTTACCGATCTCAGGATTGAACTCTACAAGCGTGCCTTCACGTTGTCGGCTCCTGGATCACGTTAACATCCACTTCTACAATCACTAGTCAAACAAAACTCTAATACCAACTTGATCTGTTAGGATCTATGACAATTGCATGAATGAATTTTAATTTAATGTAAATGAGAAATTGAATTTCTTAATCTTAATTACAAATTCTTTTAAAAAGAAATTAAATGATTAAAATAGTAGGAATATGAAAACATAGAAGAGAAGACAAGACAACAAATTGATAAGGAAGTTTTCCAAATGGTTACATCTCTAGGTCCCTCTCCAACAGAGTGACCGATCCTTGATTATGCTCCAAAATTGTGGATTACAAAGCACCATCAATCTGCTCCAAAGCCTTAAAAATTCTCCTCTAGTGATAATGAAATGAAGAAAAATCTCCTCCTTCAAGTACAATTTAGCTTGGCCTGAAGTCCCTCATTGTATAGAGTGGAAAAAAATTCCATTATCAAGTTTCATCTAATTCCCCCATACCCTCACAAGCTAATAACCCCCTTTAAATACAATTTTGAAACCCCTTTTAGGGGGTAACAATAATACCTCTCGTATTCCCGTATCTCCCAATTTGAACTAAATTTTTTGAATGTATGGATTTTATTCATTAAGCCATATTAATACAAATTGAGATACTATTTAGGAGTTAGAAATATCTCTAATTAAAAATCAAAATCTTAAAATATTTAGCTTGTTTACATTGAGCTACTTAGAAAAAACCCTTAAAAATCCTTTTAAATTGGCTTAAAGATCTTTAATAAAAGATATTTGCTTCACTTACTATTTTGAATAATGCACGTGGTGCATCAGTGGAGGGTCAGGTTTGTTGGAGGGTGGTCGATGGTTCAAACTGCCTGACCCCTCCAAATCATATTGTTAACTCTTTAAATAGAAATTGCCTCCTTATATATAGCACATATTATGGCACAATGGTAGGCATGAGTTATGGAGAAAGGAGGTTGGGGTTTCGACCTCCAACTGGATATTTTTATCAAACAATTGTAACCAACACTGGAGGAGATAAGCATGGGTTCCATGTGGTGCCCAGTGATTGGCCACGTGGCACCATTCTATTTGTAGCTAGGTCGATACATGTCAATCCACAATTGGTCCAACTCGATGCTTGTAAGTTCCACGTCATGCTGATATCACCTGCCACATGTCATGCTTTGATGGTGCCACATTAGTGTACGATCTATTGATGGCATGCTAACATCATACTGATGTCACCATCTGTACGGTCCTAGTCAACATTTCTTTGCAAACTTTGGTTGGTTGTAACTTCTACATACAATCTTCATTTGACGCAAAACAAGTGGTATTGGATTCATATTAGTGAACTCTTAGATTTTATTTTTTCCTTGCACAATTTTGAAATGATCATTTTTTGACCTAGCATCCTGCATCTAGTACCCCTGTTTTGACCAAACTTTTCCTGAGCATATCTTGAGCATACAAACTCCTTTCGAGATGATTTAAGTTATGTTGGGTTTGTATCAGAGAGAGATTTGACATGGTGTCAACTATTGGAGCATCTAAAACAATTGAATTTTTAGTGAACATATCCACCTGGATCAATTGGGTCCCCCTTCTTAGCCATGACCCAAATTTAAATATGTTGTCAGTATTTTAATATCCAAAATTTAATTATGAAGTGTCAGCTTTTGGAATTTAATTTTTAGGAAATTAGAAAAACACCTATAAGTACCTAGCCTTTTTATCATTTAAAATCTAAGACACACAATTGACCAAATATTATTGTCAAGAGTAGGATTATTAAATTTTATTACAACAATTCAAGATCCAACATCATGTCAAATTCTATGTGTGTTCATGTTCATGTTTTGTGAAGGCTAACATTTTTGTAGATATCCAAAGCATTCAAGCATTCAATAAAATGTAACAAGCAAGATCCAAGGCCTTGAAGTGATTTGCATGACTTTATTCCTTTTAAGGAAGCCATTGAAGGGTGGTGACTTACAACATTGTGTTTATTCATCATTTCCTTCCTTTCCATTATCGATTTATCATTGTGGAAGTGGAAACACTTACACAAGGTTTGAATGAGGCAAGCCCCTATATGGAACAACATCTTCTCTCTTTGTGAATATGTAGGTTAAAGGTATGAAGAGGATTGAAGAGAGTTTGAAGATCCATTTTGCATTGTTACATTTGTTATCATCAACCTTGTCAAGACATGAAAACTCGATTATAGAATTTACTGATGACATTTCAACAGTGGGACAAGGGGAAAATAGAAGCTTAGATCTAGCACTAGAGGACCCCAAAAATTGAGAAAGATACCCTAACAAATACCTAGTCACCCAAGGGAATCCCAATCCTTCTATAACACTCAAATCCAACTTTTGGTGACATGTACACATCAGCCTACACCTTCCAAATCCACTTGTAGAATTCTATTTTCATCTGTTTATCTTCGTCAAATTGCATTTATCATATTTGGTTATTTAGTGTAATTAGGTTAATCATTTCAAATCATTTATAAATCATTCCTAAGACTCAAAAAGATGTAGATCTAGGTTTGATTGACTCACCTTAAAGGTTGAAAGTCAATCTATACACCTTGTTGATTTGCATCTTAATGAAATCCTAGAAATGACGGAATGTACCCTAGGTCATGTTTATTAAACTTATGGTGTACTACATTTTTATGTTTCATTTTGGTGAACTTGACATTTTACATCATAGCTTTTTGATTTGGTAGTCATTTCAAACCCTAGATATATGTTTTGCATCATTGTATTGTCTTGCATTTCTTATTTAGGGTTACATATTGCATCATAAAAATTTATAAAAATCCAAAAATATTTCATTCGTATTACATCATAGGTTGTATTACAATGTGTTTTAGTCATTTAGATCAAGTTTTCATTTTAAGATTGCATATAAAAAGTGTCATTTTGTTCCAAAGTTGTTATACATTTGCATTTCCTTTGCACTAAAAAATTCTGAAAAAATAGTTCTTATAAAATCTATTCGCGGATAGGAATAGTAACCTTAAGCATCAATCTAAATATTTAGATTTTGAATTTTCATAACCCTGAACAAAGACTTAGTCACCCCTAGGAAACCCTCTCCTTGTACAGATATCTCAACAAACTTATTTTTCACACTATTTTAACTATGTCTACTCAATTGCACTGTACTTGTATATCTTTATTTTGGAATTAGTAACTACATTTTATAAAGCATTTTGCATCTAGTTCATTTAGTGAAAGAAATTGCATTGTTTAAAATCAAATTTTGCATTCAAAATTATCATTTTTAGGTCTTTGCATATTACAATAAGTCATGAAAATTACATTAAAATTTGTTCAAAAAATCTTCAAAATCATTGCATACTTACATTTTACATCAAATTGGGATACATTAGGAAAATTCTAGAAATTTATTTACTTTTATAGCTGTCTACAAGTAGACTCAAAATACTTAAACAGAGTAGTCTTCAATCAAACTTCAAACTTTCAAAACCCCTAACTAGGACTTAGATACCCTTGGGCGACCCTTTCCTGCTTGTCTTGGCCAAACAATTTTTTTGAGACCTCTATTATTGTGGTTCTTGTTTCCTCCTACTTGCTTCTTTCTATTCTTGAGTTTTTTTTGTACAAATAGTTTAGTGTTCATCTTGGGTGTACTCTTGGTGTTGTGAAACTTGCATGAGTTTCACAACCTGGTGTCCTATTTCCAATGCTTCAGTGAGACATAGTTAGAGACTCATGGCATCCCATGTTGTTGGTACATCTGCTATGGATCTTGAGTTCTCCAACCCTTTCATGACAAGTGTTTTCAATACTTAACCCATTTTGGATTCCATACCTAATGCAAAAATTCCCATGACCTTACAATCAACCACTATCAGTAATGTTGAAACCATGGTGGCTCATGTCCCTAAAGAGAAAATAAAACAATTGGACAAAGCCTTAGAAAAAATTCAAGACTCTGTGAGCATGAAATATGTTGTTGGCACAACAGTCCCTGTCATAGATAACATGAGGAAAATGCTTGATGATTTTCAAGGATTAGAGGCAATGCCTAGTCTATCCCACATCATACAAAATCATGTACCTACAATGGCTAGTTGATCTCAAACTTTGGGGTATACTCAAATTCAAGGAGGAAGTCAAGTTTATCTCCCTACAACTATAGCTTCTATTCCAACATATATAAATCCAACTGTTACCACAATGATGCAACCAAGCAATAGTATAGCTCCAACTTTGGGTATTTCCATTGGGAATCCTTATAGTTTTTTCAACTCAAACATCATATCTCTAAACCCATCACCCTTCAAAAACTTGCAATATAGTAGCCCACCTAATACATATACACTTCCACCATATTCACCTCATTCCCAAAACACGAAAAGCAATGATTCCATCATAAATCAACTCTTGCAACATGTGACAACCCTTCAACAATAAATATCAACATTGAACCAAAATCAAAATGGACAACCATCACAATATGACAAAAGAAACCCATTTTCGTTGGAGATATTGAAAGCACAAATGCCACAAAATATAGAGATACCTTGCTTTGAGAAATAAAATGGTAGAGGCAATCCTAGCAACCATATATCAACATACACAACCTTATGTAGCGACTTCATTTTTTAAGACAAGCTCTTGGCTAAAAATTTTCCTAGGTAACTAAAAGAAATGACCTTGGAATGGTTTTGTTCATTACCAAATAACTCAATTCACTTATTTAATGAGCTTGTTGATTCCTTCCTCAACCATTTCGAAGTGCAAATTGGTCCCAAGATCAATATAACTAATTCAATGTGATGCAAACAAAGACAAGGTAAAAAAGTTATAAATTTCATTAGCCACTATTAGTTGGTACTATCACAAGTTAATCTAAGTCTCCCTAATGTAGAAATCCAAAGGATTTTCATTGAAAGTTCTTACAAGAAAATATAAGAGAAAAAGTCCTATTGTAGAAATTTCCATCATTTATAAGTCTATGCATAGTGCTTCGTGATTATCATAATTTAATTAATAAGTATGAGAAATCTTCATCTAAACATACTGAGAAGTCTAAGCTCGTACATCAAACCAGTTACCAACAATTTAAGAAACCAAATAAGAAATTTTTAAAGATAAATCCATCCCAAACAAACCATGTTACACCTCAATTTATTGTCATAAGCTCTACCCCATACCAATTATGACCTAGGGATAGACAATTTAAACCATTACCTTATTCCCTCCATTCGATCATGTTACAAATTTTGAGTAAGAACCTAATTCGTTTGCCTCCCATCAAACCTATAGACACAATCAAACCCTTACCTCCAAATTATAATCCAAATGCCTTTTGCCAATATCACCAACAAAGTCGAAATGACATAACATGATGTATGCACCTTAAGCATCAAGTTCAGGACCTCATCAATTCTAATCATATTAAGTTGGAAGGTGTTAATTATAGAGGTAATAATTTAGTTTCTCCACCTAACAAAAAATTGCAAATATTCACCAACCCAATGCCAAATCATTTCACAAAATTTGTGAAAGCTAGTGAAGTCAAGAATGATGTGATGAATGTTGATAAGATTGAGGATATGAATAATGATAATTATGATGATAAGAGTGATAATGAGGATGATCTACATGACATGGTTACTCTTATAGATTTTCAACCTAGTAAGGGCCAACCTACTTTGTTACCTAACATTTCTTTCACACATATTGACGCTTCTATGCATTCACCTGATGGTCCCCTCTATATTGTTGAACGCATTAATGATAAGCCCACAACTAGGCTACTTATTGATCCCATGTATGTAGAGAATGTGATCACCAAGGAATTATTGTCTGTGTATGAACTTTATCAAGATTCTTATTCACAATTGAAAGCATGGATTAAAGCATAATGGTTTTTCTTGCCCTATGATAGGTTTGATCACTCTTCCATTAAAATTTGGACCAAAACAATTAGATGTCTCATTGTTGACTTCTCTTTTGTGCTATTTGTCCTTGATGTCAAAATTGATTGGTTCTTGGTTTGGCATTGGCATATTCATTGTGGTTTGGCATTGGAATATTCTTTGGTGCATTTGGATGTTTCAGTACTTGGCATATTCATTGGCATATTCAGTAATCTTCAGTTTTGTTCTTGTGGTACTGATTGTTGGCTTCATGTGCAGATAAAGGTTATCTTGCTTCTACAAGTTTTTGAGATTATGTCATTGGCAATATGATTGTTCACTTTGGCATTCATAGGTGCTAGTAATAGGTTTATAAAATGGTACTATGGCATTTGGCTTTAGTTCACATGAGGTATATTGCTTTCTCACAAGGCTCTTTCAAGCTATATTTCATGCTATACCTGGTATTGATACACAGTCAGATTTGTATTCATGAGTTGGCTATTGTATATAGTTGCATAAGATTTTCATTACATGGAGCTCATTTTTGATTCAATAATACATATATATATTGCATCTATTTAATAAAGGCAATAAGCAATGGTATTGCTTGGACTTACCATATCACTTCATACAAAGTGTATTTCGACATACAATTGGGCCTTCACATTTTACATGGGTTCAATATTATATCGGGTTTCCTTAAGCATTTGATAGAAATGATAATCAGACTGATTGTTTATTTGGAAACAATGTTTAAGTGATATTGTATTGGGCTTCTTGTGTTTCACATGGTTGTTATTGTGACAACAGGTTATTTGATTCATTATGTGGCCTTTGCACTTGGGAAAATAGGTCACGTGGACAATGACTAATGCATCAATAGCCATCATGTTTATCGTTTGGTAAATTGAATAATGATTATAATGTGGTTTGATAGTATCCAAGTGATTATGTTTTCGACCTCCACGGTAAAAATTTTGACTGCAGACTTCAAATACATTATGATAATGACTTAATCTTTCGGACTTCAAAGTTTATTTTTTGGCATTTTGAATACTTTGAGAAAGGAAAGTTTTGGGCGAAGTTTTTCATTCTTAGGGTTTGGAACCCTAGCTATTGTCGCCATGAGAATTGGTAGTTATAGGATTGGAAGCTTGAGAAGTTGTAGTATGGACTTCAGTGAGACTGTTATGGAGTTTATACAGCCAGCTGATAATGTTTTGGCCGCCATGACAAGTATTTGGTTTTCAACTGAAAGATCTTGTGTTGATTTTTTAACACAACTAATTTGTGGATTAAGATTTAATGAAAAAGTAATCTCAGTTGCTTAACCCAAGTTCATACTCAAGGGTTTCATTTTTCAGTGGCTATACATTGAATTTCTTTGGATATTCTTCAAACCCATGACAAGTATCATGATTCAACTACATTATCTTCAGTTTATCCAAACCTTGGTTAGTTTGGATATGGGTTTTTGTAAAGGAAAAACTCTTTTGTATTCATTCTATAAATGCATGGGAAAAATCCATGACTCTGTGATGAGAAGTTATAAGATTGAACGGAGTATTGTTGAATGTTTGAGGATTTATTACCATGATATCTTTTGTATTTAAAAAGGTGAAAAGAGGGTTTATATTGTATATGTCTCTGGTTGTATTATAGAGATTACATCGAGTTTTTTCGGTGAGAGTATTTGTATTGTCATATGCAAATACATTTTGTAGTGGGAATTATTGAAAATATCATTTTGTATCCTATTGTGATTTTGTGACTGCAAATAATTAGTGCAGTTATAAGGTCCCAACAGGTTACAATATCATGAAATTTTGTTTCAAAAAAAGTTGGTGCTTCTAACTTGAAGTGGGTGCTTCAATTTACTATTGGAGTTGGTGCTCCACATTATTACTGAGTTGGTGATCTAAAATTATTGTAGACATTCTTTGGAATTAAGCCTGCAAGGCATTTTGGAGTGGTTTTTCTACCCCAAGAGGGTTTTCCACTCGTCAAATTTCTATGTATCTCTTTTGTGCGGTTTGTTCTTATCTTGCATAATCTTTCTTATATTCATTTATGTTAATTTGGTTCATGCAATACTCTGATACTTTATCATTGTTCCAATTTTCCTAAAAGTTCAAAGTTCAATTGTTAATGTGCAAAGTTTGAATGTTAAATTTTGTCATTAGAAAGTTTGGTATCCTTGCAAAAGAAAGCATCAAAAAGTTGTTCATTTAGAATTATATGAACAATGCACACCATGATTTAACATGAATTATTAGGAATTCATGTTGTATTTGATTAATTCATTAAAACAATCAATCAAAGTTCAGTATTTACATTGCATATATAAAGTCACATTTTGTTTAAGATAAAAAAGAGTTTAAATCTGCATTTCATGTCATAAATTTTTTTAAATATATTACTCTGATTCACCCCCCCTCTCAGAGTAATTCCACTTCCAAGAAGTGGTATCAGAGCATAGGGTCATGCATTTGGTTTTACCACCTAAGATTGATTCTGGTCTTGGAAGTTTGTCATTATGGCACATGCACATGAAGGTTCGTCTGTTACAAGAGCTCCTCTATTTGATGGCTCTGATTATGTGTTCTAGAAAATCAGAATGGAAACATATCTGATTTCTTTAGATCTTGATGTTTGGAACTTAATGTGAAGTAAATATGTTGTACCTGATACCATACCTACAGATCATGATGAGAAAAGAAAATATGAAATGAATGCAAGAGATAAACATGCATTATTGTGTGGTATGACAAAAGATGTGTTTGTAAAGTCATGCATTGTAAATCTGCATATGAAATTTGGGAGAAGCTTGAAAATGTTTATCAAGGAAATGAAAAAGTTAAGCAATCCAAAATCCTTACTCTCAAGAATCAATTTCAGGAAATGAGAATGAAGGATGATGAAAAGATTACTGATTATTTCTTAAGGATAGATGAAGTTGTCAATGCAAGAAGAGGTCTAGGTGAAACAACTGTAGAGTCTAATGTTGTTCAAAAGGTGATTAGGAATTTGCATCCTAAATTTGAGTCTAAAGTTTCTACTCTTGAAGAAAAGAAGCATTTTGATTCACTTACCTTGGACAATTTACAAATCATATTAACAGCATATGAAATGAGGATAGGAAGCTCTACTTCAACCTCTAAAGAGACTGCTTTTAAAGCGGAAAAGAAAGAAGACTTAGACAGTGAATTAGAATTATATAATACCTTAGAAGCTCTTTTGGTAAGAAAGTTGACAAATAAATATAAAGGAAAAATTCCATTCAATTGTTTTAATTGTGGCAAAGTTGGTCACTTTGCAGCTAAATGTCCTTATCTAGATCAAACCAATGATGATGAGAAAATAGAAAAACAATTCAAGAAAAAGTCTTGGAATCCTAAAAAGAAGTTTAACAATAATCTCAAAAAGAAAAAGAGTCTCTTTAGCAAAGAAGACTCAGATGTTGAGTCAGACGAGTCCTTAAATGATGAAGATGAAACTTTATTCATGGTTGAAATTATTGTACCAAAGGATTCAAGCAATTAGTCAAGCAGTCAAACAGAAAATCAATTTGAATTAGAAGTCTTGAGGGTGAGTTACTTTGTGCTCTACAAGAAATTAAAAAGTTAAAGAAACAAGTTCCTTCACAAGAGAAAAGTCTAAATAATGTGACTACATCTTTACAAACTGAACTGGATGACTCTAGGAGAACTATAGACAATCTTAAATCAGTTCTTGCTAACAAAGAT
The DNA here is from genome assembly GCA_007258455.2 of Sequoia sempervirens. Classification (NCBI taxonomy): domain Eukaryota; kingdom Viridiplantae; phylum Streptophyta; class Pinopsida; order Cupressales; family Cupressaceae; genus Sequoia; species Sequoia sempervirens. Next base: position 224,018,992 of record VDFB02058242.1, on the reverse strand, counting down.
AAAGAAATCCAAAGGCTTGAAAAGGAAGTAGTCACACTAAAGAAACAAGTAGAAGGTTATGAAAGCACTCTGCATTTAAATGACTTACTTGGAAAGTAGAAACAACATAAGGACATGACTGGTATAGGTTTCAGTACTAGTGAATGTTCAAATCAGAACTTCAAAACAGCTGGTAAGAAGCAATCCTTTGAGCATAAAAGAAACAATTTTAGATTCAATGCTTTCTTCCATGGTTATTGTTTTTACTACAATAAATTTGGGCATAAAGTGAGAAATTGTAGATTCATGATGCCTAGAACACCAAGGTTTGATCACAAACAATTCTTTGGTTTTCCAAATACAATTAGATGTTTCAAATGCAACACTATTGGTCACACATCCAAACAATGCAAACAAAATAATCCTAGCACAAAGAAAGTTTGGAGACACAAGTTTGTTCCAAGTGGAGAGAAATCTATGCTTGTGCAAACTACCTTTCTCTCCAAGAAGAAGGCATTCTGGGTGTTGGATAGTGGTTGTTCAAACCACATGATTGGTGATAAAGACAGATTCTTAAAACTTGAAAATTATGAAGGTGGATTTGTTAAGTTTAGTGACAACTTTGGTATTAAGATAAAAGGTAAAGGTTCTTTACTTCTAAATGATGAAACACCAATCTATGATGTGTATTATGTAGAAGGATTGAAACATAATCTTGTAAGTGTTAGTCAAATTTGTGATAATGGATACCATGTTACATTTGGTGCACAAGGTTGTGAAATAAAAAAACAACAAGTCTGGTAAAACAGTTGCAACCAGTTTGAGAACTTCTTGAAATATTTACAATCTTCTTGACTCTTCCAATCATGAAAAATATGAAGGTATGTGCCTTATGGGTCTAGTGGAAGAAAACAGGTTATGGCATAAATGTTTAGGGCATATAAACTTTTTCAATCTGGTTAGAATAAGTAAAAATCATAATGTGAGAGGTTTTCCTCTCTTAAGTAAACCAGAAAATACAGTTTGCAAAGAATGTCTCAAAGGCAAGCAAACTAAGGTGAGCTTTAAATCTAAAGAACATTCTTCTACTAAGCCATTGCAGCTTGTACACACTAATTTATGTGGTCCTACTAGGATAGGGTCAATAAATAGTGAAAAATACTTGATGTTATTTTTGGATGGATGATTACACAAGGATGGTTTGGGTAACCTTTCTCAAACATAAATTTGAGGCTTTTGACAGATTTAAAATCTTTCATAAAATGGTTGAGAAAGAGTCTGACATGAAACTTAAATGCTTGAGATCAGACAAAGGAGGTGAATTTACATCTCAAGAATTCAATGATTATTGTGAGCAACATGGTATAAGAAGGCAATATGTTGTTGCAAGGACACCTCAACAGAATGGGGTTGTGGAGAGGAAAAACATAACAGTGAAAGAAATTGCTAGAACAATGTTAGATGAAGCCAAACTACCAAATATGTACTGGAAAGAAGTTGTTCATACAGTTGTTTACATTCTAAACAGAGTGCAAATAAGAGTGAAATCCAATTTCACTCCATATGAGCTTTGGTATGGTAAATCTGCCTCTATTAATCACTTCAAAATATTTGGTTGTAAGTGCTTTATTAAAAGAGATGATGAAAGGTTAGGAAGCTTTCAATCTAAATCTAATGAAGGTATATTTTTAGGATATTCTACTCACAGCAAAGCCTATAAATGTCTCAATAAAAGGTTGAATAAGATTATTGAATCTATTAATGTCAAGTTTGATGAAAGATTGCTTCTAGATTATGATCATGTGCAGGATGATGAAGAGGGATTTATGGAAGATTTTGATATCACTCCTAAATCTACTAAAGAAGATGATTCACAATGGGAGGATGCCTCAAGTTCTAAAGTAATACCTCCAAAAACACCTTCCAAGATTGTTGTGAAAAATCATCCTCAAGATCTGATAATTGGGGATATAAATGCAAGAGTCTTAACAAGAAGAAAGGAAAAATTTGAGGAACAAGATCAAATTGTTGAACACTTTTGTTTAATAACTGAGTTTGAACCCAAAACTGTTACTGATTCCTTAAATGATGATTGTTGGTTGAAGGCAATGTAGGAATAAATCAGCAAAATTGAAAAGAATAAGACTTGGGAATTAGTCCCAAGACCTAATGACAAAAATGTCATAGGTGGTAAGTGGGTTTTTAGAAACAAGTTGGATGAATGTGGCAAAGTAGTGAGAAACAAAGTACATTTTGTGTGCAAAGGGTATGCACAACAGGAAGGTATAGACTTTGGTGAAACTTATGCACATGTTGCTCGTATTGAATCTATTAGAATTTTCTTAGCATACTCTTGTTTCAAGAATTTTAAGGTTTACCAAATGGATGTCAAAACTGCATTCTTGAATGGTTATCTTGATGAGGAAGTATATATGAAACAACCACAAGGATTTGTTGCAAAAGACAAAATTGATCATGTGTACAGATTGAAAAAGGCCTTATATGGTCTTAAACAAGCTCCTAGAGCTTGGTATTCTAGATTGGATGCACACTTAACAACAAATGGATTCAAAAGAGGTGGTGTGGACAACAATCTTTATGTCAAACATGAAGGTAATGATATTCTAGTTGTTGAGGTATATGTAGATGACATAATCTTTGGCTGCAACAATGATGCCTTATCTAAAAAAAATTCAAAGATTATGGAATCAGAATTTGAAATGTCAATGTTAGGTGAACTAACATTCTTTCTTGGCCTTCAAGTTTTATAGCTTGAACAAGGAATATTTTTATCACAAACAAAATATGCCAAAGAGATGTTGAAAGGTTTCAAATGGATGACTATCGTCTAGTGAGCACACCAATGGTGACTGGTTGTAAGTTGTCTAAAACTGATGATTCTCCTGGTGTTGATCAATCTGAGTATAGGTTAATGATTAGCAACTTGTTATACTTAACTGCCTCTAGACTAGATTTAATGCAAGCCATTTGTATGGTTTCTAGATTCCAATTTGCACCACAACAATCCCATCTTACTACTGTAAAAATAATATTCAAGTATATTTAGGGTACTCTTGATTTTGGTCTTTGGTATCCTAGGAATAATGACTTTACATTAATGGCTTTTACTGATGTTGATTGGGTTGGTTGTCTAGATGATAGAAAAAGCACAAGTGGTGCAATATTTTATCTTGGTGATTGTCTTGTTGCTTGGCATAGCAAAAAGCAAGATTTAGTTTCATTTTCAATAGTAGAGGTTGAATTTATTGCAGCCACATCTTGCTGCACTCAGCTACTTTGGATGGTACAGACACTATCAGACATGGGTATTCATGTTACTAAACCTATTTCCATATTTTGTGATAACTCCAGTGCAATTAATTTGTCAAAGAATCCTATTATGCACTCAAGAACTAAACCTATTGCAATTAAATTTCATTTTCTGAGGGAAAAAATTTTGGCTAATGAGGTTATTGTGCAATATGTACCTACACAAGCACAAGTGGCAGATATCTTTACTAAGCCTTTGGCTAAAGAGGTATTTGAAAGACTTCGGTCTAGATTGGGAGTTTTCTCTCAATCTCTGCTCTCTTAATGTTCTATCACTAGTTCAAGGGGAGCTTTTTAGCTCTCTTACCAACTCTTTGTTGCTTTCATGGTTTATTTGTTGCTTCATTGCTCTATCTGCAGCTGTTTCAGTTATAGTTTTTGGTATTTCATTGATTACCCTTTGTCCTTGAGAAAAAAAGGGGGAGAAATATGAGTATTACATTGGTTGGCATTGGTATTTGATTCAGATGTTGGCACTTCATTTCAAATGGCTCAGTTTTTTCCATCAAGGACAAAGGGGGAGTTTGTTGACTTCTCTTTTGTGCTATTTGGCCTTGATGTCAAAATTGATTGGTTCTTGGTTTGGAATTGGCATATTCATTGTGGTTTGGCATTGGCATATTCTTTGGTGCATTTGGATGTTTCAGTACTTGGTATATTCATTGGCATATTTAGTAATCTTCAGTTTTGTTCTTGTGGTACTGATTGTTGGCTTCATGTGCAGATAAAGGTTATCTTGCTTCTACAAGTTTTTGAGATTATGTCATTGGCAATATATTTGTTCACTTTGGCATTCACAAGTGCTAGTAACAGGTTTATAAAATGGTACTATGGAATTTGGCTTCAGTTCACATGAGGTATATTGCTTTCTCACAAGGCTCTTTCAAGCTATATTTCATGCTATACTTGGTATTGATACACAGTCAGATTTTGTATTCATGAGTTGGCTATTGTATATAGTTGCATAAGATTTTCATTACATGGAGTTCATTTTTGACTCAATAATACATATATATATTGCATCTGTTTACAAAATACAATAAGCAATGGTATTGCTTGGACTTACCATATCACTTCATACAAAGTGTATTTCGACATACAATTGGGCCTTCACATTTTACATGGGTTCAATATTATATCGAGTTTCCTTAAGCATTTGATAGAAATGATAATTAGGGTGATTGTTTATTTGGAAACAATGTTTAAGTGATATTGTATCGGGCTTCTTGTGTTTCACATGGTTGTTATTGTGACAATGGGTTCTTTGATTCATTATGTGGCCTTTGCACTTGGGAAAATAGGTCACGTGGACAATGACTAATGCATCAATAGCCATCATGCTTGTCATTTGGTAAATTGAATAATGGTTATAATGTGGTTCAATATTATCCAAGTGATTATGTTTTTGACCTCCATGGTAAAATGTTTGACTGTGGACTTCAAATACATTATGATCATGACTTAATCTTTCAGACTTCAAAGTTTATTTTTTGGCATTTTGAATACTTTGATAAAGGAAAGTTTTGGGAAAAGTTTTTCATTCTTAAGGTTTGGAACCCTAGCTACTGCCGCCATGAGAATTGGTAGTTATAGGATTGGAAGCTTGAGAAGCTACAGTATGGACTTCAGTGAGACTATTATGGAGTTTACACAGCCAGCTGGTAATGTTTTGGCCGCCATGACAGGTATTTGGTTTTCAACTGAAAGATCTTGTGTTGATTTTTTAACACAACTGATTTGTGGATTAAGATTTAATGAAAAAATAATCTCAGTTACTTAACCCGAGTTTATACTCAAGGGTTTCATTTTTCAATGGCTATACATTGAATTTATTTGGATATTCTTCAAACCCATGACAAGTATCATGATTTAACTACATTATCTTCAGTTTATCCAAACCCTGGTTATTTTGGATGCGTATTTTTGCAAAGGAATTTTTTTTTGTATTCATTATATAAATGTGTGGCAAAAATCCATGACTATGTGATGAGAAGTTATACGATTGAACAGAGTATTGTTGAATGTTTGAGGATTTATTATAGTGATATCTTTTGTATTTAAAAAAGTGAAAAGAGGGTTTATATTGTATATGTCTCTGGTTGTATTACAGAGATTACATTGAGTTTTTTGAGTGAGTATTTGTATTGTCATATGCAAATACATTTTGTAGTGGGAATTATTGAAAATATCATTTTGTATCCTATTGTGATTTTGTGCCTGCAAATAATTAGTGCAGTTATAAGGTCCCAACAGGTTGCAATATCATGAGATTTTGTTTCAAAAGAAGTTGGTGCTTCTAACTTGAAGTGGGTGCTTCAATTTACTATTGGAGTTGGTGCTCCACATTATTACTGAGTTGGTGCTCTGAAAATATTGTAGGCATTCTTTGGAATTAAGCCTGCAAGGTATTTTGGAGTGGTTTTTCTACCCCAAGAGGGTTTTCCACTCGTCAAATTTATGTGTATCTCTTTTGTGTGGTTTGTGCCTATCTTGCATAATCTTTCTTATAGTCATTTATGTTAAGTTGGTTCATGCAATGCTCTGATACTTTATCATTGTTCCAATTTTCCTAAAATTTCAAAGTTTAGTTGTTAATGTACAAAGTTTGAATGTTAAATTTTGTCATTAGAAAGTTTGGTATCCTTGCAAAAGAAAGCATCAAAAAGTTGTTCATTCAGCATTATATGAACAATGCACACCATGCTTTAACATGATTTATTAGGAATTCATGTTGTATTTGATTAATTCATTAAAACAATCAATCAAAGTTCAGTATTTACATTGCATATATAAAGTCACATTTTGTTTAAGATCAAAAAGAGTTTAAATCTGCATTTCATGTCATAAAAAGTTTTAGATATATTACTCTGATTCACCCCCCCCCCCTCAAATTAATTCCACTTCCAACACTCATTCTCCATCATCCAGTTGTTGGACCAATTTCATGTAAAGCTAGGCTATCCGTGGTTACACTCCATGAATGTTGTCTTGTCAGTTATGTTAGAATCCAAGATCACCTGCATGCAAGATGGATACCTGTCACATGCAAAAGATATGAAGAACCGAAAAAGATGTTCTCTGTAAACCTCTCAGTAAAAAATGCATTAAGAGAATCAATTATTACAAAGTGATCAATCCTTATGAAGGAGATCAAGAAACCCTAAAAGGGAAACCCTAAATGAAACCCACACTTAATAATTAATAATTAATTAATTATTAATGTGCCTAATTTTAGCTTAAATAAAGAGGAATAAGTGACTTAATTAATTAATCAATGTGATGTAATTAATTAAGCATAATAACTTATTACTCTAACACCCCTTAAGATGAACTTAGGAAGAAGCTAAAACACTAGAATAAGATGCAAAGAAAGGGTCTGCAACTAGGCCCGACCACTCCTACATTTACAATATGGGTAGAAAGAAAAAAAACCCACAAAACCCCTACACAAGAGATAACATGCTGCAAAGAAGCACTGGAAGAACTCTGTAGAGTAACACTGAACTTGATATAGGCAAGCAAGGAAATATTCTTCTGATACTACGAAACCGGATGAGAGTCACTGATTGACTCAAGGAATCATGATAAAGCAACAGAAGACCCGATGCCACGGAACACTCGAAAACTCCAAACTAGAACAACTCTGGAATCTATGAAGCAGCAAGCAATTATTGAATGATGTATTACTGAAAATGAAGTGCAAACAAAGCAAGATGCACTCTCCCAACTGCCAAAACATCCAAGTAATCGCCAAACAACCCATCGGGCCAAATCTGGACTAATTGATAAACCTGGGATAGATACAGAAAAAGTGCATGGACAGCAACCTAGAGCTCCTCAATACCTTTCCGACGCTTCAAACGAGGTGAAAAACAGAGATCGTGGCAAAAAGTTATGAGCTCGGAAGCATAAAAAGTACATCTGACTTCAAACAGCAATAAATGCAGGAAAACATTAAAATACTAAAAAATAAACAGCACTACTGGAAAGTGCTCGGAACCAGCTTTCTGATATCTCGTTTGCCCGATTTCGATACCGTATGCCCAAGTTATGGCCAAAAGAAAAAACTGCTTTTTAGGGCAAACTAGGGTTAGGAGGGGGCATATGAGGCCGGCTGTACGGATGACATCATGATGACGCAGCGGTTCACTATTAAAAACGGCCGCCCGCCGCCGCGCAAAAATCGCCCCCGCAAATGGAAGGCCCCGGTCCCGTATGAACATGGGGTGGAGCTTGACGGAATATTCGGCGGCAAGATTCCCCAATGGGTGGGGCCGCATCCCATAGGACGCCACCGCGCTTAGAGGGGTCGATGCGATGCGGCGGGCCGGCGCCATCCCGAGCGCCGGCGGGTGGCCGCCTCAGCCGCCTACGGCGATCGAATTTATATGGGAGGCGCCGACACATAACCCAAAAAACATGTTTTTTTTGTTTTTTTTTGTTTTTCGTGCCTCGTAACGCGTGCTGGGGAGGCCGTACGGCCCCCAGACAAAAAAATTTTGCCTCCTGGATCAACTGCACCAAATTGGACGATTTGACAGGCGTTTCTAGGGTTTTGGGACGCTGCGAACACGATGGCGACGTCCGTTTGAGCCCATTGTGTCCCAAAAAATAGCTACCCTTAGATCTTGCAGAAAAGATGCCTGTGGAAACCCTTGCACCCGAAACTCACAAAGAGGCCATATCTTCATATCACGAACAAGCAGCTGCAGGTCTGGAGCTCTGATACCATGTTAGAATCCAAGATCACCTGCATGCAAGATGGATACCTGTCACATGCAAAAGATATGAAGAACCAAAGATGTTCTCTGTAAACCTCTCAAAAAATGCATTAAGAGAATCAATTATTACAAAGTGATCAATCCTTATGAAGGAGATCAAGAAACCCTAAAAGGGAAACCCTAAATGAAACCCTAGTGTGCACACTTAATAATTAATAATTAATTAATTATTAATGTGCCTAAGTTTAGCTTAAGTAATAAAGAGGAATAAGTGACTTAATTAATTAATCAATGTGATGTAATTAATTAAGCATAATAACTTATTACTCTAACAAGTTATTCACAAGTGCATAAATTTCCCCTTTGAAAATGAAATATTTGCAGTGCATCATAGTGGATTCAATCCTTTTTCTTCCTACGGGAATTTTTCATTGGATTTATTTTGGCCTAGACCTATGGAGCCTATAAAGCCTCTTGAATATTTCTTTTTCAAGTCATATCAAAAGTTCAAAGCAAAGCACATAGAAAAATTATCTCTTAGCAATATTCCCAAGTTTGATAGGTCCATGGTTGTTCCTTCTCTCCAACCTACCATTAATGAACCTATGATTGAGACAAAATCCCTTCCAATTTGAAATCATGGGAAAAGGGGGGTCCTAGATCCTAAATTCAAAGAACCTAGGATGTAAGGGGTGTTTTCCAATATTTCATTAGAATACCAACCACAAAGCCAATAGATTGACTTTCAACCTCAATGGTGAGTCAATTAGACCTAGGTTGGTGATTCTTTAGAGCCTTAGGATGATTAAGAATGATCTAGAAATTATTTGAAATGATGAAACTAATTGAACCATATGATCTAATATGTAAAATGTAGATTCTTGAAGATAAACAAATTGTTTAATGACACTTTGCAAATAGATCTCAGAGATATCAGAGAGCATGTACCTGCCACCAAAACTTGATTTTGACATGTGTAGAGGGATTGGTTCACCCCTAGGTGAATGGGTATTTTCTTAGGCTTCCAAAAATACTTTTTGCAATCCTCTGGTGCTAGATCTGAGATGTTTCCACTTGCAAATTTGTTTGAATTTTAGAACTGAATTTTACAACTTAGTTTCTATAGGTTGACAAGAATGATGACAAAAAATGCAAAAATGCAAAATTTCTCTTCAAGATCTCTTCAATCCTTCTTTAACCTATAACCTACACATACACAAAGAGGAAAAAATGTTTGCGCCATATAGGGGTTTGTCTCAGTCAAACCCTATGAATAGTGTTCCCACTTTCATAATGGTAATGCCAATGATGAGAACCTTAATGGAAAGGAGGAAAATGATGATTGAAAAAATTGCCACAACTCACCACCCTTCAATAAATTTCTTGAAGGAATAAATACATACACATCACTTCAAGGGAATTGGATCTTTCTTTCTTGACTTGCTTGAATGCTTGAATGCATGAAGACCTACAAAACTTGTTAGCCTTCACAAGACAACATGAACACACATAAACATTGACATGATGTTAGGATCTTGATTGCTGCTATAAATGAATACATCAATAATGTTGCTCTTGAATTCTCTTGGAAATAATATTTTCTCTTGAATGCTAGAAGGTGTGTGTTAGATTTGAAATGATAAAAAGACTAGGTATTTATAGGTGTTTATCCAATTTCCTGAAAATTAGATTCCAAAAGACGACACTTACAATTTGAATTTTAATCATTAAAATGCTACCAAAAACATATTTTAATTTGGGTCCTAGCTCATAAAGGGGACTCATTCACCCATTGGCGAATGGATCCTAGCCTATGCTTCCAAGACACACATGATCCAAGGTAATTTAATTATTAAATGCATTTATTTAATGTTGGTTCACCTTTCAAAAAATGGTAAGAATAAGGCTTTGGAGTGCATAATTTGGAAAATTAGAAGCTTAATTAAGTCCAATATATCAAGGGACCCAAACATAGTGTGAAATTGTAGAGGCATACAATTTTCTACACTACATTTAGCCCCCACTTTAGTGTGAGTATGAAATTATGCTTAGACTCACACTAAAGTAGAGAAATATATGTCAAGGGAGGTCCAATTGTACAATTGTTGGGAATATAAGATGAAAAAGGATCAAGGAGAGTGATCAATCCCCCAAGATCTATGATCTCATGAAAAACCAACATAGGCAGAAAAGAACACACACACGTGTACTAGTGATACAAGGTACACAAACATTCAATGTCAAAATTAATGTGAAAAAGTAAAAATGATGGACTAGCAAGTTGTATTATACTACGCATCCTTAGAATATACTCACAAGGGCTAGTGAAGTCTGATATTCACTAGGTGAGCCCTCAAGGAAAAGATGAGAAACACACACTAGGTCTACAAGGTGTACACTCATAAAAGAAAGGTGGGAAGGATGCACCAGGTCTACAAGTGTGTACCCACAAAAAGGTGGCATAAATGGGAAGGATGCACTAGGTCTACAGGTGTGTACCCATTTTTTCAAACCATAACAAAATCTATACTCCCTGATAACTTTGCTAAGGTGCCACAAAAATAATCAATACACTATGCCAATGTTATTCCTGTGAACAAAGTGAAGACAAAAATGCCAATTTGTTAATGCCAATGTATGCCCACAATTTAAAGAAATTATCATGTTTGTATGTTTGAGAGTTTTCTTTGGATGACCCATGTTGATCTATTGGCATAAGGATACAAAGGAAACAAATCTATCATGGCACTATTCTATTTGTATCTTTGTTCTTTTATATGTCATAAAATTTATCTTTTCTTTGTCTTGTGTTTTCCTTTTGGGGACAATGCAAGGCTTCAAGATATTTAGGTCTCTTCCATGTTGACCCAAAATATTGTTTGTTCTCTCTCTATGTGTCATTCCTCCTTTGTGTTCAATGTTCCACAAGTATTTGGGGATGATGACAGTTTCATGCTCTATTATATCACTATAGCAAAGACATATGCTAGCCCAAAGTTCATGGATCCATCAGTGTACCTTTCATGTCATTATATTCTATGAGGCAACCCCTTATCATGATGTAGTTTATTTGGAAACATATTATTAGCATAGGGATTTCCAAATAAGCTCTTGTGATCCTTTGTTCCTTGGAATTTATCATTTTTTTTCCTACTTTAAAGTAATTTCTCACAACATGGTGTTTAACAATTTCTTTAAAGTGGGGGCATACATTGGCATTATTTTTGCTTCACTTTATTCACATAGTCCGAACTTAGTGGTGCATTGACATTTAACATTTGAAATTTTTGGCTTCACTTTGTTCACAGGGGTTGAACCTAGTGTAAGCATTGGCATAGCATTTTGATCACTTTGTAGCACTTTATCAAGGTTATCAGGGAGTATAACTCTTGGTATAGTTATGGGCACACCTTATAGACCTAGTGTGTGTTTCTCATTTCGCTACCTATTTTGGGAGCTCACCTGGTGAAAAATGATTCTCAATAGCATGTGTGTCTTCCTATTTGTATGGCCACTAGAATAATACATCTTGTTAGTGTAGGAATACTCAAGACCACTAAGAGGGGGGGTGAATTAGTGGTGCACAAAAATAAAGCAATCAAACAACTTTTGAAAAGCACAAACTTCAATGGATACACATAAGAATCACCATGACACAAGTTTTATAAGTAGAAAACCCTAGAAAGGGAATAACCACTATGTGAGTGTTGGTTGGGTTTGAAGAACCAATCTAATCCTCACAATTTTTTCACCATTAGGTCTCACTGACCAAATTTTCACTGAATACAATATGTCTAGGAGCACCAACTCCATATGAAAAATAGGAGCACCAACTCCAATGAGAAATGAAAGAAAAATGTATAGAGTACTACTATGTTTACAATATGCTCTAGATCATCAATTTTCCTTTTTTCACATACAAACATTCAACACTTATCCCTCCTTGCATACATGAATAATAATTTCTTTACAAGAATTCCTTTATCTCAACAAACAAAAACAAGATTTAAACTGATGTATATATGAAAAAAGAATCCTCAACCTCTGCACACACCTTAACTGTAACCTTCTTTGAATGAACAAATATATGACACAAAATGAATTTTACACAACCATGTCCCCTATTATGATAATCAACATTATACAATGGTATACTTCAATCACATGGACATTTGCACATTCAAAGCATTGTTATACAAATTCATACATTGTCCTTACTTTCAATCAAACTCTAGTCACCTTTGATCTCATTCAGATCACACTAATTTTTGCAAAGAAAATACATTTCATGAATACAGTCATACAAAGGCACCACATAACCCTTTATATTATGTTATTCAAGTCTCCCTCTTTTTGTATTATCTTGATAGAAACACGGTATCATTGTCTTCAATACACTCTCATAGAGCCCAGACCATGGTTAAAATACACTCAATGCACTGGCATAGATCCACATTCCATCATTGCCTCAATACAGTTACAAAATTGAGTGTAACTGAAATAAGGGTGATGAAACCCATATTCCCGTCAATGTGAAGACCTTAGGAAGTAAATGTTCTTCAGTTAAATAAAAGAGGACCTTTGATCTTCAAAAATTTCCAATCCATCAATTAAATAATGGCCATCGATCTTACTTTGGGCATTAAAATAAAAGTCTTTAACTTGTCTAGCTAGTTACATCTAAGAGTAGGGTTCGGTTGTCCGATGAGCTTAAACCCTCAAGTTGTCACTTAAGTGACTTTCCACCATGTATAGCCAATTAACAAGCAAATATAACATAAGGATAACTCTACATTGATGGCCTTCATATGACATAAACCCTAGGTCTTCAAGGCTCTTAGGGTATATTATAGTCTTAGGGTTTTAGATATGATTAGTGTTTTAGGTTATAAGGTATAGAGATTTCAACAACCAAAACCCTAAAATGGGATTACCACCATATTATTTCACCCTCTATAAGTCTCTAAAATAGACAATAAGAAATGGAAACAATGTCAATTTTTTGAAAGGTAATAAAAAATAACAACCCTAATCCTCATAAGAACACCAAGAGAGGTCAAAAAAATCTTTGAAAATGATCACTTTACAACTTTCAAAGGCTCAATTGACAATGCTCAATGATAATGATTATTTAGGTCTATTATGTAACAAATATTAATAAAAATATATGCCCATATCTCTGAATTTATCAATCATGCTTTTATGCAAAACACTTCCACTAAATACCTGATTTATGAAAGATGACAACTTGTGATATGATGAAGGATTCTTGTGAAAAGAAGACTCCATGAATGAATAATAACTCTATCAACTCACCATCTCAATATACCTCTGATTGAACAACAACCACTTTGTAATCAAGAAAATTTGTCATAAAGATGAAATCAAAGGACAAATACCACTTTTTCATCAACACCATGAAATGAATGAACAAGTACCTTTGACATCAATGACAAACATCAATAGTTAGCCCATACCCCTTATTTTCCTTTTTCTTGCATTTACTTTAACATTGTATGTTTGTGTATCCTGTCTTTCTACATATCATACATGTGTGTTTCTTTCTGCTTATGTTGGTTTACCATGGGACCTTGGATCCTAGGGGCTTAATCACCTCCCTTGATCCCTAGAAATCATATCTCTCTAACATTTGGAAAATTGAACCCTTCTTGACATATATTTCTCTACTTTAGTGTGAGTCTGAGCGTAAGTTCATACTCTCACTAAAGTGGGGGCTAAATATAATGCAAAAAATGTATACACTTACAATTTCACATTATGTTTTGGTCCCCTAATTTATTTGACTTAATTAATCTTCTATTTTTCCAAATTATGCATTCCAAAGCCTAATTTTTATCATTTTCTAAAGGAGGACAAGTATTAAACAAATGCATTCAATCATTAAATTGTCCTCGACTTTGAGTGTCCTGGAATTTTGGGCCAAGACCCAGTCACCCATACGTGACTAGGTCCCCCTTCTTAGCTGGGACCCAAATTTAAATATGTTGTTGGCAGTATTTTAATATCCAAAATTCAAATATGAAGTGTTGACTTTTGGAATTTAATTTTCAATAAATTAGATAAACAACTATAAATACCTAGTATTTTTATCATTTGAAATCTAGGACACATAATTGAGAAAAGAATATTTTCAAGAGCATTATTAAGCAATTCAAGAGTAGCATTATCAAAGTTTATTACAACAATTCAAGATCCAACATCATGTCAAATTCTACATGTGTCCATGCTCATGTTTTGTGAAGGCTAACATTGTTGTAAACCTCCAAAGCATCCAAGCATTCAAGAAAATCTATCAAGAAAGATCCAAGACCTTGAAGTGATGTGCATGACTTTAGTCCTTCAAGGAAGCCATTGAAGTGTGGTGAGTTGCAACATTATGTTCATTCATTATTTCCTTCCTTTCCATTATCAAATTATTATTAGAATTTCTATTGTGGAAGTGGGAACACTTACATGGGGTTTGACTAAGGAAAGCCCCTATATGGAACAACATCTTCTCTCTTTGTGAATGTGTATATTATAGGTCTAAAGAGGATTGAAGAGAGTTTGAAGATGCCTTTTGCATTGTTGCATTTTTTTTCATCAACCTTGTCAAGACATGGAAACTCGATTATAAAATTTACTAATGACATTCTGATAGTGGGACAAGTGGAAAACAAAAGCTCAAATCCAGCACTAGAGGACCACAAAAATTGAGAAAGACACCCTACAAAGACCTAGTCGCCCAGAGTGACCCAATCCTGCTACAACACTCAAATCCCACTTTTGGTGATAGGTACACATCATTCTACACCTTCCAAATCCACTTGCAATATTATGTTTCCATTTGCTTATCTTTAGGAAATTGCATTTATCATATTAGGTCATTTAGTCTAATTAGGTTAATCATTTCAAAACATTTCTAAATCATTTCTAAGACTCAAAAAGATGCAAATCTAGGTCTAATTGACTCACCTTTAAGGTTGAAATTCAATCTATGCACCTTGTTGATTTGCATCTTAATGAAATCTTAGAAATGATGGAATGCACCCTAGGTAATGAGTATTAAACTCAGAGTGTACCACATTTTTATGTTTCATTATAAATGCCAAGCTTCAATAGCATAAAATTATCCTTTTTAGCATTAACTAAACAAGTTTTTTCACAAGGAATGATAATCTCATCCATTATAGATCTTCTTGAGATAAACCCAAATTGTTCTTTAGCTATGATATTAAGCATAATAAGTTTTAATTTATTTGCAATTTTTCTTTGATAATAATTTGTTAAGTGGAATTTCATAATAAAATTGGTCAAGCCATCAAAGGATTTAAAATTATCCTTCTTGAGAATGAGGGTAATGAAGGCATTGTTGAGTTACTTTAATGTTGTTCTCTTCTTCCTTGATTCCTTAGTTGTCTCCTAAACATCTTTACTCAATATATTCTGACACTTTTGAAAGAAACTAGTTGGAAACCTATATGGCCTTGGAGATTTGTTAGGATGAATTTGAGTGATTGTTAGTTGTATCTCTTCCTTAGTGAAATGACCCATCAACATTGCATTATGTTCATTAGTAACCAAATTTAGGATATAATGTAGAGAAAAAAATTGATTGGTCCAGTTCAACCCATCCTAGTTGTTGAGAAGGGACTAAAATTAATTAATTACCTCTTGGCTTATTGTTACCTCATATTATAATATTCTACAATTTAGAGACTTGATCTTGGAGATTCTATTAATATTTTTCCTAATTTCATTGATATTTGCAAGAATTTGGTGTTTTTATTCCCTTCTTTGAACCAAGCTTCTTTGGAATTTTGTTTCCAATATATTTATTCCATGGATAGTATATATAAAATTTAATCCATGAGGCTATTATCTCTCATATACGCTTTGTTCCATTCCCTTCTTGATAAATTATTTGATTAAACATGTTACTTGTGTTTCAACTTCTTTTTCTTATAATTTTTTTGAAATGATATTTATTATAAATCTTCATAAATAACTTGATGCGATAAAGCTTATGAATATATAGAGAAATATTTTATCCATTTTTAATTAGGTCTAATTTCCACATTATTCTATATTAGACACAAAATATTCATCTTAGAACCACATGTTCTCAAATTTGAGTGGGCATCTAAGAGGGAAATGGTCCTCATTTAGAGATAGTAAGATGAGGAAATGGTCAAACATGTAAGATGGAAGGATGCAACATTCATATTGGAAGGGGAGAGAAGACCATTCATCATTATATTGGAATCTATCTAGCCTCTCTACTATATATGAAAAAACCATTTTATAGTTTGACCAAACGTAAGTGTTGGTAGGTACTAGAGGTTTCACACATAACATAATGCTACCTTATATCCTATAGTGCAATGAGTTTGCAATATTACACAAATAAAGATAGGAAATACAAAAAAGGTCATGTGATAAAAACTATACTAGAGACCTTTTGGTAGCATATATGAACACTAGAGACTTAGTAGAGGGATCTAGAAGGTTTTGCAACATTGCACAAACTCCACAAATGCCATTTGGACCTATATATGAGTCATAAATCCCTTAAGTGACCTTAAACATACCTAAGAATCCCTAAATAATTTTAAAATGGATAAATATCATAAAGGAAAGGGTGGATTAATGGGAAGTAGATAATTATAAGTGGCTATAAGGAAAAGACAAGATGAAGAGGTAGAAAAAGGCTATATAAGGAAGAAAAAGTGAGAGAGAAGAAGGTGAATACATGAACAAGGGACATGGATAAGTAAGAGGAAGATATATGTGGGAATAAGAGGATAAGATATATATTATAAACAAATAAAAATATAGAGTGTGTAAATAAGAATCCCTTTGAGAAAATCCACTTTCAACAATGGAGTTTAGTAATATTTTCTTATTTGTTATTTCAAAAATTCATTGTACTCAATCTTGAGGTTAAAATTAAAATTAAAATTTTATTTTAATTTTATATTTAATGTTTTAACTTAGTTTTAATTTATTCTTATAGATAGGGTTGTATCTTGTTTGGTAAGGGATGAGTCAACAATAGGTGAAGGCTCCCAGAAGAGGTCTAATATAGATTCAACAAAATTATTATTCTCAAAAGGATCTTAATGAGAGATGATAAAAAAGCAATGGTTTAAGTTGTCTCAAATGTGTCCTTTGACATCTCACCAAACATCCCTTAAGCCAAATAAATCTTTGATGTCTAAGGTCTTCACCCAAATTGCTTTCTTATGGATCTCAACCTAGCTTCATCACTTTATATCTTGATAACAACTATGTCTAACACCGAAAAAGTTATAGTGAAACATGACACTGAAGAGTTTAATCATGGCTCTAAGATACATCCATGGTGCCCAATTGATAAATAGTACATAATAGTAGAGGATGGATACATGTCTCTTTATTTTATTAATTATTTACCACTACATTTTAGAATGTTCAATTATTTTACGCCAAATGAATTACAAAAGGGTTTGTGTCCCCTATAAATTAGTTATTTTAGGAAAGTTCAATCCATCCTAGACGTATTAATGATTTATATTTTTACTAAGGAATTTTACTATAACTTTTAGTAAATGAAAATTTCTTCCAAGGAGTTCCTATGATTAATTAACACAAAGTAAGGTGGGATAATCTATCCAAGGTCAAAATACACTTGCAATATAGAATTATTACTAGCTATAGATTTAAATCAACAAAATATATATTTATTAAGTTTTTCCATTAAATTTTGATGCTAATGAATATAAAGTATAATTATTCTTTTGGGGTAGCTAAAAGAAGCTCACCTGTAGTGTGAAATTGATCATATGTTTGACAAGGAGATTAATAATATTGAGTATCGGTGGTATCATAATTTAAATATTATTATTTAAAGATTGGAAAAATTTAAAGTTACCATTTTGCACATGTATGAAGAATGTTAGAAAATCTTGTTGAAATTGGATTTACTATTGCCAATTGATTTTGACCAATTAACCCATCCTACTAATCTAAAAAATTCTTATTGCATGTTTATGAACCATGGAATGCATAGTAAATTATAATCCAAGACAAGATGTAAACAAGTTATATCATTCAACTTCTACATAGGAAGAGTCTCCATACACTCATGTGAAAAAGTGTAAAGAGTTAAGACTAGTGAAAAGAAAAATTGCTCATGTCTAACACTTTTAGTATTTAATTTTATTTATAGATTATTATTATTTTATTCTTTTGTGAGGCCTTGAATTTACATTTGGAAGAGATAGGTACTTGAATTGATTGTGCTTCATGCTTGATTCTTTTTTTTTTAGTAGAACTAAAGTCCTTGTTGCTTGGAACACAATTCTAGGATGAACAATATTATATTTACACTTTTTATTACCCTGGTTTGATCTAGAAATTAACCAAAATTGTCAACCCTAAACCCCAAACCCAATTGAGAAACTAAAAAACTAGACACTAAAAATATTTTTAAATTTATGTCATTTGATTAAAAAAACACATATTATCTTATTATATTTATTTCTCATCTCAAATTTGTGAAATTTAGCTTTAAATAGTCATATTTCACCTTCATTTTATATTTTCTAGGCTTAAATTGCATAAATTTGACATTGAAACTGAGCACTTGCCTCAAATTCTATTGCATTTAGCATCAATCCACCAAATTTCACCTCTATATCTAAATCACGCCTTTTACATATTTCATGGTCTTCATCTAACCTTTTTTGTGGCTCCAAATTCATTCATTATTTGAATCCCTCTATAATCAACTTCAAACCCAATGAATTCAACCTCCAAATCTAATATATCTTTATCAATTCTTTTTGCCCCTTTTTAGGTAGTTGTTGGACAACCAAATCTCTACCATTCTTTTTCATTTTTTTGTCTCAAATCTTGAAATTTTCTTCTAATTGCTATAATTTTAAACTACCTTTCGTAAGATTTTCTCCATTGCCCTCTTTTTAATAAAATAAATGCAAAAAAGACAAAAAAGGAAAAACTAGGTACAAAGGTTTCAAGAAAGGTTTGGATTGACTAAGAAGCAATAAAAAAATATCATAAGACCTTAAATATTCAAATATGTATTTTCACAAGCAATTCAAACATTAAATACTAACAAATGGTTTCCTATAATTAAACCTAATGAGAAGACAAGCCTTTTTTAGTAATGGGCATGAAAATATGAAGACTTTGGCTTGTAAGCATCAATAATTCCACAACAAATGAAAAGCTCCCAAATTTGCCTTAATCAAAAAAATGATGTGAACACGCCACATGATACACAAAAAATAATGTAGCAATGTTGAAAAACCTAAAGAGAGTATACTTCATAAGACATTTTATACATATATTAGAATTAGAAAATTTATAAAATATAGTGAAAAACTTTTAAAGATTAAGAGTGTGTGAACATGTCTCCATTTGAATAGTATGATTGATATAATAATGATAACGTTATAGTGTGTGTATGGGATAGTTCATGTTATATAAATGAGAAAATTCACTCACCGAGAAATTCTCAACATAAAGTTGGTCTCTTATCATTGGTGCTTGCTTCACTTAATCCCCAACTATGTAGAGCCTAATCCATAAGTTTTCATTAAGATCACTCATAGTTTTGTGGTGATTATTGCACTTCTTATTAAAAAATTTACATGCCTTTCCCATAGAGATCAATTGGCTATGAGAGGAAAAATTTATTATTGCTTTAATGTCAAATGTCTTTATTTGTTGTAAAACATGCTCTTTGTAACATGTTTCGAGTACATATTCATTGAATTCATGGTGTCAAGGATCCCACACTTGTTGCTACTCATAATCTCTCTTCTCCCATAGCCTTCCAACTTTCTTTCCATATACAAATTATCTCTTATGTTAATGAAAAATTTGATTAGTAATGCAACACTCAATGATAAATTTTGTATATATATTTATATGAAAATATAATTTGTGAAATTTAAGAAAAGCAAAGAGCAAGTTTATACCTAAATCTCTTTAAGGTATTCATTCAGCTAGTAAAATATTTTTGTACTCTCGATTTGCTTCTACACATTACATGGAAGATTGTTCTTGAAGTTACAAAATAATTCTTGTAAACTTTAAACTTGTTTGAAATACCTCTCATTTTGAAGTTTTCTTTTATTCTTGAGGGCTCAATCAATAAAAAAATTGTAGATGCAAAGAAAAACAAAGGGGAAAACATTCATCATTTTGTAAAATTAAATTAAACTTTCACTTTGTACTTGTCTTTAGATTTTTTTACAAAGGCCAATAAAATCATAGGAACAACATTCCTAAATCATGAATTTATCTACATTTTGATTAAATTTAGATTTAATATTTTAATTGAAATTATAGGTTGCACAAATGTTGCATTTTTTATCCAAATAAGTAGGACATTAAACCATGGAACTAAGAGTGTTCAAAAAATCTTGTTGCTAACTTCTACAAAATATAATCATATATAAAGTCATTGGGCTTCAATCTATTGTTTAAATTTTCCAAGAGGATTACATCTTCAATCTATAACAAAAAGTAAAAAACTCTTAAACCATAATGTGAAGCGTAAAATGTATACAAATCATAACATTAACTCACATGTAAGAGTCAAGTTTTTTAACAAAACCTCTTCAAGCCATTATCCCAACTAATTGAACCAAGAAACAAGAAGATGTAAATTGTTAAGAAAAAGTGCATTGTTGTGTATTGAGGATCCCCCAACAAGACCAATGTTGCTTCCAAAGGT
The DNA here is from genome assembly GCA_007258455.2 of Sequoia sempervirens. NCBI lineage: Eukaryota > Viridiplantae > Streptophyta > Pinopsida > Cupressales > Cupressaceae > Sequoia > Sequoia sempervirens. The sequence goes on along the minus strand of VDFB02058242.1, from coordinate 223,998,214 downwards.
AGGCTATGAACTATTTATGGAAAGGTTGTGAGTATTTATTAGGTAGAGAAATGGAAGTTTTTTGAATCCTAAGAGGGAACACAAGTTTTCTATGATGGCCATGTTTCCTTTGCAATAATGGTGAACATCCAAATCACATCATCTTTTATAGATTGATAATTATTTGTTAGTTTTGAAGATCAGAGTGATATATAACAATTCAAACATCTTGAATTTTGCTTATTGCATAATAGAGGAGAAAAAAAATCAAGTGAGAATGGATGCATATGCTCTAGCCAAACTTTTTGAAAAATATGGTATATGATAGAACTCATTGAAATCAATCCCAAGATCAATTTCCTTTGTTGTAGAGGTTATCTCCTTGACATCCATATTGCTATTTTAACATCTTTCTCAATATTTTGTACCCATCAAAAAATTACATAAAATCATTATAAATAGTCACATTTTTAATTAAAAACTCATTTAAAAATATATATATTATTAAAATGTACTTCACACTATGATTGCACTTTAATATTTCATTATAAATAAATACAAGTTTTAAAAATATTGCATATGAACGAGGAGGTTTTGGATATGTCGTATATTACGATACATAAATTTAATTTATATACAATTTAAAAATAAAATTTCAAAAATTAGTTCGAATAGATAACTATAAAAAAGGTATTTGTCAGGCAGGATCGACCGTCAAATTTAGGACCTTCACACATCTGTGCGAACTCTTTCATTCCTTTTATACTTTGCTGTCTGTATAAGTTTAGTGATTCGACACGTAACTGACTGTAATGGGGCAACCATTTTCCAATCTGAAATTCCTTTCTTAATATCCACGGTAAGAATATGCAGGTCCGGTCGTTTCAAATCCTTTGAGACCAAATACACAGAAATAAACATGCATATATACACAATGAGAAGGATTACATTCAACAACCACTAATGTTTTTTTGAAGAGAGAGACATAAGCTAAAAGGATTCCTAGAAATCTATATTAATGTTCATAGCAGTAAATGGTGATATCCAGAGAATTTCACACAGAGGAATGCTGAGGACCAGATTTCCTTCCCAGCGAGAAGCTTTCAAGCTCGGTAACAATTGAAGAAGGATTGGGGCTGGTTTTGAGAGGATAGGAAGCCTCCATGTTAATACCACACAACCCCTCTGCCTCCTCAGTTCCTCGCTGCATTTTGATGTATCCCTCCTCTCCCCAGTCTGCCCCCCATGAATTCTTCACAATCCAGTACTTGCTGACATCTCCATATTCATCTTTCTCCTCCCCATATCCAACGACTGCAACTCCATGGTCCAGGTCGGTGCCACATTCTCCAGTGAACACACCCTGCATACCAGTTTTACCCCACACAAATCAGGACATTTATGTTAAATGAAGCATAGAACAGAGTTAAGGGTGCTTTAATGGTGTTGGGGTACTTGCCTTCCAGTAAAACTGGAACTCAGGACCCCCTGCTTCAATGGCCACCGACACTGGCTGGTGAGCCACTGCTTTCATTAGATCCTCGTCGCTGTTTGCAGGCACATCTTCATACCCATCTATCACAACAGCATGAGAATTCTTCTGCAATATGGGAAAAGGTTTATCAATTATAAACTTAATCAATAAGAAAAGCATAGTCAGTGATTCATATTTCGTGAGTAATGGTTCATGAGAATCTATTTTCAATATAAGAATATAAGATTAATCTTATATAAATAGATAGTTCATTTAACATTTATCATACTTAGTTAATGCTTTCATCTAGAAATTACCTAATGACTCTATCACATATGAAACCAATAATCATTGATGATAATCAACAGATGCTAATATGGACTAGGTCGAGGAACCAGGGCAACCTTTCTCCGCGGGAGGTATAGCTCTGACGATGACTGGCACTGACCAGGCCTATTTTAGTTAGACTCATATTTTATGAGTAGTTGTTCATTAGAATCTAAATCTCATATAAATGGATAGTTCACTTAACATTTGTCATACTTAATTAATGTTTACATCTAACAATCACCTATGAGAATATGACTCATGAATAGTGGTTCATAAGAATCTATTTTCGACTTATATTTTATGAACAATGATTCATCTATTTTTAATAATACTTACATCCAAAAATGGCAATACCCAATATTACTCTGATTAAACTATACTCTACTGAAATATCATCTGATTCTAAACATACTTTAGCCATAATTTAACCCATTGCTAAAAATACCACCTACTTGAAAAGGAAACAAATTTGTTTTTATCTGATTACTGCTTTTCCTCATTCTTTTCCAATTAAAATTGAATCCTACCCTTAATATGTCACACTGTCCATCTTGTGCTGTGTAAGGATAATCTCCTTCACTATCGATTCCACCGTTCTCTATTATAAACTGAAAAGCGTAGTCCATGAGACCTCCATTGCAACCCTGGTTCTTCTTCTTATCACAGTCGACAAGTTCCTGCTCAGACAAGGGCACCAGCTTCCCCGACTTTATTTGATTAATGCCCTCCACAGCAACAACAGTCGAAAAAGCCCAGCAACTCCCTGCACCATTATACCCAAAACACAAATGAATCAACCCTAATAAAAGGAGACCTAAAATTAAACAGCCCACAAATCATTTGTTAAGATTTATCATGTGAAAAAGAAGCAAGAAAACAAATGAAGTCTGTAAATGAACAGTACCGCAAGTTCCTTGGTCCTTGACAGGCGTAACAGCGCCCTTCTCCCTCCAGTCGACAGACCTGGGAAGCTCCCCTGCATTTGCATTTGCATAGGAGAAGGCCTTGCGTTCACCATCCTTTCTCTTCAATCTGGAAGCAGTATAAGCGGCCTTGAATTCCTGGTTGCTAAGGTCGGCAAACTTATTCAATCTAAGCTTGTAGGGACCGTTCCTTTGATTGATCTCATCAATGAATCTCACATTATCTTTGAATATGACAAACCTCTTAACCTTTTCTCCCACATCATTGCTACTGGAATTTCTACCATTGTGGGACAACCATCTCTCATAAAGATCCCACATCGTTTCTTCAGACTGGAGATCCCCATTGGTGAATCCTGCGTCCTTGTCATTGATGGCAATTGCAGTGCCAACCAAGAGCAACAGGAGCCCCACAATTGACCCCATGGCAGTCATCAATGAAGCAAGGCAGGGGAAGGAGGAGGAAGAGAATTGAAATGGGAATTTGAAATTTGATGAGGCAGAGGCACTGCTAAACCATTGAAATGGCCCCCGTTTTAAAGGAAATGGGCAGGAGCAATGGAGGGAGCTCACATGGGAATTGGGTCCCGCTTCAGGGGAAACGTAAGACTACATTTATACCAAAGCAATCAGATCTCATTTCTACTGGCGGGAATACCGGTCACTTTACTTAACCGTCAAGGCCTTCTCTATAATTGGCCAGGAATTTTGTAGCCGCCCTACCTAGCGAATAGAGATCAAGCGGCAGTTGCAGCATACAAGAAGAGCCTTTCCTTTTATTGGTAAACATGTTTAGTCTAAACTTTTCGAGTTAAATTTGCTTTGCTGTGAATTTAGGGGAAATTGATGTTTAACTGAATTTTAAGTGTCAAATCTGCCATTTTCTTAGCAGATTTGATCCTCACTCAGAGTATTATGTTACCTGACACAACAGAAAACATGAAGATTGGTAGGTGGTTTAGAATAGAATTATAAATGGACGACTCTAGGATATTTGTTGATGTTTTGTTATTGTATAGTTTGACTGGTATTTTGTCTGGTCATGTTTATAATTAATGTTGGTAGTTTTATTCTTGTAAATTCTTTTTTGTTTTGATCAATAAAAAAAAAACATAAAAATAATGTGATGCGAGGAAGAAAATAAATAGAAAAATATAATATTATATTACGCAATTCATCTTGACTTGTCAGTATTTTGAAAAGCATATGCAAAGACTGAAATCAAATATAGAGAATAGATCATCATTGTTCATTTAAGAACTAACTACTATAGTCTCAAATTCAAATGGGCGAATGAATGAAATCTAAAGAAGAATGAGAAGAGAGGGTTTGTATTTTTTGCACCTAAGGATTGGTAGAAATGGAGGAATATTTTATCCTTGAATTTCCAAGGTGCAGGACCAGAGTAAATATGAGGGGACACCTTTTTTTTTTTTTTTTTAAGATTGCAGGAACCGGAATTGGGTAGCCTGCAGTGCGTCTGGTAAACTTTTTTCACATGACCGGTGACACTGGCACAACATGCCTTCCCCTACCACGTACTAGGGAACATGGGGAGACTAGACCTCATGAAAATATGAGGGAACACTAAAAGTTAGTTCCATAATAGAATTATTTAGGAAAAACAAATTTAAAGGATGGGAAGAGTTGTTAACTCAAATTAATAAGAGTAGTCTTATAAAAGGATGTTGTATATCATATGAATCTGTAAAAAATTATAATATGAATCTCTAAACAATTGTAGTTTTGTTACAATTAATAGAAGATGAATAAAAAAAAAAAAAATCCCACAAACCATTTAATCTTTTATATGTAATTAAAATTATTTCATTTTATTTTTTATTACAAATATAAATTAAGAAATCATATTTTCCTATTCTATAAATACATACTTAAAATAAATAATAAATTTTTAAATAAGCTATATACTTTTATTTATTTTCTTTGAAAACTAAGTAGAACTTATAAGAGAGAATTATGCTTAAGATATTTTTTTTAAAGGATTGGGAATGAAATTTGGTTGTGAATTTAATCTTTTTTAAAATGATAAATAAAGAAAAAATTGATATATAATATGAAGATTTTTTAATATAATTTTAAAAAAATATGTTCCTTTTAATTTATTTATTCTAAAATTTAGCTAAAATACTTTTGTTACTATGATTTCAAAAATATATGTATTAATATTATAAGCTCAAATATAGATGGACAAATGAATGAAATCTAAAATAAAATGGAATGAGAAGAGAGGGTTTGCATTTTTTGCATCTAAGGACTAGTAATGGAGGAACATTTTATCCTTGAATTTCTAAGCTACACAAACATTGAAAGCAAATATAAGGAAACATTAAAAGTCAATTCTATAGTAGAAATAGATTGAAAAGATGGGGAGCATTGTTCATTCAAATCAATAAGAAAAATAGACTGAAACAATAAAAGTCAGTGCTATAGTAATTATTATTTAGGATAAATTGAAAGGATGGGGAGAGTTGTTCTTTCATATCAATAAAAGAAGAAATAGTCACTAGTCCTATGAATATCTAAACAATTGTAACAATATACGACAAATAATCCCATAAAGCATTCAATCTTATAAATGTAATTAAAATCATTTCATTTCATTTTTTATTAAAAACTAAAAATTTATATATATAAATAAAATTTTAAGGGGTAAACATTTTTTACCGAGTCATGAATCAATGAGGTCACAAATAGGGACCTCATCCCCAATTTAAACATTCAAAAATTACAACGAAGTGGGGTTTGAACCTTGATAGCAAGAACAACACCACAACAATTTAACAACCATACCATGCCACTATTGACCTAATATTTTTTTATATATAAATCTTGATAAAATTTAAATTTTATTTATTTTTCTTTCAATTATAAAATGAGAAAATCATGTATATCAAATATAAGATAGAATTATGCTTTACGATGAAAATTCTTAAATGATCAAGAATTAAATTTGGTTGTGAAAATTGTCTAATAACATGAAAAAAAATTCCTATATAACTTTTAAAGATATTTTATTTTATCTAAGATTGCTAAAAACTACATCTTCATAGCTCATTTTTTAATAAAAATATAAAACTATACATATATTAATAATTAAATATAAAAATAATATACATTAAAGATGAAAGATTTATAATATATAAAGGTTTATATAAATATATTAGAGTTTTTAATAATTTTAAATATATTAAGAAGTTTAATTATAATGACAACAAAAGGTAGAGTTGAATTGTAAATATATTAACAAAAATGTATTTATGAAATGTTTAAAATAAATATTATAGAAAATATTATAATTGTTTATATATTTGATTATTATTTATACATATATATTAACTTTTTTAAAAATATATTTTATAATAAAGATGTTGGTTAGGGACAACCCCCATTATATCAACTAAAATAAAATATGTGCATCATATCACGTTGAATAGTATAATAGAAGACTTCATATTTTGGTATGTGGGTATATAGAAATCAATGACATGCATGCTAGAAAATAAAATGTGACATATAGATCTATTGACAATTTTTTTTATGATAATTATGGAAGAACACAAGACTAAAAGGAGCGAGTTGTTTCAATGTTTACCACTAATCACAACTAGAGTTGAGTTGTAGCCTCTATGAGAAGGGGTTCCATGGATAAGATAATTGACACCTTACACAATTTTCTTTAGTTGCTCAAATTTTTGCACAAAGAGGAGGCCATCTCTTTTTTCTAGTTATTATTAGAAAGTATCTAACCTCCCATTGATAACCCTTCTTGAGTTTTTTTCTTCAAATCCATGATCTCTTCATTCATTGTCTAGCCACCAAAACATATCTCCAATATCTTCATCGCTATTGTGGATATTATATCTATCTATCACAAAAATCACTTTTAATTTGTAGTTCTTATGTATGAATGCTTTTATCAAAACTTTAATAATGTCAACATCCTATGGAACATCCATAGTGTTGGATTGGAAAATAACTATCAAATAATTGTCAAATAGATATTTTTATGAAATTTATCATCTAAGACCTCATACCCTATCACAACCTAAAACACCCCAAAATCCATGGGGGATCCATTACAAAAGGAATGGGCCATGTGATCTAAGTTATATTTTCCCATGCATTTTACTTCCCATTGTTAATTAACAAGTTGATTAAAAAAAACCATTTTGACCCTAATGAATGAGCTGGGGGCTTGTTTATCTTATAGAAAAATTTGGAGTCAAATGCAACCTCGACAAGTACATATAATATTTTCAAAACATCATAAATTAAATCCACTTATGTTGAATGAATTATCCAATCTAATGAGGACATAATTGGAATGTTTTTATTAGGAATGGAAGTGTGATTGCTCCTCTACCAAGCTTATCATATCCCATGCCTCAATGTTTTTGACTATAATCAGCTCTTCCATGTCATCTATAACATGATTGGTTGATTGATCTAATAATTCATTGCCTTGTTTAGATAGAAATGTTGGATGGTATATGTTCTTGAATGATCTAGAAATGGCCATATATTTCTCTAGGATGTCCTTAGCATCTAGCTTAGAGATTTGTGGTTTTGAACTATACCAATAATGATCATGGAATATCCTTCAATATATATTTATGTGATTTTACTAGTTGCACATAATCTAAGGTTTAACAATAGTACTTGAAGCTTATCCTTGTTGTTGGTTCTTGAAGGGATCTTTCAAGTATCAACCACATCTAATTTTGTATTCCACTTAGAAATTGCACATCCTACTCCCCAAACCCTAGGGATGCTAAGTGATGCCACATCAAAATTGAGTTTTAACTTAACATTTGGAGGGGGATATCACTTTATTTTTTCCCTATCAATATTTTCATTTGGTTGAACCCATGCAACTCTTGAATAATAACTACTTGATGAAATTCCACTTTTTAACTCTCTTCGTTCCATTTGGACAAATCGTATTTTTTGTTATAATTCATTAATTATAGAAATAAATAATTCACTAATGATTATTTCTAGTTTTTTATTAATTTTTCTAATAGTAGAGTTTTCTCAAAAAAAAATTCCATATATTTTGTACAACCATTGAAGGGTCAATCATCCACAAGAATTTGTAACATGAATTCCCTTGTATCCTTGGTCAATTTCTAAATAACTCTACTATGTCATTGTGGAAAACTACAAACCATCCCAACTATTCTCATAGCTAATGCCAATTTTTTTAGCATAGGTATAGTTTATTAGGAGGTGGTTTCTTGTCTCTTCATCATTATAATAGAAGATACACTAGTATGGACCTTCAATGTTGATACTTTTCAATCTATCCCTACTTAATATATCCTTTTGTGTAAGCATGCACCTACTTTTGATAGACAATGCTTACTCTAGCATAGGTCCATAGGCCATTAAATATAGTTTACTATATGAGATAAATCTTTATAGCCCAATTTGAATTTAGTATTGACCTAGTTTGGCATACACCCATTTGATCAAATCCTCCTTCTCATTGATGAATACCTTCATTGTCTTTAGTTCCTCCTTAAGTACATTCCTCTTTGTGGTAGAAAGATTTATATCCTCCAAATATTTCCATCTTCATTCTATCAAATATTAATTTGAGTAGCATTAGAGATAATTGCACACCTCGTAACCCCACAACCTAGTGAGGATCACCCTTACCTTTGTGAGAAAACTATTCCATAAATCTTCCCAAAAATAAGCTTGGTTCCCATTATATATTCCAATGCAAGATGATCAATGACTAGTGGTCTATAGTTTAATATAAAATTCCATTTATTTTATCCCTCATGTGGATTGGACGTAGTTTTAATTCACGCAAGATCATCCAAGTCCTACTTTTTCTCTTGTATATTGCAAAATAAATGGTGTTTACTGTTAAAAACTAGTTTTCGAAGGAGATGGAAAAATAAATGCAATCTGAATCCAATTTTTTAAAAAAATATATATTTAGAATCTATAGACAAAATGTCACAAATCACTAGTTTGCATCATCTTCAAATTCCTCGTGGTTTAGCAGCTATAGGTGCCCGAAAGTGAAGATTTAGTTAAAAAAAATCAATTTAATGTCCAATTTGGCCAAAAATTGTAAACCAGTATTGTGGGATCACCCTAATATAGCTTAAAATCACATGACCCAATATGAACATCAATTTTGAAATTGTGAGAATGGATGCGAAAATATGATTCCAGACTATTACCTTGTTTACCAATCTTACAAGTCCATACACATTGTATAGAAAAAAATATAAATTTGTAAAAATACCACCTATCAATTTGTATCATTCTTGATCTTTTAAGTTTGATTGATCTCAAGGACCATTAGAAGCTTCAAACCCTCTAAAGAACCACTAGTACCTACAAAAGAAACCCATCCCATCTTTGCAATGCCAAAGAAAGATGTCATGTCCTTTTAAACTTAATTTAGTTTCTTGAAGCCTAATGATGATTCCCCTAGACCTCATAAGATATTTATGCCCAAATGATTACCTACCTCTTAGGAAATATTCTTCCCTCTTTTGAATTTTCTATTTTTTTTCACCTTTTTAACACCAAATTAGGCTTGATTTTTTTTTTTAGTCCATTTGATTGATATTCATAATGTCTATAATGTGAAATTCATCAAACTCCTTTTTGGAATATGACCATGAGATCTCTTTCTTCGATTATGTGGAAATTCAATTAATCGATCAATTGTAATTCATATTTGATATTAAGACAATAGTTAGAGAATTCATATTAGGTTGAGCATCCTCCATCACCTATCATTTCTCTACTAGATGTTAATAATTTTTTAGCAAAGAGTGGGTCAATTTCCTCATTAGTTAGGGATTGATATGAAACTTGAGCAACATTCCCTTCAACAATTTTTTCACATAGATTTACCATGTTTAAGATTTAATATTGTTCTAAAAATTACTTTATTTTCCTCTTCAATTCCACCCTTCTTTGTTGCCACCATTTTTTCTACCTATTTCCAAATCAAATTTTTGGATATCTTGTTTTAGTTCGAAGATGAGTGTGATTTGGTTTTGCAAAAGGCAAAAAAATTGTTGTATACTTCATGTTTTACATTATGCTTCCATTTGTCATAAATTATTTTAATTAACACCTTTGGAAAATCTTCTTCGTTTCTTCTTATACATACTTGAGAATAGATCCTTGATTCTACATTTAAAACTTATTTTGACACATAAGAACTATCCTATTCCTTTATCAAAATTTTCCAATTCCTTATATGTCCAATATTCTTTAAGAAAATTATAGAGTGAAATTTGCATTAAAATTTTAGAAATAGGGTAAGCGAGTGGATCAAAATTACGGTCCTGTTCTTGTGTGTATAAACTTGTACCATCCATCATATATGGGATTTTTTGAGAATACTATCTCACTCCTATCACTTTTGCTTAATCAATCCTAAATTTAGTCCAAGCATATTTTTTTGGAAAAGGTTGTAGGTATTGAAAAATTCAATCTCATTTCCTACATTTTTGGATCCTCCATTGGTTTTTGGTATATATTTCATGAGCTCGTAATCCTTCTTTAACATTTATTTCCATTAAATCTTCATTTGAAAACCTCTCCAAGTTTGATCCTTAATCATGTTAAATAATTGTCTTCCTTTAATGAAAAAAAAATCATCCACAATCTCATATTGGTAGACCTTGAGCCAATTTGGTTTATTTAATTTAATCAATGTGATCAATTTCAAAGAATATGTCTTTAAGAGGGAAAAATAACAATTTCATTGTTGTCATTCTTATTGATTAATTTGACTACCACTAGGTGCTCAAGCTTGGTTCTTTCACCTTGTCTTGTGCAAGTTCTTGAAATAATCCTTCAATTATAGATAAGAAATCTTTTGATGCATCTTATTTTGTTATGCTATCAACCTCTTATCACTCAATGAAAATACTTATCAACAAACATATCATATATGGTCTCTTGAAAAAAGTCACCTTGGTGGATTCTCCCATGGATGTTCCTCATGCATTTTCTCTTCTTGAAATCCTTTCTAAAAAAACATACATAATTATTGAATGTATTTAACTTTCTAGCACAAACTTGTCTATCCTCAATATATCTTTCCATAAAGTCGACATTAGGATCATCTTGAAGGTTATTAAAAAACATTAATAATCTAACTTGGAAGGTACCAAAAGATACATCATATAGTATATTTCTAGAAAATTTTGAGCAAATTTGATTAATTTTCTTGAGGAAACAAAAATTATTTGGGTTATCCCTTCAATACTTTCCTTAAAACTATGAGCTAAAACTTTCTGCTGAAAATATATTTACCTATTTGTCATTTTAGTCACCAATTTCTCTAATAAAGGCTAAACAGGACTTGGAACCATGATCCTAATGACATGATTTTTTATTTATTTAGTAATGATCATGTAATATATGTGCTTAATTTATCATCTTTGAGCCTCTTCTAACTCATTCACTTCATCAATTTTGAGAGAGAAATTTTAGAGGATGAACCATTGATGTTCAACAAATTAGAGGAATTTGTGGAGGTCTTAAAGAATTAATAATTCTTCCAACAAGTTGATTGAATTTTACAAACTCCTAATAGGTTCATTATGAACTTTAATTATATATGTGATTGTATAAAATTGAACATGCAACCACCCTCAGATGATTTGAAGCATGAGAGAAATTTTATGTGCATGGTCTCCTAGTTGGTTTAATGAAATTTGGAGCAATATGATGGAACCAATCTACTACTCCAACTAAATTTTGGCAAAAAGTATAATTGTAACATCTTCTTGAGAAACCCCAAATATGTCATAAGCAATAGTAAATAATTAGATATACTCATGGGTGTTGAGTGTTGTCAATGTGAAATTTAAAAAAAAAGTCTTGAGCTTGGTGGAAAATCATGGTGAACTACAAGGGCTAAAGAACTAGTAGTGGCTCCCCATGAAAATAAAAGTAGACGAAAATCTTGGTTATTGTGAACATCATCAACCATTGATTGAAGTGATTCCTTATTTTTTATCTAGATTTTCTAGATTTGGATTTCCTGCAAAAATATTAATGAGTTCTTCAACCATTGGTGAAGATGAATCTTAACTTCAATATGCTTGAGGAGGTATTTGAAATCTATGAGAATTAGAATTCTTGTCTTCCATTGTGATCTAGTGTACACTTTATCAACCATGATATAAGTGATAAGCTCTATTTGTAATCTTGGTTTATTTGTGTTTTGTTCCCAATTCAAGAGATTGGTGTATCTCATTCCCAAGTAGAGGGGAAAATTTTTGGTGTTCTAATTTTTCATTTTTAGACAAAACAAGATAGAGCAATGAGTATGTTAAAATAGTTCTTTGAATTAGAACAGGAAGCTCACTGAGACCTAACCCTTAAAATAACATAATTCATAAATATTTATACTATACAAATCATTGATGGGGTTTTGCATTTAATATAAAATAATGCATTGGTTGTTTTTACCCTAGATGCAACATCAAAATTTTAATAGCTAAGATTATATTGATATTTTAATATTAAGGTGGACTAACAACTCAAGAATGAACAAACACAACTTCATATTCATTAAAAAATAGACTAATGTTTAGTTGCAAATAAAGATTTGATTACATAACCCCAACATGTACACTATTTATTGGCTAAATCAAGGACCAATACACTAATATTGACACAAGAAATGATAAAATAAAAGATAATCAAACATGAGTGTCGGGTTGGAAACAAAGAAACTAGTGTAAGAAGAAATAAACAGAGGTAGAGAATATGTGAATAAGGTGGTAGAGAATTTTGTAAAATATATGGAAAAGGAAATAAAGAATCTTGATTTGTATATATGGATTTTAAAGATGTGGAGTTTGGAAAAGTATATGGATGGATATTTATATGTTGAAATCAAATAAGTTATGGAATTGTCGTTGTTAGATCTTAGTCAATCAATAGGTGGGAGGAATGTCTTCGATGTAGCATAGGAACTCATTTATGCATCTATGTTGTCCATGGCAACTGAAGTATTCGTACTACACTAGAATATAAGTAACATCTGAAACCAAATAAAAAAAATTCATGATTGCCACCTGAGCCATTTTCACCAAGTGTTATATGGATTCATCATCACCAAGAGTATATAGGCTATAACCTCAATCTTGAATATTAAGTTATCAGATGAAGCTATTATGGTAGAAAGAAAATGTCGCAATTCCTCCTCAAGTAAAAAATTTTAAGATGAAATCAATAGTGCGTACTTAATGAAGAAGTACAATTTTTGGGAGCCTATATAATTTGCTCTAAATTGCAAAAAACTCTTTTAAAAAGAAAGAAGCGATACTACTCATTCGCGATCATACAATATGCTGGAAGTTTTTTTTCTTTTAAATCATAAATAATATGAAGAACAGATCTAGTTTTTGTATAAATGAAAGCTCTTTGAAGATAACATTAAGAAGATAGCGTCAAATAAAACTTGATTTGATGAACCTTATGTTATCAAAATCTAAAACTTGACACTTTTTATGACTCATAAATACACAACCCAAATTATAAAACAAACCAAAAGGAAAAATTACATATTAATACAAAATCTCTTAAAAAATTACTTTATATTCTAATAAAATCACAAGATAAGAGGACTGAAATAAAGATGAGTATAATTTAGAGTCTACAACTAGTTTTTATAAGAAACCACCTATCTTAAAAACCAGGCACTGGTCCAACTGTCTTCCTGTTTCCTTGGAAAAGTAAAACTGAATTTGTTAGAAGGGACCAAATTCCAAGTTCCAATGTGCCCGGAAGAGCACAGAAGCAATGGGCGCCATTACTGGGTGTCAATCTACTAATTATGGAAGCTTACGTCTGCAACACCCACCATTGCTTTCTTGTCCCCTTCTTTCTGCATGGCTAGTTGTTGTTGCCTCGATTTCTGTTAAAGTAGTAAAGGCAAAGGCATCTTTCAGTTTATTTTTGTTGTTTGGTGGGCATGAACAGCATATTAGATTTCTTGGAAGACATTGGAGTGTGGAGATATTATTGGAAAAGAGCAGGAGCAGGTATCTAAATTCAATGAAGAAGCTGCAAGTGGATCCAATAAAGTTATGGATTTGTATCCTTGCACATGAAGCTATGTCAGAGGAGCAAGAATGATTAAGAGGAAAATGGGCAGTGGATCTCAAAATGGTATGGAGTTTGTCTTCATCTGGGTTACTTTCCATAAACAAATAAAAGATATGAGATGCAGACTTACATGCAGGAAAAGGAAGAGGAAGATACTGCTTTTTGAACTCGAGTTTCATCTGCCAGTTCCTTATTCTATGGAGAAGACTGGTCAATCATCTTTATATTGAAAAATTGTTGTAATAGAATGTTTGGGTTATAACTTATTCTTAAATATTATCTGGTTTAATAGTTAAAGGTAAAAATAGTTAGTTATCTTCTTCTTTTTTTTGTTGTTGGGAGATTTTATATCAAATTCATATAACCATTTAGTTATTTGATATAAGAGCATGATCTTTAGGGAGAAACCTCTTTGGGTATTCTGTCAAAGTCACCTAAGACACGATTTCGACATCATTGTTTTTATTGGTTTGGATGATGTTTAAGTAGAACATGATGTTTGAGTGGTGAAAGTAGAGTGTTGTCATAATGACCAAAGTAATGAGGCCCTAGATTGAAATCTACATGTGTTTCTAGCCATTTGATAAAAAAAACTCCTATATATACTTAGATTACTAATCAATAATATATATATATATATATATATATATATATATATATATATATATATATATATATATGTATATATATATATAATATATATATATATATATATATATATGTATATATATATATATACCTATGTATATATCATACATATATATATATAATAATAACATGTATATATATCAATATATATATATATATATATACTATATATATATTACTCTCTACTCCTATCTATATATATATATGCTGTCTATACATATGTGTGTGTATATATATATATATATATATATATATATATATATATATATATATATATATATATATATATATATATATATATATATATACACATATGTCTCTCTCTACACACACATATATATATATATATATTGCTAATTGTTCAACTTTTGGCTTTCTAGCTTCTCCATCTCCAAGTACATCCAAGCATGCAACATTTTATAAGTCACCCTTAATTTAAGATTCCCACAAATGTAAAACTAACCTAAGTATAAACTAACATTTTTTGTGAATTTAATATTGACCTAAATATAATTTCACATTTTCTTAGTAATGTTGGATTAAGTCAAATCCATCCTAATTACATATTTATTTGAGTTAAACATGGTTGTAAATTCTTATATATAGTTTAATTATTGACAAAAACTATAATTATACTTAAAAATTATAGTGTGAGGATCAAAGACACAATACAATTAAAATTTAGCAAATATATATAATGTAAACACCATTACTTAGATTTACCATATCTAATAAAAGGATAACAAATACAATATATATTTTAAATACATCTATCTAAAAGATATAGAGATATGTCAATCTTAAGACACGTCTATCAAATTTCTTATATAGGATAAATATGTGTATGAAGGTTGATATATCTCAATGTTTTATAAATAGATGTTTTCAAGATATATGTGCTAATTTAGAATAAACATGTTAGTATATATATTCTAAACTAGCATCATGGATATGTATACATACATATAATGTTGTTATTTGCATACCCATGCCAATTCCTATTTAAATAAAATATAAATAAAAAAAGACAAAATATTATTTATTTTAACTTTTATTTGAGAGTTATTTTATTTTATATATTATATATTTTATTTTTATTAAAGAGTTATTACATTTTCCAATAGTAATGTTATAATTCATAAAAAAAACAAAGGAAGCTTGCTCATCCTAGATCAAAAGAAAGATGAAGTTATAAGCAAAGACGTAGAAAATAGAAAATAGAGAAGTTGAATGTGATAGTCAAAGAAATTCAATGATTCATTTTTGTAAAAGAATAATCCTCTTCAAGGGAATATAAACCTTCAAAAGTAAAATATAAGGTTTGGTCTGGAGAAGTGGAAAAGAAGGCTATTTCATTCATGATCTAATGACCTAGGGTAGGGAGATTATATATTTGATAGATATAGGAAAGGATAGTAGGAGGGGGCAAGTACCAAAGAAGATTCAATGGAACCATCCCTTGAAGTGGGAAATTAAGTATAAAGATAGGGAGGAAAATGAAATTATTTTGTGTTTCATAATCCAATGAAAAGAGTATAAGGTGACCCTTTCTTTCTCAATTTTAAAGAAAATTAGAGTTCAATCTTGTCTAAGTGCAACTAGAAACACTAAGCAAAAACCTAATGTAGGAGCGAAATCAAAGAGGGTGAGACCAAATATGAAGGAAAATTTCTTCAAGGAATTAGTGAAATAATTTGCTAATGGTAGCTAGACTTCTTTGGAGCTTAGTAGATCCACAAAATTTCATAAATAAAAATAATATCTTGGAATATTAGAGGGTAGGTCCAAATAAGAAAAAAATTGCAAGGAAATTTAGGAAGGATCATAAGCCCTCTTTTCTCCATCAAGAAGTGAAAATGTTTGAAAACTATTTTGCTAAATTAAAAAAAAAAATCTAGCACAATGCAAGTTATTGTGGTGTTAGCTCTATAGGTGCTTTTGGAGGTTTAGTGACTATTTCTAACCCTCATGTGACTAACGATAAGGTTTTTAAAAATATTTAATATCCCATTTTTAATTTACTTTAGTTGGAGAGTGTTACAATCACTTTCTTACCCTGGGTGAGATCTTGGGAATTCGTATGCTATCATACCTTTCTTTCAATCCCCACTTGAACCCCACTTTCTTGATCCTTTTCCTTCTATAGGTTTTCAAGATTTCTCTTACCTTAGCATCATTTTTCTTGGTATCCTATTCCTCAAACCTCTCTTTGTCTCACTTGTTGAGATTTTTTAAAAATTCATGCTAATATCCCTTTTCATTCATTTCCCTCAAGTCATTGATTCCCCAATTCCCCATGTTTTAGAATTTTCAAATTTCTTCTACTGGCATGCCTTGCCTTTGTCCCCTACAATACCACTCCCTTCTATCCCATATGGTTTCAAAATTTTATTTCCCTACTTGCAATCAATCCAAATAAATTGGTATCCTTGATCCCTAATCCTTATGGTATAAAATATCCTTGAGTCCTTATAGTATTAGATATTGTTGAGTTCTAACTTCTACCATAATGTAGGCCCATGAATATTTCCCTAGTCCTACTAACTTTCCAAAAGGGTATTTGGTATCTCAAAACCCAAAACCCCAATCTCCACTCCATCATTACTCTTTGTTATGTGGAATTTTGAATTTTCCATTCCCCTCATCACCTTGGTATCAGCGATGTTGTATCCCTATTCTATAATTCCCATTAGTACTAGATCTTATAAAACCCTAATTCCTAGACTTATTCTCTCCCTATCCATTTTTGGACCTATAGACCTTTTCCTTGTTTACCTTTTCTTTCCTATGTATTGATATCCTAATTCTGTAATCCTCACTCCTTTGTGTATCAAGTATCACCAACTCTTGATCCCTACTCCCTTTAGCATTTGGTGTCTCTATAGCCCAATCCATACTCCCTTCTATATTGAGTACCCCTAAAGCATGACCCCTTCTCCCTCCAAATTCAAATATCCTTGAAGTGCAAACCTTATTACTTTTTGTATTGGGTATCTCCTAATCCCAATCTTTGCTCCCTTATTCATTAGGCAGTGCTAAATTCTAATCGACATTCCCTCCAACATTGAGCATCTTCAAATATTGATTCTTGATCCCCATGATGCTTCCTTCTTGTAGACCCTTGGGTCTCTCTAGATACCATCATTCCTCTTGTAAAATTTGTTAGCAAATATCTTGATATCTTGTTCCTAGTTGCCTCATTATTCTACCTTCTAGTACCCATGGACCTTTCCATCCCCTCACATCATAACATCTTGGCATTCCATTCCTCAAATCCCTAGACCATTGGTCCCTCTTGTAAATGCACCTTTGGCATGTAAATCCTTGAATCCTCAATCCATCTTGCAAATGCACTCTTTTGCATGCAAATCCATGGACCCTTGACCCCTCTTAGAAATGCACCATTTGGCATGAAAATACCTAGACCCTCGGTCTTCATTACAATTGCATTCTTCAAACATGTATTTCCTTGGATCCTCGCCTTCAAGTATGCATTCCCCTAGACCCCTATCTTCAAGTTTGCATTTCCTTATGCCCCTACCATTGAACAAAGGGTTTCACCTCACACCATGATTGACCAAGCCTACCAATAATGCACCTCAATTTGAATGTGATAATGTGGCAAGAAAATATCAAACACATTTGAGCATATGTGGGCCCATGCTAGCCCTTCAACCTCTTTATATGGGTGATAAATTCATTATTTTTACATATTTTAGTGAATTGATCATAAACCCTAACTTGTATTTGAGCACTTGTGTTCATCTATTATATCTAAAGACATAATACCTTGGATTATAGAGGTTAGTGGATGAAATACCATTGATTTTTTAGAGATTGGAGAATGACAACCATTTTATTTCCTAAGAGAAGTTTCATATAGAGGTTGAATCCTCGCTTCAAAATCAAAGAATTTCAACATGTTTGGTGTTTTCAAAAGATATTGTAATTCTTTTATGTAAATTTAATCAATAGATACTTCAAAAATCCTTTGTGTGTAATGAAACAACAATGCACTCGAAGTAATCATTTGAATGAAATACTCTATCGTAGCTTGTTTTATGTGTACAAATTTATTTTATGTATTTGGATATTGAAAATCTATGCACTTTACATGAATATGTATTGTGGGTATTTTAGATTCAAGTATTTTATTATAAATATTTAGCTAAGGGTCATCACAAAAGAAGAAGCACCATCTTGTTGTTCTGATAACTAACAAAGAGGATAATTTATCTATATATTATTTAATGTTTATGTCATGGATTTAAGATTAAGAATGTGAATCTTTTGGAATGATATTATTTAATTTAAGAGGTATTTCCAATACTTGAGGTGCATGTTTGTTGGTTACTTCAACACAGCTATTTATTTGATAGAGAAGAATAGTTTTGGTAACCCAAAATTCACTTAGAGTACATAGAAGGTTTAACAAATATTATCTCATCATGTGGATTTATGAATGTTAAGCTAAGAGGTCCAAGTTGTGTACAGTAAATTAGAGGATTAAAAAGTGGCCAAATCATTTTTTAAAGAAAATACAAGCATGTTATGTAAAATTTCACATAAGAAACTCATATTGTGTCTTGGTAATTACCAATTCATAAGATGGGTGTGTTTTATATAATTTGAGTGTGTTATGAAAAACTTGTGTTATATAGAGTTTTAAGCAAAGATAGACAATCATAGAGACATATAGTTAGAATTGTAGAGAGAGATAGAGATAGAGAGATAAAGCTAAAGAGGGAAATAGATAGAGATATAGAGAGAGGCCGAATATAAAAAGAGATAGAGAGGGAGGGGGAGAGAAATAGAAAGAGAGGGGGATAGATAGAGAGATATGTACAGATAGAGAGGAAGTGATGTAAAGATATAGAGAGAGGGAGAAAGGGATAGATAGAGAGAGGTGGGGGGTAGAGAGAGGGGGAGATAAAGAGAGAGGAATTATAAAGAGATAAAGGGATAGAAGGATATATAT
>VDFB02058242.1:223921741-223978652 GCA_007258455.2 Sequoia sempervirens | reverse complement strand
TCCACTCGTCAAATTTCTATGTATCTCTTTTGTGCGGTTTGTTCTTATCTTGCATAATCTTTCTTATATTCATTTATGTTAATTTGGTTCATGCAATACTCTGATACTTTATCATTGTTCCAATTTTCCTAAAAGTTCAAAGTTCAATTGTTAATGTGCAAAGTTTGAATGTTAAATTTTGTCATTAGAAAGTTTGGTATCCTTGCAAAAGAAAGCATCAAAAAGTTGTTCATTTAGAATTATATGAACAATGCACACCATGATTTAACATGAATTATTAGGAATTCATGTTGTATTTGATTAATTCATTAAAACAATCAATCAAAGTTCAGTATTTACATTGCATATATAAAGTCACATTTTGTTTAAGATAAAAAAGAGTTTAAATCTGCATTTCATGTCATAAATTTTTTTAAATATATTACTCTGATTCACCCCCCCTCTCAGAGTAATTCCACTTCCAAGAAGTGGTATCAGAGCATAGGGTCATGCATTTGGTTTTACCACCTAAGATTGATTCTGGTCTTGGAAGTTTGTCATTATGGCACATGCACATGAAGGTTCGTCTGTTACAAGAGCTCCTCTATTTGATGGCTCTGATTATGTGTTCTAGAAAATCAGAATGGAAACATATCTGATTTCTTTAGATCTTGATGTTTGGAACTTAATGTGAAGTAAATATGTTGTACCTGATACCATACCTACAGATCATGATGAGAAAAGAAAATATGAAATGAATGCAAGAGATAAACATGCATTATTGTGTGGTATGACAAAAGATGTGTTTGTAAAGTCATGCATTGTAAATCTGCATATGAAATTTGGGAGAAGCTTGAAAATGTTTATCAAGGAAATGAAAAAGTTAAGCAATCCAAAATCCTTACTCTCAAGAATCAATTTCAGGAAATGAGAATGAAGGATGATGAAAAGATTACTGATTATTTCTTAAGGATAGATGAAGTTGTCAATGCAAGAAGAGGTCTAGGTGAAACAACTGTAGAGTCTAATGTTGTTCAAAAGGTGATTAGGAATTTGCATCCTAAATTTGAGTCTAAAGTTTCTACTCTTGAAGAAAAGAAGCATTTTGATTCACTTACCTTGGACAATTTACAAATCATATTAACAGCATATGAAATGAGGATAGGAAGCTCTACTTCAACCTCTAAAGAGACTGCTTTTAAAGCGGAAAAGAAAGAAGACTTAGACAGTGAATTAGAATTATATAATACCTTAGAAGCTCTTTTGGTAAGAAAGTTGACAAATAAATATAAAGGAAAAATTCCATTCAATTGTTTTAATTGTGGCAAAGTTGGTCACTTTGCAGCTAAATGTCCTTATCTAGATCAAACCAATGATGATGAGAAAATAGAAAAACAATTCAAGAAAAAGTCTTGGAATCCTAAAAAGAAGTTTAACAATAATCTCAAAAAGAAAAAGAGTCTCTTTAGCAAAGAAGACTCAGATGTTGAGTCAGACGAGTCCTTAAATGATGAAGATGAAACTTTATTCATGGTTGAAATTATTGTACCAAAGGATTCAAGCAATTAGTCAAGCAGTCAAACAGAAAATCAATTTGAATTAGAAGTCTTGAGGGTGAGTTACTTTGTGCTCTACAAGAAATTAAAAAGTTAAAGAAACAAGTTCCTTCACAAGAGAAAAGTCTAAATAATGTGACTACATCTTTACAAACTGAACTGGATGACTCTAGGAGAACTATAGACAATCTTAAATCAGTTCTTGCTAACAAAGATAAAGAAATCCAAAGGCTTGAAAAGGAAGTAGTCACACTAAAGAAACAAGTAGAAGGTTATGAAAGCACTCTGCATTTAAATGACTTACTTGGAAAGTAGAAACAACATAAGGACATGACTGGTATAGGTTTCAGTACTAGTGAATGTTCAAATCAGAACTTCAAAACAGCTGGTAAGAAGCAATCCTTTGAGCATAAAAGAAACAATTTTAGATTCAATGCTTTCTTCCATGGTTATTGTTTTTACTACAATAAATTTGGGCATAAAGTGAGAAATTGTAGATTCATGATGCCTAGAACACCAAGGTTTGATCACAAACAATTCTTTGGTTTTCCAAATACAATTAGATGTTTCAAATGCAACACTATTGGTCACACATCCAAACAATGCAAACAAAATAATCCTAGCACAAAGAAAGTTTGGAGACACAAGTTTGTTCCAAGTGGAGAGAAATCTATGCTTGTGCAAACTACCTTTCTCTCCAAGAAGAAGGCATTCTGGGTGTTGGATAGTGGTTGTTCAAACCACATGATTGGTGATAAAGACAGATTCTTAAAACTTGAAAATTATGAAGGTGGATTTGTTAAGTTTAGTGACAACTTTGGTATTAAGATAAAAGGTAAAGGTTCTTTACTTCTAAATGATGAAACACCAATCTATGATGTGTATTATGTAGAAGGATTGAAACATAATCTTGTAAGTGTTAGTCAAATTTGTGATAATGGATACCATGTTACATTTGGTGCACAAGGTTGTGAAATAAAAAAACAACAAGTCTGGTAAAACAGTTGCAACCAGTTTGAGAACTTCTTGAAATATTTACAATCTTCTTGACTCTTCCAATCATGAAAAATATGAAGGTATGTGCCTTATGGGTCTAGTGGAAGAAAACAGGTTATGGCATAAATGTTTAGGGCATATAAACTTTTTCAATCTGGTTAGAATAAGTAAAAATCATAATGTGAGAGGTTTTCCTCTCTTAAGTAAACCAGAAAATACAGTTTGCAAAGAATGTCTCAAAGGCAAGCAAACTAAGGTGAGCTTTAAATCTAAAGAACATTCTTCTACTAAGCCATTGCAGCTTGTACACACTAATTTATGTGGTCCTACTAGGATAGGGTCAATAAATAGTGAAAAATACTTGATGTTATTTTTGGATGGATGATTACACAAGGATGGTTTGGGTAACCTTTCTCAAACATAAATTTGAGGCTTTTGACAGATTTAAAATCTTTCATAAAATGGTTGAGAAAGAGTCTGACATGAAACTTAAATGCTTGAGATCAGACAAAGGAGGTGAATTTACATCTCAAGAATTCAATGATTATTGTGAGCAACATGGTATAAGAAGGCAATATGTTGTTGCAAGGACACCTCAACAGAATGGGGTTGTGGAGAGGAAAAACATAACAGTGAAAGAAATTGCTAGAACAATGTTAGATGAAGCCAAACTACCAAATATGTACTGGAAAGAAGTTGTTCATACAGTTGTTTACATTCTAAACAGAGTGCAAATAAGAGTGAAATCCAATTTCACTCCATATGAGCTTTGGTATGGTAAATCTGCCTCTATTAATCACTTCAAAATATTTGGTTGTAAGTGCTTTATTAAAAGAGATGATGAAAGGTTAGGAAGCTTTCAATCTAAATCTAATGAAGGTATATTTTTAGGATATTCTACTCACAGCAAAGCCTATAAATGTCTCAATAAAAGGTTGAATAAGATTATTGAATCTATTAATGTCAAGTTTGATGAAAGATTGCTTCTAGATTATGATCATGTGCAGGATGATGAAGAGGGATTTATGGAAGATTTTGATATCACTCCTAAATCTACTAAAGAAGATGATTCACAATGGGAGGATGCCTCAAGTTCTAAAGTAATACCTCCAAAAACACCTTCCAAGATTGTTGTGAAAAATCATCCTCAAGATCTGATAATTGGGGATATAAATGCAAGAGTCTTAACAAGAAGAAAGGAAAAATTTGAGGAACAAGATCAAATTGTTGAACACTTTTGTTTAATAACTGAGTTTGAACCCAAAACTGTTACTGATTCCTTAAATGATGATTGTTGGTTGAAGGCAATGTAGGAATAAATCAGCAAAATTGAAAAGAATAAGACTTGGGAATTAGTCCCAAGACCTAATGACAAAAATGTCATAGGTGGTAAGTGGGTTTTTAGAAACAAGTTGGATGAATGTGGCAAAGTAGTGAGAAACAAAGTACATTTTGTGTGCAAAGGGTATGCACAACAGGAAGGTATAGACTTTGGTGAAACTTATGCACATGTTGCTCGTATTGAATCTATTAGAATTTTCTTAGCATACTCTTGTTTCAAGAATTTTAAGGTTTACCAAATGGATGTCAAAACTGCATTCTTGAATGGTTATCTTGATGAGGAAGTATATATGAAACAACCACAAGGATTTGTTGCAAAAGACAAAATTGATCATGTGTACAGATTGAAAAAGGCCTTATATGGTCTTAAACAAGCTCCTAGAGCTTGGTATTCTAGATTGGATGCACACTTAACAACAAATGGATTCAAAAGAGGTGGTGTGGACAACAATCTTTATGTCAAACATGAAGGTAATGATATTCTAGTTGTTGAGGTATATGTAGATGACATAATCTTTGGCTGCAACAATGATGCCTTATCTAAAAAAAATTCAAAGATTATGGAATCAGAATTTGAAATGTCAATGTTAGGTGAACTAACATTCTTTCTTGGCCTTCAAGTTTTATAGCTTGAACAAGGAATATTTTTATCACAAACAAAATATGCCAAAGAGATGTTGAAAGGTTTCAAATGGATGACTATCGTCTAGTGAGCACACCAATGGTGACTGGTTGTAAGTTGTCTAAAACTGATGATTCTCCTGGTGTTGATCAATCTGAGTATAGGTTAATGATTAGCAACTTGTTATACTTAACTGCCTCTAGACTAGATTTAATGCAAGCCATTTGTATGGTTTCTAGATTCCAATTTGCACCACAACAATCCCATCTTACTACTGTAAAAATAATATTCAAGTATATTTAGGGTACTCTTGATTTTGGTCTTTGGTATCCTAGGAATAATGACTTTACATTAATGGCTTTTACTGATGTTGATTGGGTTGGTTGTCTAGATGATAGAAAAAGCACAAGTGGTGCAATATTTTATCTTGGTGATTGTCTTGTTGCTTGGCATAGCAAAAAGCAAGATTTAGTTTCATTTTCAATAGTAGAGGTTGAATTTATTGCAGCCACATCTTGCTGCACTCAGCTACTTTGGATGGTACAGACACTATCAGACATGGGTATTCATGTTACTAAACCTATTTCCATATTTTGTGATAACTCCAGTGCAATTAATTTGTCAAAGAATCCTATTATGCACTCAAGAACTAAACCTATTGCAATTAAATTTCATTTTCTGAGGGAAAAAATTTTGGCTAATGAGGTTATTGTGCAATATGTACCTACACAAGCACAAGTGGCAGATATCTTTACTAAGCCTTTGGCTAAAGAGGTATTTGAAAGACTTCGGTCTAGATTGGGAGTTTTCTCTCAATCTCTGCTCTCTTAATGTTCTATCACTAGTTCAAGGGGAGCTTTTTAGCTCTCTTACCAACTCTTTGTTGCTTTCATGGTTTATTTGTTGCTTCATTGCTCTATCTGCAGCTGTTTCAGTTATAGTTTTTGGTATTTCATTGATTACCCTTTGTCCTTGAGAAAAAAAGGGGGAGAAATATGAGTATTACATTGGTTGGCATTGGTATTTGATTCAGATGTTGGCACTTCATTTCAAATGGCTCAGTTTTTTCCATCAAGGACAAAGGGGGAGTTTGTTGACTTCTCTTTTGTGCTATTTGGCCTTGATGTCAAAATTGATTGGTTCTTGGTTTGGAATTGGCATATTCATTGTGGTTTGGCATTGGCATATTCTTTGGTGCATTTGGATGTTTCAGTACTTGGTATATTCATTGGCATATTTAGTAATCTTCAGTTTTGTTCTTGTGGTACTGATTGTTGGCTTCATGTGCAGATAAAGGTTATCTTGCTTCTACAAGTTTTTGAGATTATGTCATTGGCAATATATTTGTTCACTTTGGCATTCACAAGTGCTAGTAACAGGTTTATAAAATGGTACTATGGAATTTGGCTTCAGTTCACATGAGGTATATTGCTTTCTCACAAGGCTCTTTCAAGCTATATTTCATGCTATACTTGGTATTGATACACAGTCAGATTTTGTATTCATGAGTTGGCTATTGTATATAGTTGCATAAGATTTTCATTACATGGAGTTCATTTTTGACTCAATAATACATATATATATTGCATCTGTTTACAAAATACAATAAGCAATGGTATTGCTTGGACTTACCATATCACTTCATACAAAGTGTATTTCGACATACAATTGGGCCTTCACATTTTACATGGGTTCAATATTATATCGAGTTTCCTTAAGCATTTGATAGAAATGATAATTAGGGTGATTGTTTATTTGGAAACAATGTTTAAGTGATATTGTATCGGGCTTCTTGTGTTTCACATGGTTGTTATTGTGACAATGGGTTCTTTGATTCATTATGTGGCCTTTGCACTTGGGAAAATAGGTCACGTGGACAATGACTAATGCATCAATAGCCATCATGCTTGTCATTTGGTAAATTGAATAATGGTTATAATGTGGTTCAATATTATCCAAGTGATTATGTTTTTGACCTCCATGGTAAAATGTTTGACTGTGGACTTCAAATACATTATGATCATGACTTAATCTTTCAGACTTCAAAGTTTATTTTTTGGCATTTTGAATACTTTGATAAAGGAAAGTTTTGGGAAAAGTTTTTCATTCTTAAGGTTTGGAACCCTAGCTACTGCCGCCATGAGAATTGGTAGTTATAGGATTGGAAGCTTGAGAAGCTACAGTATGGACTTCAGTGAGACTATTATGGAGTTTACACAGCCAGCTGGTAATGTTTTGGCCGCCATGACAGGTATTTGGTTTTCAACTGAAAGATCTTGTGTTGATTTTTTAACACAACTGATTTGTGGATTAAGATTTAATGAAAAAATAATCTCAGTTACTTAACCCGAGTTTATACTCAAGGGTTTCATTTTTCAATGGCTATACATTGAATTTATTTGGATATTCTTCAAACCCATGACAAGTATCATGATTTAACTACATTATCTTCAGTTTATCCAAACCCTGGTTATTTTGGATGCGTATTTTTGCAAAGGAATTTTTTTTTGTATTCATTATATAAATGTGTGGCAAAAATCCATGACTATGTGATGAGAAGTTATACGATTGAACAGAGTATTGTTGAATGTTTGAGGATTTATTATAGTGATATCTTTTGTATTTAAAAAAGTGAAAAGAGGGTTTATATTGTATATGTCTCTGGTTGTATTACAGAGATTACATTGAGTTTTTTGAGTGAGTATTTGTATTGTCATATGCAAATACATTTTGTAGTGGGAATTATTGAAAATATCATTTTGTATCCTATTGTGATTTTGTGCCTGCAAATAATTAGTGCAGTTATAAGGTCCCAACAGGTTGCAATATCATGAGATTTTGTTTCAAAAGAAGTTGGTGCTTCTAACTTGAAGTGGGTGCTTCAATTTACTATTGGAGTTGGTGCTCCACATTATTACTGAGTTGGTGCTCTGAAAATATTGTAGGCATTCTTTGGAATTAAGCCTGCAAGGTATTTTGGAGTGGTTTTTCTACCCCAAGAGGGTTTTCCACTCGTCAAATTTATGTGTATCTCTTTTGTGTGGTTTGTGCCTATCTTGCATAATCTTTCTTATAGTCATTTATGTTAAGTTGGTTCATGCAATGCTCTGATACTTTATCATTGTTCCAATTTTCCTAAAATTTCAAAGTTTAGTTGTTAATGTACAAAGTTTGAATGTTAAATTTTGTCATTAGAAAGTTTGGTATCCTTGCAAAAGAAAGCATCAAAAAGTTGTTCATTCAGCATTATATGAACAATGCACACCATGCTTTAACATGATTTATTAGGAATTCATGTTGTATTTGATTAATTCATTAAAACAATCAATCAAAGTTCAGTATTTACATTGCATATATAAAGTCACATTTTGTTTAAGATCAAAAAGAGTTTAAATCTGCATTTCATGTCATAAAAAGTTTTAGATATATTACTCTGATTCACCCCCCCCCCCTCAAATTAATTCCACTTCCAACACTCATTCTCCATCATCCAGTTGTTGGACCAATTTCATGTAAAGCTAGGCTATCCGTGGTTACACTCCATGAATGTTGTCTTGTCAGTTATGTTAGAATCCAAGATCACCTGCATGCAAGATGGATACCTGTCACATGCAAAAGATATGAAGAACCGAAAAAGATGTTCTCTGTAAACCTCTCAGTAAAAAATGCATTAAGAGAATCAATTATTACAAAGTGATCAATCCTTATGAAGGAGATCAAGAAACCCTAAAAGGGAAACCCTAAATGAAACCCTAGTGTGCACACTTAATAATTAATAATTAATTAATTATTAATGTGCCTAAGTTAACAAGCAATAAAGAGGAATAAGTGACTTAATTCACTAATCAATGTGATGTAATTAATTAAGCATAATAACCATACTCTTTTTCTTAAGATGAACTTAGGAAGAAGCTAAACACTAGAATAAGATGCATGAAAGCAAAGATGGTCTCGGCAACTAGGCCTGATCGGTACCATTTACAAATGCAATAAGGAGTAAGAGAAAGAAAAACCCAGTGGGACAAAACCCCCCCTTACAATGAGATAACATGCTG
This sequence comes from Sequoia sempervirens, assembly GCA_007258455.2. Taxonomy (NCBI): domain Eukaryota; kingdom Viridiplantae; phylum Streptophyta; class Pinopsida; order Cupressales; family Cupressaceae; genus Sequoia; species Sequoia sempervirens. The sequence continues at coordinate 223,970,103 of VDFB02058242.1, read as the reverse complement.
CAAAGAAGCACTGGAAGAACTCTGTAGAGTAACACCGGAACTTGATATAGGCAAGCAAGGAAATATTCTTCTGTATACTACTGAAACCGGATGAGAGTCACTGATTGACTCAAGGAATCATGATAAAGCAACAGAAGACCCGATGCCACGGAACACTCGAAAACTCCAAACTAGAACAACTCTGGAATCTATGAAGCAGCAAGCAATTATTGAATGATGTATTACTGAAAATGAAGTGCAAACAAAGCAAGATGCACTCTCCCAACTGCCAAAACATCCAAGTAATCGCCAAACAACCCATCGGGCCAAATCTGGACTAATTGATAAACCTGGGATAGATACAGAAAAAGTGCATGGACAGCAACCTAGAGCTCCTCAATACCTTTCCGACGCTTCAAACGAGGTGAAAAACAGAGATCGTGGCAAAAAGTTATGAGCTCGGAAGCATAAAAAGTACATCTGACTTCAAACAGCAATAAATGCAGGAAAACATTAAAAACTAAAAAAAAACAGCACTACTGGAAAGTGCTCGGAACCAGCTTTCGGCGATATCTCGTTTGCCCGATTTCGATACGTATGCCCAAGTTATGGCCAAAAGAAAAAAACTGCTCTTTTAGGGCAAACTAGGGTTAGGAGGGGGCATAAAGGAGCCGGCCGTACGGATGACATCATGATGACGTCAGCGGTTCACTACAAAAATGACCCCGTCTGGCCGTCGCCAAAGCCCCTTGCAAAATGGAAAAAAATTTACCCGGTCGTGGGCGACGGTACAGCGAATATTGGCATCGAAGATTCCACAGAGGCGGGGGGGGGCCGTCTCCATAGGAGCAGGCTAGCGTAGAAGTCGGGAGGCTAGCCGGTGGCGAGGAAGTGGCGCCACCATCCGAGCGCCGGCGGTGGCCGCCTGGTGGCCGCCGGTGGCCGCCCGGTGATTGAATTTATATGGGAGCGCCGACACGAACCCAAAAAACATGTTTTTTTTGTTTTTTTTTGTTTTTCGTGCCTCGTAACGCGTCTGGGGAGGCCGTCGACCCCCAGACAAAAAATTTTGCCTCCGGATCAACTGCACCAAATTGGACGATTTGATAGGCGTTTCTAGGGTTTTGGGACGCTGCGAACGCGATGGCGACGTCCGTTTGAGCCCATTGTGTCCCGAAAAAATAGCTACCCTTAGATCTTGCAGAAAAGATGCCTGTGGAAACCCTTGCACCCGAAACTCACAAAGAGGCCATATCTTCATATCACGAACAAGCAGCTGCAGGTCTGGAGCTCTGATACCATGTTAGAATCCAAGATCACCTGCATGCAAGATGGATACCTGTCACATGCAAAAGATATGAAGAACCGAAAAAGATGTTCTCTGTAAACCTCTCAGTAAAAATGCATTAAGAGAATCAATTATTACAAAGTGATCAATCCTTATGAAGGAGATCAAGAAACCCCAAAGGAAACCCTAAATGAAACCCTAGTGTGCACACTTAATAATTAATAATTAATTAATTATTAATGTGCCTAAGTTTAGCTTAAGTAATAAAGAGGAATAAGTGACTTAATTAATTAATCAATGTGATGTAATTAATTAAGCATAATAACTTATTACTCTAACAAGTTATTCACAAGTGCATAAATTTCCCCTTTGAAAATGAAATATTTGCAGTGCATCATAGTGGATTCAATCCTTTTTCTTCCTACGGGAATTTTTCATTGGATTTATTTTGGCCTAGACCTATGGAGCCTATAAAGCCTCTTGAATATTTCTTTTTCAAGTCATATCAAAAGTTCAAAGCAAAGCACATAGAAAAATTATCTCTTAGCAATATTCCCAAGTTTGATAGGTCCATGGTTGTTCCTTCTCTCCAACCTACCATTAATGAACCTATGATTGAGACAAAATCCCTTCCAATTTGAAATCATGGGAAAAGGGGGGTCCTAGATCCTAAATTCAAAGAACCTAGGATGTAAGGGGTGTTTTCCAATATTTCATTAGAATACCAACCACAAAGCCAATAGATTGACTTTCAACCTCAATGGTGAGTCAATTAGACCTAGGTTGGTGATTCTTTAGAGCCTTAGGATGATTAAGAATGATCTAGAAATTATTTGAAATGATGAAACTAATTGAACCATATGATCTAATATGTAAAATGTAGATTCTTGAAGATAAACAAATTGTTTAATGACACTTTGCAAATAGATCTCAGAGATATCAGAGAGCATGTACCTGCCACCAAAACTTGATTTTGACATGTGTAGAGGGATTGGTTCACCCCTAGGTGAATGGGTATTTTCTTAGGCTTCCAAAAATACTTTTTGCAATCCTCTGGTGCTAGATCTGAGATGTTTCCACTTGCAAATTTGTTTGAATTTTAGAACTGAATTTTACAACTTAGTTTCTATAGGTTGACAAGAATGATGACAAAAAATGCAAAAATGCAAAATTTCTCTTCAAGATCTCTTCAATCCTTCTTTAACCTATAACCTACACATACACAAAGAGGAAAAAATGTTTGCGCCATATAGGGGTTTGTCTCAGTCAAACCCTATGAATAGTGTTCCCACTTTCATAATGGTAATGCCAATGATGAGAACCTTAATGGAAAGGAGGAAAATGATGATTGAAAAAATTGCCACAACTCACCACCCTTCAATAAATTTCTTGAAGGAATAAATACATACACATCACTTCAAGGGAATTGGATCTTTCTTTCTTGACTTGCTTGAATGCTTGAATGCATGAAGACCTACAAAACTTGTTAGCCTTCACAAGACAACATGAACACACATAAACATTGACATGATGTTAGGATCTTGATTGCTGCTATAAATGAATACATCAATAATGTTGCTCTTGAATTCTCTTGGAAATAATATTTTCTCTTGAATGCTAGAAGGTGTGTGTTAGATTTGAAATGATAAAAAGACTAGGTATTTATAGGTGTTTATCCAATTTCCTGAAAATTAGATTCCAAAAGACGACACTTACAATTTGAATTTTAATCATTAAAATGCTACCAAAAACATATTTTAATTTGGGTCCTAGCTCATAAAGGGGACTCATTCACCCATTGGCGAATGGATCCTAGCCTATGCTTCCAAGACACACATGATCCAAGGTAATTTAATTATTAAATGCATTTATTTAATGTTGGTTCACCTTTCAAAAAATGGTAAGAATAAGGCTTTGGAGTGCATAATTTGGAAAATTAGAAGCTTAATTAAGTCCAATATATCAAGGGACCCAAACATAGTGTGAAATTGTAGAGGCATACAATTTTCTACACTACATTTAGCCCCCACTTTAGTGTGAGTATGAAATTATGCTTAGACTCACACTAAAGTAGAGAAATATATGTCAAGGGAGGTCCAATTGTACAATTGTTGGGAATATAAGATGAAAAAGGATCAAGGAGAGTGATCAATCCCCCAAGATCTATGATCTCATGAAAAACCAACATAGGCAGAAAAGAACACACACACGTGTACTAGTGATACAAGGTACACAAACATTCAATGTCAAAATTAATGTGAAAAAGTAAAAATGATGGACTAGCAAGTTGTATTATACTACGCATCCTTAGAATATACTCACAAGGGCTAGTGAAGTCTGATATTCACTAGGTGAGCCCTCAAGGAAAAGATGAGAAACACACACTAGGTCTACAAGGTGTACACTCATAAAAGAAAGGTGGGAAGGATGCACCAGGTCTACAAGTGTGTACCCACAAAAAGGTGGCATAAATGGGAAGGATGCACTAGGTCTACAGGTGTGTACCCATTTTTTCAAACCATAACAAAATCTATACTCCCTGATAACTTTGCTAAGGTGCCACAAAAATAATCAATACACTATGCCAATGTTATTCCTGTGAACAAAGTGAAGACAAAAATGCCAATTTGTTAATGCCAATGTATGCCCACAATTTAAAGAAATTATCATGTTTGTATGTTTGAGAGTTTTCTTTGGATGACCCATGTTGATCTATTGGCATAAGGATACAAAGGAAACAAATCTATCATGGCACTATTCTATTTGTATCTTTGTTCTTTTATATGTCATAAAATTTATCTTTTCTTTGTCTTGTGTTTTCCTTTTGGGGACAATGCAAGGCTTCAAGATATTTAGGTCTCTTCCATGTTGACCCAAAATATTGTTTGTTCTCTCTCTATGTGTCATTCCTCCTTTGTGTTCAATGTTCCACAAGTATTTGGGGATGATGACAGTTTCATGCTCTATTATATCACTATAGCAAAGACATATGCTAGCCCAAAGTTCATGGATCCATCAGTGTACCTTTCATGTCATTATATTCTATGAGGCAACCCCTTATCATGATGTAGTTTATTTGGAAACATATTATTAGCATAGGGATTTCCAAATAAGCTCTTGTGATCCTTTGTTCCTTGGAATTTATCATTTTTTTTCCTACTTTAAAGTAATTTCTCACAACATGGTGTTTAACAATTTCTTTAAAGTGGGGGCATACATTGGCATTATTTTTGCTTCACTTTATTCACATAGTCCGAACTTAGTGGTGCATTGACATTTAACATTTGAAATTTTTGGCTTCACTTTGTTCACAGGGGTTGAACCTAGTGTAAGCATTGGCATAGCATTTTGATCACTTTGTAGCACTTTATCAAGGTTATCAGGGAGTATAACTCTTGGTATAGTTATGGGCACACCTTATAGACCTAGTGTGTGTTTCTCATTTCGCTACCTATTTTGGGAGCTCACCTGGTGAAAAATGATTCTCAATAGCATGTGTGTCTTCCTATTTGTATGGCCACTAGAATAATACATCTTGTTAGTGTAGGAATACTCAAGACCACTAAGAGGGGGGGTGAATTAGTGGTGCACAAAAATAAAGCAATCAAACAACTTTTGAAAAGCACAAACTTCAATGGATACACATAAGAATCACCATGACACAAGTTTTATAAGTAGAAAACCCTAGAAAGGGAATAACCACTATGTGAGTGTTGGTTGGGTTTGAAGAACCAATCTAATCCTCACAATTTTTTCACCATTAGGTCTCACTGACCAAATTTTCACTGAATACAATATGTCTAGGAGCACCAACTCCATATGAAAAATAGGAGCACCAACTCCAATGAGAAATGAAAGAAAAATGTATAGAGTACTACTATGTTTACAATATGCTCTAGATCATCAATTTTCCTTTTTTCACATACAAACATTCAACACTTATCCCTCCTTGCATACATGAATAATAATTTCTTTACAAGAATTCCTTTATCTCAACAAACAAAAACAAGATTTAAACTGATGTATATATGAAAAAAGAATCCTCAACCTCTGCACACACCTTAACTGTAACCTTCTTTGAATGAACAAATATATGACACAAAATGAATTTTACACAACCATGTCCCCTATTATGATAATCAACATTATACAATGGTATACTTCAATCACATGGACATTTGCACATTCAAAGCATTGTTATACAAATTCATACATTGTCCTTACTTTCAATCAAACTCTAGTCACCTTTGATCTCATTCAGATCACACTAATTTTTGCAAAGAAAATACATTTCATGAATACAGTCATACAAAGGCACCACATAACCCTTTATATTATGTTATTCAAGTCTCCCTCTTTTTGTATTATCTTGATAGAAACACGGTATCATTGTCTTCAATACACTCTCATAGAGCCCAGACCATGGTTAAAATACACTCAATGCACTGGCATAGATCCACATTCCATCATTGCCTCAATACAGTTACAAAATTGAGTGTAACTGAAATAAGGGTGATGAAACCCATATTCCCGTCAATGTGAAGACCTTAGGAAGTAAATGTTCTTCAGTTAAATAAAAGAGGACCTTTGATCTTCAAAAATTTCCAATCCATCAATTAAATAATGGCCATCGATCTTACTTTGGGCATTAAAATAAAAGTCTTTAACTTGTCTAGCTAGTTACATCTAAGAGTAGGGTTCGGTTGTCCGATGAGCTTAAACCCTCAAGTTGTCACTTAAGTGACTTTCCACCATGTATAGCCAATTAACAAGCAAATATAACATAAGGATAACTCTACATTGATGGCCTTCATATGACATAAACCCTAGGTCTTCAAGGCTCTTAGGGTATATTATAGTCTTAGGGTTTTAGATATGATTAGTGTTTTAGGTTATAAGGTATAGAGATTTCAACAACCAAAACCCTAAAATGGGATTACCACCATATTATTTCACCCTCTATAAGTCTCTAAAATAGACAATAAGAAATGGAAACAATGTCAATTTTTTGAAAGGTAATAAAAAATAACAACCCTAATCCTCATAAGAACACCAAGAGAGGTCAAAAAAATCTTTGAAAATGATCACTTTACAACTTTCAAAGGCTCAATTGACAATGCTCAATGATAATGATTATTTAGGTCTATTATGTAACAAATATTAATAAAAATATATGCCCATATCTCTGAATTTATCAATCATGCTTTTATGCAAAACACTTCCACTAAATACCTGATTTATGAAAGATGACAACTTGTGATATGATGAAGGATTCTTGTGAAAAGAAGACTCCATGAATGAATAATAACTCTATCAACTCACCATCTCAATATACCTCTGATTGAACAACAACCACTTTGTAATCAAGAAAATTTGTCATAAAGATGAAATCAAAGGACAAATACCACTTTTTCATCAACACCATGAAATGAATGAACAAGTACCTTTGACATCAATGACAAACATCAATAGTTAGCCCATACCCCTTATTTTCCTTTTTCTTGCATTTACTTTAACATTGTATGTTTGTGTATCCTGTCTTTCTACATATCATACATGTGTGTTTCTTTCTGCTTATGTTGGTTTACCATGGGACCTTGGATCCTAGGGGCTTAATCACCTCCCTTGATCCCTAGAAATCATATCTCTCTAACATTTGGAAAATTGAACCCTTCTTGACATATATTTCTCTACTTTAGTGTGAGTCTGAGCGTAAGTTCATACTCTCACTAAAGTGGGGGCTAAATATAATGCAAAAAATGTATACACTTACAATTTCACATTATGTTTTGGTCCCCTAATTTATTTGACTTAATTAATCTTCTATTTTTCCAAATTATGCATTCCAAAGCCTAATTTTTATCATTTTCTAAAGGAGGACAAGTATTAAACAAATGCATTCAATCATTAAATTGTCCTCGACTTTGAGTGTCCTGGAATTTTGGGCCAAGACCCAGTCACCCATACGTGACTAGGTCCCCCTTCTTAGCTGGGACCCAAATTTAAATATGTTGTTGGCAGTATTTTAATATCCAAAATTCAAATATGAAGTGTTGACTTTTGGAATTTAATTTTCAATAAATTAGATAAACAACTATAAATACCTAGTATTTTTATCATTTGAAATCTAGGACACATAATTGAGAAAAGAATATTTTCAAGAGCATTATTAAGCAATTCAAGAGTAGCATTATCAAAGTTTATTACAACAATTCAAGATCCAACATCATGTCAAATTCTACATGTGTCCATGCTCATGTTTTGTGAAGGCTAACATTGTTGTAAACCTCCAAAGCATCCAAGCATTCAAGAAAATCTATCAAGAAAGATCCAAGACCTTGAAGTGATGTGCATGACTTTAGTCCTTCAAGGAAGCCATTGAAGTGTGGTGAGTTGCAACATTATGTTCATTCATTATTTCCTTCCTTTCCATTATCAAATTATTATTAGAATTTCTATTGTGGAAGTGGGAACACTTACATGGGGTTTGACTAAGGAAAGCCCCTATATGGAACAACATCTTCTCTCTTTGTGAATGTGTATATTATAGGTCTAAAGAGGATTGAAGAGAGTTTGAAGATGCCTTTTGCATTGTTGCATTTTTTTTCATCAACCTTGTCAAGACATGGAAACTCGATTATAAAATTTACTAATGACATTCTGATAGTGGGACAAGTGGAAAACAAAAGCTCAAATCCAGCACTAGAGGACCACAAAAATTGAGAAAGACACCCTACAAAGACCTAGTCGCCCAGAGTGACCCAATCCTGCTACAACACTCAAATCCCACTTTTGGTGATAGGTACACATCATTCTACACCTTCCAAATCCACTTGCAATATTATGTTTCCATTTGCTTATCTTTAGGAAATTGCATTTATCATATTAGGTCATTTAGTCTAATTAGGTTAATCATTTCAAAACATTTCTAAATCATTTCTAAGACTCAAAAAGATGCAAATCTAGGTCTAATTGACTCACCTTTAAGGTTGAAATTCAATCTATGCACCTTGTTGATTTGCATCTTAATGAAATCTTAGAAATGATGGAATGCACCCTAGGTAATGAGTATTAAACTCAGAGTGTACCACATTTTTATGTTTCATTATAAATGCCAAGCTTCAATAGCATAAAATTATCCTTTTTAGCATTAACTAAACAAGTTTTTTCACAAGGAATGATAATCTCATCCATTATAGATCTTCTTGAGATAAACCCAAATTGTTCTTTAGCTATGATATTAAGCATAATAAGTTTTAATTTATTTGCAATTTTTCTTTGATAATAATTTGTTAAGTGGAATTTCATAATAAAATTGGTCAAGCCATCAAAGGATTTAAAATTATCCTTCTTGAGAATGAGGGTAATGAAGGCATTGTTGAGTTACTTTAATGTTGTTCTCTTCTTCCTTGATTCCTTAGTTGTCTCCTAAACATCTTTACTCAATATATTCTGACACTTTTGAAAGAAACTAGTTGGAAACCTATATGGCCTTGGAGATTTGTTAGGATGAATTTGAGTGATTGTTAGTTGTATCTCTTCCTTAGTGAAATGACCCATCAACATTGCATTATGTTCATTAGTAACCAAATTTAGGATATAATGTAGAGAAAAAAATTGATTGGTCCAGTTCAACCCATCCTAGTTGTTGAGAAGGGACTAAAATTAATTAATTACCTCTTGGCTTATTGTTACCTCATATTATAATATTCTACAATTTAGAGACTTGATCTTGGAGATTCTATTAATATTTTTCCTAATTTCATTGATATTTGCAAGAATTTGGTGTTTTTATTCCCTTCTTTGAACCAAGCTTCTTTGGAATTTTGTTTCCAATATATTTATTCCATGGATAGTATATATAAAATTTAATCCATGAGGCTATTATCTCTCATATACGCTTTGTTCCATTCCCTTCTTGATAAATTATTTGATTAAACATGTTACTTGTGTTTCAACTTCTTTTTCTTATAATTTTTTTGAAATGATATTTATTATAAATCTTCATAAATAACTTGATGCGATAAAGCTTATGAATATATAGAGAAATATTTTATCCATTTTTAATTAGGTCTAATTTCCACATTATTCTATATTAGACACAAAATATTCATCTTAGAACCACATGTTCTCAAATTTGAGTGGGCATCTAAGAGGGAAATGGTCCTCATTTAGAGATAGTAAGATGAGGAAATGGTCAAACATGTAAGATGGAAGGATGCAACATTCATATTGGAAGGGGAGAGAAGACCATTCATCATTATATTGGAATCTATCTAGCCTCTCTACTATATATGAAAAAACCATTTTATAGTTTGACCAAACGTAAGTGTTGGTAGGTACTAGAGGTTTCACACATAACATAATGCTACCTTATATCCTATAGTGCAATGAGTTTGCAATATTACACAAATAAAGATAGGAAATACAAAAAAGGTCATGTGATAAAAACTATACTAGAGACCTTTTGGTAGCATATATGAACACTAGAGACTTAGTAGAGGGATCTAGAAGGTTTTGCAACATTGCACAAACTCCACAAATGCCATTTGGACCTATATATGAGTCATAAATCCCTTAAGTGACCTTAAACATACCTAAGAATCCCTAAATAATTTTAAAATGGATAAATATCATAAAGGAAAGGGTGGATTAATGGGAAGTAGATAATTATAAGTGGCTATAAGGAAAAGACAAGATGAAGAGGTAGAAAAAGGCTATATAAGGAAGAAAAAGTGAGAGAGAAGAAGGTGAATACATGAACAAGGGACATGGATAAGTAAGAGGAAGATATATGTGGGAATAAGAGGATAAGATATATATTATAAACAAATAAAAATATAGAGTGTGTAAATAAGAATCCCTTTGAGAAAATCCACTTTCAACAATGGAGTTTAGTAATATTTTCTTATTTGTTATTTCAAAAATTCATTGTACTCAATCTTGAGGTTAAAATTAAAATTAAAATTTTATTTTAATTTTATATTTAATGTTTTAACTTAGTTTTAATTTATTCTTATAGATAGGGTTGTATCTTGTTTGGTAAGGGATGAGTCAACAATAGGTGAAGGCTCCCAGAAGAGGTCTAATATAGATTCAACAAAATTATTATTCTCAAAAGGATCTTAATGAGAGATGATAAAAAAGCAATGGTTTAAGTTGTCTCAAATGTGTCCTTTGACATCTCACCAAACATCCCTTAAGCCAAATAAATCTTTGATGTCTAAGGTCTTCACCCAAATTGCTTTCTTATGGATCTCAACCTAGCTTCATCACTTTATATCTTGATAACAACTATGTCTAACACCGAAAAAGTTATAGTGAAACATGACACTGAAGAGTTTAATCATGGCTCTAAGATACATCCATGGTGCCCAATTGATAAATAGTACATAATAGTAGAGGATGGATACATGTCTCTTTATTTTATTAATTATTTACCACTACATTTTAGAATGTTCAATTATTTTACGCCAAATGAATTACAAAAGGGTTTGTGTCCCCTATAAATTAGTTATTTTAGGAAAGTTCAATCCATCCTAGACGTATTAATGATTTATATTTTTACTAAGGAATTTTACTATAACTTTTAGTAAATGAAAATTTCTTCCAAGGAGTTCCTATGATTAATTAACACAAAGTAAGGTGGGATAATCTATCCAAGGTCAAAATACACTTGCAATATAGAATTATTACTAGCTATAGATTTAAATCAACAAAATATATATTTATTAAGTTTTTCCATTAAATTTTGATGCTAATGAATATAAAGTATAATTATTCTTTTGGGGTAGCTAAAAGAAGCTCACCTGTAGTGTGAAATTGATCATATGTTTGACAAGGAGATTAATAATATTGAGTATCGGTGGTATCATAATTTAAATATTATTATTTAAAGATTGGAAAAATTTAAAGTTACCATTTTGCACATGTATGAAGAATGTTAGAAAATCTTGTTGAAATTGGATTTACTATTGCCAATTGATTTTGACCAATTAACCCATCCTACTAATCTAAAAAATTCTTATTGCATGTTTATGAACCATGGAATGCATAGTAAATTATAATCCAAGACAAGATGTAAACAAGTTATATCATTCAACTTCTACATAGGAAGAGTCTCCATACACTCATGTGAAAAAGTGTAAAGAGTTAAGACTAGTGAAAAGAAAAATTGCTCATGTCTAACACTTTTAGTATTTAATTTTATTTATAGATTATTATTATTTTATTCTTTTGTGAGGCCTTGAATTTACATTTGGAAGAGATAGGTACTTGAATTGATTGTGCTTCATGCTTGATTCTTTTTTTTTTAGTAGAACTAAAGTCCTTGTTGCTTGGAACACAATTCTAGGATGAACAATATTATATTTACACTTTTTATTACCCTGGTTTGATCTAGAAATTAACCAAAATTGTCAACCCTAAACCCCAAACCCAATTGAGAAACTAAAAAACTAGACACTAAAAATATTTTTAAATTTATGTCATTTGATTAAAAAAACACATATTATCTTATTATATTTATTTCTCATCTCAAATTTGTGAAATTTAGCTTTAAATAGTCATATTTCACCTTCATTTTATATTTTCTAGGCTTAAATTGCATAAATTTGACATTGAAACTGAGCACTTGCCTCAAATTCTATTGCATTTAGCATCAATCCACCAAATTTCACCTCTATATCTAAATCACGCCTTTTACATATTTCATGGTCTTCATCTAACCTTTTTTGTGGCTCCAAATTCATTCATTATTTGAATCCCTCTATAATCAACTTCAAACCCAATGAATTCAACCTCCAAATCTAATATATCTTTATCAATTCTTTTTGCCCCTTTTTAGGTAGTTGTTGGACAACCAAATCTCTACCATTCTTTTTCATTTTTTTGTCTCAAATCTTGAAATTTTCTTCTAATTGCTATAATTTTAAACTACCTTTCGTAAGATTTTCTCCATTGCCCTCTTTTTAATAAAATAAATGCAAAAAAGACAAAAAAGGAAAAACTAGGTACAAAGGTTTCAAGAAAGGTTTGGATTGACTAAGAAGCAATAAAAAAATATCATAAGACCTTAAATATTCAAATATGTATTTTCACAAGCAATTCAAACATTAAATACTAACAAATGGTTTCCTATAATTAAACCTAATGAGAAGACAAGCCTTTTTTAGTAATGGGCATGAAAATATGAAGACTTTGGCTTGTAAGCATCAATAATTCCACAACAAATGAAAAGCTCCCAAATTTGCCTTAATCAAAAAAATGATGTGAACACGCCACATGATACACAAAAAATAATGTAGCAATGTTGAAAAACCTAAAGAGAGTATACTTCATAAGACATTTTATACATATATTAGAATTAGAAAATTTATAAAATATAGTGAAAAACTTTTAAAGATTAAGAGTGTGTGAACATGTCTCCATTTGAATAGTATGATTGATATAATAATGATAACGTTATAGTGTGTGTATGGGATAGTTCATGTTATATAAATGAGAAAATTCACTCACCGAGAAATTCTCAACATAAAGTTGGTCTCTTATCATTGGTGCTTGCTTCACTTAATCCCCAACTATGTAGAGCCTAATCCATAAGTTTTCATTAAGATCACTCATAGTTTTGTGGTGATTATTGCACTTCTTATTAAAAAATTTACATGCCTTTCCCATAGAGATCAATTGGCTATGAGAGGAAAAATTTATTATTGCTTTAATGTCAAATGTCTTTATTTGTTGTAAAACATGCTCTTTGTAACATGTTTCGAGTACATATTCATTGAATTCATGGTGTCAAGGATCCCACACTTGTTGCTACTCATAATCTCTCTTCTCCCATAGCCTTCCAACTTTCTTTCCATATACAAATTATCTCTTATGTTAATGAAAAATTTGATTAGTAATGCAACACTCAATGATAAATTTTGTATATATATTTATATGAAAATATAATTTGTGAAATTTAAGAAAAGCAAAGAGCAAGTTTATACCTAAATCTCTTTAAGGTATTCATTCAGCTAGTAAAATATTTTTGTACTCTCGATTTGCTTCTACACATTACATGGAAGATTGTTCTTGAAGTTACAAAATAATTCTTGTAAACTTTAAACTTGTTTGAAATACCTCTCATTTTGAAGTTTTCTTTTATTCTTGAGGGCTCAATCAATAAAAAAATTGTAGATGCAAAGAAAAACAAAGGGGAAAACATTCATCATTTTGTAAAATTAAATTAAACTTTCACTTTGTACTTGTCTTTAGATTTTTTTACAAAGGCCAATAAAATCATAGGAACAACATTCCTAAATCATGAATTTATCTACATTTTGATTAAATTTAGATTTAATATTTTAATTGAAATTATAGGTTGCACAAATGTTGCATTTTTTATCCAAATAAGTAGGACATTAAACCATGGAACTAAGAGTGTTCAAAAAATCTTGTTGCTAACTTCTACAAAATATAATCATATATAAAGTCATTGGGCTTCAATCTATTGTTTAAATTTTCCAAGAGGATTACATCTTCAATCTATAACAAAAAGTAAAAAACTCTTAAACCATAATGTGAAGCGTAAAATGTATACAAATCATAACATTAACTCACATGTAAGAGTCAAGTTTTTTAACAAAACCTCTTCAAGCCATTATCCCAACTAATTGAACCAAGAAACAAGAAGATGTAAATTGTTAAGAAAAAGTGCATTGTTGTGTATTGAGGATCCCCCAACAAGACCAATGTTGCTTCCAAAGGTAGGCTATGAACTATTTATGGAAAGGTTGTGAGTATTTATTAGGTAGAGAAATGGAAGTTTTTTGAATCCTAAGAGGGAACACAAGTTTTCTATGATGGCCATGTTTCCTTTGCAATAATGGTGAACATCCAAATCACATCATCTTTTATAGATTGATAATTATTTGTTAGTTTTGAAGATCAGAGTGATATATAACAATTCAAACATCTTGAATTTTGCTTATTGCATAATAGAGGAGAAAAAAAATCAAGTGAGAATGGATGCATATGCTCTAGCCAAACTTTTTGAAAAATATGGTATATGATAGAACTCATTGAAATCAATCCCAAGATCAATTTCCTTTGTTGTAGAGGTTATCTCCTTGACATCCATATTGCTATTTTAACATCTTTCTCAATATTTTGTACCCATCAAAAAATTACATAAAATCATTATAAATAGTCACATTTTTAATTAAAAACTCATTTAAAAATATATATATTATTAAAATGTACTTCACACTATGATTGCACTTTAATATTTCATTATAAATAAATACAAGTTTTAAAAATATTGCATATGAACGAGGAGGTTTTGGATATGTCGTATATTACGATACATAAATTTAATTTATATACAATTTAAAAATAAAATTTCAAAAATTAGTTCGAATAGATAACTATAAAAAAGGTATTTGTCAGGCAGGATCGACCGTCAAATTTAGGACCTTCACACATCTGTGCGAACTCTTTCATTCCTTTTATACTTTGCTGTCTGTATAAGTTTAGTGATTCGACACGTAACTGACTGTAATGGGGCAACCATTTTCCAATCTGAAATTCCTTTCTTAATATCCACGGTAAGAATATGCAGGTCCGGTCGTTTCAAATCCTTTGAGACCAAATACACAGAAATAAACATGCATATATACACAATGAGAAGGATTACATTCAACAACCACTAATGTTTTTTTGAAGAGAGAGACATAAGCTAAAAGGATTCCTAGAAATCTATATTAATGTTCATAGCAGTAAATGGTGATATCCAGAGAATTTCACACAGAGGAATGCTGAGGACCAGATTTCCTTCCCAGCGAGAAGCTTTCAAGCTCGGTAACAATTGAAGAAGGATTGGGGCTGGTTTTGAGAGGATAGGAAGCCTCCATGTTAATACCACACAACCCCTCTGCCTCCTCAGTTCCTCGCTGCATTTTGATGTATCCCTCCTCTCCCCAGTCTGCCCCCCATGAATTCTTCACAATCCAGTACTTGCTGACATCTCCATATTCATCTTTCTCCTCCCCATATCCAACGACTGCAACTCCATGGTCCAGGTCGGTGCCACATTCTCCAGTGAACACACCCTGCATACCAGTTTTACCCCACACAAATCAGGACATTTATGTTAAATGAAGCATAGAACAGAGTTAAGGGTGCTTTAATGGTGTTGGGGTACTTGCCTTCCAGTAAAACTGGAACTCAGGACCCCCTGCTTCAATGGCCACCGACACTGGCTGGTGAGCCACTGCTTTCATTAGATCCTCGTCGCTGTTTGCAGGCACATCTTCATACCCATCTATCACAACAGCATGAGAATTCTTCTGCAATATGGGAAAAGGTTTATCAATTATAAACTTAATCAATAAGAAAAGCATAGTCAGTGATTCATATTTCGTGAGTAATGGTTCATGAGAATCTATTTTCAATATAAGAATATAAGATTAATCTTATATAAATAGATAGTTCATTTAACATTTATCATACTTAGTTAATGCTTTCATCTAGAAATTACCTAATGACTCTATCACATATGAAACCAATAATCATTGATGATAATCAACAGATGCTAATATGGACTAGGTCGAGGAACCAGGGCAACCTTTCTCCGCGGGAGGTATAGCTCTGACGATGACTGGCACTGACCAGGCCTATTTTAGTTAGACTCATATTTTATGAGTAGTTGTTCATTAGAATCTAAATCTCATATAAATGGATAGTTCACTTAACATTTGTCATACTTAATTAATGTTTACATCTAACAATCACCTATGAGAATATGACTCATGAATAGTGGTTCATAAGAATCTATTTTCGACTTATATTTTATGAACAATGATTCATCTATTTTTAATAATACTTACATCCAAAAATGGCAATACCCAATATTACTCTGATTAAACTATACTCTACTGAAATATCATCTGATTCTAAACATACTTTAGCCATAATTTAACCCATTGCTAAAAATACCACCTACTTGAAAAGGAAACAAATTTGTTTTTATATGATTACTGCTTTTCCTCATTCTTTTCCAATTAAAATTGAATCCTACCCTTAATATGTCACACTGTCCATCTTGTGCTGTGTAAGGATAATCTCCTTCACTATCGATCCCACCGTTCTCTATTATAAACTGGAAAGCGTAGTCCATGAGACCTCCATTGCAACCCTGGTTCTTCTTCTTATCACAGTCGACAAGTTCCTGCTCAGACAAGGGCACCAGCTTCCCCGACTTTATTTGATTAATGCCCTCCACAGCAACAACAGTCGAAAAAGCCCAGCAACTCCCTGCACCATTATACCCAAAACACAAATGAATCAACCCTAATAAAAGGAGACCTAAAATTAAACAGCCCACAAATCATTTGTTAAGATTTATCATGTGAAAAAGAAGCAAGAAAACAAATGAAGTTTGTAAATGAACAGTACCGCAAGTTCCTTGGTCCTTGACAGGCGTAACAGCGCCCTTCTCCCTCCAGTCGACAGACCTGGGAAGCTCCCCTGCATTTGCATTTGCATAGGAGAAAGCCTTGCGTTCACCATCCTTTCTCTTCAATCTGGAAGCAGCATAAGCGGCCTTGAATTCCTGGTTGCTAAGGTCGGCAAACTTATTCAATCTAAGCTTGTAGGGACCGTTCCTTTGATTGATCTCATCAATGAATCTCACATTATCTTTGAATATGACAAACCTCTTAACCTTTTCTCCCACATCATTGCTACTGGAATTTCTACCATTGTGGGACAACCATCTCTCATAAAGATCCCACATCGTTTCTTCAGACTGGAGATCCCCATTGGTGAATCCCGCGTCCTTGTCATTGATGGCAATTGCAGTGCCAACCAAGAGCAACAGGAGCCCCACAATTGACCCCATGGCGGCCATCAATGAAGCAAGGCAGGGGAAGGAGAAGGAGGAAGAGTATAGAAATGGAAATTTGAAATTGATGAGGCAGAGGCACTGCTAAACCATTGAAATGGCCCCCCTTTTAAAGGAAATGGGCAGGAGCAATGGAGGGAGCTCACATGGGAATTGGGTCCCGCTTCAGGGGAAACGTAAGACTACATTTATACCAAAGCAATCAGACCTCATTTCTACTGGCGGGAATACCGGTCACTTTACTTAACCGTCAAGGCCTTGTCTATAATTGGCCAGGAATTTTGCAGCCGCCCTACCTAGCGAATAGAGATCAAGCGGCAGTTGCATCATACAAGAAGAGCCTTTCCTTTTATTGGTAAACATGTTTAGTCTAAAGTTTTCGAGTTAAATTTGCTTTGCTATGAATTTAGGGGAAATTGATGTTTAACTGAATTTAAAATGTCAAATCTGCCATTTTCTTAGCAGATTTGATCCTCACTCAGGGTATTATGTTACCTGACAAAACAGAAAACATGAAGAATGGTAGGTGGTTTAGGGATGCCAGAGAAGAGTTGTAGAGAAAGAAGAATATATATGTAATAGAATTATAAATGGATGATTCTAGGATACTTGTTGATGTTCTCTTTATTGTATAGTTTGTATAGTTTGACTGGTATTTTGGCTGGTCATGTTTTACAGTTGTTGTGGGTAGTTTTATTCTTGTAAATTCTTTTGCTTTGATCAATAAAAAAAAATATATAAAAATAATGTGAAGAAAATAAATAGAAAAATATAATATTATATTACTCAATTCATCTTGACTTGTCAGTATTTTGAAAAGCATATGCAAAGACAAATCAAATAGAGAGAATAGATCCTCATTGTTCAGTTAAGAACTAACTCCTATAGTCTCAAATTCAAGTGGGCGAATGGATGAAATTTAAAGAAGAATGAGAAAAGAGGGTTTTTATTTTTTGCACCTAAGGATTGGTAGAAGTCGAGGAATATTTTATCCTTGAATTCCAAGGTTAAATATGAGGGAACACTTTTTTTTTTTTTTTTAAAGATTGCAGGAGTCGAGAGTGCGTCTAGTAAACTTTTTCATGTGACCAGTGACACTGGCATGACATGTCCTCCCGTACCACATACTAGGGGACGTGGGGAGACTAGACCTCGTTGTAGAAGTTGAGAAAATACAACTTCATAGAAGCTAAGAATACCTGTTATAGGGAGAAGCAAAGAGAAGCAACACAGAAAATAGTAAACTGCTCAAAGGTTTGGAGCTCTATATTTTCCAATGTGTAAAAGAAAAGTTACAAAAGTTTCAACCACATATAGGTCAAAAAGGAAAACCCTAGACTTGCACATTAATAATTAATAAAATAATCAATTATTATGCACCTAATGTTAGTTTAAGTGTAAAAGAGATAAAAGGGAACTTTAATTAATTAAACAAATATTGTTTAATTAATCAAGTAAATAACCAATTACTCTAACACCCCCCCTTAAGCTAGACTTAGGGAGAAGCTAAAACCTAGAAGCAGCTACTAAAAACAAAAACAATGGGTCCCGACAATAAGGCCAGATCAGGTACCCAAGTACAAGGAACTCTCTATGAAACGGAGAAAAGGAGAAAACCCAGTGGGAAAAAACTCCTCTCCAAAAAGAGATAGAAGAACATGCTAAAAGAAACATGAAGGAAGGAAGGCCTCATAAAGACCCCCGAAGGATAACTTCCTTCACCCCAAGCATAGAACGCAACTGAAGATAGCGCGGCGATGCAAAAGGCTTCGTGAAGATGTCTACAACCTGCTCGGCAATGGGAATATACTCCAAGATGAGAGAACCATCCTGAATCAACTGTCTGATGAAATGCATATGAAGCTCAATGTGCTTCATCCACTAATGCTCCACCGGGTTGCGAGAAATGTGTATAGCACTCTGATTGTCACACCAAAGAATAGTGGGACTATTAGGATGCAAACCAAAATCAGTCATCAATTTTCATAGCCATAAAATCTCCTGACTAGCAAGCACAACAGCTCGGTACTCAGCCTCTATAGATGATAATGCATGAGCAGTCTGCTTCTTGCAAGACCATGTGATAGGACCAGAGCCAAGATAGAAAACAAAGCCAGAAGTAGACTTCCGATCATTGACATCACTAGCCCAATCTGAGTCAGTGTAGCCAACAATGTGAGGATTCCCTGATGTGTAGTGAATGCCATAAGAAATGGTGCCCTAAATGTACCTCAAAATACGTTTGGAAGCTTGCCAGTGACTCTCATGAGGATCATGGGAGAATCGAGAGACAAGGCCAACCGCAAAGGAAAGATCAAGACGAGTGTGATTCAGGTACAACAAACTGCCAACCAACTGCCTGTAAAGTGTAGAATCTACTGAAGGAGTGGGGCAAGTAGTAGTCAAAACAACCCCTAACTGAAAAGGTGTGGGGGCAGGCTTGCAATCAAGCATTCCAAAGCGCTGAAGCATATCAAGAGCATACTTCTGCTGGTAAATGGAGATCCCATCAAAAGACTGAATCACCTGAAGACCAAGAAAATAGTGCAGAAGACCGAGATCTGTCATCTCAAACTGCTCCATCAAAGCTCGTTGAGCTTGCTGAATCATAGAGGATGAGCTACCTATGATGAGGAGATCATCAACATATAGCACAAGAATCAGGATCTCACCCTCAAGATTCTGAATGTAGACTGTGGGATCAGAATGACAGCGTGTGAAACCAGTGGAGAGCAAAAAAGAGTCCATCTTCTCATACCAAGCCTAAGGGGCTTGTTTGAGACCATATAATGAACGCCGAAGTCTGCAAACCAAAGAAGCATCCTACACAAATCCTTGAGGCTGCTCCATATAGATCTCCTCCTATAGGTCACCATGCAAGAACGCACTCTTCACATCCATCTAAAAAATGGGTCATCCCCTAGAAGCTGCAAGTGATAGTACAAAGCGAATAGAATTCATCTTGGCAACAGGGGCAAATGTCTCAGAGTAATCAATACCCTCAACCTACGAGAAACCCTTCACAACAAGACGTGCTTTGTACTTATCAATAGAACCATCAGCAACATACTTGGTGCGATACAACCATCTGCACCGAACCATCTTTCTGCCCTTAGGAAGAGGACAGAGATCCCAAGTACTATTCCTCATCAAAGAAGAATACTCCTCCTCCATAGCACTATCCCACTCAGGGTGACCTGTCGCCTCTGAAAACTTCTAAGGATCCTCTGAAAGAGCATGACTCAAAAGACTAGAACCTGCAGTATGAGAACGGGTGCGACGAGTGTCTGAAGGATCACCTGCCATAAATCATGCTGCCTCAACAGTAAAGTGAGCCCATTTGGGCATCTGAGGTGGAGCAAGTGGAGGTGGAGATGGGGGATCATCAGCATCCTCATCAGAATCATCCTCAACATAATCTTGAAGAGCTGTAGTGGGAGGAGTAGGTAGTGAAGTAGATACTGGAGACAAGGTATCCACTGTGGGAAGGCACTCATCAAATTGGACATCCCGTCGAAACAGGACCTCTCTAGAATCAGGATCAAACAACCTGTATGCCTTAACATCCTCACAGTAGCCAACAAAAATGAGGGGTCGACTCTTCCGCTCCATGGCTCTCCTCTGAGCATTAGGAATAAATGCCCATGCCTCACTACCAAATACTCGAAATGATGAAACATTAGGCTTGTCATGAGACCAAGCCTCCTCAGGAGTCATATGTCGAATCGCCTTATGAGCATCTAATTCTGAATATAGTTGGCACAATTAACTGCCTCAGCCCAAAAAGATGGATACATGAACCTGGACTGAATCATACAATTCGCCATCTCCCGTAAAGTCATGTTCTTTCTCTCAGCGACACCATTCTGCTGAGGGGTGTAGGGAACAGTAAACTAATGTTGCAAACCATGCTCAGTGCAAAAATCTCTGAAAGCCTGATTCACATACTCCCCCCCATTATCTGTACGTATCTGCTGAATAGAAAGGCCAAACTGCTTCTCTACAAATGTCTTGAAGATTCGAAAGGAATCAAAGACGTCAGACTTGTACTTAAGAAAGTACACCCATGTGCGTCTGGAAAAGTAATCAATGAATGTGAGTACATACTTGGCCCCAGAAAAAGGAGTGGGAAATTACATGAGGTCACTATGAATCAACTCCAAGGGTGCCAAAGCACGAGTGGCTCTTCCCTTTGGAAAGGGATCCCTGTGATGCTTTCCAAGCACACAACCATGACAAACACCGTCTGTGCAGGAAATCTGTGGAAGACCAAGAACAAGTGCCTGTGTACTCATCTGCTGAAGATATCTGTAATTGACATGGCCCAAACGCTCATGCCAAAGCTTACTCACTGAATCTGCATGTGCTATAAGAGATGAACCTGTACCCTCTAAAGGCTCAAATCCATCAAATATGTAAAGACGAGATGCAGTATCAACATACCCAGTAGCCACAACCAAATCAGAGTCATGGAGGTCCCGAATAACCACATCATGTGGTGAGAACTCAACTATCTTACCAGAGCCAGAATGGAAAATCTGATAAATGGACATGAGGTTCGTCGAGATGTCAGGAACTACCAAAACATCCTGTAAAGTACCCCCATCCAAAGAGACAGAACTTGAACCCAAGACTGAAAGCTGTGTAGAGTCACCCACTGCAATCTATGAAGTACCACAAGAGGCAAGAGAAGGGACCAACTGCTGAGTGTGAGTCATATGGTGAGAAGCACCAGAATCTAAAATCCATGTGGACCCATAGGTCGATGCTCGAGCAGTGAGAGCATGGCCTTTCCCTGTGGAAGGAGAAGACGGATGAGGTGAGGAGATGTGATGCTGTTGCATGGCTTCCTCTAAAGCCTCTAATCATTTCCAACACCTAGAAACTGGATGTCCTTCCTTGCCATAGAAACTGCAAGTGTCTCCTAATTTCTTCTTAGTCTTGGAGGAAGACTCACCAGACTTCGAAGAGTTCCCCTGTTTCAGATTAAGTGGTGGTTTGGAATCAGACTTAGGAGGTGGTTTGGAGGAATTCTCACTACCTGCAGAATCTTTCTTGGGCTTCGGTTTCTGCTTTTGTTTCTCCTTAGATGACTGAGCAACCAATGCTTTGTTCTTTGATCCTGAGAGCATATCTATCTGAGAAAGGTGTGACTACTCACGAGACAAACGCTCACAAAACACATCAAAGGTAGGCATGGTAAAACGAGCACCCAGACCATCCATGGTGGAATAGAAGAAGCAAATATCTGAAATGGACCACGAAGCTTCGAAAGGATCAAGTAAATGCACTCTGTGTCTAACTTATCCTTGCCACAATCCTGTAAAACAATGTAGATAGTTTTGAACTTGTTCAAAGAGTCCTCAATAGTGGGAAATGATTCAGGTAATAGTGAAACTAGCTCTGCCTCAATCTGTAATGCTCGAAACTCATTAATGGTCCCAAAAAGTGTCTCAAACTTCAACCACATGGCTCGAGGAGTGAGTGAAGCATCAAGGTGAAACAAAAGACTGTCTGAAACGTGCATGGATAGCAAACCCATAGCTTCATCCATCTTGTTCCTGTGATGAAGAATCTCAAAAGCACGCTGCAACTAAGGCTGAACCTCATCTAAACAAGACCACAACCCTCGTGACCTAAGAAGCCTCGTCATGCGAGACTTCCAGGTGTGATAGTTGTGTGATGTGAGTAACTCAACTGAGGAGTCTGCCATGAAACCCTGCACCTGTACCTACTTGTGTTTTTTATTATTATGTGATCTTTCAGAATAGACAGAAGTTGCATAAGGGTTTGATTATTTTTTTAGAGTTTTGGTGTTCTGGTTTTCTGATATAAATGATAGAAAGCGAGAAAAAGAAACACCCCCCACAAGAGATAAACCCAAACCCTAGTACAAACTGAGAAAGAGGAAGTAATGCATAAGAAAAAAAGCTTCAAAAAAAAATTTCGTGTACCTGAAGAAAATTCTAAGAAAAAAAATCACAAATCTAAATAGAGCATTCTGAGAGCTTTCCAACGCCTATTCGTTTTTAAAAAATGGAGTCCATTTGTACCTTCTATGGCCCTGGAAGTGCAGAAAAAGGACCCCACTTTGACTGGAAAAAATTACAGTCAAAAAGAAAATCTGGATAAAATTACTAGTATCATGGTGTCTAGCATGGAATTAGCTTTCCAACGGTATCTTGTTTGAAAAAAACAGAGACCGTATGCCCATTTTATACCCGATTTCGTGAAGTCTCCTGAAAATGCACAATTCTGCCTTTTTAAGCCCTGGAGGCTAAGAAAAATGGCCCCTGGTCCACTGGGCAACTAGGGGGCTGAGGCAAGTGGCGCAGCGGTGGGCCGGTGGAGGGCGGAGCGGTGGCCGCTATCAGGTGGCTGGCCGGCAGTGGGCTGTGGCCGACTACGCCGCTGGCCGAGTGGCCCTCTGGTGGCCGTTGGGCGGCTCTAGGGTGGCCGTCGGGCGGCTATTGGGCGGCGCCCCTGGTTTGAATAGGGAGCACCAATTTCTAAATAAAAACTTTAAAAAATCAATATAAATTGATTTTTTTTTAAAAAATTGCAGATTTTCACCTCGAATGGCGTGCCTTGGGGCCGTACGGCTCTAGGGCAATTTTTTTTTGCTTTTTCGGTCGACTATGGCCAAACTGGACGAATTTTATATGAAAATAGGGGTTTTTGGGCCTTCTAGACTCAACCGTGATGTCGTTTTTTTCCCAAAGTGCACCAAAAATAAACTCCCCCCAGATCCACAACAGAAAACTTCTGAAACCCCAAATCTGCTTCCAATGCAAAAATTCTCAAAAAAAGAACAGATAGCTATAGATCTGACGCTCTAATACCATGTAGAAGTTGAGAAAATACAACTTCATAGGAGCCCAATGATCTCTGCAAGCTAAGAATACATGTTACAGGGAGAAGCAAAGAGAAGCAACACAGAAAACAGTAAAATGCTCAAAGATGTGGAGCTCTATATTTTCCAATGTGTAAAAGAAAAGTTACAAAAAAAAGTTTCAACCACATATAGGTCAAAAAGGAAAACCCTAGGCTTGCACATTAATAATTAATCAAATAATCAATTATTATGCACCTAATGTTAGCTTAAGTGTAAAAGAGATAAAAGGGAACTTTAATTAATTAAACAAATATTGTTTAATTAATCAAGTAAATAACCAATTACTCTAACACTCGTGAAAATATGAGGGAACACTAAAAGTTAGTTCCATAATAGAATTATTTAGGAAAAACAAATTTAAAGGATGCAGAGAGTTGTTAACTCAAATTAATAAGAGGAGTAGTCTTATTAAAGGATGTTGTATATCCTATGAATCTGTAAAAAATTATAATATGAATCTCTAAACAATTGTAGTTTCTATTACAGTTAATAGAAGATGCATAAAAAAAAAAATCCCACAAACCATTTAATCTTATATATGTAATTAAAATTATTTCATTTTATTTTTTATTAAAAATATAAATTAAGAAATCATATTTTCCTATTCTATAAATACATACTTAAAATAAATAAATAATTTCCAAATAAGCTATATAGTTTTATTTATTTTCTTTCAATTATAAAATGAGAAAATCAAGTAGAACTTATAAGAGAGAATTATGCTTAAGATTATTTTTTTAAAAGGATTGGGAATGAAATTTGGTTGTGAATTTAATCTTTTTTAAAATGATAAATAAAGAAAAAATTGATATATAATATGAAGTTTTTTTAATATAATTTAAAAAAATATGTTCCTTTATTTAAGATTTGCTAAAATTCTATTTTAATTTATTTATTCTAAAATTTAGCTAAAATATTTTTGTTAAGATGATTTCAAAAATATATGTATTAATATTATAGGCTCAAATGTAGATGGACAAATGAATGAAATCTAAATAAGAATGGAATGGGAAGAGAGGGTTTGCATTTTTTTGCATCTAAAGGGTGATAATGGAGGAACATTTTATCCTTGAATTTCTAAGCTACGCAAGCAAATATAAGAAAACATTAAAATTCAATTCTATAGTAGAAATAGATTGAAAGGATGGGGAGAGTTGTTCATTCAAATCAATAAGAAAAATAGTTTGAAACAATAAAAGTTGGTGCTATAGTAATTATTTAGGATAAATAGATTGAAAGGATGAGGAGAGTTGTTCATTCATATCAATAAGAGAAGAAATAGTCACTGGTCCTATGAATATCTAAACAATTGTAACAATAGACAACTAATAATCTCATAAAGCATTCAATCTTATAAATGTAATTAAAATCATTTCATTTCATTTTTTATTAAAAACTAAAAAAATAAATATAATATTTTTTTATATATATTTTTATATATTTTTATATATTTTCTTTTTATAAATATTTTTATATATTTTTTTATATTTTCTTTTTATATATATATATATTTTATCTAGCTTAGAGATTTGTGGTTTTGAATTATACCAATAATGATCATGGAATATCCTTCAATGTGTGTGTGTGTGTGTGTGATGTTACTAGTTGCACATAATATAAGGATTAACAATAGTACTTGAAGCTTATCCTTGTTGTTGGTTCTTGAAGGGATCTTTCATGTATCAACCACATCTAATTTTGTATTCCACTTATAAATTGTGCATCCTACTCCCCAAACCCTAGGGATGCTAAGTGATGCCACATCAAAATTGAGTTTTAACTTAACATTTGGAGGGGGATATCACTTTAATTTTTCCCTATCAATATTTTCACTTGGTTGAACCCATACAACTCTTGAATAATGACCACTTGATGAAATTCCATTTTTTGACTCTCTTCATTCCATTTGGAGAAATCGTATTTTTTGTTACAATTCATTAATTCTAGAAATAAATAATTCACTAATGATTATTTCTATTTTTTTATTAATTTTTCTACTAGTAGAGTTTTCTAAAAAAAAATCCATATATTTTGTACAACCATTGAAGGGTCAATCATCCACAAGAATTTGTAGCATGATTTCCCTTATATCCTTGGTCAAATTCTAAATAACTCTACAATGTCATTGCACGGAAAACTACAAACCATCCAAACTGTTCTCATAGGTAATGCCAATTTTTTTAGCATAGGTATAGTTTATTAGGGGGTGGTTTTTTGTCTCTTCATCATTATAATAGAGGATACACTAGTATGGACCTTCAATGTTGATACTTTTCAATCTATCCCTACTTAATTTATCCTTTTGTGTAACCATGCACCTGCTTTTGATAGACAATGCTTACTCTAGCATAGGTCCATAGGCCATTTAATATAGTTTACTATATGAGATAAATAGTTATAGCCCAATTTGAATTTAGTATTGACCTAATTTGGCATACACACATTTGATCATATCCTCCTTCTCATTGATGAATAGCTTCATTGTCTTTAGTTCCTCCTTAAGTACATTCCTCTTTGTGGTAGAAAGATATATATCCTCCAAATCTTTCCATCTCCATTCTATCTGATATTAATTTGAGTAGCATTAGAGATAATTGCACACCTTGTAACCCCGCAACCTAGTGAGGATCACCCTTACCTTTGTGAGAAAACTATTCCACAAATCTTCCCAAAAATAAGCTTGGTTCCCATTATACATTTCTATGCAATATGATCAATGACTAGTGGTCTACAGTTTAATATAAAATTCCATATATGTGATCCCTCATGTGGATTGGACGTAGTTTTAATTCATGCAAGATCATCCAAGTCCTACTTTTTCTCTTGTATATTGTAACACCAATTTGAAGATGGGTTTGCAAAAAATTTCCAAATATTTTTTCTCCCAAATCCAAGTTTTTATTCTCAATGGAGATCATTCTTATACCACTAAATTAACCTTATTTTTGCATATTGAGTCCCATCTTATTAGTGGATTTTTTCATTCAAACCTTTGGTACAAAAAAATATTCATCAAATTGTCAAGGCACTTTATGGGATTTTTTCATTTGGATTCAGAACATCATATATATGATAATGAAAAAATTGACAACCTTGATCATTGTAATAATGCTTGCAATTTTAATTCATTTTCCATTCCAAGTTTCATATTTTAATCTGTAGGTATTGAGTGTCTTCCTAATGGGAGGATCTCACTACTATTTTGAAAATAGAATCCTAAGCACTTTCCTAGAAGTTTCCTATATTTGAAACTAAACATGCTTATTATATGCCTTTGTGTAGTCCCTTTTGTGTTTAAAAAGGAAATGTTAGATTTATCATGATTGATTATTTTATCAAAATTAGCAATATACTTGTCTATAGTTCTTCTAATGATATTTGCCTCTTCATAATTTTCTACCTCATACATAATAGTATCATTAGAAAATTATTAATGGGAAAAGAGGATAATTCTATTAGCAATATGGATGCCCTTTCAAATACCAACATGTATTGCTACAGTAATCAACTTAATAAGGCTTCAACAAAAGTGATAAACAAAAGGTGAAAGAGGGTCTCTCTAATAGAGACATCTAGTGGGCTTACAAAACTAGTGGGGCATCTATTCAGTGGCATTGAGTACCTAGGTACTAAAATACAATTGTATCTTCATTCCCTCCATGACTTTCTAAGGCCAAAATTTTAAGGATTCATAACAAGAATACCACTTCACCTATTAATAGGCTTTGCTAACATCTAATTTTATAATTACACTTTTTTTTTTGGATGAGATGATAGAATGGATAATCTCATGTAGTATGATAGTCTCATCCGTGGTAGATTAATTGGGAAGGAAGACATTTTGATCTTCCAATAATGTTATTGAAATAATTGTCTTGAGTATGTTCATAATGAATTTTGAGACAATTTTATAAATAGTGTTGTATTGGTGTTATATAAATCCAATTTAATACTTCCTTGATCTTCATGAATCCTCAACTACTACCCATATTTCTTTACATACAATCCCATAACATTTTTGGTAAAAGGCTATGCAGAAGCCATAAAAGGGCCAACTAATTTTTCTAGATGGAGATGAGACAAAGCAAGTTTCACTTCATTTTGTGTGCAATGCCAATGAGATTCTTTTTTTTTTTCTTTAATGACAAGAACAGTGATATGTGAGAGAAAAGCCTCTTGATTCCATAAGTTAGTTGCAATAGTATTGCCTAGAAAATCTTCAAAGAAACTTACTACTTCTCATTGTATCTCCACAGGATTTGATATTAAATTAACCACTCTTGTAGTGATGGATGATATACTATTTTGCAATTTTAAAACCTCTATAGTAGTGTGGATGAATTTGATGTTTAGGTCACCATGCTTTAGCCATGTTTCCTTATACTTTGATTTATAATTGATCTCCTTTTGAATCAACATTTCATCATATCTTGTAAGTAACTCTCTCTTTGTGGTAATCTTCTTGAAATAAAACTTGCATCATCACCTTGCTTTTGAGGGTTTCCAAATCTTTTTCAACTACTTTTTTAATCAATAAAAATATTCTTAAATGAAAAATTATTTCATTGTTTGAGACGACATTTGATATAAGAAAAAATATTTTTTATTTCATACATATTGAAACCCATTGGCACATTCGCCTTGTTCACCATAATTCAAAAAATTCCTTAAATTTATCACCATGAAATCATATTCCTTCAAATTTGAAAGGGTGTCTCCTTGGAGCATAGTCCTCTAAAATGGAAAGTGAAATTATAAAGTGAACATAAACTAAAATTGGCGTAATTATGGATTCAAAAATATGGTGAGAATTAAACTATGAACCATTGTACGTGCAAATATATTGGGATATTCCAATATATAATTGAATCCAAGCCTTCTATTATTTCAAGTGAAAGGGTACCCCTTTGGTAAAACATCAATCAAACCCATCTTGTAAATAAAATCTCAAAACTCTCTTTGCAACTAAAGCTTCATTGATTACACCATCACACTTATTTGAATACGCTAATAT
This sequence comes from Sequoia sempervirens, assembly GCA_007258455.2. Lineage (NCBI taxonomy): Eukaryota > Viridiplantae > Streptophyta > Pinopsida > Cupressales > Cupressaceae > Sequoia > Sequoia sempervirens. The sequence goes on along the minus strand of VDFB02058242.1, from coordinate 223,941,038 downwards.
ATCTTAAAATCACATGACCCAATATGACCATCAATTTTGAAATTGTGAGAATGGATGTGAAAATTTGATTCCATACTATTACCTTGTTTACCAATCTTACAAGTCCATACACATTGTATAGAATTTTTTTTTTTTGTAAAAATACCACCTATCAATTTGTATCATTCTTGATCTTTTAAGTTTGATTGATCTCAAGGACCATTAGAAGCTCAAATCCTCTAAAGAACCATTAGTACCTACAAAAGAAACCTATCCCATCCTTTGCAATGCCAAAGAAAGATGTCATGTCCTTTTTAACTTAATTTAGTTTCTTGAAGCCTAATGATGATTCCCCTAGACCTCATAAGATATTTATGCCTAGATCCTTTCCCACTTCTTAGGAAAGATTCTTCCCTCTTTTGAATTTTCTATTTTTTTTCACTTATTTAACACCAAATTAGGCTTGATTTTTTTTAATCCATTTGGTTGACATTCATAGTGTCTGTAGACACATAAAATTTTATGTTAAATTTATCCTCATTTAACTTTAATTTTCTTCAAGCATTGGCTATATCCTTAATATGTCCTATCATTTCATTTTTATCTATTATTCATCTCATTCCATTCTTCTATTCATATCTTTCATTGAATTAATTCAATAAATATTATTCTATCCTTAACACATGCACCTTATATCCATTTTCTCCATTCATTAAATAAAATCCCTCTAGTATTCCCTCCTACCACTTACCATTTACCATTTACCACTTATTCCTCCTATACCACTAATCTCCCATTATCCCATATTTACCCTAATGCTTGACTTTGTATTGAGGGTATCTATTTAAACAACCTCTCTACTTCATTTTGGGATCATCTAATATATGCATCGCATCTCTATCAATATCACTTGCAATCTAGCTATCATTTTCATCTTGCATGCTAGTTTCTTCTCAAGTTATATAGTTTTAATTTCTTAGATTTGCAAGTCTTTATATCTTGCATTTGAATCTCCAATAAATCATAGCCTCTTGAGTGTGCTTCTGAGAGCCATTTTGTTTACACAAGATCTTGATTTGAGGAGTGTAATAGAGATAATTAGTTTATTTCCTCACAAGTAGATTAGAGTTTTGCATTTGCATTTGCATGTTTGAATAATCTTCTTGCAGGTTCTCTATTATTTGGATGTTGGAATGATTTGAATCTTAATCCATAAGAACTTAAATCTATTTTGTTTCCTCTATCCACAATGTCTATAATGTGAAATTCATCAAACTCCTTTTTGGAATATGACCGTGAGATTTCTTCCTTCAATTATGTGGAAATTCAATTAATCGATCAACCGTAATTCATATTTGATATTAAAACAATAGTTAGATAATTCATATTAGGTTGAGCATCCTCCATCACCTATCATTTCTCTACTAGATGTTAATAATTTTTTTTTTAAAGAATGGGTCAATTTCCTCATTAGTTGGGGATTGATATGAAACCTAAGCAACATTCCCTTCAACAATTTTTTCACATAGATTTACCATGTTTAAGATCTAATATTGTTCTAAAAATTACTTTATTTTCCTCTTCAATTCCACCCTTCTTTGTTGCCACCATTTTTTCTACCTATTTCCAAATCAAATTTTTGGATATTTTGTTTTAGTTCGAAGATGAGTGTGATTTGGTTTTGCAAAAGCCAAAAAAATTGTTGCATACTTCATGTTTTGCATTATGCCTCCATTTGCCATAAATTATTTTAATTAACACCTTTGGAAAATCTTCTTCGTTTCTTCTTAAATACATACTTGAGAATAGATCCTTGATTCTACATTTAAAACTTATTTTGACACATAAGAACTATCCTAGCCCTTTACCAAAATTTTCCAAATCCTTATATGTCCAATATTCTTTAAGAAAATTATAGAGTGAAATTTGCATTAAAATTATAGAAACAGGTAAGCGAGTGGATCAAAATTACGGTCCTATTCTTGTGTGTATAAACTTGTACCATCCATCATATATGGGCTTTTTTGAGAATACTATCTCATTCCTATCACTTTTACTTAATCAATCCTAAATTTAGTCCACGCATATTTTTTTGGAAAAGGTTGTAGGTATTGAAAAATTCAATCTCATTTCCTACATTTTTGGATCCTCCATTGGTTTTCGGTATATATTTCATGAGCTCATAATCCTTCTTTAACATTTACTTCCATTGAATCTTCATTTGAAAACCTCTCCAAGTTTGATCCTTAATCATGTTAAATAATTGTCTTCCTTTAATGAAAAAAATTTCATCCATGATTCCATATTGGTAGACCTTGAGCAAATTTGGTTTATTTAATTTAATCAATGTGATCAATTGCGAAGAATATGTCTTTAAGAGGGAAAAAATAATAATTTCATTGTTGTCATTCTTATTGACTCTGATTTGACTACCACTAGGTACTCAAGCTTGGTTCTTTCACCTTGTCTTGTGCAAGTTCTTCAAATAATTCCTCAATTATAGATAAGAACTCTTTTGATGCATCTTATTTTGTTATGCTATCAACCTCTTCTCACTCAATGAAAATACTTATCGACAAACATATCATAAATGGTCTCTTGAAAAAAGTCACCATTGGTGGATTCTCCCATGGATGTTCCTCATGCATTTTCTCTTCTTGAAATCCTTTCTAAAAAATCATACATAATTATTGAATGTATTTAACTTTCTAGCACAAACTTGTCTATCCTAAATATATCTTGTCATAAAGTCGACATTAGGATCATTTTGAAGGTTATTAAAAAACATTAATAATCTAACTTGGAAGGTACCAAAAGATACATCATATACTATATTTCTAGACAATTTTGAGCAAATTTGATTAATTTTCTTGAGGAAACAAAAATTATTTGGGTTAGCCCTTCAATACTTTCCCTAAAGCTATGAGCTAAAACTTTCTGCTGAAAATATATTTACCTATTCATCATTTTAGTCACCAATTTCTCTAATAAAAGCTAAGCAAGACTTGGAACCATAATCCTAATGACATATTTTTTTATTTATTTAGTATGATCATGTAATATTTGTGCTTAATTTATCATCTTTGAGCCTCTTCTAACTCATTCACTTCATCAATTTTGAGAGAAATTTTAGAGGGTGAACTATTGATCAACAAATTAGAAGAATTTGTGGAGAAGGTCTTAAAGAATTAATAATTCTTCCAACAAGTTGATTGAATTTTACAAAATCCTAATAGGTTCATTATGAACTTTAATTATATATATGATTGTATAAAATAGAACACAACCACCCTCAGATGCTTTGAAGCATGAGAGGAATTTTATGTGCATGGTCTCCTAGTTGGTTTAATGAAATTTGGAGCAATATGATGGAACCAATCTACTACTCCAACTAACTTTTGGAAAAAAGCATAATTGTAACATTTTCATGAGAAACCCCAGATATGTCATAAGCAATAGTAAATAATTAGATATACTCATTGGGTGTTGAGTGTTGTCATCATGAAATTTTTAAAAAAAATCTTGAGCTTGGTGGAAAATCATGGTGAACTACAAGGGCTAAAGAACCAATAGTGGCTACCCATGGAAATAAAAGTGGAGGAAAATCTTGGTTATTGTGAACATCCTCAACCATTGATTGAAGTGATTCCTTATTTTTTATCTAGATTTTCTAGATCTTGATTTCCTGCAAAAATATTAATGAGTTCTTCAACCATTGGTGAAGATGAATCTTAACTTCAATATGCTTGAGGAGGTATTTGAAATCTATGAGATTTAGAATCCTTGTCTTCCATCGTGATCTAGTGTACACTTTATCAACCATGATATAAGTGATAAACTCTATTTGTAATCTTGGTTTTTTTTTGTTTTTTTCCCAATTCAAGGGATTGGTATATCTCATTCCCAAGTAGAGGGCAAAATTTTTGGTGTTCTAGTTTGTCATTTTTGTGACAAAACAAGACAAAACGATGAGTATGCTAAAATAGTTCTTTAAATTAGAACAAGAAGCTCACTAAGACCTAACTAACCCTTAAAATAACATAATTCACAAATATTTATACTATACAAATCATTGATGGGGTTTTGCATTTAATAAAAAATAATGCATTGGTTGTTTTTACCCTAGATGCAACATCAAACTTTCAATAGCTAAGATTATATTGATATTTTAATATTAAGGTGGACTAACAACTCAAGAATAAACAAACACAACTTCATATTCATTAAAACATAGACTAATGTTTAGTTGCAAATAAAGATTTGATTACATAAAAGATTTGATTACATAACCCCAACATGTACACTATTTATTGGCTAAATCAAAGACCAATACACTAATATTGACACAAGAAATGATAAAATAAAAGATAATCAAACATGAGTGTCAGGTTGGAAACAAAGAAACTAGTGTAAGAAGAAATAAACAGAGGTAGAGAATATGTGAATAAGGTGGTAGAGAATTTTGTAAAATATATGGAAAAGGAAATAAAGAATCTTGATTTGTATATATGGATTTTAAAGATGTGGAGTTTGGAAAAGTATGTGGATGGAGATTTATGTGTTGAAATCAAATAAGTTATGGAATTGTCGTTGTTAGATCTTAGTCAATCAATAGGTGGGAGGAATGTCTTCAATGTAGCATAGGAACTCATTTATGCATCTATGTTGTCCATGGCAACTGAAGTATTCGTACTACACTAGAATATAAGTAACATCTGAAACCAAATAAAAAAAATTCATGATTGCCGCCTGAGCCATTTTCACCAAGTGTTAGATGGATTCATCATCACCAAGAGTATATAGGCTATAACCTCAATCTTGAATATTAAGTTATCAGATGAAGCTATTATGGTAGAAAGAAAATGTCGCAATTCCTCCTCAAGTAAACAATTTTAAGATGAAATCAATAGTGTGTACTTAATGAAGAAGTACAATTTTTGGGAGCCTATATAATTTGCTCTAAATTGCAAAAAACTCTTTTAAAAAGAAAGAAGCGATACTACTCATTCGCGATCATACAATATGTTGGAAGTTTTTTTTCTTTTAAATCATAAATAATATGAAGAACAGATCTAGTTTTTGTATAAATGAAGAAAGTTCTTTGAAGATAACATTAAGAAGATAACATTAGGTTCTTGTTTGGGTGCTGGTCTTTTGTTGGCTGCAGGCTGTCCTTTCTGCAGCCTGGCTTTTCTTGTTGTAAAGGGTTACGGATCCCTTCAAAATCTGTTTTTTTCCTATTATCAAAAACATTAAGAAGATAACTTCAAATAAAAAATTGATGAACCTTATGTTATCAGATTCTAAAACTTAACACTTTTTTATGACTCTTAAATACACAACCCAAATTATAAAACAAACCAGAAAAAGGAAAAATTACATATTAATACAAAATCTCTTAAAATTTACTTTATATTCTAATAAAATCACAAGATAAGAGGACAGAAATAAAATATGAAGTATAATTTAGAGTCTATAATAGTTTTATAAGAAACCACCTATCTTAAAAACCAGGCACTGGTCCAACTGTCTTCCTGTTTCCTTGGAAAAGTAAAACTGAATTTGTTAGGGGGACCAAATCCCAAGTTCCAATGTGCCCGGAAGAGCACAGAAGCAATGGGCGCCATTACTGGGTGTCAATCTACTAATTATGGAAGCTTACGTCTGCAACACCCACCATTGCTTTCTTGTCCCCTTCTTTCTGCATGGCTAGTTGTTGTTGCCTCGATTTCTGTTAAAGTAGTAAAGGCAAAGGCATCTTTCAGTTTATTTTTGTTGTTTGGTGGGCATGAACAGCATATTAGATTTCTTGGAAGACATTGGAGTGTGGAGATATTATTGGAAAAGAGCAGGAGCAGGTATCTAAATTCAATGAAGAAGCTGCAAGTGGATCCAATAAAGTTATGGATTTGTATCCTTGCACATGAAGTTATGTCAGAGGAGCAAGAATGATTAAGAGGAAAATGGGCAGTGGATCTCAAAATGGTATGGAGTTTGTCTTCATATGGGTTACTTTCCATAAACAAATAAAAGAAATGAGATGCAGACTTACATGCAGGAAAAGGAAGAGGAAGATACTGCTTTTTGAACTCGAGTTTCATCTGCCAGTTCCTTATTCTATGGAGAAGACTGGTCAATCATTTTTATATTGAAAATTTGTTGTAATAGAATGTTTGGGTTATAACTTATTCTTAAATATTATCTGGTTTAATAGTTAAAGGTAAAAATAGTTATTTATCAATTTTTTTTGTTGTTGGGAGATTTTATATCAAATTTATATAATCATTTAGTTATTTGATATGAGAGCATGATCTTTAGGGAGAAACCTCTTTGGGTATTCTGTCAAAGTTGCCTAAGACACAATTTTGACATCATTGTTTTTATTGGTTTGGATGATGTTTAAGTAGAACATGATGTTTGAGGGGTGAAAGTAGAGTGTTGTCATAATGACCAAAGTAATGATGCCCTAGATTGAAATCTACATGTGTTTCTATCCATTTGATCAAAAAGACTCCTATATATACTTAGATTACTAATCAATAATATATATATATATTGCTAATTGTTCAACTTTTGGCTTTCTAGCTTCTCCATCTCCAAGTATATCCAAGCATGCAACATTTTATAAATCACCCTTAATTTAAGATTCCCACAAATGTAAAACTAACCTAAGTATAAACTAACATTTTTTGTGAATTTAATATTGACCTAAATATAATTTCACATTTTCTTAGTAATGTTGGATTAAGTCAAATCCATCCTAATTACATATTTATTTGAGTTAAGCATGGTTGTAAATTCTTATATATAGTTTAATTATTGACAAAAACTATAATTATACTTAAAAATTATAGTGTGAGGATCAAAGACACAATACAATTAAAATTTAGCAAATATATATAATGTAAACACCATTACTTAGATTTGTCATATCTAATAAAAGGATAACAAATACAATATATATTTTAAATACATCTATCTAAAAGATGTAGAGATATGTCAATCTTAAAGCACTTGTATCAAATTTCTTATATAGGATAAATATGTGTATGAAGATTGATATATCTCAATGTTTTATAAATAGATGTTTTCAAGATATCTATGCTAATTTAGAATATACATGTTAGTATATATGTTCTAAATTAGCATGGATATGTATACAGACATATAATGTTGTTATTTGCATACCCATGCCAATTCCTATTTAAATAAAATATAAATAAAAAAAGACAAAATATTATTTATTTTAACTTTTATTTAAGAGTTATTTTATTTTATACATTATATATTTTATTTTTATTAAAGAGTTATTACATTTTCCAATAGTAATGCTATAATTCATAAAAAAACAAAGGAAGCTCATCCTAGATCAAAAGAAGGATGAAGTTATAAGCAAAGACATAAAAAATAGAGAAGTTGAATGTGATAGTCAAAAGAAATTCAATGATTCATTTTTGTCAAAGAATAATCCTCTTCAAGGGAATATAAACCTTCAAAAGTAAAATATAAGGTTTGGTCTGGAGAAGTGGAAAAGAAGGCTATTTCATTCATGGTTTAATGACCTAGGGTAGGGAGATTATATATTTGATAGATATAGGAAAGGATAGTAGGAGGGGGCAAGTACCAAAGAAGATTCAATGGAACCATCCCTTGAAGTGGGAAATTAAGTACAAAGATATGGAGGAAAATGAAATTATTTTGTGTTTCATAATCCAATCAAAAGAGTATAAGGTGACCCTTTCCTTCTCAATTTTAAAGAAAATTAGAGTTCAATCTTGTCTAAGGGTAACTAGAAACACTAAGCAAAAACCTAATGTAGGAGCGAAATCAAAGAGGGTGAGACCAAATATGAAGGAAAATTTCTTCAAGGAATTAGTGAAATAATTTGCTAATGGTAGCTATACTTCTTTGGAGCTTAGTAGATCCACAAAATTTCATAAATAAAAATAATATCTTGGAATATTAGAGGGTAGGTCCAAATAAGAAAAAAATTGCAAGGAAATTTAGGAAGGATCATAAGCCCTCTTTTCTCCATCAAGAAGTGAAAATGTTTGAAAACTATTTTGCTAAATTAAAAAAAAAAATCTAGCACAATGCAAGTTATTGTGGTGTTAGCTCTATAGGTGCTTTTGGAGGTTTAGTGACTATTTCTAACCCTCATGTGACTAACGATAAGGTTTTTAAAAATATTTAATATCCCATTTTTAATTTACTTTAGTTGGAGAGTGTTACAATCACTTTCTTACCCTGGGTGAGATCTTGGGAATTCGTATGCTATCATACCTTTCTTTCAATCCCCACTTGAACCCCACTTTCTTGATCCTTTTCCTTCTATAGGTTTTCAAGATTTCTCTTACCTTAGCATCATTTTTCTTGGTATCCTATTCCTCAAACCTCTCTTTGTCTCACTTGTTGAGATTTTTTAAAAATTCATGCTAATATCCCTTTTCATTCATTTCCCTCAAGTCATTGATTCCCCAATTCCCCATGTTTTAGAATTTTCAAATTTCTTCTACTGGCATGCCTTGCCTTTGTCCCCTACAATACCACTCCCTTCTATCCCATATGGTTTCAAAATTTTATTTCCCTACTTGCAATCAATCCAAATAAATTGGTATCCTTGATCCCTAATCCTTATGGTATAAAATATCCTTGAGTCCTTATAGTATTAGATATTGTTGAGTTCTAACTTCTACCATAATGTAGGCCCATGAATATTTCCCTAGTCCTACTAACTTTCCAAAAGGGTATTTGGTATCTCAAAACCCAAAACCCCAATCTCCACTCCATCATTACTCTTTGTTATGTGGAATTTTGAATTTTCCATTCCCCTCATCACCTTGGTATCAGCGATGTTGTATCCCTATTCTATAATTCCCATTAGTACTAGATCTTATAAAACCCTAATTCCTAGACTTATTCTCTCCCTATCCATTTTTGGACCTATAGACCTTTTCCTTGTTTACCTTTTCTTTCCTATGTATTGATATCCTAATTCTGTAATCCTCACTCCTTTGTGTATCAAGTATCACCAACTCTTGATCCCTACTCCCTTTAGCATTTGGTGTCTCTATAGCCCAATCCATACTCCCTTCTATATTGAGTACCCCTAAAGCATGACCCCTTCTCCCTCCAAATTCAAATATCCTTGAAGTGCAAACCTTATTACTTTTTGTATTGGGTATCTCCTAATCCCAATCTTTGCTCCCTTATTCATTAGGCAGTGCTAAATTCTAATCGACATTCCCTCCAACATTGAGCATCTTCAAATATTGATTCTTGATCCCCATGATGCTTCCTTCTTGTAGACCCTTGGGTCTCTCTAGATACCATCATTCCTCTTGTAAAATTTGTTAGCAAATATCTTGATATCTTGTTCCTAGTTGCCTCATTATTCTACCTTCTAGTACCCATGGACCTTTCCATCCCCTCACATCATAACATCTTGGCATTCCATTCCTCAAATCCCTAGACCATTGGTCCCTCTTGTAAATGCACCTTTGGCATGTAAATCCTTGAATCCTCAATCCATCTTGCAAATGCACTCTTTTGCATGCAAATCCATGGACGCTTGATCCCTCTTAGAAATGCACCATTTGGCATGAAAATACCTAAACCCTCAGTCTTCATTACAATTGCATCCTTCAAACACGCATTTCCTTGGATCCTCGCCTTCAAGTATGCATTCCCCTACACACCTATCTTCAAGTTTGCATTTCCTTATGCCCCTACCATTAAACAAAGGGTTTCACCTAACACCATGATTCACCAAGCCTACCAACAATGCACCTCAATTTGAATGTGATAATATGGCGAGAAAATCTCAAACACATTTGAGCATATGTGGGTCCATGTTAGGCCTTCAACCTCTTTATAGGGATGATAAATTCATTATTTTTACATATTTTAGTGAATTGATCATAAACCCTAACTTGTGTTTGAGAACTTGTGTTCATCTATTAGATCTAAAGACATAATACCTTGGATTATAGAGGTTAGTGAATGAAATACCATTGATTTTTTAGAGATTGGAGAATGAAAACCATTTTATATCTAAGAGAAGTTTCATATAGAGGTTGAATACTCACTTCAAAATCAAAGAATTTCAACATGTTTGGTGTTTTCGAAAGATATTGTAATTCTTTTTATGTAAATTTAATCAATAGATACTTCAAAAAGTCTTTGTGTGTAATGAAACAATAATGCACTCGAAGTAATCATTTGAATGAAATAATCTATCGTAGCTTGTTTTATGTGTACAAATTTATTTCATGTATTTGGATATTGAAAATCTATGCACTTTACATGAATATCTATTGTGGGTATTTTAGATTCAAGTATTTTTTTATAAATATTTAGCTAAGGGTCATCACAAAAGAAGAAGCACCATCTTGTTGTTTCAATAACTAAAAAGAGGATAATTTATCTATATATTATTAATATTTATGTCATGGATTTAAGATTAAGAATGTAAATCTTTTGGATGGATATTATTGAATTTAAGAGGTCTTGCCAATACTTGAGGTGCATGTTTGTTGGTTACTTCAACACACCTATTTATTTGATAGAGAAGAATAGTTTTGGTAACCCAAAATTCACTTAGAGTACATAGAAGGTTTAACAAATATTATCTCATCATGTGGATTTATGAATGTTAAGCTAAGAGGTCCAAGTTGTGTACAGACAAATTAGAGGATAAAAAAGTGGCCAAATCATTTTTTAAAGAAAATACAAGCATGTTATGTAAAATTTCACATAAGAAACTCATATTGTGTCTTGGTAATTACCAATTCATAAGATGAGTGTGTTTTATATAATTTGAGTGTGTTATAAAAACTTGTGTTATATAGAGTTTTAAGCAAAGATAGACGATCATAGACAGATATAGTTATAATTATAGAGAGAGATAGAGATAGAGAGATAGAGCTAAAGAGGGAAATAGATAGAGATATAGAGAGAGACCGAATATAAAAAGAGATAGAAAGGGAGGGAGAGGGGGATAGATAGAGAGATACATATAGATAGAGAGGAAGTGATGTAGAGATATAGATGGAGATATAGAGAGAGGGAGAAGGGGATAGATAGAGAGAGGTGGCGGGTAGAGAGAGGAATTATAAAGAGATAAAGGGATATTAGGATATATATATATATATAGAGAGAGAGAGAGAGGGGTAAAGATACAAATGTGATGAAGAGATAGAGATAGAGATAGTGAGAAAGGGTTAGATAGAGTTTTTGAAGAGGGAGAGATAGAGAGAGGGGGGCAATAGAAACATAGATATAGAGAGGGAGAGATAGAAATATAGAGTTAAACAAAGGGAGAGGGAGAGGGTGAGAGGGAGAGAGATAAATATAGAGTTAGAGATAGGATGAGATAAAAAGAGGGGGAGATAGAGAAAGAGATGAGAGGAAGAAATTTGGAGAGAGATAGATAGGGATAGGGAGAACTAGAAAGAGATAGAGAGATATAAATAGGGAGATGGAGATAGATAGAGATGGAGAGATGGAAAAATATAGAGAGATAAAGCTAGAAAGAGGGAGACATAGAGAGGGAAAAATATAAAAATAAAGATAGAAAGGAAGAGAGATGGGAAGATATAGATAGAGATAGAGATATAAATGTAAAGAGAGGGACATATAGAGATATAGAGAGATATATACGAAGGGGGAGAGAGAAAGAGAGGGGGGAGATAAAGATAGAGGGATAAATAGAGAGAGAAAGAGGGGGGAATATATAGATCTATAGAGGAAGAGAGGATGTGAGATGAAGAGATAGAGAGATAGAGAGGGAGAAGGAGAGGCATATATAGACATTGAGATAGGGAGGAAGAGAGAGAGGGAGAGGGAGATATAGAGATAGAGAGGGAAAGAGATAAACATAAAGGGATAATAGAGAAATAGAGTTATAGAGGGAGATATAGATAGATATATAGTGAGGAAAAGTTAGAGAGGGAGAGAGAGAGATAGTGCAAGAGAGGGATAGAGGGATGTTGAGTTGAATTCAATCACGTAGAGAAAGTGATTCAAACTTTTATAGGTGCTAATATAATTTTTCTTCCTCTCATTATACCATTGGATCCATCTATATGGTTGCTTAATGGATATGATGAACGTGATTTTTGTAGTATCATAGAGTTCAAGGGTACACTAGTTAATATTGAGTTCATCTCAAGCATAAGGCGTGATATTTGATTGATAGAAATATGACACAAGTCACTACTATTAATGATGTGAAAAATCATTTAGTGTCTCACCCTAATTATAATTTAAAAATCTATACTAATCCTTTTCCAAATTATCAATTTGGAGGGATTCTTATTTAGTTATCATATTCCACAACAAGATTTTGCATATTTTTAAGTCTCATTAAAAATGAAAAATTACATATTAATTGAAACCATGGGGTGCATTATCTTGTATTTAGAGGTTGGTTCAAAATATTACAAATTATATTGAACAATATTCTTCTTCAAAGAGATTTGCTATTTTACTTAGTAGAATTTGGATAGCGCAATGTAAAGAAATACCTTCTATGTTACACCATTAAAAATAATTGGGAATATTTTTTAATTAAAACCAGGTGAGTGTATAGTGATAAAATATAAAGTTACTTATGAACATGCTTATTTTAAATATCTTAAAAATCAAGGCCTAAAACGCCTCAAATTACAAAACCTATAGATAATGTGTATAAATGGTTTGATATTTTTATACCTTTAGAAAATCTTTATGAAAAAAAATTACTCATGTGTCAAGGAAAATAAAAATAATAAAGGTATTGTAAATTCTAAGGAAAACCTTATTTTTAAATTGTATAGGAACTTATTCTACTTGAGTCCCAAAGAAAGATTTACAAAACAAAGTTATAAGTATGGAACTGACTCCAAATAAGTAGGAATAAGAGGTAAATAAAGATAAATCAACACTTCCACCAATTTTTAACATATTTTTTACAAGTTCTACCATACATAGTGTAAACATTTATTTCTCACCACCTTCAAATATTTCACTTGACATTTTGTCTTAGTACCATACCATTTCATAGTACCATCCTAATTACCCCTTACATTTATCACCATTCAATTAAATGATTCATGTTATTTAGTTAATTAGGCTAAATCCATTTCCATCCATTTTTTTCAAAATAGATATTTAAAAATTCCATTATATACTAATATTCCATTATAGCCCCTTCCATTATTCTTTTCTACTTTTAACCCATTTTAGAACTCACTAATGAGCATTCGTAACTCTCCATGACTATTCTTAGTCAATGAGGATTCTTCACTCCTCTCATTCAATCTCAACCATCCATTCAAGATTGAATCCTTACTGTTCACATCCTCATCCCAAAATCTATAAATCAACCCTCATCCTTCATCTTTATTTGCATATTTGATCAATCTATAGGTACATGTTGCTTATTCAAAGAGCAACCAATAGTTTATCCTAGAACATATTCAACACATATGATGGTTGTATTTGGTAATATTTTACTAATTTCATTTTGCATTTGCATTCCTCTTTGCTCTATTTAAGGTATTTATTTGATTTGGAATAGGGGTCTTAGATTCTTTTATTTTTTTTGAATCAAAGGATACATCTCTGACACACCTGATGGGACCTTGTCCCTTGTTTTTTTAAAGTTTTATATATCTTGTTTTAACATTTTGAATGAAAGATTTGTATTAAAATTTTATAGTTCACTTGCATTTTGGGACACTTGACATGAAACAGACCTCATTGTTGTATCCAAAAGAAGAAAAACATAAATCCATATAAAATTTATTTTATTTTATTTTATTTCTCTTTTATTTTCAAAATAAAAAATTTAAAAAAAAAAAAAAACAAAGAATATTTAATTAAAAAATTACTACAATACTAGCTGGGGTACTATTAGGGTACCCTGTACCCACCAAGGTTAGGGTCCACTCCACATCCCACCCCACTGACAAGTTGATGCAACAGCAAAAATAATAAACCACTTTCACTATCACAAACCCATCTTGTACAAGTTCACAAATTCAAACTTCCACTCATGTTCACAACTCGAAGCCAATTCACATTCACGAAACACAAAACTCATAGGAAAAATTATGACTACCTCAAACAATCAAAGAAATGTAACTTGCAAAGAACTTTAAATTGTTTATTTAATAAAAAATTACAATAAATGGCCTACCATGGCCTCCACTCATCTCAATTTTTGTACTTAGTTCTCATTAATAATTGTAATTTCTAATCTCATTCCTATTTGCTTTGATTCCTCTCTTTTACAGTAGCTTTTCTTCTTCCCCAATTCAATCACAACCATCCTACATCACATTGTTCCTTTTTAAAATCTCTAATGGTGCATTTTCTTGCTCTGCTACGCCCTGTTCTCTTCCACATAGGATCTCCACAAATCCTTTGGTTGGCGCACTTTCTTCAGCTGTTATGTACCACCCCCTTTCATCTTGGGACCACATCTCCCACACTATGGTCTTCTTTTTGTTGAGTGTCGGGCATACCTTTCTACATATATTTGCAACTCCCATTAAATTTGGCACCTCCTTTTTTGTGCAGCCTTCAAAAATCTTCCATCTACTTCAAATCACACCCCTCTTTCACTCTCTCACAAGATGTTCTTTTTTCACCCAACTTTGTGCCCCCTCCAATCTGGCATTTTATTTTCCTTTGCTTCTTATACAAAACCGTTACCCTTGGTATCTTCTGTGGCATTATATATTTCCTGGCATTCATTTCATCTCATAAGGTCGATAGGCTGCTCAAATTCTTTTTGTCTTTCTATCTTCCTTCATTCTCATTTTGTCTTCTATGCTCTTTTAAAACTCTTTAAGGTGAGATATAAAAGTTAATTATAATGTGTTCCAAAGAGGATAAAACTGAATGAAAGTTGGAAAACCATCATCATAAATGTCAAATTTAGCTGAGGTTACAATACTCATAGTTTTAAATGGTCATAGTCAAATATTTTAGATCCATTAAATACTGCAACAATCATCAAAATCATCCATCAACACCAAATTTGAAGTGAACTCTGGAAACCGGCTAGATGCTCCTGCATCAGACGCACCTAGTAAAAATTTTGTGAGCATGGGATCACAAAATGGAGCTGAGTAGTAGAACTACTCTTCCTAATTGTGAACAACTTGCAACATGCTCCCATGCTGAAACTGATACTTGAAAATCATTATTTTTTCCTCTTGTTCCAGCATCTTTCCAGAATGTTCACCATCCTCTTCCAACAACTTTGCACTCCATTATTCTCTCCTCTTGTGGACTTGTGTCCACCATGTACCATCCAACACCACCTAATGCTTTCTTCTTGCTCTTTGTTTGTGGGATATTTCCCACCATAACCCGACCACCTCCACCAAAATCCACTTTCATCTTCCACCTTTGTGGGAATTAACCCACCACAATATGTCCTCCTCCTCCAAGAACTTTCCCTCTAATGTTAATTCATCATTAAATTTACAAACATATCAATATCAAAATTATGGAAATTAAAGATTTCCACCAACCAATTTTCTTCATTGGCATCTTTCTTTTCAACCTCTCTTCTTTCCATACCAACATAATGGATTTTCTCAAGCTACACCTCAACCCTCAACACCTCCATACCCTCTACTTCCTCAAACTCAAATGAATTCAAATTAACACATTCTTCACAATTACAACAATCAAACTTTACTTCTATTGCAACTTGTCTCTCTTCTGCAAGACTTATAACTTCATTTTGCTCCTCATACACTACTACAACTTTTTTCTTACCTGCAAACAAATCATAAAAAAAATTATGAAAATCACATATCCCCAATTGTCCTTCTTGTGCCACTGATTTCTTCTTCTCCACTAACTTTTCACCTTCACCACCCAAATAACTTTGGATTCTTTTCATCTCTTCTCTCAACAACATTTCATCCTTGTTCTCCTCAAAATCATCATCAAACTTGGGACCATTCGTGTTCACTATTTCAGCTTACGAACACCCTTCTTCCACTTCACACAACTCACTCCACTCACATGCCATCATTGCAACCTGTGACTTAGAATCTTCTCCACTTGTGTGGGTTACCCCTACATTTTCTTCCTTTCATGCCCTTCTATCAAAGGGTTACAAAAAATCCTCCCATCCTTTGCAACCTCAGTTGCAATCTCTTCTCTTTCCTCTTGATCCTTTTGCACAAGGATCTCCTCTTCTTTTTCTTCATTCTTCATATCTGCTGCAATTTCTTTTACCACTTCCTCTCGTTTATTTTGCAATGGATTCAACACATATTCCTTCCCATCCTTGATTATGCTATAAGTGTTATCACTACCATTATATAGCTTCCCTATCCCAAAGCCAAGGTTGACCCAACAAAACGTGACAAACATCCATGGGTACTATATCACATACAATTTCATTCTTATATCTTCCAATGTGAAAATTCGCAATGCTTTGTTCACTTACCCGAATTCGTTGACCTCCTTGCAACCAAGAAACATAGTATCTAGCTTAGGGTGCTTCATCCTTTTCAAGTTCAGCTTCTCAACCATTTCCGATGCAACCAAATTATCTCTACTATTGTTGTCCACTGTCACTTTGCAGCACTTTCCATTGGACTTGCACACAGTTCAAAACAAATCACTCTTCGAATGGGTTCTTGTTTTACTTTTTATGGCTTCAAATATTCCTTCTTCATCCACAAACTCTCTCCATGTCTCCAGTACATTTTTCCAAATAATTATGACACACTCTCAATATGCAACCACAAACAAATTAGAGCCAACGCTCTCTGCCTTTGCAGGTCCCCTTGCAACTAAACTCTCACTATTATCCTCTATCCATTAGGATTCTGGAAGATGCGCCTTCAAGATCTCTTCTACCCACTTCCTCTCAGTGGAAGATATTTGCACACCTTCTACCTAGCTTCATCTCTATTAGAGGACAACCAACATGATTCCAATAGAATCAACAACCTCTCAAGGCTTCTTCACTCTTTACCAATTTTTCACCCATGGTCCTAGTGGATTCTCTCCACTCTCAAGATCTTATTGTGGCTCTGATACCAATTGATGCAACAACAAAAAATAATAAACCACTTTCACTATCACAAACCCATCTTGTACAAGTTCACAAATTCAAACTTCCACTCATGTTCACAACTCAAAGTCATTTCACATTCACGAAACACAAAACTCACAAGAAAAATTCTGCCTACCTCAAACAATCAAAGAAATGTAACTTGCAAAGAACTTAAAATTATTTATTTAATAAAAAATTACAATAAATGGCCTACCATGGCCTCCACTCATCTCAATTTCTATACTTAGTTCTCATTAATAATTGTAACTTCTAATCTCATTCCTCTTTGCTTCAATTCCTCTCTTTTATGGTCTCTTATCTTCTTCCCCAATTCAATCGTAGCCATCCTACATCACATTGTTCCTTTTTAAAATCTCTAATGGTGCATTTTCTTTATAATCTATTGTGCCCTATTCTCTTCCACATGGTCTCTCCACAAATCCTCTAGCTAGCACACTTTCTTCAGCTGTTATGTATCGCCCCCTTTCATCTTGGGACCAAGTCTCCCACACTCTAATCTTTTTACTGAGCGCCCCATACCTTTCTGCATATATCTGCAACTCCCATTAAATTTGGCACCTCCTTTTTTGTGCAGCCTTCAAAACTCTACCATCTACTTCAAACCACACCCCTCTTTCACTCTCTCATGGGCTGTTATTTTTTCACCCAATTTTGTGCGCCCTCTCATCTAGCGTTTCATTTTCCTTTGCTTCTTATACAAAACTGTTACCCTTGGTATCTCCTTTGGAATTATTTATTTCTTGGAATTAATTTCATCTCATAAGGTCGATAGGCTGCTCAAATTTTTTTTGTCTTTCTATCTTCCTTCATTCCCATTTTGTCTTCTATGCTCTTTTAAAACTCTTCAAGGTGAGATAAAAGTTAATTATAATGTGTTCCAAAGAGGATAAAACTAAACAAAATTCAGCACACCATCATCATAAATATCAAATTTAGTTGAGGTTACAATACTCATAGTTTTAAATGGTTATAGGGTAAGTGCATGGATCTGTGACACAATTTTGGCTCTTAAGATGCCACTTTTTTTCTAAAATCAGCAAAATCTGATTTGCACGAGAAATTGAAGATAGTTACGCTCAAAATTTCAAGATGCAGCAAGAACAAAAGTTGAAGTGCTCTGAGTCTAGTTTCTAAGCTACTTTTTTTTTTTGAAATTAATGAAGATTAAGGGTCTCAAAAGGGGGCCAAAGGTCCTTTTTTTGTAAAAAAAAACAACATAGCGCCTGAGGGCTCCCTCCTTTTTTATTAACTTTTTTTTAGAATTTCAAAAATCCCAACAGTGAGAAATTATCTAACACCATGTAGTTTATCCTCGTTCTTTGGGATTATTTTTTTAATGAATATTCAAAGTGGACACATCCTGAAAAGCTGAAATTTGAGCGTGCTTCCACCTAAATTTTTTGAAAACTAATCAAAAATTGATTATTATTATTTTCATCATGTGTAGAATAGAGTCTAGTTTCAAAAAATGTAATTTTTTTCACATTTCGATAAACGAGTAAAAATCTATCCTAAAACTAGCACATGTTGGTTTTTGACCAAAAATAGAGGCATTTACAATAGAAGCCACAGATCAAAACCTTAACTAATCAAAATGGAAAAATAATTATATATTTAGATAGCTAAGAGAGAGGTCAATGCTATCACGGTTTTTTTTATAAACTTGCATTGAAAGATGTGCAAATGAGACGGGGAGCATGGACGAAAATATGAGGAAATTTGACAAATCTTGTCAATTAACACGTCCAAAGTAGGGCATTTTGCGAGCGCCAAATTTGGTGCTCGCCAAATGACCTACTTTGAACAAAACTTGAATTTCCCCTCTCTTTGGTCGACAACTTTGATAATGCTTAGAGTGTAGAGTTTATGATCATAGATGGATAGTTGAGGTTTTACCTTTCATACACTCTCTAACTCATTACCCTAACTGGATAACTTTTTATCCCTCTAAAGTGTCTCTCTCATAGGTCTCACTCCCTCCCTCACGACCTAGACTAATCTCTCTCAGTCCAATCCCCTCTATCAGGTCTCTTTCCCTCCCACCTAAGTACCTAAATAAATATATCTCACTCCAACCCCCTTTCTCAGTCTCCCTCTCTCTCTCCCCCATTGGTCTTTTTGACTCACTCCATCTCCCTCTCTTAATTCGTTATCTTTCTCTCTCTATCTCTCTCTCAAGTCTCTCCCTCCTATCCCCTCTCCCTCTCTTAGGTCTCTCACTCC
>VDFB02058242.1:223873070-223921430 GCA_007258455.2 Sequoia sempervirens | reverse complement strand
AGGGTAGAGGGTAGAGGTTTTAGGGTTTAGGGATTAGGGATTACAATTTACAGGTTAAGGGTAGAGGTGTAGGGTTGAGAGAGAGAGAGGGGGTTGTTAAAGGGTAGAGGGTAGAGGGTTTAGGGGTTTAAGTTTTACAATTTAAGTGTTTTAGGGTTTAGGGTTCAGGGTTTATAGTTTAAGGGTAGAGGGTAGAGTATTTAGGGTTTAAGGGTAGAGGGTAGAGGGGTTTCGGGTTTAGGGTTTAAGGGTTTGAGGGTAGAGGGTAGATGGTTTAGGGTTTAAGGGTTGAGGGTAGATGGTAGAGGGTAGAGGGGTTTAGGGTTTAGGGTTTAAGGGTTTAAGGGTAGAGGGTTGAGGGTAGAAGGTTTAGGGTTTAAGGGTTGAGGGTTGAGGCTAGATGGTAGACAGTAGATGGTAGATGGTTGAGGGTAGAGGGTTGATGGTTGAGGGTTAAGGGTAGATGGTAGAGGGTTTAAGGGTTTAAGGATTTTTAGGGTTTATGGTTTAAGCATTGAGGGTTTAGGGTAGAGGGTTAAGGGTTAAGGTTTGAGGGTAGAGGGTAGAGGGTAAAAGGTAGAGGGTGAAGGGTTGAGAGAGAGAGAGTTTAGGTTTTATGGTTTAAGGGTCGGTATAGGGTTAAGAGAGGTTGAGGGTTTAGAGAGAGAGCGAGAGAGAGAGTGAGAGGTTGAGGTTTGGGGTTGAGGGTAGGGTTGAGGTTGAGGATAGAGGTTGAGGTAGAGGTGTAGGGTTGAGGAGAGAGAGAGGTTGAGGTTTTAGGGTTCTGGTTTAATGGTAGAGGTGTAGGGTTGAGAGAGAGAGAGAATGGGGTTGAGGTTTTAGGGTTGAGGTAGAGGGTAATATTTAAGGTTAAGTTTGAGAGGTTGAGGTGGAGGTAGGGTTTAGGTGTTAGATGGTATAGGGTTGAGGGTTGAGGTTGAGTAGAGGGTGTAGGGTTGAGAGAGGGTTGAGGTTTAAGGGTTTAGGGTTTAGGGATTAAGGATTGAGGGTAGATGGTAGAGGTTTTAGGCTTTATGCTTTACGGATTAAGGGTTAAGGGTAAAGGGTTTAGGGTTTAGGGATTACAGTTTACAATTTAAGGGTAGAGGGTGTAGGGTTGAGAGAGGGGGGTGTTAAAGGGTAGAGGGTTTAGGGGTTTAGGTTTTACGATTTAAGGGTTTTAGGGTTTAGGGTTCAAGGTCTACGGTTTTAGGTTAGAGGGTAGAGGGTTTAGGGGTTTAAGGGTAGAGGGTTGAGGGTAGAGGGTTTAGGGTTTAAGGGTAGAGGGTAGATGGTAGAGGGGTTTCGGCTTTATGGTTTGAGGGTTTGAGGGTAGAGGGTTTAGGGTTTAAGGGTTGAGGGTTGAGGGTTGATGGTAGAGGGTAGACAGTAGACAGTTGAGGGTAGAGGGTTGAGGGTTGAGGGTTAAGGGTTGAGGGTTGAGGTTTTAGGGTTTAGGGTTTAGGGTTTAAGGGTTGACAGTGGAGGGTAGAGGGTTGAGGGTAGATGTTATAGGTGGGGTTGAGGGTTAATGGTGACAGTGAGCGGTGAAATAGTTTAAGGGTTGAGGATGGAGGGTAGAGGGTTTAGGGTAGAGGGTAGATGGGATAGGGTAGAGGGTTGAGGGTTGAAGGTAGAGGATTTAGGGTTGAGAGAGAGAGAGGGGGGGTTGATGGTTTAAGGTTTTTAGAGTTTAGGGTAGAGGGTAGATAGTTTTAGGGTTTTAGAGTTTAAGGATTTTAGGGTTTAGGGTAGAGGGTAGATGGTTTTAGGGTTTTAGGGTTTAATGGTTAAGGGTTGAGGGTTGAGGGTTTGGGGTTGAGAGAAAGAGAGGGGAGGGGTTGAGGGTTTTCGGGTTTATGGTTTAAGGGTAGAGGGTGTAGGGTTGAGAGAGAGATAGAAGGGGGTTGAGGGTTTAAGGGTTCTAGGGTTTAAAGGTTCAGGGTTCAGGGTAGAGGGTAGAGGGTTGGGAGAGAGAGAGGAGGGGTTGAGGGTTTTAGGGTTTACGGTTTACGGTTTAAGGGTAGAGGGTGTAGGTTTGAGAGAGAGAGAGAGAGAGAGACAAAGGGGTTGATGGTTTTAGGGTTTTAGGGTTTACAGTTTATGGTTTAAGGGTTGAGGGTAGAGGGTTTTAGGGTTTCAGGGTTGAGGGTAGAGGGTAGAGGGTTGAGAGAGAGAGAGTTGAGGGTTATAGGGTTGAGGGTTTAGGGTTTATGGTTACAATTTATGGGTAGAGGGTAGACAAATCTATTTCACTCCAACCCCTCTCCCATTGTGAGGTCTTTCCCCCCACCCTAACTAGATAACTCTCTATCCCTCTCAATTTTCTATCGCTCTCAAGTCTCAGTCCCTACCACGCTACTAGGACTAATCTCTCTCACTCATATCCCCTCTCCCTCTATCTCAAGTCTAACTCCCTTCCTATTCATATTGTGAAATCATTTCAAAACACCATATTTGTCGTTTGCCAAATTTGGCGAGCACCAAATGTGTTTTTACCTTGAAACGGTAAAATATGAGTTCACCTCGTGATTCTAGCCCACATGCTTCTGCTTTTGTCTGGTTCAACACTTAATCCAATAGAGAAACTCCTTTTTTATGCAGTTGACTCCCTGTTGTACCAATCTATGCTTGATCCGTCACCTTTTTTCCACCAATTTCCATGCAGACAACATAGATGAAGACATTTTGAAGTTTCTACATCATTTTACATTATCTCGGGTAATATATTCATTTTTGGTAATATTGAAATGTTTATATTTAGTATGTTTCTTTATTTTTGACTCATTTCTAAATTCCTTTAATGATTTTATTAATCATAACAATTGGACATAGAATTCAACATTGCATTAGATGAGAGTTGCATAAAAAAGTTTAATTTTTATGACTTTGAAGAAAAAAATGAAAACCATGACATAATTTAGATGAATTCATGTTTAAACTTATATAAACGACATCAACTTAACACAAATTTTCTTATGAATTCTATTTGCATTGCTTATAGTAGTCCATTTCCAACATGCTTAGATAAACGAATTCAACTTAACAAAAGTTTTTTTGTTTTGTTTTGACAATTTTTAGACCATTCATTTGATGATTTTATTAATCTTCATTGTTACACATAGAATTGAACATTAAATTCATTATTACTGATGTTTGTGGGAAAACTTTTATTTTCAACTAATTTGGAAAACCTAAGAGCTTTCATCAATGTTAATGTGCAAGTTTCTATTTTAATTTTTTTGTGCCATAAAGAATTCAACTTCATCATGTGCTTAGATAATTTCAAGTGACTCAATACATAGTTGGTTTAATGCAAGTTTCCATTCATTCATACCATTTACCGTTCTTCCTTGGTAGATTTATGTATGAAAAATGTTGTAGCATATAGACATGTTTGATAATTCCAAACAACTCGCTGCCATCTTTTATAAAATGCTTTGGTGTGTTCAATAAAATGCAATGTAATCAGTGTTATTAATATGTTTCATAAAATTCATTTCTTACTTTTGTTCTATGTGTGATTGTGAATATGCAGCATTCAACGTCATGCCAAGGAAACGACCAAAGCCTCTAACACCAGAAGAACGTGCAGTAAAAAATGCAAGCAGAAGAGAATAAAAAATTGTAGCTTGTGAAGCAAAAGAATTGCAACCCATACAACTAGAAATTCCCGTGCAATATAAGAGAGATGTACAATTGGAAAAAAAAAGGGCATGAATGGACAAACTTTGTGGAAGGACACAAATGGATCCCCAAGTTGGAGGCACATCATCAACCATAGGTGAAGTTCAATGCACATCTCTAGTTGAAGACACACCAGCAACAACATGTGGTCTTCCAAGTACATCGAAAATTACACCTACAGTTGAAGACACACCATCAACAACATTGTGTTTCAAAAGTACATCATCAAACATGCCTCTATTTGAAGTCACTCCACAAACGACATCTCAAGTTGGAGGTACAACATCGTTTACATGTCAATCTCAAGGTATGTCATCAATTGCACCTCCAATTGAAGGTACACGATCTATCCCCGATGTTGTGGACATTCCTAATGTTGACACAAATTTACATTTGAGAACTCCTCCTAGAGTTTTGCATAGAAAACCTAGATTTTTTATTGATATTGATTCCAATATTTTGAAATGGATGCCTGATAAGATGTCAAAATGTACATGTCAAAGAGCTGCATAGAGGATATGGAGTTTTTTTTTGGAGAAGCTAAGTGAGGGTGGAAGATGCCAAAAATTTGTTGAAATGATGAGGCAACTCAAATTTAGGCCCACCATGAAGGCTCTTGGGCTGAGAGTTTCGAATGAATCAAGTGAAAATTCCATTGTAAAGAACTTGATGAGTGCATATGAGAGTGTGGGTTCTACCTCACGCACGAAGGATAGTTGTGCCACAAGACGTGTGATGACAACAACACTGTTAAGCAGTCAAACAAGGAACAAGGTGAACTTACAAAGACTAGTAAGTCTTTGAAAATAAGTAGATCGTCTCTAATGAGAGCCAAAGGAAGGTGTGAAATATTGGAGGAACCAAATAGCAATGAGTTATGGGCATTCTCGGGTAGAGTGCAACGGAAAGATAAAAGAATTGCTCAAGGCTTGAGATCTTTAATAGTAGATTATTGGAAGGATAACACGAGGACCTCTCCTAATCAAAGAGATGTTGTAAGAAGGAGAATTGGTAGTAAAATATGTGAGCCACATCCAAAGCATTATTTGGATACTACCCAAACCCAATTTTTTGTTGATTTTGAACAAAAGTTTCCTGAAATTAAAATATGTCAAAGGTATTTTGAAATGCTAAAGGCTTTTTATGTCAAAATAATTCACACACGCACTACTTGTTGTTGTAG
Organism: Sequoia sempervirens; assembly: GCA_007258455.2. Lineage (NCBI taxonomy): Eukaryota > Viridiplantae > Streptophyta > Pinopsida > Cupressales > Cupressaceae > Sequoia > Sequoia sempervirens. The sequence continues at coordinate 223,916,560 of VDFB02058242.1, read as the reverse complement.
AGTACATATTGATTTTTCTAACCATTATGATGTTTATCGACGTATATGTGTAGATATGCATACTGACAATGATTTGCAGGAATGTAACATAAGGCCTCCACCCAAATCCTCAAGGGAATTCTTATCTTCCATTTTATGTGAAAGAGAGGATGGTCAAATTTTTTACAACAAGTCATGTTTGGATGGCACATGTCATCATTGTGGTGGCATGCAACATTTTCCAACTTTCCAACACATGGCTAGTACACACACAATTGGAGACAAAATTGTCGAATTTGGCAAATACAAGACAGTGGCCTACAGTCTAAAAGATGGGAAAGTTTAACATTTTAACTTTAAATTTTAAACACACATATATGTCATTGTCTTACACTACATATTTCATATTGCATTATCATTACATATTGAAATACAAAAAATATCATAGTTTTATGTTGATAAACATGGAAAAGTGATGCAGAGCAGGGTGGAAAACTCTAAACAAACCAACTACCCTTTAATCTTCCTTCCAGACACAAAATTCCATTGGACAGTCATGAGTAGGGTACATAAGCACTAAATCAACAATCATCTTCCAATGAAACAATCACCAACACTCCAAAACTCAAAACCCTCACTTTTGACAAGTTTCAAAGGGGGTTTATTGAAAACCTCACCTCCAGACCTCTCCTCACCATTTGAATGCCTCCAACACCTTCAAATATGTTTTCCCTTGCTTAATTAACTCTTAGAAAGTGTTTCCCCAAATGTTTTTGGTGCAGGAGCACCTACACCTCAACCTCCATTTTGGATTCTTTGATGGTGAATAGGTTAGAAAGAGTATTTTTGAGTATTTTGAGTGTTTTTCATCTTTAATAAGGTCTAATAAGACCATTGGATAGGTTCTAGGTTGATTTTTTGAATTTTGAGTCAAAATGTGCAACAATGCAATCTTGCACTAAAAGTTGCTTTTGTAGCCTTTGAAGGCAAAAACGTGAATTTGTATGTAAGTGTGCAAGGCTTGGGGTCTTGACAATGTAATAACGCTATTTCAAGGTTATTTGAATGGTTTTTGTGGTCATAGGTCTTTAGGATTGAAAGTTGCTCCAAATTTGCAAAGTTGTAAGTTGGTGTAATTTCACCATAATGATGTAATTTCACTAACCAACGGTTCCTTATTTTAAAAAATAAGTTGAGGGCCATTGGGGAAGGTGGGAGAATGATTAAAAAGCCTCCCTTGGGTTGAGGTTGGGCTGCTGTTGGCATTTTTGAAGTTTTGAAGCATTTAATAAAGAGAAAACTCTATTTTTCCAATTTTTGCAGTGTTTTTTATTGTTCTTTTGTTTGGTACAAACTGATACATAACTATACGGAATCCAAACCTTCATTTTTTGATATAGGGAATAGATAGCTTCATTTTGGTGGTGATTTGGCTTGATTTCATTAAGAATTAAGCAAGTTGCATCAATTTTATTGAAAGAGGGTCTGAAACCCTACCAAACAAGGGTTTGGTCACCAAAATGGTCATAATTCCCATTTCCACAGTGGGAAAAATCTAAAACTTGGTGGAATGTTAGGTTTAGGGGCCTTCTTCATGTTGAAATTTTTTTAAGAGTGAAATATGGAGGTTTGCAAAAGTTATCTGATGCCTTGGGTCAGTTTTTCCCTCGTAAATGTATGACAATGGTCTTTAGAATGCACTTTTCATATTTTTCTAAGTATTTGTGCAATACTAATGGATGGAAAGCATGGAACAGATCTTGGGGAACCTGTTGGATTCTTTTAAAGGCATTATAGGTGTTGGGGTGTGCCTTGACAAGTTGAAAGCTTCCTTGTAGAGGCCTAGTTAAGCCTTGTTTATGGCTTGTAAATCAATCTTTTGATACATTTGTTTTGGGTGTTTGATCTTGTGCTTTTGGGAACTTTTGGAGGATGGTGTTAGGAGTTTAAAAGCATGTTTCATTTTCTAGTTAATGCCTTTAATCAATTTTTATTTTGGCTGTCCTATTGGTGAATGTTGCAAAGTTGCATGGGCTTGTGTAGGAGCAATGGAAGAATGGATGTTTTTGGGTGCAAGGTTTGTTTGTTTGGTCATGTTGTGTTGTGTGAAGAGTGTTTACATCATCCCCAAGTCCTGTTGATATGTATGGTTGTGTGAGTCAAGTTGAGTGGTCAAGTTGCATTGTTTTAGGTGTAAAATCATGAGGGTTTATTGAATCTAGTGCTTCCACAATCTCCCAGGCCCTAAAACCAACTCAAACACTGTCCATTAACCCCATACATGCTTAAAAGCTCAAAAAAAAAACAAGACTCCCATACATATTTTATCAAACCCTAGACTGAAACCCCTTTATTCACATGCATTTCTCCATAAAACACTCAGGACCAACAAATATATCGTCTTTATTCCTCTCCCTACACTCTAGTCATGCATCCTATATGTAAACCAAATGCCATAGGGACCTTACCAACCAACTTTGCAACTAAATTTCAAATACTTAATGATCGTTGGGAACATAAACACACCATTACAATTTTGTTAACATCACTTTTCCATACATGGTAATGTTTTTAACTCTTTGACCTTTAAATACATTGTAAACACCCATGACTCCTCTAAAACCATACTACTGGCTTGAAAATAGCCTTATTACACTGACAAGACCCCATCCTTATACAAACTTTCTAAATTTCCATCAAAGGCTACAAAGATTCTTAAGTGCAAGAACACCATTTTTCCCACATTTTGACTCCAAAACCCAAAAGCTCAACCTATAACATAACTAATGGTCTTGTTAGACCTTGTCCATGACTAAAAGACTCAAAAAATTCATTGTGAACCTACTGATAACCATTTACCATCAAATGAACATAATTGGAGGATGAAGTGTAGGTGCTCTTGCACCAATTTAGGCCTAGGAGGCATAGCTTGAAGTAGCAGATTAAATAAATAGTTTGGAAGAAGGTTAGAACTTGGTTGTTTCAGTGTTATCAGGTGGAGTTTGATGTGATAGAAGGTTTGCAAAGGCATGGTAGGTCATTTGGATGTTTGGGCTTGGTGTAGGAGCACCAACCTTCTCTCTTTTTTCCATGAAGAGTTTGATAGGCAATGTGTGTTAGGGTATTTTTGTTGAGTCCATGAGTTCAAATAAGGTCCTAAGTGACCATTCTATGGTACTTGGTCAACTTTGAGGGGCTTATGCATTCATTTTGTAATGATTCTAAATCAAATGGAAAGGAGTGTCAAAGTTGTCAAGGTGGTGTCAAGGGTGGTAGTATATAATTTTCTTGAATAAGACATGGTTTTTAGTTGAAAAAGGTCTCATTAGACCCATTGTAATAGGTTAGGTGATTAAAAGGGTCAAAAAGAGAAAACATTGAAAAGCATGTAATGATGTTATTAAATTGGGTAAAAGATGAAATTGTGATCTCCAACGGTCATAAGTGGTTTAAATTTCAGTTGGGAGGGCAGTTGGTCCTTGGTTGAAGAGGAGAATCCTTTAAAAAGGAATGAGGACACTATTTGTAATGTTGGCTCAAAGTTTAAGGTATTGGCAATAAGAAAATTCTAAGTTTTCTTCATTTTTTTGTGTTTCTTTCACATTTTGTAGACCTGTAGGAGCCGTACAAACTAACATTTGCTATGTAATCTTTCATTTCTCATGGAGGATTGTGTTAGCCTTATTTTGCATCAGGTTTGAAAGAATTTAATAAAGATTTGTTGAAGAAATCATTGTTTTCCTATGACAGGCCGAGAGCACCCTATTGAGGGTTTTGTGATAAAAAAACATGTCCTAGAGGGCCCTTACACAATATTGTATATGTTGTAACTAGTGTAATGGGCCCTAGGGAGTCTGATTAAGTTGTAGGTTGCATGATTAGAGTTGTGGGGAAGGAACAAAGGAAATAAGCTTGCTGTCCTATTGATTTTTGTTAAAGAAAACACATGAAAATGGAGCCCTCAGCCTAGGGTTTGTGAAAATCAATGAGAGTGTGGAGTTTATTTCAACTTTTGAGCACATAGGGGTCAGAATACACATGTTTGAGTTGGTGGAATGGTCTAGGAGGTTATGCAAGTGGGATTTTGAATAAACCCTCTTGGTTTGGCATGAAATTGAGGGTTTTGTGGTTTGCTATGTTGGAAGGGTTAACCCTGGGAAAAAATTGTGGTTTTAGAGGTTTGAGGGCATAGAAAATTTTTCCCCAAGGTTTCAAGGGCCTGTGAGAAGTTTAAAGATATGTTGCTTCATAATTTAGGCCTAATCAGCCTAAATAAATCAACGTAGAAGGGGTGATTTTAGGAGGTTGGTCCAAAAGACTTATTTCTGACTTTGGGATATGTGTTACAACTCTGAAATGGGTTTCTGAAACCATCATATTTTTTTTAGGTGTCTTGGAGAGTATTTGAGTAAAAGGCCAAAAACTAAGTTTGCACTACTACTAGGATTCATGGGTGAACTTGAGAAATGGTGCTTTTGATTGTTGTCTAACTTGCAAGATTATTTGAATTGCTTTAAAATACCATTTTAATATTATTAGATGCCTCTTGAAGGCAAGTTGTCAATTTGATTGAGTTTGAGCCTCCTGGTCTATTGAATCCCTTGAGTCTGAAGTGCAAAATGACTGCAAACTTCAACATGAAGTTACTCGGACACTCTGAGGCTTAGAAACTTCTCATCAGACCTATGGGATCATGGTGTACCCCTCTACAATAATCTCTCTCAGTTTTTTCTATTTCGGAGGCATTTTCCTATGGCGGCGAGATTTCTCTTGGGGAAAAAGTTGTCAAATGCAAGTAGTGAAAAGTTGCAAAGTGGTGCAACTTTCGTTCTGCAACTCGTGTGACCAAAATAATTGTTCCAACACATCTGAGTGGGTACGTTTACGGTAGGCATGGTCCTCTTTCGCACCCAAACACGCCAAATCATTATGACCTACGTTCAACCAGCTAAATCCCTTAAGAGTCCAAAGTGCAAAATGGCTGCAAACTTCAGCATGACGTAACTCAGACACCGTGAGACTTAGAAACTTCTCATCAGAGCCTATGGAATTATGTTGTGCCCATCTACAATAACCTCTCTCAAATTTTCCTATCTCGGAGGTGTTTTCCTGTGGCGGCGAGATTTCTCTTGGGGAAAAAGTTGTCAAATGCAAGTAGTGAAAAGTTGCAAAGTGGTGCAACTTTCGTTCTGCAACTCGTGTGACCAAACTAACTGTTTCAACGCATACGAGTGGGTACGTTTACGCTTGGAATGGTCCTCTTTGGCACCCAAACACATCGAATCACTCTGAGCTATGTTCAACCGGCTGAATCCCTTAAGAGTCCAAAGTGCAAAATGGCTGCAAACTTCAGCATGATGTTACTCGGACACCGTGAGGCTTAGAAACTTCTCGTCAAAGCCTATGAAATTTTTTTATGCCCCTATACAATAACATCTCTCAGTTTTCGCTATCTTGGAGGTTTTTTTCTATGGCAGCGAGATTTCTCTTGGGGAAAAAGTTGTCAAATGCAAGTAGTGAAAAGTTGCAAAGTGGTGTAACTTTCATTCTGCAACTCGTGTGACCAAACTAACTGTTCCAACGCATCCGAGTGGGTACGTTTATAATAGGCATGGTCCTCTTTCGCACCCAAATGCGCTAAATCACTCTGAGCTATGTTCAACCGGCTGAATCCCTTAAGAGTCCAAAGTGCAAAATGGCTGCAAATTTCAGCATGACGTTACTTGGACACCGTGAGGCTTAGAAAATTCTCATTAGAGCCTATGGAATCGTGTTGTACCTCTCTACAATAACCTCTCTCGGTTTTCGCTATCTTGGAGGAATTTTCTTGTGGCGGCGAGATTTCTATTGGAGAAAAAGTTGTCAAATGTAAGTAGTGAAAAGTTGCAAAGTGGTGCAACTTTCGTTTTGCAACTCGTGTGACCAAACTAACTATTCCAACGCGTCCGAGTGGGTATTTTTATGCTAGGAATGATCCTCTTTCGCACCCAAACGCGCTGAAATGTTCCGAGCTACATTCAACCGGCTGAATCCCTTAAGAGTCCAAAGTGCAAAATGGCTACAAACTTCAACATGATGTTACTCAAACATCGTGAGGCTTAGAAACTTTTCGTTAGAGCCTATGGAATCATGTTGTGCCCCTCTACAATAACCTCTCTCAGTTTTCGCTATCTCAGAGGTATTTTCCTATGGCGGTGAGATTTCTCTTGGGGAAAAAATTGTCAAATGCAAGTAGTAAAAAGTTGCAAAGTGGTGCAACTTTCGTTCTACAACTCATGTGACCAAACTAACTACTCCAACATTTCTGAGTGGGTATGTTTACACTATGTATGGTCATCTTTCTCACCCAAACGCATTGAATCGCTCTGAGCTACGTTCAACTGATTGAATCCCTTAAGAGTCCAAAGTGCAAAATGGCTGCAAACTTCAGCATGATGTTACTTGGACATCGTGAGGCTTAGAAAATTCTTGTCAAATCCTATGGAATCATGTTATGCCCCTCTACAATAACCTCTCTCATTTTTTTCAATCTCTAAGGCATTTTCTTGTGGCGGCGATATTTTTCTTGGGGAAAAAGTTGTCAAATGCAATTAGTGAAAAGTTGCAAAGTGGTGCAACTTTCATTTTGCAACTCGTGTGACCAAACTAACTATTCCAACACATCTGAGTGGGTACGTTTATGCTAGGCATGGTCCTCTTTCGCACCCAAATGCACCGAATTGCTCTGAGCTACGTTCAACCGGTTGAATCCCTTAAGAGTCCAAAGTGCAAAATGGCTGCAAAATTTAATATGACATTACTCGGACATCGTGAGGCTTAGAAACTTCTCGTCAGAGCCTATGGAATCATGTTGTACCCCTCTACAATAACCTCTCTCAGTTTTTACTATCTCAGAGGCATTTTCCTGTGGCAGTGAGATTTCTCTTGGGGAAAAAGTTGTCAAATGCAAGTAGTGAAAAGTTACAAAGTGGTGCAACTTTCATTTTGCAACTCGTGTGACGAAACTAACTATTCCAACGTGTCCAAGTGGGTATTTTTACGCTAGGAATGGTCCTCTTTCACACCCAAACATGTCAAATCGCTCTAAGCTATGTTCAACTGGTGGAATCTCTTAAGAGTCCAAAGTGCAAAATGGCTACAAACTTCAGCATGACATTACTTGGAAACCATGAGGCTTAGAAACTTCTCATCAGAGCCTATGGAATTTTGTTGTACCCCTCTACAATAACCTCTCTCAATTTTTTCTATCTTAGAGGCATTTTCCTGTGGCGGCAAGATTTCTCTTAGGGAAAAAGTTGTCAAATATAAGTAGTGAAAAGTTACAAAGTGGTGCAACTTTTGTTTTGCAACTCATGTGACCAAACTAGTTGTTCCAACGCATATGAGTGGGTACTTTTACACTAGGAATGGTCCTATTTCACACCCAAATGCGTTGAATCACTCTAAGCTACGTTCAATCGGCTGAATCCCTTAAGAGTATGAAGTGCAAAATGGCTGCAAACTTCAGCATGATGTTACTCAGACATTGTGAGGCTTAGAAACTTCTCATTAGAGCCTATGGGATCATGTTGTGTCCCTCTACAATAACCTTTCTTGGTTTTTTCTATCTTAGAGGTGTTTTCCTGTGGCAGCGAGATTTCTCTTGGGGAAAAAGTTATCAAATGCAAGTAGTGAAATGTTGCAAAGTGGTGCAACTTTTGTTCTGCAACTCGTCTGACCAAACTAACTATTCCAAGGCATCCGAGTGGGTAATTTGACGCTAGGAATGGTCCTCTTTCACACCCAAACATGTTGAATCGCTCTGAGCTGCATTCAACCAGTTGAATCCCTTAAGAGTCTGAAGTGCAAAATGGCTGCAAACTTTAGCATGACATTACTCAGACACTATGAGGCTTAAAAACTTATCGTCAAAGCCTATGGGATCGTGTTGTTCCCCTCTACAATAATCTATCTCAATTTTTTTTATCTCAGAGGCGTTTTCCTATGGCAGCGAGATTTCTCTTAGGGAAAAAGTTGTTAAATGCAAGTAGTGCAAAGTTGCAAAGTGGTGTAACTTTTGTTATTCAACTCATGTGACCAAACTAACTGTTCTAATGCATCCGAGTGGGTACGCTTATACTAGGCATGGTCCTCTTTTTCACCCAAACACGTTGAATCGCTTCGAGCTATGTTCAACCGGTTGAATCCCTTAAGAGTCTGAAGTGCAAAATGGCTGCAAAATTCAACATGACGATACTCAAACACCGTGCACTTAGAAACTTCTCGTCTGAGCCTATGCGATCATGTTGTGCCCCTCTACAATAACCTCTCTCAATTTTTTCTTGGAAGGAAAATCAGCATGTCTAAGTCAAGAGCAAGTGTGCCCAATCTTAGCAAGGCACAAGCAATGTCCGCCATGCCCATGGTGAAGGAAAATGTCGAAGATGATGCAAAGTCTGCTTGGGAAAGAAAAGCTATGTCCAAACTGCTGTCAAGTCCACCCTTGGCTTGAATAATTCTTGTCCAAGACAAAGGTAAAGCCTGCCCAACTCAAAGCATACATGGAAAAGACAACATAAAATCAGCCCAGCTCAAAGCATACATGGCAAAGAGAACTCAAAGTCCACCCCAAGCTGAAAATAGGAGATGGAAAACATATCTTGAAGTTCGCCTTAGGCCAAGATCAAAGGGGACATCCAACATGCTGAGATGGTGCCTCGTCATCTTCCAACCAATCAAATTGTTCCAAGCTAGCATGTCTAGGTTTAATGAACCTGACACTTCATAATGCAACAACTTTTTATTTTTGGTTTATATTTAGTAGAAGGACAAGTGTCCCCAAATGTAATTTTCTCATTGGTCGAGAGGTAGTTAGTTGTGACAAACCCTAATTAGGGTTTTATTTTGTAATCTCGGTCATTGATTCAAAATCAATCTTGGCCATTGAATTGTATTCGAGGAGCCTATAAATTGAGCTCACCCCTCATTTGTAAAACATGGGAGCATCCATCGCATACTACCAGTTCACTACCTTGTCTATGCTTTCGCTTACTATTATGCTTTGATAGATTTTTTCCAAGCATCCATCGCTTGTCTGAAAGCACTTGTTGTAGGCTCTTAGCCATAGTAGCAAGACAGTGAACTGTTTGATAAAATGATTTGGTAGACATGTATGAAGAATGTGGTAGACATGTATGAAAAATGTAGTAATCTATTTGAAAAAATGCCTCAAAGAAATGTGGTCTCATGGTGATGGAATTCCATGACAATCTAGGGAATTTTCTTGTCATGGCATTCCATCACCATGAGATCCCATTTCTTTGAGGCATTTTTTCAAATATTTTGCTAGCTTGTCTATGTTATTGCTTCTTATTATGCTTTGATAGATTTTTTCCAAGCATCCATAGCTTGTTTGCAAGCACCTATTTTAGCCTTTTAGCCATAGTAGCAAGGCAGTGAATTGTTTGGTAAAATGCTTTGGTAAACATGTACGAAAAATGTGGTAGCATAGACAAGGAAATGAATTGTTTGAAAAAATGCCTCAAAGAAACGTGGTCTCATGGTGATGGAATGGCATGAAAATCCATAGCAATTTGCATGCCATGGAATTCCATCACCATGATACCACATTTCTTTCAGGCATTTTTTTCAAGCAGTTCATTGCCTTGTCTATAGTATTGCTTGCTATTATGCTTTTGATAATTTTTTCCAAGAATCCATAGCTTGTTCGAAAGCACTTGTTTCATGCTTTTAGCCATAGCAACAAGCCAATGAACTGTTTGAAAAAATACTTTGGTAGACATGTATGAAAATTTTGGTAACATAAACAAGGCAATGAACTATTTGATAAAATACGTCAAAGAAATTTGGCCTCATAGAATGCCATTATAACAAAATGCAATTGGCAGCTGCTCCTACTTATTAGTTATGCAATGTGAAGTAATTGCATAACTGCTTAGGTTGACTTTGTAAAAACTATATTGTAATTGAAATTTTTTCATCTATCAGCATCTAGTTATTAGTTATGAAGTGTGAAGTAATGCTTTGACTTTGAAAGATGTGCAATAAAATGTAATCAACGATATGACTATAAACTACAAAAAAGTATTTTTTACAATTCATTAGTTAAAATATTTATTTTATTTGCTCACTATATCTCTATATGCTATGGAAATACCTTTCAATTTCAAAATAAATAGATTTTATCTCTTGTTCTACAATTTTTTATGTTTTTTTAAATATGATTTTTTCCTGACTTTTTAAAAAACTCTTATACTTTTGGTTTGTCAATTTTTTCCCCAAAAGATTTTTGTTGCTATGCATTCAAAGCATGAATCATACATGTGAATACACACACTATACGTGAATTATACATGTGAATAAGTGAAGCATACATGCGAATAAGTGAGGCACAAGTAATTGAAGCATTCCAAAGGATAAAAACCACTAGGAATGGAGCTTATTTACACAATACGCTTTAGATGGAGCTTATTGAGCAATCGACAGTAATTAATTAAGCATTAGATGTAAAAAAAATCCATGCCTACAACATTCAAGCATACTATTTACACAATACGCATGATAACATCATTCAAGAATGGCAGTAGCAAAATAATATTTTTTTAATCAAAAAGCCATAAGGTATATACAATGATATATATTGATTAAATTATATAGAATATATCCAAAAAAGCCATACAAGCTTAGTACAAAGGAGCCATATTATGGAAATAAAATGTCACATATATATCGCTTGTACAAAACATATGTTCCAAAATGCCACATAGGCATACAACAAACGACCCTAATACAATCATTTCCCTTTAGGGGAAGGAAATAGATCTCGTGTTGCCTTTGAAATTTGGCTGGATGGAGTGACTGTTGGTTCTCTGGTCTTTCACACATGCTCGTTAGTCCTCTCTTCACTTTGGACCTTCAACTAATACCATAAAATGTAAAGATGTTAATACACAGAAATTGAATTGTGGAACAACATATAACAAAATATAATTGATCACTTATCGCATACAGATAGTCATCATTCACATTTACATCATTACTACATCCACAATCTAGAGTGACAACCACCTGTAGCAACCATCAAGATAGAAAGTAAGCTACACAAAAGTATCGTGAAAATTTTCTATAATAGACCATAAAAGAGAAAATATAATGTCAAATCAACATATTTTTTGCATACCTCTCTCAATGGATCAGAACTGGCTATTATTGCAGCAACTATGTGGTCCATCGTGCCACCAACATCACCAAGGTTGTATGATGTCAACATCTGCAAATGGTAAATGAAAGAGTAAATGGTAGGGTGAACTATTAAATGTTAATGGGATGGGATTAGTAAGGAATAAAGGAACAAAAAGTGAATTAGGAGAAGATAATGTGACACGATCAAGGAATACAAATGCAATGTTTGTGTTCCTCATCAATTTTTTAGATTTGTATATGCAAAATTATGAAAACTAGCTAACATTGTTTTACAACACCATTATCGAATAAAGGCTACCTGAGTGTCAAGTCCTTGAGGAAATGAATTGCAATGTGTGGAGGTCAAAGGTCCACCAGGAAACTGTTTGTAATCCAAAGCATGTTATGAGACAAACATTCAAATATAAAATTCAACTGTTCAAATGCAATAATAATATCTTTAATACTAGTTGCATACTTGTGGACTCAACGTCGAGAACGAATCAGGGTTTGTAGGAATGGGGCACGTCTCATGAACACTCTGACCCTAAAATTTCATCAAATCAAAATTCTACTAATTTACTTATTCTTAAATTTCAAAATATAATTTAATAAACAACATTAAATGAACTTGTTGAATTTTACCTGATTGGCAATGCTGAATGTATCATTCAGCAAATCATCTGTGAAAGTCATCGCCTCTACAACTAATGTAGGTTGTGTAGCTACATCCCGAGTACTCTGATAATCGTATGTGAAAACTGCACCACAAGCGCCACAATGGTGGGGTGGAGCTCGGGGCCTACACATCTCCGCACCAGGCTCTACTAGAGGCCTCACACACTATAAAATGGTTTGGGTGAGTGATCCAATTCACTCCAGTGTGTCCACCTCTACACTATCCTTAACAATGGAAGGAACGACAACATGCTCCACCATGGGTTTGGCCAAGGGTCTCAATGCCAACTATGGATTACATCGTGCAGCAGTTCTATCATGTGTGGAGCTCCCACCTCTACCCTGAAAGTCTAAGATGTCAAAATAATTTGGCATCTTATTGAGGATAAACTCACAATACAGTTTCCTCAAAAAGTATTGTGGTACCTCATGGTTATTGCATGGAGGTTGGTCAAATACCATCCACCACCACTCCCAAAATTTATTTTTAATTAACTCATGGTGGCACCAATGGATGGGGAACCTCTTGCATGTATGAGAGAAAGGTGTGTTGGTTTTCGGGTCTGTAAATAGGGCACACAAGTTGTCTTTGCTAATTTTTTGTTTTCTAACATCTGCATATGACAAACCTCTAGCATAATATTGTCTCATCTCATGCCTCTTATTTTACCAAAAATTTATTTTCTCACTCATTTCTCCTACATGAGATACAATTGACTTCAATGATTCAGCAATCCCTCTCCTATAAGGGTGGGTTTCAGCATGCTCAGTTAATCTTCCAATTAATTGTTCAATGTCTCTTTTATTGTTTTCAATTTGATTTAGAATATTTTCTTGTGTTCCTTGAGGATGCCTATGAATTGATGGAGGGGTTTCAAGTTGTTCTTGAATAGGAGGCTCTTCCTGGGGGGGTGACTATGAATTCTCAAAGTTTCAAGGTGGAGATTCATTCCTTGATAATTAGAACAAAATTTTATTATAAAAACCTATTTCAATCAGCATTCTAAATCAAATTTGAAATAAATTGAATAAAAATACATACCTCTTTGCAATCTTTGACGTCTCTGACATGTTGGTGGCATCCTCATGAAAGATAGCAAGCTAACGATGCAAATAATGGATGATATTTGGCGAGCACAAGTTGCAGACCTCCAATCCTCCAAGCCAAGTCGTGGGTTGAAGACAAATGAGGGTTTGAAATACGATTTGGAATTTTTATTTTTCTTTTCCATTTGGCGCACGCCAAATGGCTTGGAGTCATTTGGTGTGCGCCAAATGGCCAGTTTTGGCCTTTTTTTGCAATTTTTTACAATTTGACACCTAAATTGTGTCACAGATTGGTGCACTTACCCCATATTCAAATATTTTAGATCCATTAAATACTGCAACAACCATCAAAGTCATCCATCAACACCAAATTTGAAGTGAACTCTGGAAATCGAGGCCAAATGCTCTTGCATCACAAGCTTAACCCCCACTACCAACATTAAAAAAACTAGCACATACTTAAATTAAAATAAATAAATATCTTTAAAATGCATGCCCCTCACTCCCAATCCTTGCTCGAAGTGGGCCAATTTCCCCACGCCCACCACTCTTTCCCACTCCTACGCCACCTAAGTAGCACCACTTTGACAATCACCATCCCACCACTCCTTTGTCACCTCCACCCATGCTCTTCTCCCCTGCTACCCATACTTCACTCCTTAGTTCCCTGAGGAATTCCAACCCTAGAATTTCCATCTTGCTACCCAAGTGTTGCCTAACCACCATCTCCATAGAAAATATATTCCTTAGGCCACCTCAACCCCATGTTATTTTTTATTAATAAATTAGATATTTTTCAAATTGACATAGATTTTGCATGGAGTGTCATACTTTTGCACTTTTATAGTTGTTGAAAACTTGGTTCCACCCTTTGTGTTGTGGATTAGGTGACTTTGTAGATTCAACCCGTAATAGTGAGAATACTATTTTAAAATTTATATTTGATTATATTCTTATGTTAGGCATAAATTTTTTATATGATAATTTATTGAATTCTTTTTAAATTGGTCATAAAATTACAAGAAATCTATTAGTAACATCTATTTTTCTATTTGATAGAATTATTTTCTAATTTTTGTAGGGATTTTGTTTTTCTATTGACCTTCTTTAGATGCAAAAAATCATTTTCTGAATTCTTAAATCTTGAAATCACTAACCCTTATATGCAGGTTCGCTTATCAAAGACCAAATATCAAAACCATTTTCACAAATTTAATAAGGAAAATTAACATTTTTTCTCATGTCTTCTTTAGTTTATATTCTTGTGTGTTCATGGATTAGGGTGTATATTATCTCCTCTTGCACAATGAGGTGAACATGAGGATTAAAATCATCCTTCCCCACTTTTTTTTCCTAAAGTTCACTTGTGCATGCTCTCCCCTCACACCTTAGAGTGATCTTGGGGATGTAAAAAATATTTCATTTTTTATCTTTTAGGGATCATATCTAGGGATTTGATCACCTTAGTAGATGACCTAAACCACATGTTTTGGAAAGGTATGAAAAGGGAGGAGAGAAAAACTTGTACCTCAAAGGATTTGTCATCATGTTTGGCACATCCCTATTCATCTATCTCTATTAGAGCTTGATGAGAATGGTTAAATTTGCAGGGTGTTAGACCTCAACAACATGTTTATAGATTAACTTCAGTTCATGAAAATAGGCCTTATGTACCCTTGTGTTATATAGATGATTCCCATAGAGAGCTTGTTAGCCTAGCTTAAGACCATCAATCATATTTTTTATGATACATCACTAAGTGGTTATCCCTAAGAATCTACTCACACCATACTTCCAAATTGTAGAGGTAGAATTTACAATGGGTAAGGCCTTGGTTTCCATGGTAAGAGGTATAAATGTGATGACATAATCTTTGCATTCCCTGGAATTTACCTAGTAGATAGTATATTTGTGATCCCATAGAAATTGAAACTCCCACTTGAATACTATAGGTTACTATTGTGTCTTCTTTATATTTCCCCTTTTTGTAAACCTGTGTCTAACCATAAAACCCAATTTATTTTATTTTTAAACCAAAAAACATAAAACAAGATTTCAAAACAAATTATGAGATCAAAAAATAGGAACCAAGCTAAGTTAGATGTTTTATACCCATTTCATGGTATCCCTCTCAATCCAAATCAATCTAAAAAACACATTGGGTATGATGATTTTGAGGACCTTTTTGACCAAAGTGAGATCTTTGATAGTAACGATGACTTTATTAAATATAAAGAAGGTTGCTACATTGTACAATAATACCTCTTTAAAAACTAAGAAGATATCCTTAATACATTTTAGAGATGGGAGCAAAAATCCTTGAAGAATATACTTGAATCTTTTGAGTATCTTCATTGATCAAGGAAAAACCACTTTGGAGAGGCAGTTGCAACCTATCATGGCCTCATTTTGGAAAAGAATCTAGGGGTCTCTAAACTTTGGTTGGAAGGGGACTCACTTAATATAATAAACTGTCTGTTGAGGAAGTGTTTGTCATCATGGTCTATCACTCATCTTATTAATGATTCAATCTCCATCATTAATTCTTTTGAGGAGATTAGAATCTCTCATGTGTTTAGAGAAGCTAACATGCTAGCTGATGGATTTGAAAATTTGGGAGTGGTGGCTAAATATGATTGGGATGCATTTGAATCATTACCACTCAATCTTAAATCTATTTCCAATGATGACCAGGTGGCACGTATTTGAGGTGATCGATATAGGGGAAAATTTCTTCATAATATTTTTGAATTGGCTTATGCATGTTGAACCTTGGCCCTGCTCGTTTCATAATTACAACTTTGATGTTTGTAAAATTATGGCATGGCTGCATAGGAAAGGAAGTACTTTGAATGAAATGCTCACACATTTTGTGGGTATTATTTGTGTGGTTTTGCAGATAGCCAGGATTATTTTGTTCTTGCATATTTTTCTGGTGTTGTTGGGTTCCTGCTCTTTACATGCTGCCATGGGTGGAGCTCGTTGTAGTGTTGAACCGAGCTCGTGTGAGGAGTTCCAAAGCAATGAAACAGTGTGGGATCATTTGGAAAAGGGTGGGGTAACCCAGTATATGAAAAGATTACAAGGCCCTAATCCTAAAGCTACGAACTTTTTTGTAAAAGGGTGGAGTTCAATATAGATGAGGATTTCATTGCAGAAGTCATGGGGCTTTCATCTTCTGGGAGGAAATTCTACCGAGATAAAGTTGCTGCAAAGAAAGCCTTTTCTATTTTTTTCAAATTTGATGAGAAGAAGAAGCTACAAGAGGTCGAAAGTTGTGGGCATGCCCATAAGTATCTTAAACTGTTGTGGAGGGATCTTTTGTTGGCTATAATGCATTATATCACTTTGGAAGGTAGGTTCTTTGTTGTGTATAGTTATTACTTTATATTATTGAATCACTTCCGCCATAAGGTGCTTGTCTCTTTTCCTTTTTATCTTTTACTATCAATGGAAAACAATATTGAGGATCACAGTAAAAACCCTAAGAAGGTCATTCTGCATGAAGGCCTTATGAGTCTTTTGTTTGCTCTTATTAAGCTCAAATTAATCCCTTTTTCTCCTAAAACCTCGACTCCCAAAAAGGGGGTTAAGAATTCTAGTTATGAGATAGGGGATTCTGTTGGGGAGTGGGAAGGGAGTTACGAGGACGAAGACTCAGATTTTGATGAAATGTTTGTGGATGATGGTGTGTCCGAGGAAGGGTCTGAAGCGTGGTCTAAGGGTTATGAAATGGACATTGAATTGAGGCAAGCCATGGTACAACCAGGTAAGAAGAGTTCTAAGGGGAAATCTAAATTCCCTAGGAAAGACAAATTGTCTGCTAAGAGAAAGGTGGAGTTGGTGAAATATGTGGATACTCCTAGTTCGGGTGTGAAGCCTACTCTAAGTCTTGGGAAGGTTGGTGTGGTGGATAATTCCCCTGTGACTGGTGTTAAGGGTCCTGAAATTGTGGGGTTTGTTGATAACACCCCTGTTGGAGATTCCAGTCCTAGTGTGGATGAGATGCTACCGGCGTCTATACCTATGGAGGTTCAAGGGTTTTAGAGTGTCCAATGTACTAAGGACTTTGACCCTAACCAAGATCCCCCTGTCTCTCATGCTAGCTCCTTGCAGGAAAAAGAGAAGACTGTGAAGATGAAGTGGTTGGAAGCGTTAGCTGACTTGGAAAGCTTGCCAGATAAGCATAGGATTAAGGTGGAGGTGGTCAAGGTTGAGGATTCCCCTGTTGAGGAGGAAGAGGAGCACAAAGAGGAGTATATAGAAGTCCCTGGTCACAACTTGGAGCCGAAGGACACACCTCCTATCAACTGGGATGAGGTGAATATGGGTTTGTTATGCAAGATGGTTGAGGATGGAACATGAAATTTTCTATCTCTGGTGAAATGGTTGTTCTCAGAAGTGAAGAAGCTCAATTTCTAGGTTAAGAACTGGCAGGATGTCTGTGTGGAAATGATCTGATGCAATCAGAAGGAATGGGCTATAAAAGGTAAGGTTAAATATATGAATGTAATGCTAGATAAATTAGTTGTTGATGTTGATCGCCTACGAGTTACTCATGAGGAGAGGATTTCCTCTTTGGAAAGGATGGCTAATAAGGTTTTATAGGAAATATTTGTTAGTATTGAGGATAGAATTGGTAAGCTGTCAGAGGATTTGAAAACCATGGTGAACATAAGTAACAATTCTTTGAAGTCTACTGCTAAGCATCTTGCAGTTTTAAATGAGAAAGCCTTGAATTGGACTGGTAAACCCTTAGAGCTGGGGGAAATTGAGAAAGCAATTGAAGATGTGAACTGCTCGAGCCTGTTGGATAAAAATGTGGATTCTGCTTCAGCTATGGAAAAGGATGTGGAGGTCGGACCATGTTTGAGGACAAGGAGTAAGATGAAGAAGCGGGCAGCTATATCGTTTGATGAGCTCAAAGAGGTCATGGACATGCATGAGGGGGTCATAGAAGAAAATATTGCCTCGATCAATGTCCTAGAAAAGATGTAGTTGTTGCTGACTCTTTTGCTTGATCAGCCGGGGTGCTGATGTTTTTTGTTGTTGGTTTGCTAATGGGTTTCTTTGGTTTTTTCTATTGTGAACATTTTGGTTTTTTGGGCTGCAAGTTTTTATTGCTTAGTCTTTCTTGCAACTTGTCGTCGTTGTAAAGTGTTTCGAGGCCCCTTCAAAACCTGTTTTTCCTTATCAAAAACTTCATTGATTAAGGCCCTTCAAATAAACATGCATCTATTAGCGATCCCAAATTCAATGAGCAAGAACAAATTTGGATGGAAAATCATAAATTTTCCCATGAATATAAAGGGAAAACTATCCAAATTTAACTTAGATTAAAAAAACTCATGAGTAGCCAATTGTAACTTATAATTCAATAAATACAAAAAATGAAACATGTGGATCACTTATCCAAAATAATCAAACCAACAAGATCAAAATAATTCTACTCAATCATCTAAGTTATCCCTAAACCTATTGTTTGTTTAGGAATTAAAATAAATGAAAAAAACCATACAAGAACTGCAAACAAGATCCCAAAATGAAACTAATATGAAAATTTAAGGAGGTATTCGCATACCCCTTTGATCAGTCTATATTGAAAACTCCTTTCCCTCTTCACTTTGAATTTCCAATATTTGAAAAGTATAAAGAGAAGGGAGATCCTAGAGAACACATTAAATATTTTTCTATGAAATGCCAAGAATTTACTTACAACAATAATTACCTAATTAGGCTATTCCCATGAGTTCTAGGAGGGAGACCATTGGAGTGGTTTCTACACCTTCCTAGGGGATCTATCACCTCAATTACAATTTTTTTCAGGAAATTTGTTAAAAAAAATTAAACAACATGAAAAATAAACTCATAATGATGGATTTATGTAATAAAAAAATATGGAATGGTGAAATGTTCTCTTCATTCCTCCAATGGTGGTGAGGCTTAGCTAGTAGATTCCCATGGCCATTGGCTAATTCATGAGAAGAAACTAGTTAACATATTTGTCACCAAATTAAACCAAGAGATGGCCTTCGACTTGCAATTACATTGTATAACCATATTTGATAAAATTATTGAAAAGGGAGTTCAAATGAAGATGGTCCTTCTTGCTGAAGGAATTATAAAAATATTTTTTGAAGCCAATCAATATAATAAGCCTAAATTCTTTAACAAGAATAATAATATAGTTGGTGATATAGTGATATAATCCAAACATATTTTCGCAATTCAAAATCCTATTGCCATTTCAATTCCCACAAGAAAGAAACACCAACAAACCAAATGAAATAAGTTTACCTCCTTAGGAGAGCCATTAGAAAGTATCTTTCATAAACTACTAAAAGAAACCATAGACATTTTTTATGAGAACAATCCTAAGCCATCTTGATATACAAAACATGCATATTTGTGAATACCATAAGGTTCAAAACAATTGACCATTAGATGTCTAAAGATTAAGCACTATGTTGAAGATCTCATCAATGATGGAAGTATCAAAATTAAACAAGATGCATCTACACCATCAAATGAGAAATTAGGGATTTATCACGACCCCTTTTCAAATCATTATTAATCATGTATATAGCCTAACAAAGGTGAAAATATTCATACCAAAAAATTTCATACTTAAAATATCACACATTCATATAATACAGTTGTGGGATATATTAGCAACCAAATTTACAACAATAAAATCAAAGGCCCTTCTTGTGCTGCTACAACAAGATGCACCAAATTTTTTATCCAAGGTCCTCCACCTTTTCCTAAAGGTTTATATAACATAATTGAATAACTTGAGAAAAATTGAGCATAAATATCACTAATGGATCTTCTCAAGACATCTACTATCCAAAAATGTGTACTTTTTAAAATCCTACATGCATCAAAAATATGCAATGATATAGAATTTAATGACTTCCAAGCTCTCATTGGCCCCTTAGCCTCCACCCACCACTTTACTTTTAGCTAGCATGATATGCCTCTATTTGGACCATCTCACAACCTTTGTTTACACTTTAAAGTCCTCATCATTAAGCACTAAGTGAAGAGAGTTCTTATAGACAACATAATAATTATAAATGTATACCTTATAATTGATAAAGCATCATGGTTACACAAAGGAACCAATGGATCTAAAAAATATAATTGTCAAGGAATATACCAATATAGAGAGATAACTGGTAGGAATTATCTATCTGACGATCATGGTTAGGCTATCATGAAAAATAGACCTTGAAATTATTATTAAATCTTAGTCAAAAAATTCATCCTCTCATAGAGATCCTAATGACCTTCCATCCACTTCTAAAATATCATCATCCAAAATCCACTTTATATTCCTTGACAAGAGCTACATTGAATACAAAATCTAAGATTCTTTTCACATAGGAAATATTTCCCTTTCACCTAAAATGCATGGTAGGCCTGTTAGGAATATTAAGAATGTATCAACTTCATGTCAATTTGTCTCAACAATATTTATCAACTCAAGTTTCCTTGAAGAATAGATTATTGAGAGATATAATGGTTCATGGATTTATGAAGATGGATTATTAGCCTATTATATAAATAATAAATATCCATTTTATTAAAATGATACAAAAAATAATGAAATACCAATGAAAAATCCTAGATCTCCATGAACAAGGGATATTGGAACCCATACATATACATGAGAATAAAGGAACTTCTAGGATAGTATGCATGCTCCTCGATGAACAAACCCAATACACGCACAACATTTTTCACGATTTCCAAAGAAACTTTATCTTACATGAAAAAATAACATCTCTTTATAGCCTGTATGATGATCTTTCTATAACTGATATCTTTAATGAAACTCTTGTCCTGATCATCCACCTTGAACTAAAACACCTTGAGATTATTGACTAAAACCAACAAGATCACCCACCATTTGACTAGTTTCATAGTGATTGTCAGCATCCTACAATGACTTAACAATTAAGCCCTTAAAGCTATGATTTAGAGATTGGACAACTAATCAGAATAGTTATCTAATCATCATGAAGGTTCATTTAATTATCAACCCAGGGACGTAGACTTGAAATGGGTCAGAACAATATGTGCACTAGGAATCCATAGTATTCATATTCATCCTATAGCTAAGAAATACATAATGCTAAAACTAAATTGCTTAGAAAGAAGTAACATAAGTATTGAACATCAACCAACAACTATACTAAGCTGAAATGCATGACAGAAATGAAAATCTGAGCAAACAGACAAGAAACTACTTGTTGTGCCCTTAGCACACATGCCCCATTCAAAACGGGGACCCTCTCTTCCCTTCTCCTTTCCAGGTCACTTTTGGCTTTGCCTCATTTTGTGTGCCCCCATGTTGGTGTTCAAAATGGTCAACGAACCTCAAAAGAGTCATCTAAAATTTGGCTATGTTCTTTGCCCCCTCAAATTCCAAGGTCTTTAGTCTTGACAGATCCCTTGGTAGTTTTCCTCTGCTGGCATCCTTGGGGTCCTTTGGGTCCGCCCTCACGGGTTTCCCCTGGCGGATTTCCCTATTGCACTTGCCGTCTCAAATGGCCGAAGGACCCCGTCCATCCATAGCCCAGGACCCGCTTCTTGGATTGTCGTTTCCCCATATTTTCGACGAAGTCCTAACATTCGTTTGGTTCGTCGGCCCCGGCTTGCCAGATCTCCCCTTCTAGGTTTTTGTTGTTCATTTTTCAATTCTAATAGTCGTTTAGTGGCGGCCTTTCGTTTGTCGGGTCCTGAAGTTTCTCTCGCCATCGATTTCTCTCAGAACTTTTGAAATGGCTATCTATCGACGTCTTCCCGGCTATCAGGGCCTAGTGATCCCATGGCTGCTTTCAAATCATCTCACCTAACCTAGGTCCATCGTACAAAGAATTCAATGCACATCATTAGTGGCAATTGGCCCATAAACACTGCTTCATGCCCTTCATTTTACTTGGGGCATTCAAATCTGGGAAGAAACAAAGTCCCCCTTCCCTTTTCCCGCCTTTTTCCTTGTTCTTGCTAATTTGGCCCCTCGTCGCATGCTTCGTGTTTTTTGTCATTTTTTACTTTGGGGGCAAGTTTCATATGGATTTGGGATGTCTTTGTGGTGCCTAAGTGAACTGCCAAGGTTTCGTTAAGTTTCAGGAAGTTTTGGAACTTCCCTTCTGGGCTGCCATCCCCCCGTGGCTGTTTCTGAGACTTCGTCCCTCTGTGGCCGTTTCCAAGACTTCGTCCCTCCATGGCCATTTTCCAAGACTTCATCCCTCTGTGGCCATTTGCGGGCCACCATCCCTCCATGGCCATTTGGGAACTTCTCTTTTGGGTCATCGTCCTTCTGTTTGTCAGCACTTCTGAGTCCGCACTTGTGAAATGTTGTTTTCCATCCGTTGTCCTCCTTCCTTTCGCCTTCCATCCATCGTCCGCCTTTCGTCGACGCTTCCAGGTCCGCCCTTGTGGAATGTTGTCTGCCTTTCATCGTCCTTCTGCCCTAGCGCCCGCACCCCTGAACTCGCATTTATGTTTATGGTCCAAATGAGCTCCAAATATGAATATTATAATCTTTTGATGATGCATGGATGGATCTAACAAGGAGTTTGCAGGATTTGACTATTTTTTTCCTTGATTTATATATGAAATCACTTACGACACTTCATGTATGCAGGCTTCAAGAAACCTACCACGGGTCCATTGGGGAGACCTATTGAGAAAGCTGAACAAGGAAAGACACATTGTTCCTATCATCATTCATTATATGCTCGCCTCTCCTCCTAGCCCCCATCAACAGAGCTGGCATTAGAAGGAGGCCTATGTCAAGGAAGTGAGTGAAAAATCCATAAAGGGTGGCTTTGAAGGTGGTGGAAGGGAGAAGTTGTTTCCCCCCTCCAAGAAACTGATCGCGATCCGTTCAGGGTTGTCTCATCGAATCATAGACAATTAATCCATCTCAGAATGATGCAAATCTGTAGGTGAGGTTCGTTTGATCCAATAGAGAATGTTGCAAGTCCATCACGGGAAGAAGGCAGCTTTTAGGCAGTTTCAGCTACAGTGAAAAGGGAAATCAGCAAGAGGACAAACTGCTATAGCACCCGAGCGCTAAAAGACAAAATAGGGAAAAGACAAAAGATGTATTTTAAATTACTGAATATTGAGGGGTAGGTGAAGCCCTAGTGCAATCAAATCTGAGCCACACAATGTAATTCAATCCTATCCATTCATTTGGGCTTTGGAAAACTATAAATAGGGGTCTCCCCCTCATTTGTAAATGGTTGGAGAGTTGGTGTAAAAGGAATTTGCAGCAATAGAAGACAACATTGCATGATTTTATGGATGTTCTCTTTGAGTTTACTCATCTTGCATGCATGGTTCTACCTTCCATATTAGTTTTAGTTGTAGATTCTTGAATGGAAGTGATAATGGAAATTGTTGTTACTGTATTTGATGAATTCCTAGCTCATGCTTTTTGTGGTTTGTTGATGATGAATCATTTTGTAAAGCTAGTCTAAGCTTCCTTACTCTATTGCTACAACTTAGTTCAATTGCATGTTCCTGATGTGTGTATGCAATCTGAAAATTTGCAGTCCTTAGAAGATTGCACTAGTTTTGTGTAATTGTAGATTCCTCTTGGCCAAGCAAAACCCAGTTTAGGGAGTTTGTCTACTATAGCATCCTCCATGATCACTGTTCATTCGTAGTTACAGGCCTAGGAAATTCCTCTCTTCCCTGCTCTTTTTCCTTTTTTTTTAATAAGTGACCTATGCTAAGGTTCATTGCACATTGTAAAGCCAAATCCAATGATAAAATGGAGTTCAAGACTGTTGTTTGAACCTGCAGCAAATGCACAACAACTCTCCCATCTTAAGAACTCCATTTGCAAATTCAACTTCCCCACTTTGTGACTCATCCGTAAGATCGCCTTATGATTCTAGCAAAATCACATGAAACAACTAAGATATTCCAAGCACAGTCAAGACCTGACATTAGAGACCTTGGGATAGTGTTCTACAATCTGATTGTGGAAGATTTTCTTTCAAGAGAGGTGATGCACCTATGCATTACCTGTGTTAGAAGTGCATAAAAAAAACATCAACAGAACTGGGGCTAGAAGGAGAACCTAACATTTTGAGGCTACAAAGCTGAAAGGTGGAAGTTAAAAAGAGCACTTTCAAGAAGAAATATGAGATAGGGAAATCTCTTTTAATGTTGAAGCTTAAAATCAAAAAAAATTGAAGGCAAACAAAAGTTGAGTTGAAATGGAGTAGCATGTGCAAGTCAACATTTCTCAACTACATGCAGATTTAAATAGAAGGTTGAGAAGACCATTACAACAATTTGCATTGGTAGACAAGTGTAGGATCCATTGCACTCGCAGATACAACAAATTGGGGTGTCTAACATTCTTGGACAGAGTTGAAAGAGTCTTGCATGAAGAAATTCCCTTTTGGGAAATATACCAACCCTTGGCTCCCAAAGATCCGGAAGAGGAGTTGAGAAGCTAGTCCAAGAATGTTTTGGAAGCAAAGACGGACCAAGATTGGAGGAGGTGTTGATATCTACTTGGTGCAGATTTCACAACGCACCTCACTCTGAATTCACTTGCTCATCATGCATGAACATTATCACTCAAACTCGGGGCTGTTTGAACAAGTTGGAGCAGCCAACTGTCAAGGAGGACGAGTTATCCTATGAGGTAGAAAATCTATCAACATTTGGAGGACAACACATCAAAGAGGAACTAAGGGATTTGACACAAACTAGTGTTGGGACAACGAACATTGAAGATGAAAATGGAAAGGAATAAGCTGATTTCCGTGGGACAACAAAAATATTTGATGAAAATTCATCTGGAAGGGAGTTAGAGAGACTCTCCTTCATTAGCAAAAATCAGTCTTCCACTCTAGAAGAGGATCCATTGGCAATTGAGGATGGATCAACCAAGTTTGCAACAACATATGCTAGGACAGCCAATGAAGATACTGAAAATCAAGAAGAAAAGGTTAACAGCCTTGGGACCACAAAGAATGATGACAAAGAAATAAGCGAGATTAAATTAGAGGACCTCTCCATCTACAATGATAGTGATCAAGCATCCGAAAATGAAGATTTGGAGGAGTGGGAACAACCACTCACCGCAGCTGTCTAATATCCACCTTCCTTCCCAAATGATGATGAGGACCCGATAGCGAAAAGATATGACCAGCTTGTCTCCAGATTAGCAAGGGATTGATCTAAGATAAAATTTAAAGTGGATTTGGAGGTGTTGTTGCTACCAAATTGGTGCAGGCTCCATGATTCATCACATTCTGAGTTTGCATGTGAGCTATGCAAAGAGGCTATCAAACAAGTTAGAGGACAAGTGGAGCAGCCAAGTTCCCAACCTCCTCTACTTACTGTCTAAATCGAGGAAGAAGACCAAGAGCCTAAACCGAGTCATGACTCAACTAAAGGCAAGCCTCAAAGGGATGTTGGGACAGCAATAGAAGAAGGAAAAAAAAATAGTCCTGAGCTTCTGAACGATGAAATGGAGCAGATAGGAATGCTGCCCAACAATCACCCAGGGTCCTTCCCCCCTATAGAACACTTGTACACAATGGATGATAAGATTTGTAGAATACTTTCAAGGGTGGATCGCTCAACATACATTGATCCCCTTGATGGACCAATGTCTCTTCCTATTTTCCTCCCACTTGGAACCATGCCACAAGGGTATATCAGCGCAACAGAGGAGTACATCCCATATGTTATCAGTGATGAAGACATAGCACCTCAACCTCCCATTGATGAAACACTAGAGCCTCCAGATTGGGAGAGGAACTCCTTCTCCATCTACAATGACAGTGAGTAAGAGGAAACGAGCGAATGTCATGATGAGATGCATGACCAGCAAAGAGAAGAAGATAAAGGTGGGGGTGTTCTGATGGTTGTCAACAAGTATGATAGAATTGACCAACTACAATGTGCAACTTGGAGTCCTTCTGCCATGATCGTTGCTTATCTTCCTTCATATTCATATGGCTGCAATAGGGCAAATTCGTCCATGTCATTGTCCCACGAAATTGAACACCACATAAATAAGGACAACACTTGGGAAAGGAAGTGGGACAACATGTTTCCTTTTGAGGACAGCAATCAAGTGGACACCAGGTTTGCAAAAGATCAACGAGATGAAGTCTATCTTCTCAAAGAACAACTGATAGGGATTGTTGATCTCGCGCAAGACATGGAAGAATTGTTTGCTGCCCCGTTCTCCCTACCTTATGTAGGCTTGATGCCTAAAATGTTGCACCCTCCACCATGCCCGCCCAAGGTTGCTGATGCAAAGACTGACGATGCAGTGCTCACTCTCGACTGTCAAACACTACCACAATTACACAACGACATCCAGGTTCTATCCTTCCTTTCTCCTATTAATTTCCATAGTTGCACTTATCACTTTGATTATGGGAATGAGGGGAGACAAACGTTTTTATGGATTAACCATGGGTTTGACGAACCTCCTCAATTGTTGATTTTCCCTGACTATGCAATGAAATTTGAATGTTGCAATATTGAATTTCCTTATGCTCAATATAAGGATGAATCGTCATGGTTAAGAACTATAACGATCGCTCATTTGCTTGTACATGCACTACGAAATCCAATGAGCATTAATGTTGGCTCACCTACCTGAACATAGTGCTTTGTAAATATCTTTGTACATAGCCCGTTTTGAGTAGTGTAGGTTTCCTGTAAATACTCTACTTTCCTGCTTTCCTTGGGTTAGTTGGTTTCCTATAGGTTAGCTGCTTTAGATTAGTTTTCTTGTTGTTTGCTTTTTCTTTTCTGCCTTGGTTAGTTTAGATGTTTGTTTTTCCTTTACTTTTGTTTACTTTTGGTTTGCTCTCGCTTTGCTGCTGCTTTGTTTGGGGTTCCTCTACTTTTAGCTGGGCATATCTATGCACACAACAACCATCCTTATCGCCTGGGGTTGTTCTATGCATTTCTTTGTTAAACTCTAATCAAGTTTTCAGAGTGGACGGTGAGGATATTCTATTAGTGTCAAGTGATCTGGGTGTTTGATTCAAAGAGGATAAGTTGTTGGTTTAGTCTGACTCTAATGTATTCTAAAATCTTATATCTTTTACACACTTTAAGAATCTAGAGGTCGTTGTAGGTCCTTTGTGAGGTCTAGTTAAGTGAAAATCTAAAATTTTGTTTCAGTGCCACTGTGATTCTCAACCCTGAGCGCAAGCTTCAATGCTTGTGGGTTGAAATGAAAAGAATTAAAAATTGAAAATTAGAAGAAAAGAAACAAAAGAAAGAAAGAAAAATATTGAAAATCAAAAGAAAAGAAATTCAGCTTTTCAAGGGTATCCAAGCGACTCTATTGGGGCTATTGACACCTAGCTGGCAGTAGAACAATATTCGAGTGAATTACAATGACAACCTCGTCAGGGCTATGGACGCCTAGCTAGCAGTGAGGAAATGTTCTAGATGCTTTTGGAGTCAGAATAAACTACATAGGTTAACTTGATAGAGCTTAGGTTCTTGCAATGGCTTAAGGATGGGAATTAACTCAACTTCACACACTTGGATTTTTAGCATACTAAAGGTTGGGTTGGCTAGTGGTTTTGATCCTTTGGTCAGGCATTTAGTTTGTTTTCCCTAGCGTGAAGATCGAAACCAGAGATTTTTGGTTTGTGATTCCAGTTTTTCATCAAAATTCTTTGGAGCATTTCCCCAGCGAGTCGCCATTTGTTGTGCCCTTAGCACACACGCCCCATTCAGAACAGGGACCATCTCTTTCGTTCTCCTTGTCGGGTCACTTTTGGCTTTTCCTCATTTTTCGTGCCCCCGTGTTGGTGTTCAAAATGGTCAACGAACCTCAAAAGCGTCGTCTAAAATCTGGCCATGTTCTTTGCCGCCTCAAATTCCAAGGTCTTTAGTCTTGACGAATCCCTTGCAGTTTGCCTCTACTGGCGTCCCTAGGGTCCTTCGGGACCACGCTCGTAGGTTTCCCTTGGTGGATTTCCCTGTTGCACTTTTCGTCTCAAACGATCGAAGGACCCCATCCTTCCGCGGCCCAAGACCCGCTTCTTGGATTGTCATTTCCCCATATTTTTGATGAAGTCCTAGCATTCATCTGGTCTACCAAGCCCGACTCACCATATCTCCCCTTCTGGGTTTTCGTTGCTCATTTTCCAATTCTAACGGTCGTTTAGTGGCGGCCTTAGATCCATTGGGTTCCGAAGTTTCTCTCACTATTGATTTCTCTCAGAAATTTTGAAATGGCTATCCGTTGGCGTCTTCCTGGCTATCAGGCCTCGACGATCCCACAACTATTTTCAAATCATCTCACCTAACCCGGGTCCGTCATACAAAGAAGTCAATGCATGCCATTAGTGGAAATTGGCTCATAAACACTACTCCATGCCCTTCATTTTACTTGGGGCATTCAAATATGGGGAGAAACAAAGTCCCCCTTCCCTTTTCCCGCCTTTTGCCTTGTTCCTGTTGACTTGGCCCCTCCTCGTATGCTTCATGTTTTCCGTCATTTTTGGACTTTGGGAACAAGTTTCTTGTGGATTTCAGATGTTTTTTTGGTGCCTAAGTGAACTACCAAGGTTTTGTTAAGTTTCAGGAAGTTTCAGAACTTCCCTTCAGGGCCGCTATCCCTCTATGGTCATTTCTGGGACTTCGTCCCTCTATGGCCATTTTCTGGGACTCCGTCCCTCCGTGGCCATTTCCAGGCCACCGTCCCTCTGTGGTCGTTTGGGAACTTCTCTTCTAGGCCATCATCCTGTCATCCATCATCCACCTTTATTCGGTGCTTTCGGGTCCACCCTTGCGGAATGTTGTCCACCATCCGCTGTCTTCCTTCCTTCCGCCTTCTGTCCATTGTCTACCTTCCATCGGCGCTTCTAGGTCTTCCCTTGCAGAATTTTTTCCATTGTATGTTGTTCGCCTTTCTTCCATTGTCTGCCTTCCGTCAACACTTCTGAGTTCGCCCTTGTGGAATGTTGTCCACCGTTCGTCATCCGCCTTTCGTCGTCCTTCCACCCTGGCACTTGCACCCTTGAACCCGCATTTATGTTTATGGTCCAAATGAGCTCCAAATATGAATATTATGATCTTTTGATGATGCATGGATGGATCTAACAAGGATTTTGCAGGATTTGACTAACTTTTGCCTTGATTTATGTATCAAAGCACTTATGACACTTCATGTATGCAGGATTCAAGAAACCTACCGTGGGTCTGTCGGGGAGACCCACTGAGAAAGTTGAACAAGGAAAGACACATTGTTCCTGTCATCTTTCATTATATGCTTGCCTCTCCTCCTAGCCCCAATCAATAGAGATAGCATTAGAAGGAGGCCTATGTCAAGGAAGTCAGTGACAAATCCACAAAGGGTGGCCTTGAAGGTGGTGGGAGGGAGCAATTGTTTGCCCCCTCTAGGAAAATGATCGTGATCTGTTCGGGGTTGTCTCATCGGATCATAGACAATTAATCCATCTCACAATGATGAAAATTTGTAGGTGAGGTTCCTTTGATCCAATGGAGAATTTTGCAAGTCCATCATGGGAAGAAGGCAGCTTTCAGGCAGTTTCAACTACAGTGAAAAGGGAAATCAACAAGAGGACAAATTGCTACAGCACCCGGGCGCTAAAAGACAAAATAGGGAAAAGACAAAATATGTATTTTAAATTACTGGATATTGAGGGGTAGGTGAATCCCTAGTGCAATCAAATCTGAGCCACACAATGTAATTCAATCCTAGCCATTCATTTGGGCTTTGGAAAACTGTAAATAAGGGTCTCCCCCTTATTTGTAAATGGTTGGAGAGCTAGTGTAAAAGGAATTTGCAGCAATAGAAGACAACATTGCATAATTTTATGGATGTTCTCTTTGAGTTTTCTCATCTTGCATGCATGGTTCTACCTTCCATATTAGTTTTAGTTGTAGATTCTTGAATGGAAGTCATAATGGAAATTATTGTTACTATATTTGATGAATTCCTAGCTCATTATTTTTATGGTTTGTTGATGATGAATCACTTTGTAAAGCTAGTCTGAGCTTCCTTACTTTATTTCTACAACTTAGTTCAATTGCATGTTCATGATGTGTGTATGCAATCTGAAAATCTGCAATCCTTAGAAGATTGCACTGGTTTTGTGTAACTGTAGGTTCCTCTTGGCCAAGCAAAACCCAGTTTAGGGAGTTTCTCTACTATAGCAGCCTCCATGATCACTGTTCATTCATAGTTTCAGGTCTAGGAACTTCCTCTCTTCCCTGCCCTTTTTCTTTTTTTTTAATAAGTGACCTATGCTAAGGTTCATTGCACATTGTAAAGCCAAATCCAATGATAAAATGGAGTTCAAGACTGTTGTTTGAACCTACAACAACTCTCCCATCTTAAGAACTCAATTTGCAGATCCAACTTCCCCACTTTGTGACTCATCTATAAGATCGCCTTGTGATTCCAACAAAATCACATGAAACAACTAAGTTATTCCAAGCACTATCAAGACCTAACATTAGAGACCTTGGGATAGTGTTCTACAATCTGATTGTGGAAGATTGTCTTTCAAGAGAGGTGATGCACCTATGCATTACCTGTGTTGAGAAGTGCATAAAAAACACATCAACACTACTTTGTCTACTTTGGCTAGAGGAACAGTCACAAAATGGAATTATAGTGGCTACAGGAATAGACAATTGCTAGATTTGTAGCTATTTGTTGAACATAAAAGTAATAATTAAGCTAAAGGATGGAATGCTCACCAAGTGGGGCCCCTTGGATGAGTATCCCTCAAGAAAAACTCAGATGCAACGAACTTATAACTTCATTTTATTCATCGAAAAGCATGATTACAACAGAGCAACATAACTGTATTACTAAAAAACTAAGAATGTGAGTACATCAAATCAATCAACCTCTTGAAAAGGAGCATGAGTCTTATTTATAGAAGGAAAAACTACTAACTAACTACCTAGCAAGGTAGTCAACTCCAACAAATTAGGAGGATGCCACTTTATGGAAAGCATAAAAAGTGGAAAGGAGGTTACGCATGCGTGGAATCTGGTCAAGTTGGTTTTCCTTAACGCAGATCTAGTATACCAATAACTCCTATATTCACTCAACAAACTATTATGACCATTTACAAGGAAGTTACAATCTTTGATTTGAACTAGTAATTTCCCTTCGTTGACCTTTGAATGATCACCTTTTTTACCTTTATGGCGAACGACCAACTAGCAGAATCTTCCTCAATTTTGTAGGCTCTAATTATATCTGCATGACAACATTAGTACGCACAACAATTGCATATCTATAACTATCTTAAAGCGACATTCATTAATACACGTGTAAAATTAACATAGGTAGTTCACATAGCATGTTAATGTCATTTAAAAGTTACAAAGATAAGCTTATGCCCAATGTCTATGGTTTTGAGGAAATAACATGAAAAGGTTAACATCCAAGTATCAAAGTCTGTGACAACAACAACAAATGGATAATAAACTCTATCAAAATTGAGCCATAAATTGGACTCATCAATGATGAAGTAATTGTAGAGTTCATGGGACTAAGGGACCACTTCCAACCAAGGGATCACAAAAAGGGTTTTGATATCAATATTTATACAATGGAATACTTTAGGAAGCATGGTGAATTCCTTAGTCATAAAAATAAAATAAAAAGTTGATCCCTCTATGAAATTCACTTTGAACCACTTTTGGACCATAAACATAAAGACAAAGATATTCTCAATACTAAAAACCTTTTTGAAATGCTACTAGGAAAGTAACCTTCCCTTAACACTAGGACAGTTATAAGATAGTTCTACATTGCTTGTAGAGGAAGTTGAGGATGAAAACTAATATTTAGATGTTTTCCCTTGGTAGTATGTTGATTTCTATTTTGGATCCATCTCTCAAGTAGTGCACCATATAGTTGTACATTCTAATTCAAATCTAGTAAAGCAAAAGATTATAAAAATGCATCTCAAAGTAGTCCTTATTGTTAAGATATAAATATATTTTTTGGAAGTAGGATTCATTCATTGCACTGACCATTCTGAATGGATCTCAAGCAATGTACCTATTCACAAGAAACCCTCAAGTATAAAAGTGTGTACAAATTTTAGAGACATCAATAAGGCACACTCACTAAAATTGACATGATTTTGGATTTGACAGTAGGTAAAAAAATGCTCTCCCTCATGGATGGCTTTTTGGGTATAATCAAATCTACTTTGCACCTTAAAATCAACAAAAAAATTGCCTCATTATCCCAAAAGGAACCTTTTTCTACCAAGTTATACATTTTTCTTGAATAATTTTGGTGCAACCTATAAAAGAGCCACATTATTAATATTTCATGATATGCTCCATGAAATTTTTGAAGAATATATAGATGATATATTGGGTGAATCAAAGACTAGAGATGAACATCCTATTATCCTTTAATGGATTTTTGATAAACTAAGACAATTTAAAGTCTATCTAAATCCAAAAAAGTGCATCTTTGATGTTAAATATAGAAAATTAATAGTATAGGAATTGAGGTAGATCCAACTAAATTTAAATCCAATACAAAGCTTCCTTCTCCTAACAATATTAACCAATTTATTTCATAGCTTGTTGATAGATGTCAACCCTTCTTGCAATTATTAAAGAAGAACACAGTATTACATTGCGATGAGCAATGTTAAAAAATAGTTTGGTTGTCTCAAATAGTAACTTGTAAATCCCCTAATGCTTACCTCACGTGTTCTAGGAAGACCTTTTTGTTATTTATTCCACTCCAATTTTCACAGGAGATCTCCTATCTCAAAATGATGATTAAGGAAAATAAAGATATATCTAGTACCTAAGTAGGAATATGGTTTCTCATGAAATCAACTACACCATCATGGAAAAATAATTCTTAGCTATTACTTTCCCATCTCAAAATTTATGACACTATATTCTCAACAACAAAATAACTTGTTGCTAAAATTGGTCTTATCAAATACCTCTTATATAAAACAATTCTTATAGGAAGAATAACAAAGTGGGTTGTTGCCTAGTGAATTTAGCATTGAATACATACACCAAAAGGAAATCAAAGGGAAATATCTTATAGATTAGCTAGCAAAAAAATATTTATCATATCACCAACCTTTATTAATAAAATTTTAAGATGAGTCCATTCTCTCTCTTGAAGAATTATCATAGTGGACATTATATTTTTATGGATCCTGTAGACATTGAAAAATGTCTTAAGCCTACGAACGCCATTTTTCATATCAATTCCTCCTTCTACTTGCACAATTAAATACTTTTAATTTTATAATTATCTTCTAAGGTCATACTCCTCTATTAATTAAATAATTCTTAATTATTTAATTAATTCATTTTCTCCTTATTCCTCCCTTGATTAATTAAATAAATTTATTTATTTAATTATTTTCCACCTTTCCCTCCACTATTAAATAATTATTTTAATTATTTAATATTTTGTCTTTTTCCTCCACTTTTAATTAAATTGTTATTTTAATTAAAAGTCAACCTTTTCCCTTTCTTCTATTGTTAAATATTTTTCCATTATTTAATTATTCACTTTCCCTCCTAAATTAAATAATTTCATAATTTTTATTTTTTTTCAACAATCTCTTTTTTTATGCCATTCTCTTTATCCGTGTCATTCTTTTTTTTTATAGGTAAGAGAGCTAGATTATATTGATTTCGAAACTCAAAGATTACAAAGTTCGAGCCCTTCCTGGGTGATCAACAAAAATTTCCTACAACCCCATTACATTCCCACACCAAGACTACCAAAATACCACCCATTTACATGACCAAGACAAAAAACCATTCCACCCACTGAATTCAAAATGCAGATAGAGACAAAAACTATCAACCAAAGTTACAGAGACCCTTGCCACAAAGAAGGCTACGATTTAACAGAAAACCAGATACATACCCCATACTTTGACACAGACCCACCAACCTCCCAAACCCTATTCACCACACGTTACGTTGAGAAAACACATGGAACTCTCTTTTCCAAGCCGAGTCTCCAACTAGAATCAGCGGAATTTCTTCCTGATAAATTCAGCCCCCGTTGCCCCCAGACGCTTGTGCTCCATCAATTCCATACCATTGGCATCCAAGAGAAATGGAAAGAACCTCACCAACGCCTCTGGTTCGTTAAGAAGATCCAAATCACAAGGGCGGGGTATGCCTTTGCCCAAGGAGGCCGCAGCCAAAGCTCTGTCCAGACCCACCAACATGTCCTTTCAAAATAGCCTCCTCATAATTACCCTCGATTCTAATTTAGGGACACCAATGTCGAGCAATCCATCCAAAACACGAGAAGAAATATCAGAGTCCAAACGATAGCCTTCTACATCCTCCATAAAACCTTTCCCAGCAATGCATTTGATCGCAACAAAAGTGAGGTAATTTGGATTTCTTATGCTTCGTTGCAGTCGAAGAGAGGTGATCTGGCCTTCGAAGGTCATTGGATGCTTTGAACTCTTTAGCTACACTGGAGTGACCATGCCACCCATCTCCAATTCCTTTGTCGAAACCAACAAGATAAATCTGCTCATGGCTAGACAAGAAGTGAAGCAAACAGGACGCAAATGTTGAACCACCACCAATTGCAATGAAACCCATCACCGCATGCCTAGTGATAAACATGAATAGACTAGCAAACATCCGGAGAAGGACTGTGCACTACACCCTATGTCAGTAGGCTATTATTAATATTACTTGTTCTAGAGAATTCCCTAAGCCACGTGAACTGTGGTGCCAACTCAAACCCAATCCCTAGTAGACTGCCACCCGGCCACTCCATGCAAGCATACGGGTGATGGAGTGGTGCCCACCCTACCACCCACTTTATCCATGTCATTCTTATCTCTTGACATCTCATTCAATTTTCACCCTTGATTGAATTATTTTATAATTCAATCTTATCCATTCATCCTTATCATTGCCCTAATTTAGCCCTAACCCTATTTCATACTACATCTTTCAATCTTGGCCATTGATTTTCATGTCATATTGGCTTTTAATCCTAGCCCTTCATCCAAGTTTGGTTTTCTATACAAGGAACCTATCATACCTATCATTGTCATTTTGATGTCAACATCTTTTATGCTAATGTCATGTTGTTGGATTCATGAGCAAGCATATCCAAATCTTCAACAAGTCAACATAATACATTCAATCTTTTAAGGTTTGCATGTGTTTTGGTTTGATTTAGGCTATTTTTATGCATGTTTTTATTTATATCCATTTTACATGCATACATTTTGGTGAAACCGCTATCTAATTTTTTCCTCAAGATTTTCAGAATTTTTGAGGAATTTTGGAGTTGGATCCACTTCACTTGATCTATCTTGCTTTTTTTTTTGCAGGTTTTGTTAGCTTTTTGTTGCAAGTTTTGCATCATTCTTGGACAAAACCCTAGGTTTTAAATATTTGACCATATCTCTCAAAAGGATACGAATTTTCAAACAATTTTTTTCTATAGGCTGGGGATGGTATAAAGAGATTTCAGCCAAAAAATCAATTTTTTTGGATTTTTTTTGAACTATTTATAATTTTTTTATGTTTTTTCATGAAAATTTTATTTTGAGAGAAAATGAAAAAAAAATTTGGAGTTTCTTATATTTTCATAAATCTCTCAAAATTCTAATGGGGGTCTATTCTTTGTGTTTTTAATTTTGATAACAAATAATTCAGGAAAAATAAGATCTTTAAAAATTAGGGTTTTTCAATAAATCTGCTCTCTAGGACACAAATCAAAGAATTTTTCAAAAAAAAAATATTTTAAGAAAGCTCTTGAAATTTTAGTGGAGGTTTGTTCCTTGCAGATTTACTTTTTAGCTTAAAATAATTATAAAAAATAAAATCTTTGTTAATTAGGGTTTGGTAAGGTTTTAAGCTAACCCTCTAATATTAGTCATCAATTATCTTGTTAGGGTTTCAGCTTTGTTGTTGGTTTTGTTAATGTGCAAAAAAATAAACTCCTCAAAAGGAAAATTGGATCAAGTGGACAAAAATTTGGAGCTAAAGAAAATCTAGGTGCACACTTTTCAACTCATATCTTTATCTTAGTCTTGTTTACAACATCACATTTCAATTTGGATCTAAAAACAATAAGTGTCTTCTCAAAATCACACTTTCAATTTGGGCTTAAAAAGAACAAGTGTCTTCTTAAAATCATACTTTCAATTTGGGCTTAAAAAGAACAAGTGTTTGCATTGCTTGGTGATCTCGTTTATGTTTGGAGGTGTGTATGCTCTTCCCTCGCATTTCCATATGATCTTGGGAATCAAAAACACTCTTCAACACTCTCATTTTCACATCACACATTTCAATTTCTAAGGTTAATGAACATTGCTTGTGTGATCAAATACATGTGTATGCTCTCTCCTCGCATTATCATATGATCTTGGAGATCAAAAGCATTATTTGCATCACTTTTTTATAACCTTCTTAGGGGGCCTTCTTAGAGAAGTGATCACTCTAGGGGTGACTTCAACTCTAGCATTCCAGTGGAGTATAAATAGTGGGGGGTGAATATAAAGACATGCCTCTTATAAGTAGAATCTTGTCAATCTTGGCTAAGCCCCAAAGAACTTTATACCTTTGGGAAGTGAAGGTGGATTTTGGGTTACCCTCTCCTCCTAGATATTTGGCATTATTCTCCTTTCAAATTCATGGAATTGGGCCTCATGCACCTGCAAGGTATATAGAGGACATCCCTAGATCCTTGTGCATCCTAGTTTAAGACTATTGGCCAATTTACCCACTTGAATAATTGCTAGGATTATTCTTGTGCTTGGAAGTGTCTTCTTATCATAATCATGTGTATTACATCTTGTATAAAATCTTTTCTTGCGTGTGTAAATGTGTATTCAAGATCTAAATATTAATCAAACAAGAAAAACCATAAACCAAAAAAAAAAAAAAAAGTTCTCAAAAAACCAAAAATATAAAAAAACATTATAAACATTTCAAAAACAAACAAATCTAGGTGTCCTCCAAGTCAAGCTATCCATATCATCTCCAAGTTAAACTTCCCATCCTCATTCTCCATCCTAATCATCATATCCTAGTCATCCAAGTCAACTCAATCATCCCAGTCATCATAATCATTTCTCATCATCCTAGTCCTCATTCCCCATTCTAATCATCCTATCCTAGTCGTCCAAGTCAAATTAATTATCCCATCCTATTCATCATAACCATCCATCATCTCATCCTAATCACCTCACCCTAACCAATCCTTTCCATCCTAATCATTCCTTCTCATCCTAATCATCTCATTCTATCATAATCATCCCTTCTCACCTTAATTCCTCTTAATCATTTTAATCACCTCCATAATCATTCTAACCTTTCACAATCATCCTAATTATCCCTTCTAATCCTATTCATCCTTCATCTTATCTTAATCATTTATTTCCATCTCAATCATTACATCCCTAATCATCATAGTTATCTCCTTTCAATCATTCCATCCTAATCATCATCTTCCATCATTATCATCATTCCTGATCCTAATTATCCTCATAAGCATTCTAATCATCCATTTTCATCCTAATTACCCCCCTTCATCCCAATCATTTCGTCCTAATCACATTTCATCCTAATAATTTTTTCCTAATCTCCCTAATCTTTCTAATCATTCATCTTATCCTAATCATATCCAATTATCTAATTCAAATCATCCTAGAATTATCTCAATCATCCACATCCATTCTTAATCCATCATTTAAAACCCTAAGCTTATCTAATTTTTCTAATAGTGGTCCTAATCATATCATAACCACCCTCCGTAATCCACCATCCAAGCCTCCATGTCGTCCTTTCCCTCCATTGACAAGGGAAACCAAAATGTCTTCCATGTTCAACCAACACCCATCCATAACCATATCTCATGCACTTCACATCCTATTCAACCCATCATTAAGACCAAATTCACCATCCAAGGAGCACCAAAGATCACCATCAAATGACCACGAAAAGTTATCCTCAAATCATCACCAAAAGTTATCCTCAAAGGAGCACCAAAATTCACCCTCAAATGAATACAAGAGCCCATGCAAAATCCTATTTCACAAAATGCTAGTCCTAGTCTTCTAGCTCCACCCACTTCCAACTCATCCATCCCATGTTTATCCACCTCATCCATCTCATCCATATCATCCATTTCATGTTTCTATACCTTCATTGCACCTGCACAAATTCAACCATGTCACTCTCTTGACCTCATTCATCCAAAGCATTACATTATAGATCCCCATTTATGTCAAGATCAAAGTAATCCTTGTGATCCCATTCCATCTCATGATCCTATCCTTACGTCCATCGAAGAAATCCTTCTAGATAACCATGGCATCCAAGATAAACCTATCTTTGATCAAGTTCCTATCTTTGATCAATATCCTACCATTGATCAAGAAATCCAAAATGATCCCCTTTCATATCAAGATAAAGCCATCCCTTCCATACCACCTCATGATCCAAGTCTCTCAACTCCATGCCATAATCCTATTCCATCAACTTTATTGCATGATCCTATACCATCTCATAATCTTACCATATCCAACCCATTTTATGATCCTAATATATCCACCTCATATCATGATCCTATCATACCACCTCCATGGCATGACCTTAGTCCATCACAAGAACAAATCTTTCCATCAATTACCCCATCTAATGATACCCCTCCTAATCAAGATCAAGATGTCCCATCCAATCCATCATATGATCCCCTTCCATCTCATGATCCCTCTCTAAATCAAGATCAAAGTCTAACTTCTATTCCATGCAATGATCCCCTTCCTCTAAGTCAAGATAAAATAATCCCTTCATCTCCATGTCATGATCACCTTCCATCTCATAACCAAGAGAAAAATATGCCATCGATCCCATTCCATGATCCTACCCCAAGTCAAGATCAAAGCACCCCTTCATCTTCGTGTCATGATCCTAATCCTCCACAAGATCCAATCACCCATATCCAAGCTACCCATGAAGGCCCTACTTATCAATTTGGTTCCTACACTTTCATCCAATCCGGTTTCCTCTAAGAACCTTTCATTCCTTACATTCCATACCCTCCTCAAAATGGACTTGCATCTTGTTTTCAAAATAACAAGTATCCCATTGGAAAAAAAAAATGTCAAAAAATGCATTATCAAGGCAAAGGGTTAGGCCTTCATGAGCAAGGCACATTAGAACCCATCCAAATCCAACCAAATCCTAATTATCATGACCTTGGCTACAAGTCTCTAGACATTGGCACTCCTTCCACCCATCCTAAATCTAAAATCCTTCCACTTAAATCCACATTTCCACATTCCCCATCCTCAAATTCTATCTTGGGCCCTTATGTTCCAAAACTCAATCCATCTTCCCTTCCATCCATTTTGGGTCCTTATGTCCCAAAACAAAGTCCTTCCCCTCCATCCATTTTCGGTCCTTACATTGCATCGCCTAGCATTCCTATTCCAAAATCCCATTATTCTCTTTATCCATCACCGCATATCCCTAACCAAGATCAACAAAGGAACACACCCTTGAACCTTTTCCAACATACTTACACCAACCCATCCATAATACATCCATATCATTCATCTCCATCCGCTAATCCCATTGATCTTGGAAGCAATTTGGATGCCAAATCTCAAATTCATAAAGCCAAAAATCCACAAAAATTAAAGGATCAATATGTCCCATAAAAAAGACATGAAAAAAAAGGAAAAATATGATCCAAAATCAAAAAGCTAAATCCCAAAGGCTACAAAGTCCCATGAAGAAAAAATCAAAATCAAAAATCACGTGGATTCCAAAAATACTCATAGAATCAATGCATCCCAGAGAAAAATCAAAATTGGCATCCGAAATTTCTTATCCAAAAGCTCCATCCAATTCTACATCCTTCACCCCATCTAATAATCCTTTATCACCTCCATCCATTTTGGGTCCTTATATCCAAAAATCCACATCTACTCCTCCATCTAAATATCCAAATTCAAAATCCACTTCTCTTTCAAAACTCTACCACCTGTCAAGGTGTGCACCAATGTTGATCTTGCCAAAATTCCCATAGACTCATCAACAAGTCGTCTATCAACCCATCCATTATATAACATCCATTTTCCATCCTTCCATACCTCTTATCCATTCCTTTGGATAAATCCATATCCCTTGCCATCTTCCCATCCATTTCATTCCCCTTACCATCATTCTACCAAAGTCTATGAGCATACCTCCAATTGTCCATGTTCTAATGGAGCATATCTTCAAGGGATACCATCCATGGAACTAGATTCTTGATTCCTCCCTTCATCTCCCTACCATGAATACACCATCTTCGAAATCCAGTTAGCCATATCCTTATCCTTCTCCATCTGTCCTATTCTAAAAAATAAAATATTAAAGATAAAAGAGAAAAATTAAAATTAAAAAAAAAAGTAAAGAGAAATCATTTGTTCAATGGTGAAAACCACTTCTTGTGGCACCTTGGATAGGTACCATGATGAAAACCTATAAAATAGGATTCATGTGTAATCCATTACCCTCTTGCACTCTACACTTGGGGGCAAGTTTCATCCATGCTATCCCACCTACCACACCCCCCTTTATCCCTCATTTCCTATCCATTATCCTACTTACATTAGTCCTCCCTTTTCCCTCCTTTGATCTTGATAAGGCTAAGGATTTCCATACACATCATGCATTATATCCTTCCATCCTTCTTATCCTATCCATATCATTCATTCCATATCCCTCATCCTATCCAAATCAATCCCTCTTCCCATCTTTGATCTTGATGAAGAGCCTAGGGGTCAAATATTCATCCATCCATATCCTATCCACTTAATCTTGATAAGGCTAGGGAAAAAATATACATGCATGCTTTAGACAATGCAAGCCTTACTTCCTCTACCATTCATGTCCTTTATGCACTATCCTTCCATATCACACATCACTTATCATCTTCCATCCATGATTGCACTACCTCTAGTGTGGAATATTAGTCCTTTGAAACTAGTCCTTGGAGCTCCATATTCCTATCCTCCATCCAGCATCATCCTATCTCCCATCATCATTCTATTATCCAAAGTCCTCTCTCTTATCCATAGAATTCCTCCATCCTTCCATCCTTTACCATGTCTTGGTTCTCCCTTGTCATTGGATCACATTCAATCTTACATCCAATATTATCTTATCTAATCCATTTATCCTCTATCCTTCCAATCTAACCATCCCCCAACCATCTCAATATAATCCATCCAAATGCAATCAATTGTAATCCATGTAATCCAATCTTGCAATCTAGTGCATCATTCAAAACATTCCTTGGCTTTGTTTCTATCCTTGCTGCAAACCTTTATCCTTTAGTCACATTATCATCATAGGGACATGTCTTTCCCAATCCTCACGTTGTTTCGAGATGTGACCTTCCCATGTCAAACAACATCGTCATCATCATCAATCAATCTATTAGCTGGTTTTCAGCTTGGCTTGGAGCGTAGTCCTTTTTTTCTTTTGGTTTGATGTGCATGTTTGCTTGTTTCTTGTGTTTTTTTTATCATTGTTTGCATTTATCATGGTCTTTTGCACTCTATTGCCATAGGGGCATCATGGTCTTCCATATCATGCTATTATAAGGCATATGTTTACACTTGACCTTTTTTATCACATACTAGGCACATTGTCATCTTGGTTCCTTATCTCAGTGCATAATGTCAAGTACAATATTAAATCTAGGTTTCTCATATCATTGTAGCATGATGATCCTCCATCCTCCCTCTCCATCCATATTTTCATCATCTTTATCTATTTTCCTCTATCCTTTTATCCTTCATCCTTTAAGTACTCTCATCCATTTCGATAGCACACTTGTGTTCTTTGAACACACATGTTCTCTCGAGGGAGCATACCACTACCTCCTCATCATCCGTCCTCATCGTCTCTAGTGACTAGGGCATCATGCTTCTAGTCCTAATCCCTTTCCTACCCACTATGTTGTATTCTTTGAAATGATGTTACTTCTCTTAGTCGCAACATCATCTCAAAGAGGGGCAAAATGTACACTGAAAAATGTCCTAAGCCCATGAATGCCATTTTTCATATCAATTCCTCCTACTTGCATAATTAAATAATTTTAATTATTTAATTATCTTCTAAGGTCATATTCCTCTATTAATTAAATAATTCTTAATTATTTAATTAACTCATTTTCTCCTTATTCCTCCCTTGATTAATTAAATAAATTTTATTTATTTAATTATGTCACTAATTAATTCTCTTTTCCTCTATAATTAAATAAATTATAATTTAATTTAATTTTTTTCCATTTTTCTACTATAATTAAATAATTATTTTAATTATTTAGTTATTCATTAGTTTTTTCTTCTATAATTAAATAAATTTTATTTATTTAATTATTTTCTACCTTTCCCTCCACTATTAAATAATTATTTTAATTTTTAATTTTTTTTCCTTTTCCTCCACTTTTAATTAAATTGTTATTTTAATTAAAATCAACCTTTTCCCTTTCTTCTATAATTTTTTTTTTTTTTTTTTTAATTCAAATTATGGAGCTATGAAATACAACCATTACCTTAGTGGCAAGAACAACAATGCCACCTATAAACCATCACACCATGCCAATACCGGCACCTTTCTTCTATAATTAAATAATGTTTCCATTTTTTAATTATTCACTTTCCCTCCTAAATTAAATAATTTTATAATTATATAATTTTCTCCAACAACCTCTTTTTTTGTGCCATTCTCTTTATCCATGTCATTCTTATCTCTTGACATCTCATTCAATTTCCACCCTTAATTGAATTATTTTATAATTCAATCTTAGCCATTCATCCTTATCATTGCCCTAATTTAGCCCTAACCTTATTTCATTCTACATCTATCAATCTTGGCCATTGATTTTCATGTCATATTGGCTTTTAATCCTAGCCCTTCATCCAAATTTGGTTTTCTATAAAAGGGACCTATCATTGTCATTTTGATATCAACATCTTTTATGCTAATGTCATGTTGTTGGATTCATGAGAAACCACATCAAATCTTTAACAAGTCAACATAATACATTCAATCTTTTAAGGTTTGCATGTATTTGATTTCTTTTGAGGTTTGCATGTGTTTTGGTTTGATTTAAGCTATTTTTATGCATATTTCTATTTCTATCCATTTTACATGCATACAAATCCTTCACCTCTCATAGCTCAAGGGAAAGATTAATATTTCTCACACCACAAGGTGATTTCATACCTAAATCTTTAGAATTGGATTTCCTTATACAAAAAATACAGCAGAATATGAAGCACTCATCTTAGGTTTGTAATTGGTAATACAATGGAACATTAA
This sequence comes from Sequoia sempervirens, assembly GCA_007258455.2. Classification (NCBI taxonomy): domain Eukaryota; kingdom Viridiplantae; phylum Streptophyta; class Pinopsida; order Cupressales; family Cupressaceae; genus Sequoia; species Sequoia sempervirens. Next base: position 223,873,285 of record VDFB02058242.1, on the reverse strand, counting down.
GAACTAGAAAATCTATGATAATTCTCAATTGATGATAAAAAATTTAATGATGAATACCATAGAAAAGATGAAAAATTCATCCCCTACAAGTGAATGGTTGATAGTTTCAATTAGTATTTTATTTTTTATTCGGTTTGATTAGGTTTCACATATCAATAAAGAATTTACAAACATTACAGCTACTATTGGTTCTTATAAAAATCTAGATATAAATA
>VDFB02058242.1:223832092-223872970 GCA_007258455.2 Sequoia sempervirens | reverse complement strand
TAAATTGCACTATCTCCATGAAGGGAGTACAATTTCTATTGCCACATTTAGCCCCCACTTTAGCTCCCATATGACTCTGAATGAATATGCAAGTTGGACTCGAAACAATAAAAGGATATTCATATAAGTTCATTCACAATACATGAGAATGAAGCCCCCACTATAGCTATTTGCAAAACCACAGTGTTAGGAACCACATCCTGCAACACAAATTCATTAGTCATTCAAAAATCCTCTTATCTAACTTCTTCTAAAAATAAAATTTGAGGGTAGATGTATTCCCCCCTTGATTTTATTTTCTTTATGGATGTGGAATCAAGGTAGCAATCTAGCCACATCAAATTGGACAAGTCATATCATAGGGTATTTCCAAGTGCCATACCATATAATGATAGATATTTGATGAGAACATGAGTGGAATCTCGATTCCAATGCAACAAACAGTGTTGAAAACGAAGCTCTCTAGCTCCCAGTATGTTAGTTTGAATGAAAGGAACTTTTAACCCTAGTATAGTAAAAACCCAATTTTAACATATATAAGAGAAAAAAGTGAAGTAACTTGAACTAATTTTATCTTAAATTACCTTCTTGCAGCTTGAATTTGTTGAGTGAATGAGAATGTCGAGCCGATGAGAGTACATACCTCTGAGACTCGAGGTCCTACAAGAGGAGGTAGCCCAAGGTGATCTGCAACATTAGGTGAGTTGATTTTTTTGTTCCTTACCTTTTTCCTTATGCATTTATTTTATGTTTTTACGTATTTCTAAGTTGATTTAGGACCCTAGAAGAAAATTTTGCAAAGCATCCCTTTTTTTCCACAAAGTGTCCCCTTTTTTTGCAAAGTGTCCCCTTTTGTTGTGAAGAGTCCCACTTTGTTGCAAAGTGTCCCATTTCTTTGTGAAGTGTCCCAAAAGGGAACGAAAGTATCTAGGACCCTTAGAGAAGTACACTAGAACAACAATTTAGTACATTTTTTAAATTTATAATGTGTATATTTAAGGTTTTAGAATGATTATAGGATATATTTTTGTTTTTTGTTAGATTCCACCCTGGTCATGACGATGTCTCAACGACAGATAGTTATTTCGCCTACAAGACCTAGTCTCAACACTATCAAAGAAGGACACACAAATATTATAGACCACTGGATTATATTGAGTGTACCCCATGCCTCCCATGAGGTACCATGATGCTATGTTGATGGCACTAGCTAAGAGGTGGGATTTAAACACTTGTACATTTCATTTTCTTATAGGAAAGATGACTACCACCCTAAAGTATTTCCATCACATTCATCGAGTTTTGATTCGAGGCGAGAGTCCATTTTGTAGGGGAACTATTATTTCATGAGATGAAATACAATATACACTTATGACTTGGAGGTCCAACTTGGGATGAGATCGTGAGGCCGCACATTGAGTTATCATGGCTACTCTACTCATGGGAATCACTTTTGATACAAATCATGGTTTTCACAGTGGCACTAGTACTCATCCCCAATGGTCGAGGAGCACCTCTAGATAAAGGACTACTTCACATGATACGACGGATGGCACATTAGAGGACCGCATATTCCTGGGGTCACAACATCCTTGCACACTTTTATTATGATCTATGGTGGTTTTCATACCATGAGGTTGACAATATGGTGCACTGTACACTACTGCAGACCTATCGTGTCTAGAGAATATCACATGCACTAGTCTGATAGGGTTTTAGTTGATATCAGCCCTAGGATATCCTTGTGCATTCAATTATCCATTGAGGAGAGCATGGAAATATAGGGATTTACACTTTTGGAGGGTCAAATTTGACTGACTGGATTAGGAGAAGATCTTGTGGAGACCATACCAGTTGATACCACAGTGGTCAAATGAGACCCAATAGTTGAGGAGGATGCAAATGGATAGATTTCTACTGGGTAGACACAACTACGTAGTAAGACCATTCTACTACGATCATGTCATGTGATAGTTTAGGCAGATACAAGTACCACCAATGGGATGACCCTTTTACAGGTGATCAATTTGGAGTACTCGAAGGCCTGGGGATACGAGACAATTCACCACTAATGATTTCATCTATAGTGACTTAGATTTTGAGGATCATGATATGCCCTTAGTCTCTAACGTTGATGACGTTGGTACCAAAAATGCATATGAGGAGTGGTGGGCAATAGCATGACCAACTCATTTCTTCTCGATGGATCAACCTATAGTCTTTGTCAGACCACTCCCAAATTAGAGGGATGAGGAGGAGAGAGCTAAGGACACAGGGCTCAAGGTTGTAGATCTATTTGTAGATGAGATAGATGAGGACTATGACAAGGATGTAGACCCTAATTATGATGGGCTAGAGGAGGATGAGGAGGAGGATGAGGGGGAGGAGCATCTAATGAGCAAGGGTGATGATACAGTGGATGAGGATCCAATTGGCCACGAGTGGAGAGAGCCAGCTCCCACACATGTGACTACATCATAGTTAGCAGTTACAGCATGCACCAGCACATACGGTCATGGAGAGGCTAGCACATCCTCCATACCTCCTACATAGGATGAGGTTGTCTTCACATAGTTAGCCAAAGATCTAAGTGATGAAATTTTATTTACTATTATGCTCATACTTATGTTCATGCTTATTTTTTTAATTTTATGTCTATATATCACAATGTGTGCTAATTATCTTTATGATTTCTATCTTGCAAGGGGTTGTGAGAGATTTACATGATCTCTATCGATAGGTGGCTGCAAAGATAGTGTCTCTGTCAGTCTTCGATCAGGCTACTGGTACAGACCATGTTCCCCCACCCATCATGGAGTGGGACCCAGGGCTATTTGAGCCTTATGTTAGACTAAGGGTAGCATTTGAGGGTGCCATGAGGTGCACTAACCAAGTCAAGGCTACTTATGAGGAGATTCAATCATCTCAAGATGTAGAGATAGCCAAGCTACAAGCAGACAAAGACCACATAGAGCGAGAGTGTCTAGAGGCTACTAGATTGGAGACCATGACTATTGGATGAGCATAGGGTCTACAGTGCTTTGGATGCTCTTATCAGTTCATGATCACAATCACATACTACCATCTCTCAATGGACTGCATCTAGATAGATGTGATCACCAAATCCCGAGGGATCTAGTAGCCACAGGCCACCCTAGTGTTGTATATTTGATGACATGTACTTAAAACTTTGATATATATATGATCATTTGGTGTTTGATTATGCTTATGTGTTTTGAGTTAAATGGCAATGTGATTTATCAAATACTATTTAATAAATATCTTCATGATTTAACTTGATTTATGTGATCTAATTAAAACTATTCTAGTTTCCTTTAGATACAACATTGTGATTAAGTATGTTATGCCAAATTAAATGACCTATGGTCGAATTGTAGAACATTAAATTAATATAAGGATATAATATAACAAAACATAAACAATTATCTTGAATAGTATGAGACCTAAAGTAAATACTTAAAAATTAAATTAAATAATTACTTTCGTATTCAAGACACACAAATAGTTGTTTTTCAAGAACGAAGCAATGTGAGAGTACAAAGAATATCATCTACTAACTCTAACACCAGTGCTCTATTATTCGCACTATTCAAGAATATTAGACATAGTACCTATGTAGATGCACAAAATTGATAAGTTCCTTAAGGATGTATCATTCATTTCTATTAACATGTATGCTCCAGACCCATAACTTTCATTGACTTTGTAAGGTCCTAGACAATTAGGGTTGAACTTTCCTATTTCAGTTGAGGTGGAATTGATGTTACGTTGATTCTCCCATAACACCAAATCACCTTTATTGAATGACTGAGGGGTAACATTGTCATTATAACTACACCACTTTCTCCTAGAGTAAGCCTAAAGGTGCTCAAGAGTGTTAATTCACTATTTTTCAAGCATTTCAAGCTGATGTAATTATTGTTCTTTATGCGTATAATCATCAATAAGTTCCTCAAGAGAAATCCTTAGTGTAGGAATCTCTAACTCCAAGGGAATTATTGCCTTAGCTCCATAGACAAGGTTATAAGGTGTGGTCCCAGTGGATAATCTAACATTTGTGTGATAGGCCTATAACACATATGCTAGCTACGTGTGTGAATCCTTATTATGCTTGCTAATGGTTTTCCTTAATATTTTTTTAGGGTTATATTAGTTGATTCAGCTCAACCATTAGATTTTGGATAGTAGGGTGTTGTGAAATGATGTTGAATGTTAAATGTCTCTAAGAACTTCTTCACATCATTATTCTTAAATGGTGCCCCATTGTCTAAAACTAATGTGGAAGGAAGTCCAAAGTGTGAAATAATTTGTTCCAATATGAAATGGCATATCACATCAGCAGTTGTTGAACAAAGGCGAATTTCTTCTACCCATTTTGTGAAGTAGTCTATCATAGTGATTATGAATGTATGTCTGACAGAGGAAGGTGTTGATATTTTTCCAATGAAATCCAACCCCAAACCGCAAAGGGACAAATAGGAACTTGAGCATGAATTTTAGAGATAGAAGCATGAATCAAATTGCTATGTTCTTTATATTTGTGATATCTTTTAATGTATGCAAAGAAATATTATTCAATATGTCTCCAATAGTATCCTCTGGAGGTTAGTTTTTAGACTAATATTCTTCCTTTACAATCACCTACATGAGCTTGTTCAAGTGTTATGGGGATTTTAGATTGTTTAAGGAATCTAAGTAAGAGACCATCAAAGGATGTTTGATACAATATGTCAACAAGAATTATATATTTAGACGCAATTTTGCTAAGGTAGGATCGAGTGTTCTTAGTTGTTGGCTCAAGAAAGGTACCATCTTTTAAATAATTAAATATCGAAGTGTACCATTCACTCAAGTTTTCCATGGTTGTTGATAATGCTTCTTCTATTTTATCTTCTATTGATGGTTTCATAACTATATACCCAATAAATGTGAAGTATTTTGAAGGATCTGAAGGAGATATAAGGGAAGCCACACTCCTCATTGCATCTGCATGCCAATTATCTTTTTGTGGGATGTTTTCAATGGTGTATGAATCAAACTTTTCTAACAAAGTCATTGTAAGGTCCTTGTATTTTGATAATTTGTCATGTTTTTCTTGATATGTCTCATTTATTTGTTTAATGACTAATTATGAATCACCGAATATCTTAATGTCTCGAGCTCCTATAATTAAAGCAGTGCATAGCCCAATGAGCAATGCTTCATACTCAATGGTGATTTTTGTACATAGGAAGTTTAAGCAATAAGGCAAGGGAATAGGATCTCTCACGGGTGGTACTATTATAACCCCCACATCGGAGCCAGTTCTACACTTTGATCCATCAAAATATCACTCCCATGTATTAAGTTTCAATTATCAACACATTATCGTCAGGGAATGAATCAGTATTAGGTAACACTAAAGGAGAAGGAGCATCAGCTATTTGGTCAATCAAGGCTTGACCGTTAATTACTTTTTGCGAAATAAATTTAAGCTCAAACTTAGTTAACAACATCACCCACTTAGCTAAGCATCCTGATAGATTTGTTTTATTGAAAAGATGTCTTAAAGGATTGAACTTAATCATCATGTGTATTTCAGTATTTAATAGGTAATGTCTTAGTTTACTTGTAGCAAATACAAGAGCCAAACATTGTTTCTCTATCATTGTGTATCATTTCTCATAATCAATCAGATTTTGGCTAATGTAATAAACAGGTTGTTCTTTACCATTTTCATCTTGTTGAGCCAATAATGTTGTGAGAGCATGGATAATGTTGTCGTATAGAGGATAAATGTTTTTTCTAAGTATATCATGTTGTAAAATAAGTGGAGTTACAAGATAATCTTTCAAACTCTCAAAATACTATTTACAATCCTTATTCCAATTAAATTGAACATATTTCTTAAGCAGATGTGTAAATGGTAATGTTCGGTCCTCTAGGGATGCTACAAAATGGCGGATAGCCTAAATTCTTCCTTGTAAGGTGCATAATTGATAATTTTTTCTAGGAGGTGGCATGTTAACTATAGCATCAATTTTCTTTATTTCCACCTCAATACCTCTGTGAGATATGATAAAACCTAAAAAAATTCCACTATCTACACGAAAGACACGTTTTTGGATTCAATCTCATGTTGTATTTTTGCATTTTCTCGAAGATTTTTTGAAGGATATTCACACTTTCTTGATGAGTCAAATATTTGGCTAGAATATCATTGACATAATCTTCCAAAATATTATGTATGTAATCATGGAATATCAATGTCATAGCTCATTGATACCTTGTACCTCCATTATTTAACCCAAAAGGAATCATTACCCAATAAAATGTTCCCCAAGTTGTTATAAATGTTGTTTTGTATTGATCTTGAGGATTAATAAAGATTTGATTGTATCCAAAGAAGCCATACATGAATGACAACAAAGCATGTGTCGCAATCAATTCCACTATCATGTCAATATTAGGAAGGGTAAAGTCATCTTTTAAAGATGCTTTATTCAAATCAAGAAAGTTCGTACACATCCTAATAAGATTATCCAGTTTTGTGACTGTGGCAATGTTCGAGATCCAAGGAGAATAATCTATAGGACATGTAAAACTAGTTTCAAGGAGCTTGTCAATCTCAGCTTTAACTAGCAAGGCTATCTTAGGATTCATCTTTTGTATCTTTTTTCTAATGGGTTTAACATTTTTAGCAAGGACTATTTTTTGTGTTACAATCTTAGGATCAATTCCTGGCATATCCAAATAATTCCAAGTAAAAATTTCGAGAAAGTCATGAAGCAAAGTTGTATGGTCTTCTTGTTCATCATCGTCAAGGCACTTTCCTATTTTTATCACTTTTTTTTCATTGTTAATGTCCATCGGTATGTCAATTGTATCTCCTAAAGTGCATTTTGCTTCAGAAATTTGGGGTTGTATTCTTCTTTGTTCTTTCCAATCTCATTACTTTCTTCCTCTCCATCTTTTTTCTTGGTACTAATCATAGCACATATAACCCATTTCTTTTTAGGAGTAAATAGTTTTTCATAAACTCCTATCATTTCTTTCAAGGTTTCATCATCTTCAAAGAATTTCAATGATGCTTCACAATTTGTATCAATAAATTTCAAATGCTTCAAGGTAAGGGTTATTTTAGGATTACACATGGTGTTGATGTTTAGTGATGATCTTTTTGTTACTTTTGTTATCTTAGAAGGGCAATATCCCAAACCACTTTTTGTTTCTTGTGTGTTAGGCTCTATAGGAATAGGGATACCTTGTTCTTTCTTTCCACATCATTTTCCACTATAACCAAATTGTTTCATGAATTCATAACCTTTCCCATAAAGTCTCTCCATTTTTTGCGGGTTTGGTGGTTGTTGGTAATCTATCTAATCAAAGTTTGTTGTAGAGCTTGTGACTTCTTCTAGAGTAGATGAGGTAGATGCTTGTGAGTTTTTTTTCCAAATTCTACATTGACTTCACCATTGGTTGATTTTGTTTTTCAGTTTCTTTTGTTATGATTTTGTATTCTCCCATAAACGAAAGTGTGAACTCCAAGGAACCCCAATCATCTTCCAATAACTTCAACACCGTTTCCAACTCTTGTTTATCTTTGTCCATAGGTTCTATGTCCGATTTTGGAATTAATGTATTCAAAGCCTAACTTGTCATTCCTTTTTCAACTTGTAAACAACTTTTAGGCTCGGGGTCTATTTCAACTTGGTATATGTAGTCTCAAAAAAAGTAATCCTTTTTCACACTTAGTTTGGATAATTGGCATAAATTTAAATTAATTGTGTCTTGGAGTGGTGTTGTAATGTGTTGTACACATTCACAACATTCTAAGATCTTTATTTGACTAAAATGTACCTTAAATTGTCCTTTGCGAGAGTGTTGTAAATTGTTGTAACACACTTTCACACTTTTCTAAGGTTTATTTAATTAATTAAGCCTAATGGGCCCTTTTTCAAATAAAATATATTTAACTTGTACCTTATTTAGGTGTTGTAAAGTGTTGTAACACACTTTCACATTTATCTAGGGTGGTATTAATTAATTTTGGTTAATTAGAGTTAACTGGCCCTTTTAATTCAAATTCAAGCCCTCCTTCCAAGGATCTATCCCGACACCCAATAATGATATTGAATGAAATTTAATTTGGAAAATTTGGTGTCCTAAAGTATGTTGCTAGGACCCATTCACCTTTACTAGCGCAAGGTGTCCTCTCCACATAGGACACCCCTTTGCATTTTTGAGGTGGGTTTTTGGTGTTATTTCACCTCCCTGAAGTTTGGTCCTGGAAATTGTGTCAAGACCCATTCGCCTTTTAGTACACCCCCTTTCTATGAATTTTTGAGGTGGTTTTTTGATGTTATTTCATCCCCCAAAGCACGGTCTTAGAAATTTGTGCTAGGACCCATTCACCTTTAGTGGAAAATGAGTCATTCCTTAATAGGACCCCTCTTTTTGAATTTAATTGTGGCAGGATCCTTATAATTTTAATTCCCAAATCTGAGGTCAGCTTGAATTATTTGAATTTTGGGGTTAATCTCTATAATTAATATAAATAAGGGGTTAATTCACATATTTTCATCCTAGACTTTCAAGAATTCGTGCATTATAGAAAATTGGATTTCACAAGAGTATTTCAAGAGCATTCATAAAGCATTTCAGGGCAGATTTTCTAGGTTTATTGCAGCAATTCAAGATCACTTCATCATGTCAAGGGTTTCATGCATTCATGCATGTTGTTGAGCTAAGATTGTGAGTGTAGCATTGAAGATCTATTGCAAGCATTGTTTCACATCATATTCAAGGATCAAGATCTACATTCTTCATGGAAACTTCATGTTAGTGTGCAGATTTACATTACAAGACATCATCCAAGGTATCTACATTGCATTATTTCATGTTTCATGCTTCAATTTCCTTATTTCATCAATTGGTTTAATTCCCTACAAGGGGTTTGACCAAGTAAAACCCCTATCCACTAATAATCAACAATTATTTCTTCCTTTGTGTGTCTGCTTGCAGATTTACAGGTTGGAGATCAAGTGGGGAAAAGATTTGGAGCAAAATTGTCAAAATTGTCAAGTTGCAAGATTGATCTTCAAAGTGCAAGAACGAAGAATTGAAGCTATAGAATTAAGTACATGTTTTCAGGAGCTGACAACTAGGAATCTAAGAGTGTATGCATTAAGGAAAATAACCCAAATCTCAGTTTTAGAAACCTTAACAAGGACCCATTCACCACTAAAGGCGAATGATTCCTTTGTGCCCTAAAAATAGGCTTCTTGCAACAAGGTACACACCTCTTTGAGCTCTAAAAACTTCCCTCATAGTTGTTATAATAGTTAGGTATCATTTCTAATTGTTATTTTCATGGTTTTATCCTCATAATTGAATTTTTTAATAGGAAATATTAGTGGTTCATCATTTTGATCAATTCACTTTGATGCAAAGTCTATTTTTCTATTAAACAATATACTTTGTTGTTATAGACATACTTCATTATACAATGAAGAGTTGAAGGTACCGCATGCATCTCATGAATCCAAGGTCACCCTAAAAGAATATTGTATGAAATATTATCGAGCATGACATGAATAGGAGTTTGCAAGGTAGCCTTTCCAACTGTAATAGGTAAATAATTACACCAAGCATATGCTTTCCTATATTGTCAAATCCTCAAATCGATAAGGAATCGGGTTGAATTCTTGATTTATCCACACCTAGTTTATCCAAAAGGGTCACACTACACACATTAAGAGTGGAACCATTTTCAACAAGGGTTATTTTTATTCCCCACCCATCATAGGTGGCTATTATCATGAATGCAACATTTCTCTTTCTCATTTCCAAAGGAGATAGCTTATGTTGGTGAAAAGTAATGTCTTCATTAACTATATTTATTCCTTGTATTAGATCTGCCACATCATTTGTGTTTGTACCAGAAGGAACCACTACTTGTTGTAAGGCAATTTGAAGCATAGTGTGATAATTAGATGAATTTTGAATTAGGTCCCATAGGGATATCTTTGCAGGAGCATTCTTAAGTTGTTCAACAAGATCATACTCCTTCCCACTATGTGAGGGAAAAAAAGGAGCACTAGGAAAGATGGGATTAGGAAAAGGTAAAGGTGTTGAAATTAGTTGTTTTGGTTGTGGATTGTTTCTAGTGTTATATGTATGAGCAATGGTATTATGACTTGATTGTTGCATAACATTGATCTTATGTGGTTCAAGGGTGTAAATAGGTTTATTTTGAGTTTTAGGTTTGTGTGAAGGTGGGTAAAGGATAAGTTGAGGTCGAATCACATTAACTTCTCTTGATTTTAGTTTGTCATGACAAGTCTTAGATGATTCCAAGCTCCTTCAGATTTCCAGGTGCACTTTTATGTTTTTCTAGTTTGTTGTTCAAAAAAACACAGAAGTGCACCTAGAAATCTAAGGGAGCTTGGAATCAACTTTGAAATGTTGAAAATTTTTCTTTTAGGGAACACTGGGACTCATATGCCACTTCTAGCATAGCAGTCCTAGTCTAGGGTTTTTGGAGTGGAATAGGTTTCTGACAGTGTAGATTCAAGATTTTCAAAAATATGGAAAATTTCCTGTAGTGGGACTCATACGCCACTTTTGGTGTATCAGTCTCATTCCAGTTTTTTGGGAATTCAAAGTCTATATTTGTGCTCCAATCTCTTCTCTTTATTTCCAAACTAATTTTTGGATCTGAACCTATAAAAAGACCTACAAAACAAAATATAGAGTTGATTTTCTTATGGGGGTTTTCCTCGGTCAAACCCCTAGTTTGGTAATTAAACCTCGATAGAAATAATGGATCTTGAATGTAAATGTGAACATAAAACCTTACCTTAAGTGTGTCTAAGATTAGGAAACTTGAAATGCAACGAAACACTATTCTATTGTGCTAGAATGAGATACAACAATGAAGCATGGACAAGAATGACTCACTTTGGGAGATCCCTAATAACCCAATTGATCCCTAATAATGTATGTACCTTCCTTAGGCTGAATGTAGAATGATAATGGAGGATGGAATCACTTAGGAAATAAATCATTAGGCTTGGATTGATGGCTAGTTGCATCTCCCTAACCTAGAATCCATCATGATTCACCATAGGAAACCATAATCAACCCTTGATGATGATAGATCTTGAATGAAAGTGAGCTTGATGACCTGCAAAAACACAATAATGTTGCTCCAAGGCTTCAACTTTGTCGATTACTTGTTCTTGAATGCTCTTGTGAAGAATGTTTGAACGCTCTTGAATGCTTAGATCTTGAAATTGCTCTTCTAGATTGTTGCTTAGATGAAATAATAACTTAGAAGCTTGTTTAAATAGGTAATACTCCTAATTTACCATTATTTAGATCTCAAAAGTTGACATCAACCAAAAATTTGAATTAAAAACTTAAATTTCTTGCTCAAACCCTAAAAAGAGCCCAAATGGGACTCATATGCCACTTGTGGTGTATGGGTCATGCCTAGGGGGACTCATATGCCCAAGGTGGCATATGAGTCCCACCCTAGATTTTTGAGATGGGTTGTTAGAAATTTTAATATTTTTGATGATTTTGTTGGGTTTTTAGTTGAAATTAGCCTCGAGATCCAAAATAAAGGGTCTTAGGGGCCTATTAATGATGAGTTAAAAGGGTATTTAATACAAGGGTACCAAAATAGGTCCAAATTAGGCAAGAAATTGCACTATCTTCAAGAAGGGAGTATAATTTATGTTGCCACACTCCTTTAAATATCTAAGCAAGGAAATTGACACAAATTTATGAACTATAGTTTCTATAGGTCTTATATAATTAAGAATATATGTACAATGATTTTAGGGCTTAATGCTCCCCTGATGAACTATTGATTATTTTTTCTATTGCAGGTGTCTTGAACAACTAATAAATGCCAACATAAATAGACAAACAAATATTTATTGATCAAATATAATACAATTATCAAATTATAAATTCAACTAGCATTAAAATCATGTATGCTTGTATTATTGTTCTTGTGCTTCCTTAATTTTGTGCAAACATAAATATTATCAAATGCTTCAATTTACTCCCAAAAATGATAGAATACCAAGAGATAAGAAAACCTCTTGCCCATATTTTAGATAGATCTTTCTAAATTCTTCATTCCAACAACCCACAAACAGAGCTTCATTGGAACAAAATAATGCCCAAATTGAACTCTCTTCAACCCTTTTCATAAAGAGGTCTGACATCTTTAGAATAAAATTTAGATTATACGCTTTGATTTCTTACTACAAGGCAACAAAAAGCTAGAAAAAATAGTCTTACTATTTGCAACATCCACTATATGATTGTTTTGGTCATTGAATCCACTCTATTTAGATTGATTACCAAACAATCAATAGTAATTAGACATCTTATCTAAACCACAAATGGTAAACTTTTAACCATTGCACTAGTCCATTAAATTAAGTCTATAAAAAAATACATTAAATAAAAAATGAAAAAAATAACATATTTTTTACCAAAATATTTGATTTAAGGGTGTTACTTGCACATGGTTCTTTCTCAACTACAAAAATCAAAAGCATATGCATATGCCATGGGTCTAAGTATATGGCAAAGGCAGCACATTAGGTAGTGGGTCAAACTCCATTGTAATTTTTTCATATACTGATTATACAAAGATTTTTGATAGAAAATTATGATGGAAATTAATTATCTTTTCACTTGTCTCCACCTTGATCAACATATCAAAACAGTATTATTAAATACATACAAGAGAACAAGTCTTAATTCAAACCTCTTTGGCTGAGAGCCAAGTAAATATGAGTATCGTATTACTCTTTATTCATATACTAATTATATAAATATTTTGAATAGAAAAATGATAGAAATTAATTATCCTTCCTCTTGCCTCCACCTTGATCAGCATATCAAATTGTATTATTAAATACATACATGAGTAGAAGTCTTAAGTTGAAACCTCTTTGTCTGAGAGCCAAAGATCGATGGTTGTCCATTCCACCAAAGTTGCATGATGAGGCATACGATCCTGACTTCATCCCTTATAGTGTTAGGGACTTGCACTCAACAAGATTTGAACCTTGTGGGCTCATTTAGAACCTTTCAACTTCATCAATAGATCAAAGATCCACCGACTATTTACCACTTTTTAATAGAAATGAGATGCAGTAAAGTTGTTGTTAACTATTTGACTGTTATAACATAATTCTCTCAACATAAACAAACAACACTTGATGTGCCATTTGTCCCCATTGCATGAATGGTATGAACTTACATTTCAGCCAATTTACTAGTCACAACATTATGTAGAATGGTCTTGCCTAGATAATCAGAATGTTGGCTTTCCCAATCACCCTTCTATCTGGATTATTCAACATCCTCAAATTAATTCCCCCTTTGTATTTGCTGATATGAACCTCAACATCCATCTTGAATTAATATTATCTGCTGCTCTGATTAACAAAAATATAGCAACCATAATGTTAATATGATGGCAATAACACTGATATTACAGTGGTGAGAAGTACTCAGATATTAAGTAGACCATGATGGGGCAGCTCAACTAATATTTTTCAAACTAAAAACTACAAACTTGTGTTATTAATACACAATATTGTTTCTACAGACATTAAAGTTTCTACTTATGAAAAACTTGAAAATGATGAACGAATCAGATGCATACTTTCAAACAACAAATATATACTGATTACAAGTATAAAATTGAAGAGAAACTTACAGATCTTGAAGGACAACTGTGAAGATAGTATCAGGTAATGTCTGGAAATAAGCTCATATCCCAAGGTGTAGAATGTATGGTTTATGTAGTATGGTAGCGTACATAAATGTTGTAAGCCTTGTAATAGATACCCTTTTTCTTTTCCTTGTTTATTCCTTCATTGTTCGAGAAGAAACTATTCGAATAGGACCACCCAGATCACTTTCACCTTCAAAAAGTAGAGTGGAAATTAGGAAAGGGTGTTAGCGGGAGCGAGAATACTACAATTCTCTTGAAACTCAGCTATGAAAGGTATTTATGTACTGATTTTTATAGTTATTTTTAAATATCACTCAGTTTAATGGTTAAAAGTGGATGTTAGTTGATAACAATAGATTTTTTAAGAGTTAACATTGTAATTAAGTTAGCAATGTAGTAGGAAAAAGAATCAAGCAATGCTTTAATAATTCATATTATTTTTTACTTTAGATGGAATCACTTTTACTTTTTTTAAATGCTTATAACAGTTTTTGTGTTTTGGCATCTTTTAATGGTATAATGTGTTGTGTTCAAGTGAGAATCCTGTAGAGCACAAAAGTACATATTTCTTTTTTCATATTTTATTTTATGCTTATTTTGGAACTTAATTTGATTTAGTTATTATAATTTGATAAAAATTTCAAATCAATTTACTATTAATTTATTTCAATTTTCATTGGATTAGGTCAAACATTCATTATATTCATTTTTGTATCCTAGACTAGAGTATACCTGTGTAATTTTGTCTCCTACACATAATCACACTTAATATCTCATTCTTCAATTCCAACTAGCCTTTTGACTTATTTGAACCTAACCCTTTCACCTAATTCAGTTGTTATGTATTAGCTTGTGCACCAAAGTTTTTGAAATGAGAGTCTAGGGTTATGCATTTAAAAATAATTCACATGACATTAGTACATCATTGATGGAACATGAACTTTAATATGAAGAAGAATTTGTAAATTCCATTACCAAATAGAGACATAAAGCTTGCACATTTATCAATAGATACTATGACATCTTAGCATATTGCATCACCATCTTCATGTCTTCTATCTTATAACATGCCATTTGATTCAAATCTTAGCAAGTTTCACACTTCAACCCTCTTATAGAAAATTCCCAAAGGTACTTCTTAGTGCCAATTTTTTTTACAAAAACATGTATACGTTAAGGCAAACAATTCTTGGAAATATATAGGCACAAAAGATTCTGTCACACTAGTTGATACAACCACAATAGTTAAGTGGATTCATGGGCATGATTTCATCCTAAACATTAAGGACCTAAAGATTAATATATCTCTATAGTCAAAATAATAATTCAATATGAGTTTGTCATTTTTTATAGCTCATCAAAACAATAAGGTAACTTGAAATAGATGACATCTTTTACTCTTTTAATTTTTAATTTCTATATTTACCAATTACATGTTTAATAGCATTAGATCTTTTTTATTTGTGTGATTGTAACTATTATTTGATTTATTAATTGAATGGATGTGAATAAATAACATAAGGTGTTCTTTTTATTTCTAGATTTCAAAAAACCCAACATTGTGAACCCTTCCAGGGTATTAGCTGGGGTTTGATACTTTTGTTCAATTTTATTATTTAAATTGATTTGATATTTACTAATTCCTCTCATATATTATTCATATTTAAAAAAACTTACTAGCTTGTATGGATCCTTCTATGCTTTTAATGATGGTACCATTTACTTGGTGCATGGTCTCGCCATGATGATATATTTGATGACTTGATTGGAAATGATTATATATGCATCATACATATCCTTTATAATACCTATCATTTAAGGAAAATAACATTCATGCACCTCCACTTTATGGTCATACTTAAGCTAAATTTTATCTTAAATATATCCATAAAGTGGAAATAGTACACAAAATTATTTTTCTCATTAACCATTCAAGGAGAATATCATAGTAATCATATCTTTAAAAAAATAGTAACATTGTAGCATGTAAACAACATTTAGAAAAGAATAACAATGAGAGAGGAAAAATAATGGAAATGGCCACAACAATATAAGTTAAAAAAATATACCCTAAGAAAAACCTAATGTTCAAATCCAACACATCCAATGTATTATTCAACAACATCAATGGTTACAATGTATTCAGAGGATATCCATGTAAGATACAATTAGATCAACACTCTTACTTCTCTAGTAGAAATTTGGAGTCATAACCTTAAAAAATAGGCTCCATACATCCTCTATCTCATGCTTCCAATAGATAGAGTTAAGGAGGCCCAAAAAAATACCAAAAAATAATACCATGGGCACAAACAAGGTCCCAAAATACCATGGAATGAATTTCCACAACTCTTACATGTTTAGGGCTATCTCAGGATAAAATTAACACTTACATGAGAATCTTTAGCTTTCATTATACTATTTTTCTTATTTAGTTCTTCCATGCACTCCCCATGAAGAACTTGTTACATTGTATGCCCACTAAGAATATAATATGTTCTTACAAGTCAATTATGTAATCTCATATTTAATGTCTCATTATAAATAATATTCCCAAGTTCCCAATGAATAATAAAATAATTGCATATGTCCTAACCCTCACATAAGCATTCATTTGTACCTATTTCATGACTTTTGGAGGCATGTGTATTATTTACCCATCTAAAAAATAATTAAATCATATAGACACTTTGGATATATAAGGTGAATACCATGCATAATCCTAAGATTCTCTTACTTGATATTCACATGAAGCTCCATCAAAATAAAATAACCACCAAGGGTATAAGTATGCTACACCAATTAACTCCTATGTATACACAAGTAAATCAAGGTAGCCTTCAACATTGACCAAGTGACTACAATATCAATTATAATGATTTCATCATCCATCATGCCCAAGAATAAAAGATAATAAATTGAATCCAATAACTCACTTTAAATGTCACAAAAATACTATTGTATCATGTCTCAGCCCGAAAACATACAATAGATTTCATCTTCTTCAAAATAGGACTAATTATTTTCTAAATATTCAACTCAATAGATGGAATAGAAATAAAAGATTTTTTCTAACACATCCAACTACTCATACCTCAAAATAAGGGTGAACACATGTCACAACTAAACCTTCTACTACCTACATATCAAAGCCAATCTATAATCACAATTCCTTGTATATTTTCTACCCTACATGAATTTTATCTCCATTGATAATGAATACCTAAATACCTTTGTATTGCAATAAAATGACGTATATACCTACCTAGTACTCCTACTACATAGATAATGTCTAGTTTTAAACTAACCAAACAATCCAAAAGTCCCCCAACATCACTCACATAAAGGACATTACTTTTGTCCTCTATACTACCAAGTATCAAATAACACTCTCTATTCTAGATAAACCTAAAAAAAACCACTAAAAATAATATCCTACAAACAAAACCATGCCCTTCTATAAAACCAACCAATAATATGGTTGTGACAAGCAAGCTTTATGATTCTGTAAAAAAATAGGAAATCCATCTCAACATCCCAATTTCAAACACAAAAGCAACAAGAAACTAAAAGAATGTAAATATTGTTAGATGAAGGATCAAACAACCATTACAACAATGAAGGAATATACCAAATGTCACTCAAAACCTCATGTATTCCTAAAGCTAGTCCTTGGAAGTGATAAACACAACTCAAAATAAAACTTAAAGAGACAATATACAAAAGCATATACATGCTTCTACTCCTAAAAAAGTATTCAAAACTAAAAGTCATAGTTCAAGACTTAAACACTTGAGTTCAAACAAGACAAAAAATATAATATATTCAAAAAACCCAAAATAAGCTCCATATATGTCATTGAAGAAGAAGATGCTTTGGTTGGAGAGGAAGAATTATTTTTCGAAGGGGATGTGAAATCCAAGGAGGAGGAAGACAAGAGGAACATGATTATGGGAACTGAGGATGAGGTGGGAAGTAGGTCGAGTATAAGGTCTAACCAAATTTATGTTCGCCCTACCCTTAACCTCAATATTAGAGAGATTTCCAATGAATCTATAGAAAGTGAGAAAGAAACTGAAGAAAAAGATAAGGGTAAAAAGGAAGAGAATGATTAAGAAGAGATAGAGGTCCCAAGTCTATTTGGGGAGATGAATTACCTCCTGTCAAACTTAGATGAATCTAGCATTTCCCCCAAATTTGAACCATCTCAGGAAGGATGTACAAAATACGAACAAATTGCTGCTAAAATGGTTTCTCTCAAAAGAAAAGTATAGGAATTAGAAGAAAAGTTGAAATTACTTTCTCGGTTCAACTCTAGAGTTATGCATAGGTCGGCCACCATGCTCTGTCTCTTAAAGGATGGGGAATTAAAATGGCATGAAAAATATAAAGGGGGTAGCACAGATAGGTCAACCATGGGGAATTGTACAAGTTCCTTACATAGCACTAGGGGCAGTTATTTTAGTTTTTTTTCTATTCTTTTTTTAGTTTTTAAAAAAAATCTAAACCTTTATGTTGATTATGTGTTGTTAATGGCTTGTTGTTGGCTAGTTTTTATTTTCCCTTAGGGCCTTTTGTTTAAATGGGTCAACACCCTCATATAATCTTGAACTTTTTCTTGATTATAGTTTGGTGCTTATTTTATAAAAAACTTATAGAAAGGTTAAAAGATTAGTAATTATAAAGATTTTTCAAAGAAAGAGAATCTATTTTTAGTCTAAAGGCACTGATTGAATTTTTTTTACGTGTATGAATTCTATCTAATTAGCCTAAATTAACATAGAGAAAACACTATTATTATTATTTTTACAATAATGAGAACAATATTATAATATTAATATTTGGTTTAGCTTTATGATCTTATTTTATTTTTAACATATATATAACTATTTTATCTTACATTTTATTTTGAGAAATTTCAAATGGATTTTTTTAACTAATCTTAGTTATGCTTAAACTTTTAAGAAAAAATAATAATAAATTAATATATGCTTGATTGGTCTCACATAATTCCATAGATATTAGCCTCAATTTTTTGCATCCGTGTGATTTTTTTAACTATGAAATGAATTATTTGGATGCTAAAAAATTTGGAATAGCTACCTTGGAAAACAAAATTGTTTATATGGGATTGCACTACTCTAAGCAATTAATTAGCTAATTTATTAAGATTTTATCATTCAAATCTATATCTATGTGTATACAAACTTAAAAAATGTGTCTATTTCATTGTGTACTATTAAATTATGCAAATAAACACTTTTAATATAAATAGATCTTTTTAAAATTAAATTAATGATCTTGTGTAAAACTCGTCCTAAATTCTTAAAATAGAAAAATATCATAAAATGAAATCATAAAACACAATATTACCTCCAAGGCACGTGAAAAGATATCCATGCACATACACATTGTTTGAATTTGTTTGAAAAGATGCATGTTAATAAAGATATCGATGAATTTGTGCATGGGTATTTTTCACTTGTTTGAAAAGATACATCTTAATAAAGATGACTTTTTTTTAAAAAAGGGGGGTAAAAACTTTATTGAAATCAAGAAATTAACAGTACATAAGGATCAAGGAACCCATAAGCTTCCACAAAGGAAAACACCAAAACAACCATCCAAAATAGAAATGAACATCCAAACAACCACCAACATATTTTCCCTCCATATCATCAACAATGAACCTTTATAAATCTTTGCAATAATCCAGGGATAATTGTTCCACCCCTCAACCTTCCAATCCTCTGCATGCTACGAAGCCCACTTAGCCAAATAGTTGGCAACCCTATTCCATTCATGCAAAATATGGAAAAAAGACACCACTTCCAACATAGAGCACCTCTGCAAAATATGTTGAACCACCAACGCAATCTGCCAATTAACCTCAGCCACCTTTTTCTCGTGCAACAAATTAACAATAATATGTGAGTCAGATTCACGGATGGGTGATCCCACAATACTGGTTTACAATTAAAGGGAGATCCTATTTTTTGTTGAAATCACATATTTTTAGAAAATATAATGATTTAAGCCTTGAAAAGTTCCATTTAAAGGATTCCAATTGAAGAGGGTTTGATCGAACCACCTTAGATCAAACCCCCATGGATAGAACCCTGCTAGTTTTAAACCATACCTATAATAGAGTCTCCTTTACACATATCAATTTATGTTGATAAAAAACCACTTTTGATTTACCTTTTGGGGGATCAAATGAATTCATTTAAAATTTATTTTTTGTAAGCATGTAGTCCTTATTATAAGCTTCCCAAAAAGTATAATTTTAAATAAATTTAATTTTATTATTACATTTATTTTTCATTTCTTGTGAATGTAGGTTTTTCACCAAAAATCGAGCTCTTTGTTCTGCACATGTGGAAAAATAGCAGATTATCAAAAATAAAATTAAAAAATATTAGTGCACTAGATATTGAAGTCCTTGATCCAACAAAAAAAATGAATTTTGATAAATACAAAAAAGGTTATGTTGTATACAGTCTGCCTATGTTTGAATTATACTTCATTTGACTTTGAAACTTGATTAAGGAAAAAATATTCAATAAAACACTATGAAGCCAAATGAAAGCACTAGATATCATAGTTACAAATCTAAATTCGAAAAAATTAGAATTTTATCCTTCATGGAAAAAAAGTCATGTTGTGTATGATGAGCATCACTCCTTAAAAATGGTGTTTACTGAAAAAAGCTAATTTCCAAAGGAGATTGAGAATGAAGTTCAATCTGATTCCAAAAATGGGTAAGTGCACCAATCTATGACACAATTTAGGTGTCAAATTATGAAAATTGCAAAAAAAAGGCCGAAATGGTCCATTTGGCGTGCACCAAATGTAAAAGCAAAAATAAAATCCCAAATCATGTTTGAAATCCTCATTTTTCTTCAACCCATAGCTTGGCTTGGAGGATAGGAGGTCTGCAAATTGCGCTCACCAAATTTCATCCATTATTTGCACCGTTAGCTTGCTATATTTAATGAGGATGCCACCAACATGTCTGAGATGTCAAAGATTGCAAAGAGGTATGTATTTTTATTTAATTTATTTTGAATTTGATTTAGAATGTTGATTGAAATAGGTTTTTATAATAAAGTTTTGTTCTAATTATCAAGGAATAAATCTCCACCTCGAAACTTTGAGAATTCATAGTCACCCCCTCAGGAAGAGCCTCCTATTCAAGAACAACCTGAAACCCCTCCATCAATTCCTAGGCATCCTCAAGGAACACAAGAAAACATTCTAAATCAAATTGAAAACAATAAAAGAGACATTGAACAATTAATTGGAAGCTTAACCAAGCATGCCAAAACCCACCCTTATAGGAGAGGGATTCCTTAATCATTGAAGTCAATTGTAACTCATGTAGGAGAAATGAGTGAGAAAATATTTTTTTAGTCAAATAAGAGGCATGAGATGAGACAATATTATGCTAGAGGTTTGTCATATGCAGATGTTAAAAAAAAAAAATTAGCAAAGCCGACTTGTGTGTCCTATTTACAGATCCGAAAACCAACGCACCTTTGTCTCATACATGCAGGAGGTTCCCCATCCATTAGTGCCACCATGAGTTAATTAAAAATAAATTTTGGGAGCTGTGGTCGATGGTATTTGACCAACCTCCATGCAATAACCATGAAGTACCACAATACTTTTTGAGGAAACTATATTGTGAGTTTATCCTCAATAAGATTCCAAATTATTTTGACATCTTAAACTTTCAGGGTAGAGGTGGGAGCTCCACACATGATAGACCTGTTGCACGACATAATACATAGCTAGCACCGAGACCCTTGGCCAGACCCATGGTGGAGAATTTCATTGTTCCTTCCATTGTTAAGGATAGTGTAGAGGTAGACACGTTGGAGTCGATTGGCTCACTCACCCAAACCATTTTATAGTGTGTGAGGCCTCTAGTAGAGCCTGGTGTGGAGGAGATGTGTAGGCCCTGAGCTCCACCCCACCATTGTGGCGCTTGTGGTATAGTTTGCACGTACAATTATCAGAGTACTCGAGATGAAACTACACAACCTACACCAATTGCAGAGGTGATGGCTTTCACAGATGATTTTTTGAATGATACATACGACATTAACAATCTAGTAAAATTTAGCAAGTTCATTTAATGTTGTTTATTAAATTATATTTTGAAATTTAAGAATAAGTAAATTAGTAGAATTTCAATTTGATGAAATTTCAGGGTTGGAGTGTTCATGAGACGTGCCCCATTCCTACATACCCTTATTCATTCTCGACATTGAATCCACAGGTATGCAACTAGTATTAAAGATATTATTATTGCATTTGAACAGTTGAATTTTATATTTGAATGTTTGTCTCATAACATGCTTTGGATTTCAAAAAATTTCCTAGTGGACCTTCGACCTCCACACCTCACGATTCATTTCTACAAGGAAATTACACTCAGGTAGCCTTTATTCAATAATGGTGTTGTAAAACAATGTTAGCTAGTTTTCATAATTTTGCATATACAAATCTAAAAAACTATTGAGAAACAAAAACATTGTATTTGTATTCCTTGATCGTGTCACATTATCTTCTCCTAATTCACTTTTTATTCCTTTATTCCTTCCTAATCCCATCCCATTAACATCTAATAGTTCACCCTATCATTTACTCTTTCATTTACCATTTGCAAATGTTGACATCAGACAGCCCTGGTGATGTTGGTGGCACAATGGACTATGGAATTGTTGCAGCAATAGCCAATTCTAATCCATTGAGAGAGGTATGCAATAGATTAGTTGATTTGACATTATATTCACTCTTTTATGGTCTATTATAGAAAATTTTCATGATAATTTTGTGTAGCTTAATTTCTATCTTAATATTTTACTACAGGTGGTTGTCACTCCAGATCGTGGATGTGGTAATGATGTAAATGTGAATGATGACTATCTATATGCAGTAAGTGATTATATTTTGTTATATGTCATTCTACAATTCAATTTTTGTGTATTAACATCTTTACATTTTATGGTATCAGTTTAAGGTCTAGAGTGAAGAGAGGAGGACTAGCGAGAATGTTTGAAAGACCAAAGAACCAACAATCACTCCATCCAACCAAATTTTGAAGGCAACACGAGATCTATTTCCTTCCCCTAGAGGGAAATGACTGTATTAGGGTCATTTTTTGTATGCCTATGTGGCATTTTGGAACATATGTTTTGTACAAGCGATATATGTGTGACATTTTATGTCCATAATATGGCTCCTTTGTACTAAGCCTGTATGGATTTTTTGGATATATTCTATATACTTTTATCAATATATATCATTATATACCTTATGGCTTTTTTATTAAAAAAATATTATGTTGCTACTGCCATTCTTGAATGATGTTATCATGCATATTTTGTAAATTGTATGCTTGAATGTTGTAGCCTGCATAGATTTTTTTTACATCTAATACTTAATGAATTACTATCAATTGCTCAATAAGGTCCATCTAAAGAATATTATGTAAATAAGCTCCATTCCTAGTGGTCTATATCCTTTGGAATGCTTCAATTAATTGTGTTTCACTTATTCGCATGTATGCTTCACTTATTCACATGTATACTTCACGTATAGTGTGTGTATTCACGTGTATGATTCATGCTTCGAATGCATATCAGAAAAAATATTTTCGGGAAAATTTTGACAAACCAAAAGTATAAGAGTTTTTAAAAAAGTTGGGAAAAATTCATATTTAAAAAAAGGTAAAAAAATTTAGAACAAGAGATAAAATCAATTTATTTTGAAATTGAAAGGTATTTCCATAGCATATAGAGATATAGAGAGAAAATAAAATAAAGATTTTAACTAATGATTTGTGTAAAATATTTTTTTGTATTTTATATTCATATCATTGATTACATTTTATTGCACATCTTTCAAAGTCAAAGCATTAATTTACACTGCATAACTCATAACTAGATATTGATAGATGAAAATATTTCAATTATAATATAGTTTTTCATACATTTCTACCAAATTATTTTTTCTAATAGTTCATTACCTTGTTGCTATGGCTAAAAGCATAAAACAAGTGTTTTCAAACAAGCTATGGATGCTTCGAAAAATCTATCAAAAGCATAATAGCAAGCAATACTATAGACAAGGCAATGAACTACTTCAAAAAAGTGCCTGAAAGAAATGTGGTCTCATGGTGATAGAATGCCATGACATGCAAATTGCTATGGATTTTCATGGCATTCCATTACCATGAGACCACGTTTCTTTGAGGCATTTTTTCAAACAATTCATTGCCTTGTCTATGCTACCACATTTTTCATGCATGTTTACCAAAGCATTTTATCAAAAAATCCATTGGCTTGTTGATATGGCTAAAAGCCTAAAATAGGTGCTTGCAAACAAGCTATGGATGCTTGGAAAAAATCTATCAAAGAATAATAAGAAGCAATAGCATAGACAAGTGATGCAAAGACAGAAGACCCAAACCCACTCAAAGTGTCAACTTTCCTTTAGGATGCATCTAACAAGATTAAAACAATCTATTGGACCAATCCAAACTACCTCTCGACCAATGAGAAAATTACATTGGGGAAACTTTTCCTTCTGCTAAATATAAAACAACAATAAAAAAAAATTGCATTATGATGTGTCAGGTTCATTGAACCTAGACATGCTAGCTTGGAACAATTTGTTTGGTTGGAAGATTACGAGGCACCATCTCAGTGTGTTGGATGTCCCCTTTGATCTTGGCCTAAGGCGGACTTCAAGATATTTTTTCCATCTCATATTTTCAGCTAGGGGCAGACTTAAAGTTGGCTTTGCCATGTATGCTTTAAGCTGGGCCGACTTTACATTGTCTTTTCCATGTATGCTTTGAGTTGGGCAGACTTTACCTTTGTCTTGGAAAAGCATTATTCAAGCCAAGGGCAGACTTGACAGTATTTTGGACATAGTGTTTCTTTCCCAAGTGGAATTTTTAGATCATCTTTGACATTTTCCTTGACCATGCGCATGGCGGACTTTGCTTGTGCCTTGCCAAGATTGGGTGGACTTGCTCTTGACTTAGACATGTTGATTTTCCTTCCAAGTGAAAACTGAAAGAGGTTATTGTATATGGGCACAACATGATCCTATAGGCTCAGACGACAAGTTTCTAAACCTCGCGATGTTTGATTAATGTCATGCTGAAGTTTGCAGCCATTTTGCACTTCGGGCTCTCAAGGGATTCAACTGGTTGAACTTAGCTTGGAGGGATTTGATGTGTTTGGATGCGAAAGAGGACCATTCCTAGTGTAAATGTACCCACTCAGATGCATTGGAACTATTAGTTTGGTCACATGAATTGCAAAACGAAAGTTGCACCACTTTGCAACTTTGCACTACTTGCATTTGACAACTTTTTCCCCAAGAGAAATATTGCCGCCATAGAAAAATTCCTTAGAGATAGTGAAAACGAGAGAGTTAATTTTATATGGGAAGAACATAATCCCATAGGCTCAGATGAGAAGTTTCTAAGCCTCACGGTGTACAAGTAACATCATGTTGAAGTTTGCAACCATTTTGCACTTCAGGATCTTAAGGGATTCAGTCGGTCGAACTTAGCTTGAAGGGATTCAACTTGTTTGAGTATGAAAAAGGACCATGAATAGTGTAAACGTACCCACTCAGACACATTAGAACTGTTATTTTGGTCACACGAGTTGCAGAATAAAAGTTGCAACACTTTGCAACTTTGCACTACTTGCATTTGACAACTTTTTTCCCAAGAGAAATCTCACCGCCACAGGAGAAAAAAACTTCGCGATAGTGAAAAATGAGAGAGGTTATTGTACATGGGAACAACACAATTCCATAGGCTCAGACGAGAAGTTTCTAAGCCTCACGGTGTCTGAGTAATGTCATGCTGAAGTTTGCAGCCATTTTGCACTTCAGGCTCTTAAGGGATTCAGTCGATTGAACTTAGTTCAGAGGAATTCGGCACATTTGGATGTGAAAGAGGACCATTCCTAACATAAATGTACCCACTTGGATGCATTGGAACTATTAGTTTTTTCACACGAGTTTCAGAACGAAATTTGCACCACTTTGCAACTTTGCACTACTTGCATTTGACAACTTTTTCCCCAAAATAAATCTCACCGCCACAGGAAAATTCCTCTAAGAAAGAAAAAAATGAGAGAGGTTATTGTAGATGGTCACAAGATGATTCCATAGGCTCAAACGATAAGTTTCTAAGCCTCACGGTGTCTGAGTAATGTCATGCTAAAGTTTTCATCCATTTTGCACTTTGAGCTCTTAAGGGATTCAGCTAATTGAACTTAGCTTAGAGGGATTCAACATGTTTGGGTATGAAATAGGACCATTCCTAACCTAAACTTACCCACTCAAATTCATTGGAACTATTTTTTTGGTCACACAAGTTTCAAAATGAAAGTTGCACCACTTTGCAACTTTGCACTACTTGCATTTGACAACTTTTTCCCTAAGATAAATCTCACTACCACAAGAAAATTCCTCTGAGATAGTGAAAACTAAGAGAGATTGTTTTAGATGGGAACAACACGATCCCATGGGATCAGACGAGAAGTTTCTAAGCCTCGCAGTGTCCAAGTAATGTCATGTTGAAGTTTGTAGCCATTTTGCACTTCAGACTCACTTCAGACTCTTAAGGGGTTCAGTCAGTTGAACTTAGCTCGGAGGGATTTGGCATGTTTGGGTATGAAAGAGTACCATTCCTAGTGTAAACGTACCCAATCGGATGCATTGGAACTATTAGTTTGGTCACACGAGTTGCAGAACGAAAGTTGCACCACTTTGCAATTTTGCACTACTTGCATTTGACAACATTTTCCCCAAGAGAAATCTTGCCACCACAGGAAAACGCCTCTAAGATAGAAAAAACCGAGAGAGGTTATTATATATGGGCACAACATGATCCCATAGGCTTAGACGATAATTTTTTAAGCGTCACAGTGTATGAGTAATGTCATGCTGAAGTTTGCAGCCATTTTGCACTTCAGTCTCTTAAGGGATTCAATCGGTTGAACTTAACTCAGAGGGATTCGGTGCATTTGGGTGTGAAAGAGGACCATTCCTAGTGTAAACGTGCCCACTCAGACACGTTGGAATTGTTATTTTGGTCACACGAATTGCAAAATGAAAGTTGCACCACTTTGTAATTTTGCACTACTTGTATTTGACAAGTTTTTCCCCAAGAGAAATCTCGCCGCCACAAGAAAATGCCATTGAGGTAGAAAAAACTGAGAGAGCTTATTGTATATGGGTACAACACGATCCCATAGGATCAAATGAGAAGTTTCTAAGCCTCACAGTGTCTGAGTCACGTCATGTTGAAGTTTGCAGCCATTTTGCACTTCGAGCTCTTAAGGGATTTAGTCAATTGAATTTAGCTCAGAGGGATTCAGTGTGTTTGGGTGTGAAAGAGGGACATTCCTAGCATAAACGTACCCACTTGGACACGTTGGAACTATTATTTTGGTCACACGAGTTGCAGAATTGAAGTTGCACCACTTTGCAATACTTGCATTTGACAAATTTTTCCCCAAGCGAAATCTCGCCACCACAGGAAAACACCTTTGAGATAGCAAAAAATGAGAGAGGTTATTGTATATGGGCACAACATAATCCCATATGATCAGATGAGAAGTTTCTAAGCCTCACAATGTCTGAGTATCATCATGCTGAAGTTTGCAGCCATTTTGCACTTCGGGCTCTGAAGGGATTCAGTAGACCAAGAGGCTCAAACTCAATCAATTTGACAACTTACCTTCAAGAGACATCTAACAAGATTAAAATGGTCTTTAATGCAATTCAAACAATATTTCAAGTTAGACAACAATTAGAAGCAACTTTTCTCAATCTCACCCATGAATCCTAGTAGTAGTGAAAACTCAATTTTTGGCCTTTTACTCAAATACTCTGCAAGACACTTTACAAACATATGATGGTTTTAGACACCCATTTCAGAGTTGTAACACATATCCCAAAGTCAAAAATAAGTATTTTGGACCAACCTCCTAAAATCACCCCTTCTACGCTGACTTAATTAGGTTGATTAGGCCAAAATTACAAACCAACATATCTTTAAACTTCTCACAGGCCCTTGAAACCTTGGGGCAGCATTTTCTATGCCTTCA
Source organism: Sequoia sempervirens (assembly GCA_007258455.2). NCBI lineage: Eukaryota > Viridiplantae > Streptophyta > Pinopsida > Cupressales > Cupressaceae > Sequoia > Sequoia sempervirens. The sequence continues at coordinate 223,845,049 of VDFB02058242.1, read as the reverse complement.
AACCTCTCAAACCACAATTTTTTTCCGAGGGTTAACCCTTCTAACATACCAAACCACAAAACCCTCAATTTCATGTGAAACCAAGAGGGTTTATTCAAAATCCCACTTGCACAACCTCGCAGACCATGCCACCAACTCAAACATGTGTATTTTGACCCCTATGTGCTCAAAAGTTGAAAAAATCTCTACACTCTCATTGATTTTCACAAACCCTAGGCTGAGGGCTCCATTTTTTTTGTCTTCAAAGTTGTTTAAACTATATGATGTAGACCTGGGAGGCTTAACTCAATCAATCTGACAACCTGCCTTTAAGAGGAATTGAACAAGATTAAGATAACCTATTTGAACAATCTAAATCACTCTCAAAGTCTGACAAACAACATAAGTTAGATTTCCCACTTTCACCCCTTGAACCCTTGTAGTAGTTCAAACCTAGTTTTTGACTTCTAACTTCAATATCCTCCAAAACACTTGGAAAACAAAAGATGGATGTAGATGCTCATTTTAAGGCTATAAAACATATGTGATCCCCAACATCAACTCCTTTGGACCAACATGGAGACCCAACAGCCCTACCATGGGAAAACCTAGTGAAATAGGCCTCTTTTTCAAAGAGAGTACCCTTCAAACTTCTCCAAACCCTCTAAAACCTTGGGGCTGTAGTTAAAATGCTCAAAACCCTCCAAATTCACCATCAGATTTCTCTGGTACGGACAAACTCAAGCCAAACTTGAAAACCCTTATTGTATGCACATTTCTTGAGGGTTTATTGGATATGATGCTTCCACAACCTCTCGGACCTTAAAACCACCTTGAACATAGTCCAATAACCCTTCACATGCTCAAAAGTTCAAAAAAAAGACCTCCCATACATATTTTATCATAACCTAAGCAAAAACCCCTCATTTACATGCATTCTCTTCACAAAACACTCAGGAACAACAAGTTTATCTCTCTTATTCATCTTCCAACGCTCTAGCCATGCATCCTACACCTAATTCAAACTCCATAGGGACCCTTAGATGAGTTACAGTTGTCACAGAAAGTGTAAGGGCCCTTTAACACATGTTTGTTCACAAAACCCTCCAAAACAGGGTATACTAGTTGTTCACAAGAAAATGCTTAAAGGAGGCTTCCAATCCTTTATTAAAATTCAAAATAGATAGAAATAAATTTTCACACAGACCTGTACGTAGAAAGAAATATTACATAGCTTACATTGGCTTGTACGACCTGTACAAACTTGCAAAATAAGGAAAAACATAGAAAATTGAAAGAAAACTCAGAATTTCTTATTGTCAAGACCTTAAATCTTGAACCAACAACCTTACAAATGATGTCTTCATGCCTTTTTAAAGACCTCTCTGTCTCAACCACCGACCAAGTACCTTTGCAACTAATTTTTGAATCCTTAATGACTGTTGGAATTCATAAACCCACCTTTTACACAATTTAATGCCTTTACAAACATAGTGAAGTATTTGCACATTATGACCTCCTAAAACGTTCGCAAAGGATTACAAATAGCCTTGTTACATTAGCAAATCAATATTCTTGCACATATACATTTAAATTCAAAAACTTTCCTTCCAAAGGCTATAAACAATTCCAAGTGCAAGATCACAATTTTCACTGTAAACACCTAAACTCAAAACCTCACCTTAAAACCTACCTAGGGTTCTTAATTGACCTTATTTAGAACAAATAACCTCAAAAAAACTTTATTCCTTGCTAAGCATTTCAATGCTCAATAATTAGTGCTCCAATTGTAGGCATAAGGTGGAGGTGATTTTGCACCACTATATAATTTAACCATAATATAACTAAGCAATATATGATATAATTTAACCATTATTCATTAAATTTTCAAATAGTTTAAACATTCACAAGACGAACAAATTATTTCTATTCTCAACTTCTATATATGAAATTATCCAATAATCAAGTGTATGTCTATATACAAAAATGGCATCATTGCCAACTCAAACAAAGTTTTACAAAGTGTGGCATATGCCAACTGGATATCTATTCATAATATACATGTCAAAATGTCTATCTCATCCTAAACTACTATTGGATCATCAAAATGGAGCCTCTTCCAATTCAAACCACAATTGAGATTAGTTACATTATATAATTTAAAATCGAATAATTAACATCAAAATCAATATACATTGAATTATAATTTAACTCTAAATTGAAATCTTGATTACCTCGTATATATACGTCTCTTCAAACTATCATGAGTCCTAGAATATTCCCCTCTCAAAGAACCAATGATACTATATAGGTGAACACAAAAACATCAAATTGATACAAGTTAGCATACAATTGTCTGTAATAGGAACATATTTACCGAACACAAAATATAATAAACACATACCTCTTTAGGCATCTCTTTATCTTTATCTCCTTTAGCTGTTTTGACACCTCCTCCCTGAGGTGTTTCAACTCCTACTCCTTCAAGTGTTCCAACACCTACTCCTAGAAGAGGAAAATAAGATAAACATATAAGTTAATATATAATTTCGTTAATGACAATCAAGTAGGGGCAACTAGGCCAATTAGGCCTCTCTTCCAAAGAGACACCTTCCCAAACACCTGAAATCAAGTCAAACACCATGGAAAGTCATTAAATAGGTTACCAACCTTAAGATTTCACAATTTTCAGAGCTCCAACCTAGTGCAGAGTAGCAGGGGAAGCAACACCTTTTTCCAACAACTTCTCTCAAATGCACACATCAACTTTACTATTCCTTCCAACAAGCAACTTGATCACCCAACTCAACTCACACACCTAGACATGTTTGAAGGACTTGGGGGTGCTATGTATACTCTCAAAATGTCAAAACAAGACCAAATAACCTGACTTTACACTCAAAAACTCCCATTCTCTCATCAAATGATCAAAAAGGAAGGATGAGGTGTAGGTGCTCCTGCACCACAACCGTTCACCAAGCTACCAATCCACTAAACCATCACTCTCAAGCCACCAAACCTAGGTTTTTGATGCAAACCTAGGTTGGAGATCAACTACAAATGACAAATACAAGATGTTCAACCAAATTTTCAAAGCAAGTTCAAGAGAACTTCTCAAATCCACTTGCCAGGCATATTCCTTCTACCAACTTTCCTAAAATACTTGTAAATTAAATAATGGATTTAGACACTCATTAAGGACTTACACAACATATTTCAAATTCAAGTAAGACTCCTTTGGATCAATATAGACTTCCTATACATCCACCATGGCAAAACTAGGAAAATAGGTCAATTTAACAAATGAACTACCCTTCAAAGTTATCCAATCACCTTGAAACCTTGGGGAAGAAAATTAAATGCCTCAAAACCATAGAATCCACAATATATTTGCACTTGTACAAACAGAAGCTCTCCCAACTCAATAACCCTCCTTTTCTAATGCAAAAACAAGAGTTGTGTCAAAATATTCACTCCAAGGATTGAAAAAAAAAATAAATGGTCCAAACACCTTCCATAGGGTCTTCCTAGTCATTTTACACACTCACAACTTCAACTCCATCAAAATTTCATTGAGAAGCACTTCAAAGCCATCACTTTTCAAGGAAAAAAATGCACTTTCCAGCCCCAAGGCATCACACAATCACCACAAAAACACCTTATTCTGATATAAAATGCATTAAGAAATCTAATATAACATATTTCCCACCAATCCACTAAGTTATAGTATTAGACAGTGGGTGGATTGGTCAAAAGTGCATTATTTTGCTGTCAAACCCTTAATAATGGAAAAAATAGGGTATTCATTGTATTTTTGCAATTTCTCTCACAAAACAGAAAGTTAGAACTCCAAACCAAGTGCAGATACAATTAAACTTGTAAAAATTCAACCTATAAATATTTCAAAGCATGATTGGGTTTGTACGATCCGTACAACAACAAACAATTCTAGAAAATAGTGAAAAAAACTCAAAAAATGCACCAAAAATGTGGTATTTTGAATTGTGTGAGGTTTTTACACCTCTAACAACCTTGATTCAAGCCTAAGAATGCCTCTTATAGAATTTAAAAACCATAACCACCTTCAAACTAACCAAATTGCACCTAATTACCCTTTAAATGACTCTAATTTTGAAAATCAACACAAATCAGCAAAATTGTCACTGACAACATTTGCAACATTTTGCATTTTTGCAATTATTGATCTCAAAAGACCTTAAACACCTCTATACACATAACATATAATCATTTGTACCTTATTTAATCCTTTATTCATGATTCAAATCACAACCATCAAAATACCTTGCCTTTACCCACTTTGACAATTTTGACAATATTGACAATATTTCGTGTTTTTACAACTTTTTGCAATTTTCTCATGGAACAGAGATGAAAACTTCCTCAAATGACCTTTTGAACCTTTTTCCCAAGGCTACATGCCATCACTCCAAAAAAAATTCATATCTACATTAATGGAATTTTGCAAACCCTTATACAATCAAACTTAAACGCTTGAAATAAAGCAATGATCAATAACATGACTTTACAAATTCAATGTGCATACTTACCAATCAATCCAAGGAACCATACGGGTCTGCTCTACTCTTTATCATGTCAAGTATTTCCTTGTGGTCAAACTCACACACTTTCCACAAGTTCTTGTTCGCATGTCTGCCCTTATATTTGATTAAATGAACATTGGTGGCGACGACAAGGTTCAAGTAGTGAAGAATCTTTTGATGCATGTCGAAGTCCTCAAACAACCAAACTGCAACATTCTTAACTGGGTACCTTCTAAGCCATGTTCCAGTAAAAACTACCGAACCTGTAGGATATTCTATGTTTTCTACATCTATAACTGGGGCCTCCAATTTCTTTTTGGCCTCGATACAATGACACAGGTAATAATTTGTACCCTCTCTGTTGTATTCATCTCCAATCACTTCATATACGTTCCCTACATTGGTATGTTCATCTTGTTAGATGTATTTAATGAACATCAAAATAAAACCTCAAAGTAAGATATATTACCTGGTTCTACAAGGTCCGATACATGATCAAAGTCAACGAATGATTGCATCTCCATGATTTGTAGAGCCATCGTGAGCTAATAAGTGTCAAGTGGGGTTAGAATTCTTACATACCATTCGTCAACCCACTCTATTGAATCACAATCATTCCATGCTCAAAGTGTACATGTAGAAGAAAAGCATGCCATCTTTCATGTATGGATAGTCCATGTACCTACACCAGAGCTTCTAAAAGAGTGTAGCTCGCTCGATCCTATTACTGTACAACAATCCTCATATTTTGCAATGTTAGTATCATCTACTAAGTGAAAAAATATATGAACTAAAGAATTACCTTGACTACCTGGACCTATTGCATGATTGCACCACTCGACAATTGATCTTGCATCTATCAACTTTACACTGTCTTTGTACTTTAACTCTTCTCGTGCAAGGGATCTTTTGATACATGCACCTGCTCCATCATGCTCCCCCTTTCCATGCCCGACCTCTAAGAAGTTCCACATATGTTGAACACCACTGATCCTATGCATCCTACTCAACCAGTAAAACATTCTAGCATTCTTGAATTGCGATGTACAGTTATTTAACCATATGATATGTTGACTGAATGATATGCCCCTACTAGCCATATCAGAAGAGAACATTTGAAAGCAACCTTGCACAAGCTCGGTAGAATGTGTGTGCTCATCACTGATGTAAAAGTGATAATCCCTCAATACTTTCTTGTTATCCTTTATACTATCATATGCATGAATGAATGCTATATGCACAAATATAGCAACCTGTGTGGAGTTGTAGTACTGTGATTGCACCTCATTCTATGGCTTTAGTGTGTAGTTCTCTATGAAGTTGACACTTGAAATGATGTTATGAAGTGGAAACATGTCCTTGCATAACTTGAACTGTGAGTCAAACCATTGAGCTCTATGTGTATTCCTTGCATACTCATAGACCACCTGATCACGAAAAAATGCCCATAAACTAATATACTGGAATCTTATCACTAACCAATTCACACTTCTTTGCTTCTTTCCCATCTTTTAGACTGTAGGCCACTGTCTTGTATTTTCCAAATTCAACAATTTTTTCTCCAATTGTGTGTGTACTATCCATGTGTTGGAAAATTGGAAAATGTTGCATGCCACCACAATGATGACATGTTCCATCCAAACATGACTTGTAAAAAATTTAACCATCCTCTCTTTCACACAAAAGGGAAGATAAGAATTCCCTTGAGGATTTGGGTGGAAGCCTTATGTTACATTCTTGAAAAACATTTCCAGTATGCATATCTACACATATACGTCGATAAACATCATAATGGTTAGAAAACTCAATATGTAATCTACAACAAGTAGTGGGTGTGTGATTTATTTTGACATAAAAAAGGCTTTAGCATTTCAAAATACCTTTGACATATTTTAATTTCAGGAAACTTTTGTACAAAATCAACAAAAAATTGGGTTTGAGTGGTATCCAAATAATGCTTTGGATGTGGCTCACGGATTTTACTACCAATTCTCCTTCTTGCAAAATCTATTTGATTAGGAGAGGTCCTTGTGTTATCCTTCAATAATCTACTATTAAATATCTCAAGCCTTGAGAAATTCTTTTATCTTTTCGTGGCACTCTACCCGAGAATTCCCATAACTCATTGCTATTAGGTTCCTCCAATCTTTCATGCCTTCCTTTGGCTCTCATTAGAGATGATCTACTTATTTTCAAAGAATTACTAGTCTTTGTAAGTTTCACCTTGTTCCTTGTTTGACTACTTAACAGTTTTGTTTTCATTAGATGTCTTGTGGCACAACTATCCTTCGTGTGTAAGGTAGAACCCACGCTCTCATATGCACTCATAAATTTATTTACAATGGAATTTTCACTTGAGTCATTCAAAACTCTCAGCCCAAGAGCCTTCATGGTGGGCCTAAATTTGAGTTGCCTCATCATTTCAACAAATAGTTGGAATCTTCCACCCTCACTTAGCTTCTTAAAAAAAAACTCCATATCCTCTGTGTAGCTCTTTGACATGTACGTTTTGACATCTTATTAGAAATCCATTTCAAAACATTGGAATCAATATCAATCAAAAATCTAGGTTTTCTATGCAAAACTCTAGGAGGAGTTATCAAATGTGAATTTGTGTCAACATTAGGAATGTCAACAACATCGGGGATAGATCGCATACCTTCAATCAGAGGTGCAATTGATGACATACCTTGAGATTGACATGTAAACGATGGTGTACCTCCAACTTGAGATGTCATTTGTGGAGAGAGTTCAAATAGAGGTGTGTTTTCTGATGTACTTTCAAAACACAATGTTGTTGATGGTGTGTCTTCAACCATAGGTGTGATTTCCAATGTACTTGGAAGACCACATGTTGTTGCTCGTGTGTCTTCAACTGGAGATGTGCATTAAACTTCACCTATGGTTGATGATGTGCCTCCAACTTGGGGATCCATTTGTGTCCTTCCACGAAGTTTGTCCATTCTCTCCCTTTTTTTTTCCAATTGTACATCTCTCTTAGATTGCGCGGGAATTTGTGGTTGTATGGGCTGAAATTATTTTGCTTCATGAGCTACAATTTTTTATTCTCTTCTCCTTGCATTTTTTACTACACGTTCTTCTAGTGTTAGAGGCTTTGGTCATTTCCTCGGCATGATGTTGAATGTTGCATATTCACAATCACACATAGTACAAAAGTAAGTAATGAATTTTATGAAACATATTGATAACATTGATTACATTGCATTTTATTGAACACACCAAAGCATTTTATGAAAGATGGCAGTGAGTTGCTTGGAATTATCAAACATGTATATATATGCTACAACATTTTTCATACATAAATCTACCAAGGAAGAATGGTAAATGGTATGAATGAATGGAAACTTGCATTAAACCAACTATGTCTTGAGTCACTTGAAATTATCTAAGCAAATGATAAAGGTGAATTCTTTATGGCACAAAAAAATTAAAATAGAAACTTGCACATTAACATTCATGAAAGCTCTTAGGTTTTACAAATTAGTTGAAAATAAAAGTTTTCCCACAACCATTAGTAATAATGAATTAAATTTTCAATTCTATGTGTAACAATGAAGATTAATAAAATTATCAAATTAATGGTCTATAAATTGTCAAAACAAAACAAAAAAACTTGTGTTAAGTTGAATTTGTTTATCTAAGCATGCTGCAAATGGACTACTATAAGCAATGTAAATAGAATTCATAAGAAAATTTGTGTTAAGTTGATGTATTTTATATAAGTTTAAACAAGAATTCATCTAAATTATTTCATGGTTTTCATTTTTTTCTTCAAAGTCATAAAAATTAAACTTTTTTATGCAACTCTCATCTAATTCAATGTTGAAATCTATGTCCAATTGTTATGATTAATAAAATCATTAAAGGAATGTAGATTATTGTCAAAAATAAACAGACATACTAAATATAAACATTTCAATATTACCAAAAATGAATATATTACCTAATATAATATAAAATGATGTAGAAACTTCAAAATGTCTTCATCTATGTTGTGTGCATGAAAATTGGTGGTAAAAAAGTGATGGATCAAGCATAGATTGGTACAACATGGATTCGACTGCATAAACAAGGCATTTCTCTATCGGATTAAGTGTTGAACAGACAAAAGCAAAAGCATGTTTTCCAGAATCATGAGGTGAACTCCTATTTTATGGTTTCAAAGTAAAAAACACATTTGGCGCTCGCCAAATTTGGAAAGCTCCAAATATGGTTCTTTGAAATACTTTTATAATATCAATAGGAAGGTCCAATGATACTTGAGATAGAGGGAGAGGGGATATGAGTGAGAGAGATTACTCCTAGTAGCGTGGTAGGGACTAAGACTTGAGAGTGATAGAGACTTGATAGGGATAGAGAGTTATCTAGTTAGGGTGGGGGGAAAGACCTCACAATGGGAGAGGGGTTGGAGTGAAATAGATTTGTCTACCCTCTACCCATAAATTGTAACTGTAAACCCTAAACCCTCAACCCTATAACCCTCATCTCTCTCTCTCTAAACCCTCTACCCTCTACCCCCAACCCTTAAACCCTAAACCTTAAACCCTCTACCCTCTACCATTAAATCCTAAACTATAAACCCTAAAACCATCAACCCCCTCTCTCTCTCTCTCAACCCTACACCCTCTACGCTTAAACCATAAACCCTAAACCGTAAAATCATAAAACCCTCAACCTCTCCTCTCTCTCTCAACCCTCAACCCTCTACCCTCTACCCTTGACCCTAAAACCCTTAAACATCTAAATCTCTATCTCTCTCTAAACCCTCAACCCCCCTCTCTCTCTCTCTCAACCCTACACCCTCTACCTTCTACCCTCTAACCTCAACACTCTACCCTCTACCCTATACCCTCAACCCTCAACCCTCTACCCTATACCATCTACCCTAAACCCTCCACCCTCAACCCTTAAACTATCTACCCTCTACCCTTAACCCTCTACCCTCAACCCTAAAACTCTCAACCCTCTATATCTCTCTCTACCCTCTGCCCTCTACCCTCAACCCTCAACCCTTAAACCCTCAACCCCCATTCCCTCTCTCAACCCTACACCCTCTACCCTTCTACCCTCTACCCTCTACCCTAAAACCCTTAACCCTCTCACTCTCTCTGTCTCTCTCTCTAAACCCTCAACCCACCTCTCTCTCTCTCTCGACCCTACACCCTCAACCCTTAAACCATAAACCATAAACCCTAAAACTCTTAAACCCTCAACCCCCCTCTCTCTCTCAACCCTTCATCCTTTACCTTCTACCCTCTAACCTCTACCCTCAACCTTCTACCCTAAACCCTTAATGCTTAAACCATAAACCCTAAACCATTAAACCCTATACCCTAAACCCTTAAACCCTCTACCATCTACCCTTAACCCTCAACCATCAACCCTCTACCTCAACCATCTACCTCTACCCTCTACCCCTCTACCCTCAACCCTCAACCCTCAACCCTTAACCATAAAACTCTACCCTCAACCCCTACCCTTGGCCTCTTACACCTATCCTCTACCTCTACCCTCTACCCTCTACCCTCTGCCCTTAACCCTCTACCCTCAACCCTCTACCTAACAAACCTTAAACCTAAACCCTAAACCACTCTGCCCTCTCTACCTTCAAGCCCTCTCTCTCTCTCAAGCCTACACCTCTGCCCTTCTCATATGTAATCCCTTGGCCTTAATCTGTAACCCTAAACCCTAAAACTTCTACCCTCACCCTCAACCTTGATCCATGACCTAAACCATTGTTCCCTCAAAATTCTCTCCTCTGCCTAAACCCTCCAGCCAAACCATAAACCCTAACCCAAACCCTATACCCTAAACCCTTAACCCTCTACCCACCCTAAAACCCCAGCCCCTGCCTCTACCCTTGGGAAGTATTGGGCCCAACCCCTACTCCTCTGCCCTCTGCCCTACCCTTAACCCCCACTCAGGCCCTAAACACTCAACCCTCTACCCTTAACCCGTAAACCCTAAACCCTAAACCCTAAAACCATTAAACCATAAAACCTAAACCCCTAAACCCTCTACCCTCTACCCTTTAACCCCCCCTCTCTCTCTCTACCCTACACCCTCTACCCTTAAACTATAAATTGTAATCCCTAAACCCTAAACCCTCTACCCTTAACCCTTAATCTGTAAACCGTAAACCCTAAAACCTCTACCCTCTACCCTCAACCCTTAATCCATAAACCCTAAACCCTTAAACCCTCAACCCCCCCTCTCTCTCTCAACCCTACACCCTCTAATCTCAACCCTTAACCCACTACCCTATACGCTCTACCCTCAACCCTAAAACCCTTAACCCTCTCACTCTCTATGTCTCTCTAAACCCTCAACTCCCCTCTCTCTCTCGACCCTACCCTCAACCCTTAAACCCTAAACCCTAAACCCTAAAACTATTAAACCCTCAACCCCCCCTATGTCTCTCTCAACCCTTCACCCTCTACCTTATACCCTCTACGCTCAACCCTCTACCCTAAACCCTTAATTCTTAAACCATAAACCCTAAAACATTAAATCGTATACCCTAAACCCTTAAAACCTCTACCATCTACCCTTAACCCTCAACCAATAACCCTCTACCCTCAACCGTCTACCATCTACCCTCTACCCTCTACCCTCTACCCTCTATCCTCTACCCTCTACCCTCTACCCTCAACCCTCTACCCTCAACCCTCAACCCTTAAACCTTAAACCCTCTACCCTCAAACCTATACCCTTAAACCCTTAAACCCTAAACCCTAAACTCCTCTACCCTCTACCCTCTACCCTCTACCCTCAATCCTTAAACCCTAAACCCTCAACACACAACCTTCAATCCTTAAACCCTTAAACCCTTAAACCCTAAACCCCTAAACCCTCTACCCTCTACCTTTGAACCGTAAACCTTGAACCGTAAACCCTAAACCCCTAAACCCTCTACCCTTAAACTGTAAACTGTAATCCCTAAACCCTAAACCCTCTACCCTTAACCCTTAATCCATAAACCCTAAACCCTTAAACCCTCAAGCCCCCTCTCTCTCTCTACCCTAAACCCTCAATGCTTAAACCATAAACCCTAAACCCTTAAACCATAAACCCTAAACCCTTAAACCCTATACCCTAAACCCTTAAACCCTCTACGCTCTACCCTCAACCCTTAAACCTTAAACGCTCTACCCTCAACCCTCTACCCTTAAACCATAAGCCTAAAACCATAAACCTTAAAAGCCTAAGCCCATAAAACCCTCTACCTCTACCCTTTAGCACATGCTTTTCTCTCTCAGCCCTGCACCCTCTGCCCTTAGTAGTAAGCTATAGCCCTAAACCCTAAGGCCCTCTACCCTTAACCATTAATTTTGTAAACCCTAAACCCTAAAGAGCCTCTACCCTCTACCCCTCAGCCACTTGTCCATGACCCTAAGTCCTTAAACCCTCCAGCCCCCTCTCTCTCTCTCAGCCCTGCACTCTGCTCTCAGCCTCAACCTCTACCCTATACCCTCTACCTCGAGCTACCTTTCATACATCTACCCTAAACCCTCTAACCTCCACCGTCAACCCTTAAACCCTTAACCCTCTACCCTCAACCCTTAAACCATAAAACCCTAAAACCCACAACCCCATTCTCTCTCTCTCAACCCTACACCCTCTATCCTTAAACCTTAAACTGTAATCCCTAATCCCTAAACCCTCTACCCTTAACCCTTAATATGTAAACCCTAGACCCTAAAACCTCTACCCTCTACCCTCAATCCTTAACCCATAAACCCTAAATCCTTAAACCCTCAACCCCCCTCTCTCTCTCTCAACCCTACACCCTCTACTCTCAACCCTCAACCCTCTACCCTATACCCTCTACCCTCTACCCTCTAACCTATACCATCTAACCTAAACCCTCTACCCTCCACCATTAACCCTTAAACCCTTAGCCCTTAAACCCTCTACCCTCTACCCTTAACCCTCTACCCTCAACCCTCTATATCTCTCTCTACCCTCTACCCTCAACCCTTAAACCCTCATACCCATTCTCTCTCTCTCAACCCTACACCCTCTACCATTAAACTGTAAAACCTAAAACCCTAAAACCCTCAACCCACCTTCTCTCTCTCAACCCCACACCCTCTACCTTCAACCCTCTACCCTCTACCCTCTACCCTAAAACCCTTAACCCTATGACTCTCTTTATCTCTCTCTCTAAACCCTCAACCCACTCTCTCTCAACCCTACACCCTCAACCCTTAAACCCTAAACCCTAAACTCTAAAACTCTTAAACCCTCAACCCCCCTCTCTCTCTCTCTCAACCTCTTCACCCTCTACCATCAACCCTTTACCCTCTACCCTAAACCCTCAAAACTTAAACCATAAACCCTAATCCCTTAAACCCTATACCCTCTACCATCTACCCTTAACCCTCAACCATCA